>CM054154.1:29662152-29677152 GCA_028751875.1 Rapana venosa
ATTACATCACGTATTTATTATATGCAGGCGCTTAGACGATACACATCCCTTGTTAAGAAATACAATTTATAATAATAATAATAATAATAATGAATGATGCAATGATGATGATGATGATGATGATTGATGATGATGATAATAATAATAATATAAAAAAAACAATCGACAGGGTAACAGTCTCAAGTAACAGTCTCAAGTTACGAGTAACATTCACTGGAGAAAACAGCAAACGAGCATGTTAAGTGTGAACGTATCCCCGAATCTGGAATGCAGCTGCTTTAACTGTGGGTAACAACGGTCGCGTACGCAAAATCTTACTGTTGGTGAATCTGGGAGCTCTAGCCGAGGAACGAAATAAGAGAGAGAGAGAGAGAGAGAGAGAGAGAGGAGAGAGAGAGATGAGAGAGAGAGAGAGAGAGAGGAGAGAGAGAGAGGGGGGGGGGGGAGGGAGGGTCACAATAATCTTGTAGTTAAATATTATTACTAAGTAGTGTTTGTTCCTAGTACATTGCTTTATGGTGGGGAAAAAAGCAGCAAATGCATTGCTTATTCAATGTGCCATCTGGAACTAAAAATTGGTCTTTGACAGACTTATTTTTGTTTTCTGTTTGTTTAATACTCTCTTTACTGATGAATAAAAGTATGTTCTTTCGAGCCAGAAGGCCCATAGAGCCGGAGCTTATCCCGGTTTCTGTAGCGTTAAGCGAACTGATGGTTTTTCACCACCCCTGTGACAGGACGCTAGTCTGTCGCCAGATACTTCCCCAGCAGAGCTGGTACCCACTTGTACACCTGGGTGGAGTGGGGAAAATAGGAGTAAAGTGTCTTTCCCAAGGACACAACACCGAGCCGAGCGGGGATCGAACCCGCGACCTCTGGATCACGAGTTGACCGCCTAAACCACTCGACCACGGTGCCTCGTTTACTGATGAATAAGCGAGCTATATTCTCTTTCATTTTCGTTGTAAATAACCGCGCATTGTATTAATTCAACGAGCACAGAATCGCACAAGAAAGTGTACAAAGTTTGTGGGATTACTAAAAGCAAAAAAGCTGCATCAAAAGTTTTCAGTCATTATTTAATTTTGAACAAAACATATATTGCAGACGCGCGCTATAATCAAAACATTTTTTTTCTTTTATTTTCCGCTAAACAGGAATAAGCTAGCAACAACAACAACAAAACCGGCTGTCAAAAATGATATCACGTTAGTTGTCTGGGTTTCTTTGTTTAAACCTATTTTCTGCTCAAAGTTTTGTCAAAAAGACCCTCCTCCCCCCCCCCCCCCCGAAAAAAAAATTGTTGAAATATTTGGTTTGGTTAAATTCTCTTCATGTGATTTATTTTAAAGACTGGCAACTGGTCAAATAAGTATACCATGCAGTTAATTTATTTTATGCACAATCTAAGAGACAACCACTATCCCTTCCAACACACACACAACACACACACACACACACACACACACACACACACACACACACCACACACACACACACACACACACACACACACACACATCGTTAAAATTAATACACACACACACACACAACAACAATAACACCAACAACCATTCTCAATCTTTGATAACAGGATAGACGGGATAGCCTAGTGGTCAGAACATTGCGCTGGCAATCTGACGACCGGGGTTCGATTCCCGTTCAAGGGAATATTTTCCCCTGGAGTTAACATCAGTGCAGACTCCTCTCTCCCCAAAAGTCCTTCGGATGAGACTATAAACCGAGGCCCCGTGTGCAAACGCACGCAGAGCATCTTGCGCACACGTTAAATCCTAATCCACTTTTCGTAAGAGTAGGCCACTGCGTGCTGGTAGAAACAGATGACAGAATTTACAAAAACGCATACACACGGGGACTCGATGTAAAAGAAAAACAAACCCCACATAAGTTCTTATTCCATTATCCTCGATATAAAAGAATAAAATAAATAAATAAATAAATAAGTAACCACGTCTTATATGTTCGTTGATGATCAAATCTTCATATGAGTATTTCTTTTCCCCCCAGGCAAGGTATCATGCAAAGGTACAGACAGATAATTATAATTATATCACTGCGACGAACGAAGCTTGAGTCATACGTAGGCTAAAATTAACGTAGATCCCCGAAGTCGGAACCCAGCTACCTGAATTTAATGGCGGACATTGTATACAATACATCTACCCCTTTGTTATCGTTGTTCATTTGTTGAGTCTTTTGTTTTTCACGTTTTTTAAATACCTACACTTACCTTTACTTATTATTCATCTATTTGATGCAAATTTGTTCAGCTGCAGCCCCATTCTTGCATAATTATGTAAAGATGTTAGAGTACTCAAATAAGCATTGCTTGTGGTACTCATTCCATGTATTTGCTGCTATGTGTTTTGGGGGGTCGCACGGTCTCGAAATTAAGAAAATAAACGAACGAACGAACGATCGAATGAACGAACGAACGAACGAATGAATGAATGAATGAAATGAATGAATGAATAAAAAGTAAAGACATAAATAAAGAAATAAATAGTTACATTGGGACATAAAGGAACAGATTTGGTACCCTGTTGCAACCTTTGAGTTATGATGTACAGTAGACTTTTTATTTATATATATATTTAGCTAGTCCTTGTGTGTCTATTTATTTGATTCGTTTTTGAGCTTTGTATTTTCCTGTACAATGTAATGTTTACCTTAAAACGGTACTTTGTAGTCTGTCATAATTGTGCGTGCGTGGTGCGTGCGTGCGTGCGTGCGTGTGTGCGTGTGTGTGTGTGTCTGTGTGTGTTGCGCGCGCGTATGCGTGCGTGCTTGTGTTTGTGTGTATAATCTTCGATCTTTCTTCATTCTTTTATTCATTATTACTTACATCCATTAATTCATTTATGCATTCATTTGCCTGCTCATTTGCCTTAATGATACGTTCCGAACGCTTTCTTACCCATTATCTATATTATGTAAATAATATTGCAATACTAAAGACGCTTAAAAATTTTTGTTTTGTTTTGAAACAGCAAAATATTCATTTTAATCGTTATTGTCTTTTCCTCTAATAGTGACAAATCCGATACAATAAAACCCCTCTAGCCGAGGAACGAAAAAAAAATAATAATAAAGACAACATAATGTTGCTCATGGGTCATGGGAAGATAGTGAAGACCAAAATAAATAAATAGATAAATCAATTAATTAAAATAAACGAATAAAAAGGAAAGAAGACCCCCCAAAACTCTGATTTCGGCTTTGAGGGAAAGAAAATACCCCCCCCCCCCCCCCCCCCCCACAAAAAAAAAAAACCACCCAAAAAACCCCCAAAACCCCCCACCAAAAACAACAACAACAAACAAACAACAACACCACCACAACAACCAACAACAAACCACCACCACCAACAACAAAACAACACAAAAAACAACCAACAAACAAATAAACCACACACACACACAACAACAACAAAACCCTGCAACCGGTGTAGTTGTTTTGCGAACAGTAACAGTAACACATTCATGTACATAAGAGTCATATATATTATTATGCTAAATTATGATTATTGACTGTCGATCACATACATTTTTGTAACATTATTGTAATATATATCGCCAGCCTCGTCGATCACTATTCAGTTTTGTGTCTATCAACATTATTGTAATATATATCGCCGGCCTCGTCGATCACTATTCAGTTTTGTGTCTATCAACATTATTGTAATATATATCGCCAGCCTCGTCCATCACTATTCAGTTTCCCCGGAAAGCCGGAATGCGGCTACCTTCACGGCAGGCAAAAAACGGTCGCGTACGCAAAATCTCACCATTGACTCGGGTTCGAATCCCGTTCAAGGGGATATTTTCCTCTGGAGTTAACATCAGTGCCAACTCCACTCTCCCCAAAAGTCCTTCGGATGAGACTAATAAACCGAGGCCCCGTGTTCGAACGCACGCAGAACATCTTGTGCACACGTTAAAACCCGTTCCGCTTTTCGGAAGAGTAGGCCATTCTGTGCCGGTGGGAACAGATAACAAAATGTACAAAACTGCATACACACAGCGACTGGATGAAAAACAGCACACGAGTGCTTATTCCATTATCCTCAAAATAAAAGAATAAATAAAGATAAATAAGTACAACCATTGATTGAACCCCGGAAGTTCTAGCTGAGGAAGGACAAAACAAAGGGGAAAAAAAAGAATGAGTTTTCGTTGTCCAGCCAAACTTGTGGTAGCATGGCTTACACACACTCCCCCAATCTCGTAAAAAACAACAAAACAAAAAACCTGAAAGATTTCGAATAAGTACTGTCCATCCAATTTCTTGCTTATACCCAGGGTGGGTTGCTTTAGTAAAATGAAAAGTAAAAATGCAAATTACGCGATAGAATTTTCTTAGTTTTTTTTTTTAAAGGTAAGATTCAAACATAACCAACAAACCATCCATTTTAATGATGAGTTGCTTTCTGAGCCTTCCACCACGACGACGACGATGAAGAAGACGACGACGACGACAAAGAAGAAGAAGAAGAATGATGGTTATTCAGAAGTTTTAGAGGGCTTATCAATTTGTTTTAAAGTGGTCAGATGGGGGGTAGTATATCAAATACTAGTAGGCCCTAAATACTGAGCAAATAAACGTTCTTTCTTTTGTGTCGATATATTGTTTCGACATTTCTTTTTTTTTTTGGAGTAAAAATCCCCAAAAAAAACAAACAAACAAAAAAGCCGGATAATCCCACCACCACCACCACCACAACCACCCCCTTTTTTTTTAGGTTGATTTGTTTTTCTTTTTAAGACCATATGAAAGAGAAAATTGCCTATTTTTAAAATTAAAGGGAAATAAAATTGCTTAAAAAAAATTATTTAAAAGACTATCACAAACGACCCAGTCTCACAAGCTTAGTGCACATACAATATACGTTCTCGCAAGAGTATTACATGTTAAAGTATTACGGTTTTTCTAGCGTTCTCCCCCTCTCCCCCCCCCCCCCCCCCCCCCCCTCCCTCCTTTTTTCCCCTTCCCGAATTAAAAAAAAAAAAATTATTTACTTATCTATATGGGAGGGAAGGTGGTGCGCGTCAGTTTTGCTACCTGATGTATTATTGTTATTATTATTATTGTTATTATCATATTGATATTGTTATTATTATGATGATGATGATGATTATGATCATTATTGTTTTTATCGTAAATGTATCATCAAACGACTGTTGAATCGAGAAAAAAACATTTTTCCAGCGAACAACTTTTTAGTTGGGAGTTTATTAATATTTCTCTTCACCTGGGGAAGTGATTGAAGAAAACCCAAGTTGTGAAGTTCCACAGACTAGACGGCATAATACTGAAGACTAGATTGATAAACAAATAAAAGAATAAATAAATGAATAGATAGATAGATAGATAGATAGATAGATAGATAGATAGATTCCACTTAAGGAACAAGAAAAAGGCAACAGAAAATTAGGTGGTTTGTTTTTTTTTAAAGCTAACCCCAAAAGTCCCCCACCCCTTCTTCCACTGCATTGAGATCAAAATAGGATAGTTAAAAAACAACAACTTAATCAGAAATTTTTAGAGTATAAATAAAGACACAAGTAAATAGATAGATAGATAGATAGATAGATAGATAGATAGATAGATAGATAGATAGATAGATAGATAGCGGATTCATTAATGCGAATCGGTGAAAGTCTCATTGTTTCAATTTAGGTCCATTTAAAAAATAGTCACTCAGCAAAATAGCTATGTGCTTTGTGTTAAAGTCTTATTGCTTCAATTTAGATTTTATTATTTTCAATTTCGGTCCAGTTTCACAACAATCAACCCGAAAAATAACTATTTACTCTCAGTGAAATCTCATTGTTTCAATTTTGGTCCATCTTCAGAATAGTCACTCTGAAAAACAGCTATGTGCTCTTTGTGAAAGTCTTATTGTTTCAATTTAGATTTTACTATTTTCAATTTAAGTCCATTAAAAGAAAAAAAAAGTAACTCTGAAAAATAGCTATGTGCTCTCCCCGAAAGTCGTATTGTTTCATTTTAGGTTTTATTATTTTCAATTTAGGTCCATTTACACAAATTTGACTGTTGACTTGAAAAAATAGCTAGTTACTCTCAGGGAAAGTCTAATTGTTTCAATTTATGTCCATTTTCAAAAATCAAAAAGTCATTTCTGAAAAATAGCTATGTGCTCTCTGTTAAAGTCTTATTGCTTCAGTTTTAGGTTTTTATTATTTTCAATTTCGGTCCAGTTTCACAACAATCAACCTGAAAAATAGCTAGTTACTCTCAGTGAAAGTCTGATTGTTTCAATTTTGGTCCATTTTCTGAATAGTCACTCTGAAAAATAGCTATGTGCTCTCTGTGAGAGTCTTATTGTTTCAATTTCGATTTTATTATTTTCAATTTCGGTCCAGTTTCACAAGAGTCATTCTGAAAAAATAACTATTTACTCTCAGTTAAAGTCTCATTGTTTCAATTTAGGTCCATTTTCTGAATAGTCACTATGAAAAATAGCTATGTGCTCTCAGGAAAAAAGAACAATAACTATTTTGCTCTGGGTGAAAGTTTTCACTGTTTCAATTTAGGTCCGTTTTCGCTATAGTAAGTCTGAAAAATAACTTTCTGCTCTAGGCGAATGTATCAATCAGTCTTCTTCTTCCTCTCCTCCTCCTCATTATCATCATCATCATCATCGTCATCATCATCATCATCATCGTCGTCGTCATTCTTGTTGTTGTTATTCTTCTTCTTCTTCTCCTCATTATTATTATTATTATTATTGTTGTTGTTGTTGTTGTTGTTGTTCTTCTTCTTCTTCTTCTTCTTCTTCTTCTTCTTTCTTCTTCTTATTATTATTATTATTATTTAAGTCCATTCTGTTTGCTCTGGGTGAACATCTTCGCTCAGAATAAGGTCCATTGGCCAGGTCTTGATGCCTCTGTTCCTGTATTTCAATTGAACCCTGATTGTTTCAAGCTTTACGCTACCAGTCACGATTTCAGAGAGAAATAAATAAGTAAATAAATAGACAAATGAATAAATAAATAGAGAAATAAATAAATAAATAGAGAAATAAATAAATAAATAAATAAAACCGCTATTTGTGGTGAAAAGTTTCCTCCGCTTAATCCTGGATCTCGATTAGATAAATTACTGGATAAGCAATGAATAATAATAATAAGGGGGTGGGGAGGAACTGATGATAAGAATAGTCCATCTGTAATTTATCGGGCTTTTCTTCTTCTTCTTCTTCTTCTTCTTCTTCTTCTCCCTCATTAGTATAAAATGAATATTTTGGAAATGTTATGTATTGTTAAAAAAAAAGAAAAAAGAAGGAAAAAAACCAACTATGAAATTTGTTGTTAACAACTCGCGTGCGCGCGCTCGCATGTTTGTGTGTGTGTGTGTGTGGGGTGGTGTGTGTGTGTGTGTGTGTGTGTGTGTGTGTGTGTGTGTGTGTGTGTGTTGTGTGACGGGCATTTTGTGCGAACCCCCGCAAAATTATTTATTTTATTCATTTTTATTTAGTTAGTTTATTCTTTTATACCGAGAATAATGGAATAAACACTTTTAAGTGGGGTTTTTTTTTACATCCAGTCCCCGTGTGTATGCGGTTTTGTAAATTCTGTCATCTGTTCCCACCGGCACACAATATAGATTTCACCTGCTTACTCCAGGTGTTCAGATTCATGAACACAGTGAAAACACGACCCCAAAATAACGGCAGTGAATAGAATGATAAACAGCTGAAGAATGATGAGAGTTTAGTCCATTCATTTCATGAATAGTTATATTGTTTAATATCATCACCATCATTCTGACTATTGTTATCAGTTTGATTATTTATATTTATTAGAGGGTTGGATGCTTTTAAAAAAAAAAATGTTGATATTATCTGCAACATCTCTCTCTCTCTCTCTCTCTCTCTCTCTCTCTCTCAATCCATCACATTGTATCCCTTTATATTTAACAATGAAAATGGGTAGGCATTTGAAAAGAATATTAACAAAATTTAGATTTGGTATCTCAGAATTGAACACGCATCATTTCTATTATAAATATGTAAACGAGAGAGCTTTGATTTGTCCTCTTTGTGATAGTTCTACTGAAGGCGAAATACATTTTCTATTCACTTGTTCACAACTTACGGAATTAAGAGAGCAGTTTATACCTCGAAAGTTCTTACGTCAACCATGTCTCCATAGGTTAATCATGCTCATTACGTCTGGAAATGAAGTTACTACAAAACAGTTAGCTCTTTTTCTATATAAAGCATTTAGACTGCGGGACACCCTTATCAACTCTTGATAAATTATGGTGTTTTGCAAATGTTTTGAGAATTGATTGTTTATATGAGTATTACTTGTATGGTAGTGTGTGCTTTGTGTTTTCCCCTTCAAATGTGGCCAAGGCCTTGTGAATAAACCATTCGCATTCTCTCTCTCTCTCTCTCTCTCTCTCTCTCTCTCTCTCTCTCTCTCTCTCTCTTTTCTCTCTCTCTCTCTCTCTCTCTCTCTCTCTCTCTCTCTCTCTCTCTCTCTCTCATTCGCCTCGTTTTTCTAGTCAGTTGAGTGTATGCTTACAGTAATGATGTACTTTACATTTTGGTTGGTTTGATTTTTTTCCTCTGTTTTTTTTATTTAAAAAAAATGTTATTTGTTGTTCAGGGGTTTTTTGTGGATTTTTGTGTTCTTTTTGCCCAGAAAGCATTTTGCCTACGCCATAACCCTCTTTAAATAAAATGTATTCAATTCAATTCAATTCAATCTCATTCTCTCTCTCCCTCTCTCTCTCTCTCTCTCTCTCTCCTCTCTCTCTCTCTCTCCTCTCTCTCTCTCTCTCTCTCTCTCTCTCTCTCAGTCAGAAGAAAAACAAACACACCAAAGGGCGGGGTATGGGCAGATGAACTAAACTGTAGCTTTTCAGTTTTGCTGTGAATGAAATAAAAAATAGTAAAGTACATTAAAGTACATCAAACATCCTATAATCCCTAAAATCGGAATGCAGCTCTCAGAAAAGTGCAGGGGGAAAAAGAAAAGGTCGCGTACGCGGCAAAAAAACTCACCATTGGTAGTGAACCTCGGAGCTTTAGCTGAGTGAGAATAAGGAAAATAAAAATCGACATTAAAACAAAACAACTTTGTAAATGAAAGGGGCTTGGACTAAAACCAGTAGATTTAAAGAAGATAAAGAAGAGGGGGGTGGGGAACCTTCCCCAACCCCCCCAACCCCTCCTACACACACACTTACACACACACACACATACATACATACACACACACATACATACATATTCGTCTAATATCACTTAGAGTGAACAGACGTTAAATTGAAGACAACAACAACAACAACACACACACACACACACACACACACACACACACACACACACACACACACACACACAACACACAACATCACAATTAGAAAGCATTAAATCGTTCATTCTTTAGCAACAACCGTAATGTATTTGTATTAATTAATTAAATACTTACCAAGCAAGGATCATACACAACAGAGCTTCATCATCGTCACAGCTTTGCAGAGATCTACATGGAGACATAACTATGTAGAGAGGGATAGCTCAGTGGCCAGAGCACTCGCTTTTCCCCAGCCAAGGTTAAGCAGCATCCAGCGTGGTTACCACTTGGGATGGGTGACCGTTTGCGCTGCCTTGGCTTCAGTACCGTCCCCCAGTTCACCCAACTGTAAATGGGTACCTGCCCTCTTTAGGGTCAGGGAAGGTAAATAAGAGAGGTGAGGTCTCTGATGCCTCGCTCCCCCCTACAACCACATAGGACATGGGACACTTTTACTTTAACATAGAGACATGGAATCATTCACAAATTCGGAATGGAGATTCTTTGCTAATGTAAAAAAAACACACAAAAAACCTCTTTTGCTTTACAATAATGCGCGAGGCAAGTCAACACACTAGACTTAAAGCAGGGTTAATAATAATTAATAATAGAACTTCGGTGCTTAAAACGGCGATGATATTATTTTTGTAATAATTTATCTTCTCCCCCCCCCCCCCCCCCCCCCCCCTTCTCAATTGGAGCTTCTGATACTGTGTGGTTTTTTTTCATTTACATGGAAGTGACACTGAAAATAATTTGTGGAAATAAATGAATGATTTGGTGTTTTTGTGTGATTTGGTTAGAAACAAATTTGATATCGCGAAATTTTATCATCAGTTTTGTGTGTACATCATCTCACACACACAGCCATACTTCTCTTATCATCAAAACTACTTTTTATGAAAATATATAAAATCAAATAAATATTTTGCTTACTTGATAAAGGGGGGGGGGGGGGGGGGGGGGGGGGGGGGGGGGGGGGGGGGGGTATATGTATTAAGCAGTCAAAACCAGAATTTTTCTTTCTCTTTTTTTCTATTTGGAGAAATAGGACAATGAATAGAACTGTGCTGAAAACTATCTTCATGAAAATGTTGCAGGTAAAGTTATTTTGAACTTTTAAAAAAACCTCTTTAAAATTATACAAGATGGAAAAGGACAAGGAGGAAATATTCGATCATCTTGATCGAATATTATGTTTCAAAGCCCAACCCAAACCCCCTAACTTAATTTAGTGTAATCAACAATAAACGAGAATTTTGAGGTGACAATAAATAAATCAATTAATTAATTAATTAAACTAGGGTATATTCAAATAAATCAGAGCAGGCCAGCTGGATAAACTACTCCAGGTTTCGGGGTCTTTCGTTCGTTTCGTTTTTGGTTTGATAGCAATTTTAAACCAACCGAGAGCTCTGTACATCATTAGTCACATAATCATGTAAACAGACATAAATCACACTTATCACTTGTTGTTGTTGCTTTTGTTCTTTTTGTAATGGTCTGTTCCGAGTATATTTGTCCGTCGTGTCCGACGATGACCTCCAAAACAGCAGAGGAGGCAGCTGCTGTTTTTTTAGAAATTGGGCAGAAATTTGATTATAGTGGAGATGCCTTGCCCCCAGACAGATTTTGTGAGTCCACTCCTTCTTCACGGTGTCGGGGTATATAATTAATATAGGGATCATGGTGACTGACGACTAGGTTCATTCCCCAAATCGGAAATCACCGCTGGGACGTTAATATAATCACAACAACGACAACGACAGAAATTTTGTTGAAGATCCACAAGTTCTTATCCACATTCCTGCTTTTGACTTGCAGACTGACCATTTAATGCTGCCAGACAAGAGTTTGGCAGAGCGATGATGATGATGATGATGATGATGATGATGATGATGATGATGGATGTGATGATGATGATGATGGTGGTGGTGATGGTGATGGTGGTGGTGGTGGTGGCGACGACGACAACGATGATGATGGTGGTGATGGTGACACTGATGGCGATGGTGGTGTTGACGACAACGGTGGTGGTGGGTGGTGTGTGGTGGAGGCAGTAACGATGGTGGTGATGATGACGACGATGATGACGACGAAGGAGAAAGCTTGAAGTGTCACAAGAAGAAGGGGAAGGCGAGAAGTGTCGCCCCCCCCCCCCCCCCCCACACACACACACACAAAGAGAGAGAGAGAGAGAGAGAGAGAGAGGAGAGAGAGAGAGAGAGAGGAGAGAGAGAGAGAGAGAGAAGGCGGCAAGAGTGTTATGAAAAAGTCTAGAAGTGTGAAAAGAAGAAAGGTATGGCCAGAGAGGTGTCAAAGAAAAAGGCTGAAGTGTCAAAGAAGAAAAAGGCTGAAGTGTCAAAGAAGAAAAAGGCTGAAGTGTCAAAGAAGAAAAAGGCTGAAGTGTCAAACAAGAAGGAAAAGACTGAAGTGTCAAAAAGAAGAAGGCTGAAGTGCCAAAGAAGAAGGCTGAGGTGTCGAAGAAGAAGGAAAAGGTGTGTAGAGTGTCAAAAAAAGGCTGAAGTGTCAAAAAAAGAAGAAGACTGAGGTGTCAAAGAAGAAGGAAAAGTGGTGAGATGTCAAAAAAGGATCAGGCTGAAGTGTCAAAGAAGAAGGAGAAGGCTGAAAAGTGTCAAGAAGGGAAAAGCGAGAAGTGTAAAAGAAGGGGAAAGCGAGAAGTGTGAAAGATGGAGAAGGGCAGGGCTGAAAGTGAAGTGTCAAGGGAAGTGGGGGGGGGGGGGGGGGGGGGGGGGGGGGGGGGAAATCTGATCGGGATGTGCAAGAAAGCCGTACTTGAAATATTCGTAAAATCCTTTTTGAAGAATTCAATCTCTCTCTCTCCTCTCTCTCTCCTCTCTCTCATCATCTCTCTCTCCCTCTCTCTTCATCCTCTCTCTCTCTCTCTCTCTCCCGCTCTCCTCTCTCTGTTCCTCTCTCTGTCTCTCTCGTCTCTGTCTCTCTCTCTCCTCTCCTCTCTCACTCACTCACGTCTCTCTCTGTATATATTATAATACTATAATCATAATATAATATATACTAATATATATATATATATATATATATATATATAATATATATATATAATATATTATATATATATATATATATAATATAATATTATATAATATACGCTTCTCGCCTTTATTATCGTATCGAAGTTCGGTGTAATGAGAATAGCAAAAAGAAGGGCGGCAACAAACAAATAATGATTGTCACTATGATATGAACTTCATTATTGATTACTATATAACTATATTATTGATGATTATAACGATAGTGGGAAAAGAAAGAAGACGGATATTAAGAAAGCAAAGGTGGGGAGGGGGATTATATTCATGAATATTCAAAACACTTCCTGTGTAAAGTAGAAACATAATGAGCTTGTTTTGTTTTGTTTGCTTGGGGTTTGTTGTTGTTGTTGTTTTTGGAGGTGTATATTTTGTTGTTGTTTTTGTTGTTTTTACACTTCTACATCTTTACTTTACACCACACCGTCAATTCACCGCAGGATCTTTATTTCAAACTACACCGTCAATACACTTCTGGAAACTCAGTTAAGGGGGGGGGGGGGGGGGGGGGGGGGGGGGGGGGGGGGGGGGGGGGGGGGGGGGGGGTGGGGGGGGGGGGGGGGGGGGTTTGTTTGTTGTTTTGTGGTTGTTTGGGGAAATTTAAAAACCCCAAAACAAACAAAACCCCAAATTTGGGGGGGGGTACGTAAAAAAAATAGTAAAAAAGTACTTTGTTTACAGTACAAAAAAATATTAAAGTTTTCTAAAATAATTAACCCTACAACAAACTTTCAACCAACACAAAAAAAATTTCAAAAAACTACACAACTCCGGCTGAAACCAAAGAACCCTTCTTAAACAGAACGACCCCCCCTTCAAGGTTACACTAAACCCCTCCATCACAAAAACAACCACCAGCTGACTTTTTTTAAAAAATTTAAAATAAATTTACCCATCCTCCATTGCAAACACATCCACCACACAAAACACACACCCCCAAAAAAAAAAAGAAAAAAGAAAAATTTTGGCGGCGCACCAGGCCTGACAATTTTGCGGTCACGTTCTGTGGTTTTGCGAAGTGTGTGTGTGTGTGTTTTGGTTTGGGTTTTGTGTTTTGTGGTTGGTCACTTTATGGCCCGGAAAAGAAGGGTGGGAGACTTCAAAACTGTATCTACCCTCCTTTCCTCCCCTACCCCCCCCCCCCCCCCCCCCCCCCCCCCCTCCTCCCCCATTCCACACACACACACCCAACCCTGCGGTTCCCTTTGTAAAAGAGGGGCTTGACAGGATTGGCTTCAACAACAAGGAGCGAAGTTTCTTCTGAAAGGGGCAGCAGACTAGTAATAATAATAATAATAATGTATGGAATTTATATAGCGCTGAATCTTGTAAAGCAACAAATCAAAGCGCTCAGATTAAAAAATTTTTTTATTTATTTATTTATTATTTTATATCGAGGACGTGCTTTTTTACATCCAGTCCCCGTTTATATCGAGGATAATGGAATAAGCATTCATGTGCTTTTTTACATCTAGTCCCCGTGTATATGCGGTTTTGTCCATTTTGTCATCTGTTCCCACCGGCACACAATGGCCTACTCTTTCGAAAAGCGGAACAGGATTTAACGTGTGCGCAAGATGTTCTGCATGCGTTCGCACACGGGGCCTCGGTTAATAGTCTCATCCGAAGGACTTTGACATTCAGTTCGATTTTTTGGTCAAACTGGGAAGAAAGGGCTAGGAGGCTGGGGGGAATCGAACCCAGAACCTCACGGTTGACTTGTTGGCAGGCGAACGTCTTAACCATCCTGCCACCTTCAGAGGTACAGAGGTAATAAAAGGTGAAGGGTTCAAGAAGGCAACCTTGGCCCACACCTTGCGGCTGTGTGGTCCTGTGTCAGTTTCTAGAGCTTTGTTGATTGATTCTCTTTGAAAAAAAAAGGTTTTTGTTTTGTTCGGATATTATGCAAAACTGTGGGGTTTTATTCTTTGCTCCCTGTTTTTTGTTGTTGATATTGTTAGTTTGTTGTTTTTGTTGTTGTTTTTTTAAGCTGGTCCAATTTCAGCTGCCAAACATGATACAATTCCCTGTGTAGGTTGGCAGAATGATAATCATAATAATTAGCCGCATTTCGATGTGGATAATTAAAATATATTGTTAACATAATGTATAGTTGTCTGTATGTCTCTCTCTCTCTCTCTCTTCTCTCTCTTCTCTCTCTCTTTCTCTCATTTTATTATCCTCGATTTATAAAAGAATAAAATAAAATAAATTATTTCTCTCTAAGGGCGGATACTAGATGTAAAAAAAAAGCCTCCCTTCCAAAAAAAACAGAAAAACGACGGTTTTCCTGAAAGGTTTTGAAGGTTTTCCTGAAAGCTTTTTCTGAAGGTTTTTCTGCCATCTAGCAGTCCACCCTCCCCAGAGTATCTGCCGATGTCTGGTCGTTTCCTCCCCTCAACTCTCCAGTCCAGTCACGGCAAGCGTTACAGCTGTCCAAGAACTCACAAGGAGAGAAAACCTTAAAAAATAAATAAATAAATGAATAAATAGATAAGAATACAACAGGATGTTTGGAAAAAAAAAACATGTTGGGAGAATTAAGAAGACCACACCAGTGTGTGTGCCCGATAAAC
>CM054154.1:29679652-29682152 GCA_028751875.1 Rapana venosa
CCCCCAAAAACCCAAACAAACCCAACAACAAACAAATAAACAAACTAACAAACAAAAGCAAAAACAAAGCAACCCCTCCCCTCCCCCCTCCAAAAAACCCCACCCCAACCCAAACAGAACCAATGCAAAGAAAGGAAAACTTGTTTAGACAATTCTGCTGTTGATGTTCCCCAAAAGCTTGTAACATTTGATGAAAAATCGAGATACAAGCATTAGCAGATCAACATTCTTTTCTCATTGACAGTCGCTAGTATGCGCAGTGATTTTTTTTCTTTTTCACACCACACACACACAAATTCGAAGCGCGTGAAAAGGTATTGCCCATGTTCGTGAAAACTGTATCATGATGAATTTAGAAAACTGTATGAAGAAAGCATAATGAATTCTGAAAATTGTATGAAAAAAACGTGATAAATTTTGAAAACTGTATGAAAACGTAATGATAAATTTTGAAAAGAATGTTTTAAAAAGATAACGATGAATTATAAAAATCATATAAAAACATCATGATGAATTTCGAAAAACTGTACGAAAACAACATGATGAATTTCGAAAAACTGTATGAAAACAGCATGATGAATTTCGAAAAACTGTATGAAAACAGCATGATGAATTTTGAAAAATTGTATGAAAACATGATGAATTTTGAAAAACTACATGAAAACATAATGATGAATTTTTTAAACTGTATGAAAACATAATAATGAATTTTGAAAAACTGTGTGAAAACATAAAGATGAATTTTGGAAAACTGTATGAAAACAGCATGATGAATTGTTAAAACTGTATGAAAAGAACATAATGAATTTAGAAAACCGTATGAAAAGAACATGATGAATTTTGAAAACTGTATGACAACAGCATGCTGAATTTTGAAAAACTCTATGAAAACTTAATGATTAATTTTGAAAAACTGTGTGAAAACATAAAGATGAATTTTGAAAAACTGTATGAAAGCAGCATACTGAATTTTGAAAAACTCTATGTAAAGAACATGATGAATTTTGAAAAATTGTATGAAAACGTAATGATGAATTTTGAAAAACTGTATGAAAACATGATGAATTTTGAAATACTGTATGAAAACAGCATGATGAATTTTGAAAAACTGTATGAAAACATAATGATTAATTTTGAAAAACTATATGAAAACTGAATGATGATTTTTGAAAAGCTGTATAAAAACAGCATAATAAATTTTGAAAAATTGTATAAAAACAGCAAGATGAATTTTCCACTGTGTGTGGTCTAGCAGGATTCTGTGGCAGATACAGAAACAGCGTTCGTTGAAATGACAGAAACTGTTCTGGTCTGTTAGAAACTGTTCTGGTTTGAAACTGTTCTGGTTTGTTTAGACTCTACACATCATCTTTCGCGTTTTCTTCAAATAAACCGCCTTTCTTTTTTTTACCAATTATTTATCGTTCTTGCCCTCTTCCCCTTCATTTCTCTGTCAAATGATATCTCTCTTTAGCTATGAATAACAAAAAAGTCTACATTGTTCGTAGTTGCTGACAGAAGAAAACTGAAAATCTGATCTAAAAAGAAAACCGCTTTGATTTGTCTCTGCAAGATATAGCGCTATATAA
This sequence comes from Rapana venosa, assembly GCA_028751875.1. Taxonomy (NCBI): domain Eukaryota; kingdom Metazoa; phylum Mollusca; class Gastropoda; order Neogastropoda; family Muricidae; genus Rapana; species Rapana venosa. The sequence goes on from CM054154.1 coordinate 29,681,242, forward strand.
ATTCCATTTATTATTATTAAAACCAACCCTAAAAAAGAGAGAGAGAGAGGAGAGAGAGAGAGAGAGAGAGAGAGGAGAGAGGAGGGGGAGGGTGAGAGAGAGAGAGAGTGGGAGTGAGCCGAGAGAGAAGAGAGAGAGAGAGAGAGAATAACGAAAGTCTACAAGCGAAGGTCTCAAATGGGTGTACTTCATGGTGTGTCGGTGTGCCCCTTGTTAAAGGTGGGGCAATCATTCCTGAAGCGCAGACAGCCCTGTTATGTTCTTCTAATGTGCGAGAAACTGATCTGGTTGAAGCGGTTTTCGGTGTCCCTATCTTCCTCCCCCCCCCCCCCCCCCCCCCCCTCCTCCCTCCCCCTTCTTGGTTCACGCAGTGGCAATCATTTTGGGCACATAGGCGCACACGTGTGCGCGCACACAAACGGACAACTCCCTCCCCCCCCCCCCCCTTCTATCTCTCTCTCCACACACAAAAAAACACACACACACACACACACACTCTCTCTCTCTCTTCTCTCTCTCTCTCTCCTCCACACACACACACACACACACACACACACACACACACACACACACACACACACACACACACACACACACACACAGAGTGAGAAATGAGACAGACAAACAGACTGAGACAGAGAGAAAGATATCCCCCCCTCTCTCTCTTTCTCTCTCTATATATGTGTGTTTGTGTCTGTGTATGTGTGTTTGTGTCTGTGTATATGGATAGAGAGAAAGAGAGAGAGAGGGGGGGGATGTATTTTTTTCTCTCTCTCTCTATCCACACACACACACACACACATACATACATACATACATACATACATACTACATACATACATACACAGACACACATACACAGAGTGAGAAATAGAGACAAAGAAAGAGACTGAGACAGAGAAAAGATAGAG
>CM054154.1:29687152-29689652 GCA_028751875.1 Rapana venosa
CACACTGGAATAACTTTTGCTGTGCCTTTTGAACGATCTGATAGCATTCTTGCAGTGACAAATGGAGTTTTAAATTGGCAACATCCGATAAACCCTTTGCTCCCTGTTTTGCTAAAATGTCAACTTTTTCGTTATAATATATACCAGAGTGAGATGGAATTCAACAAAAAGATCTGAGCCTTTTAAAACGAGGAGACGACAGATTTCACTGACTAGTTCAGATCTAACTTTTGTTTGCATATATAGAACTGATTGCTTGAATTACTGATTTTGAATCAACACAAACAAGTATTTGAAAGACAACTTTCGGAAAATCAGTTAAAACATCAAGACCCATTAATATTGCTATGAGTTTTGACGTAAAAATGGATATATATTCTCCCCAAGATGAAACTCTGTGTGTGTGTGTGTGTGTGTGTGTGTGTGTGTGTGTGTGTGTGTGTGTGTGTGTGTGTGTGTGTGTGTGTGTGTGTGTGTGTGTGTGTGAGAGTGATTTAAAGTATCACTCTAGGTGACATCCCCTTGTCAAATTTTAAATCTCAGATTCAAACCGTGCAGCTAGATACAGATTAAAACAGAGTATAAAACCAACTCTACTGTCGCTCTTTGTATCAACGATGCCCTGGACAACCATAGGGATCAACCCAGGCTGGGCACAACAACATTGTGGGAAAATCCACATCAACCACACATAAAATGAGATAAAACCAAAACCAGATTCCTTAAAACAACTGACTAACTATGACATCTTCTCTAGCATCAGACGGGAAAAGCCCGATTCTCTCAGGAAGTTAAAAATGGCGTCCAATGGGGAACGTCACGGGAAAAGGATCTTCAGGAAGTCTGCAGTAAAAGTGCTTGTGCCTAACTAATATCCTGGACATCTCGACACTCTGCAGAAGCAGATGCCGAATAGAAAAAGATTACGATCCTCGAAACCATCCCGGAGATATTAATTAATTAAATAAATACATGTAAGTGAGTGAATGAATAAATAAAGAAACAAATAGATGAATAATCAGATGAATGAATAGATTTTTTAAAAAACCCACCACACACACATCTTGCGCACGCATTAAAACCCGTTCCGCTTTTCGGAAAAGTAGGCTATTGTGTGCCGGTGGGAACGGATGACAAAATTTACAAAACTGCATACATACGGGTACTGGATTAAAAAAAAAGCACATGAGTGCTCATTCCATTATCTTGAAATAAAAGAATAAAATAAAATAAAACACATACACTTACCATGAGATGGTAGGAAGAAAAAGGTTAAGTGATAGCGATTAAAATTCTTGAAATCAGGATTAAGATGATAAATAGATCAGTTTATAAATAAATAGGTATATGAATAAACAGATAAATGAATAACAGTATAAACAAAATACTACACGAAAGATAGGAAGAAATGGAGAATGAGAAGGATTAAGGTTCTTGAAATCATCTTTACAACGTTAAATAAATAAAGGAATAGATAATTAAGTAAATGAATAAATAGATAAATAAACAGCTATATAAATGAATAAACAGATGAATGAATGACAATAAAAAAAAAACTACCACCAGAAAGAAGGGGGGAAGCGGAAAACGATATGGATTAAGATTCTTGAAATCAGTGGACATTATGGTAAAAGAATAACATAAATGAACGAGTAAAGGGAATAACTGAATAGGTAAGTAAATGAATAGATAGATAGATAGATATATAAATAGATAGATAGATAGATAGATAGATAGATAGATAGATAGATAGATAGATAGATAGATAGATAGATAGATAGATAGATAGATAGATAGATAGATAGATAGATAGATAGATAAGACTACCACAAAAAGGTGGGGGAAGGGAAAAACAGTTTTTAAGGATCAAGTCATGAAACCAGCTTGTCCGACACTTAACTACAATATACTATTCAAACCATACTTTAATTCAAACGTGTGGGGTGTTGTTTGTGTTGTGTGTGTTTGTGTGTGGTGTGTGTGTGTGTGTGTGTTGTGTGTGTGTGTGTGTGTTGTGTGCAGGCACTCACTGTGTTTGTGTGCGTGTCCCTGTGTCTGTCTTTATTGAGGATAATGGTGAGAGGAACCACTTGAATAATGCACTTGTTCCTAGTCCTCCTGTTTTGGGAGGGGAAAAAACCAACAGCAAAAAACCCCAAGTCCAAAAGTTGCCTATAATTATGTCGTTCTTCTGTGTAAAAACAAGTCAAAAAGTTGCCCATGTGTCGATCTTCTGTGTAAAAACAAGTCCAAAAGTTGCCCATGTGTGTAAAAACAAGTCCAAAAGTTGCCCATGTGTGTAAAAACAAGTCCAAAAGTTGCCCATGTGTGTAAAAACAAGTCCAAAAGTTGCCCGTGTGTCGTTCTTCTGTGTAAAAACAAGTCCAAAAGTTGCCCGTGTGTCGTTCTTCTGTGTAAAAACAAGTCCAAAAGTTGCCCATGTGTCTAAAAGCCAAGTTCAAAAGTTACTCGTCTGTCGATCTTCTGTGTAAAGACAAGT
>CM054154.1:29694652-29704652 GCA_028751875.1 Rapana venosa
CATCTGTGTAGGTTTTGAGAGAGGGAGGTTGGGGGGGGGGGGGGGGGGGGTGGGGTGGGGAGAGTGGAGGGGGGGGGGGGGTTCTTTTTCTTACTCTCTTACTTAAAAGGGGGAGAGGGGGGGGGAAAAGGAATCGGGGTGTGAGTGGTGGGTAGTACTTTTGCTAAAGTAACTACAACACAAAAGAAAGAAAGAAAGGAAAAAAACCCCCCCCCCCCCCCCCACAACAACACCCCACACACAAATCCATTAATGCCAGTTTTCTTGGATGGCGGATTACTAATCTCTCGTTTCTGCCCTCCCCCACCCAACGAGGACAGAGAGGAGGAGAAGACAGGGAGAGAGAGATCAGAAGAGAAACACACACCCCGCGCGCGCGCCGCGCGCGCGCCTTCTTCCTGCCCTTTTTTTTCTTTGTCGGTTGTTATTGTTGGCTGTTTTGTCGTCTGTCTTCTGTTGGGCCCGCTCTCTCTTCTCTCTGCTGTCCCCCCCCTCCCCTTTTAAATGTCAACCGCCCCTTCCCTCTCCAAACCCGTCCCACCCTACTCCCTTCTGTATTGTGTTAAGCTTCCTACCCCACCCCACCGCCCCTCCCCCACCTCCCTCCCCACTTCCTCTTTATCTGGGCCCCCTCCTCTCCTCTGTTTTCTCTCTCGTCTCTCTTTCTCTCTGTTCTCTGTCTCTCTCGTTTCTCCCCTCTTTTCTCTCTTCTCCTCTCTCTCTCTCTCATCTCTCTCTCCTCTCTCTCCCCGTCTCTCTCTTTCTCGTCTGTCGTCTGTCCCGTCTCTCTCTCCCCCATCTATCTCTCTCTCTCTCTCTCTCTCTTTCTATCTCTTTCTCTCTCTCCCTCTCTCTCTTTCTCTGTCTGTCTCTCTCTGTCTCACTCTTTCTCTGTTTTTCCGTCTATCTCTCTCTGTTCTCTCTGTCCCCCCCCCCCCCCCCCCCCCCCCTTCTCTCTCTCTCTGTCTCTCTGTCTCTCTGTGTCTTCTCTCTCTCTCTCTCTCCCCTGTCCATGATGTGACAGTGTGTGTACCTTGCTTTGCTTGGTGACATTGGCGGTGTGTCACGTGGTGCCCGCGCGCGCGCGCGCGCGCGCGCTGCATCTGACTGATGACAAGCCGCCATTTTCCCGGTCGTTGGTTGGTGGTTGTCTTTGGGAAGAATATTGTTGTTGTATATTTATTATTATCTTCCTGTATTGTATACAACAACTGTGCACAATGTCTGTCTGTCTGTCTAGTGGTGTGTGTGTGTGTGTGTGTGTGTGTGGCGTGCAACATACACACAGGGTTGGGGGGAGGGGGGAGTGAGGAGTTGAAAAAAAATAAACAAAGGCAAATGGTGGACATGACGCCAAGTATTATTTATAATATAAGTTTTGTTACCAGACATATTTCTTTTTTTCTTTACTTTTTCTTATATTTCGAGGATAATAGAATTAGCTACTCGTGTGCTTTTTTATTTTTTACATCCAGTCCCCGTGTGTATGGAGTTTTGTTAAATTTTGTCACCCGTTCCCACCGGCACACAAGGGCCTGCTCTTCCGAAAAAGCGGAACGGGTTTTAACATGCGCAAAAGATGTTCTGCGAGCGTTCGCACACGGGACCTCGGTTTATAGTCTCAACCGAAAGGACTTTTTGGGAGGAGCGGAATCGGTGACATGTTTAGACATCATCCCCGAAGTCGGAATGCGGCTACCGTTAAGGATAGATAGATAGTGGGCAAAAAACGGTTGCGTACGGGGGGGGCGGGGGGGGGGGGGGGGGGTCCCACTTTGGAGCTCTAGCCGAGGAAGGATAATAAATAAATAAAATAGATAAATAATAAGTGAATGAATAAATAAATAAATAATAAATAAATAAATAAATAATAAATAAATAAGCCCTGCCCAAGCGTGTGAGGGATGAAGGGACATTTTGTGGTCACACACTTATTTTATCAAGAAAGCAAATTTTTGTCGCTGGGGTTGTGTTCGATTCTTTTCCCCTCTCCCTCTTACCCACTTGTGTATATTATATACATGTATCGTTAAGATGATCTGGTTGCCTGGTGGGTGAGAGACGGCCTGTACTGAGATCTTTTGTGTAACATACACTGAATGCCGTCAGCGCCTGGGCTTTATCACAGTTCTGGATTAAACCATTGACGCTGGGGGCAACAGCAAAGTGAGAGGCTGTATGACCAGTGGCTTTCTTTCCCACTCATGGACTTCCACTTTACAGCTTAGTCTTTTAGTGATCGACTGTGACTCTCTGACTAGGAGGCTTGACTTGCACAGACCTGATGTGCTGCAGCCCTGGGGGCTAAGTTGGCCTTTGGAGAACATCTCCAACGCTGTCTACCCTTATGCCTACTTGGCCGAGAGAGTGGGGATGTACTGTGGGCAAGGCATCTCCACTATAATCAAATTTCTGCCCAGTTTCCGAAACAGCAGCTGCCTCCTCTGCTGTTTTGGAGGTCATCGTCGAAAACGACGGACTAACAACACAACATACACTGAACAGTGTACACGGCAAAAAAAGACCAAGATGAATTTTTGTTGTTGTTGGTTTGACATTTTGCAGCTCAGCAGCAGTTCATGTTAATTTTCATTGTTCAATTGAGCACACACACGCCATAAGCTACAAGCTTGTTGTTGTTGTTGCTGTGATTCCAACGTGCTGTTTGTTGTCAATGTTTATTATTCTCATTTCTGAATAAAAGCTATTTAAACTCGAAAGACCAAGAAGAAGACAAGAAGGTTACACACTCCTTGTATTAGCTTGTGGGTCATGTAGTATCTTCTATAGAGTTGCTACTTGGAAAATGTTTTGGTGTTTTTGCACGTAATTAAGTATGAAAAAATGTACTGTGTATTTGGGGTTGGTTTTATGGGGGTTTTTTGGTGGGGGGGAAGGGGGGGGTTGGTGGGAGAGGGGGGGAGGGATTGAGGACATAGAGCAATACCAGGTCGTCATGAGAAAGTTGGAAATGATCATCAAAATGAGGATGCTTGTGTTCCTACAGTGTTGACCCGGGGCATGCATATTGCGGTTAGGAAGCTAGCAGACGACAAAGGACTGAGGGGTACAGTACTTGCTGGGGGAAAAAAAGATATTCGAACCTACCAAGTTTGTGCTAAAAGCAAACGAGTTTTGAGCCAGATGATAGTCTTTCACACAAAATTAATGTAGTTTTTATTCCTATGGATGCCTTAGTATGTGCGGTATTAATCTGAGAGTCATAATCATAGGAAAACGGAAGGAAAAGTGCCAAAAAGTAACCCTGGTGTGCAGCCCAACTAGAACTACGTCATGGGAAATAACTTCTATGTGTACACATCAACGTTTTGAGCATGGGAGGTAATGTCTGTTTTTAATTTCGTCATAGTTATGATACGACTTTAATTTCACAACCCTTCCTATTTAACAGTATTGTTTCACTTTTATGGTGTAAATAATTCCCCCCCCCCCCCCCACAAGAAAAAGAAGTGTTTTTTTTCCAAATTGAGATGGTGATGGACCAGGCACTGTAAAGCACGTGTGCATGCACACACACACACACACACACACACACACACACACACACACACACACACACACACACACACTCGGCAATAAGTTGGTCATGGCAAAATTTATCAGCAAAAAGCCAGTCTGGAAGGGCACACGCTATAGACAGACAGACAGGTAGACAGACAGATAGATAGATAGATAGACAGACAGACAGATAGACAGATAGATAGATAGGCAGACAGACAGATAGATAGATAATGATAATAATAATAATAATAATAAATGGAATTTATGTAGCGCTATACAGATAGATAGATAGATAGATAGGCAGACAGACAGATAGATAGATAATGATAATAATAATAATAATAATAAATGGAATTTATGTAGCGCTATATCTTGCAGAGACAAATCAAAGCGCTTGCACTCAACTCATTCTTACACAGTCATGCAACCAGTGACAAGTAATAGTTCCATCAAGTCCAAATGTGCACACACGCACGCACACACACACACACACACTCACACTCACACACACAGAGGTCACACACCCTGGCAGGGCAATAGAATCTTGGCTGTTGAAGGCAGGGAAAAACTATGATAGATAGATAGATAGATAGATAGATAGATAGATAGATAGATAGATAGATACAGACAGACAGACAGACAGACAGATAGATAGATAGATAGGTAGGTAGGTAGGTAGGTAGGTAGATAGGCAAACAGATAGATAAATAGGCAGACAGATAGAGAGAGAGATAGATAGATAGGCAGACAGACAAATAGATAGGCAAACAGATAGATAGGCAAACAGAGAGATAGTTAGATAGATAGGTAGACAGACAGACAGATAGATAGGCAAACAGATAGATAGATAAATAGGCAGAGAGAGAGAGAGAGAGATAGTTAGATAGATAGATAGACAGACAGACAGATAGAATGGTTGTATCTTCTCCTCAGAAAGATCACTCCGTAATCTGCAGCCACTGCTAATGTTAGGAAATAATATATATCAAAACAACACAAACTACGGTGTTGACCTCAGACACGTTTTCTGAATGACTAACTTTTCATTTAATTGTTGTCGTTATTGTTTTTTTCTTTGTAGACGTATGTAGCTGAATTTCTCGAAGGGAACACGTGAAAAATAAATGTTCCGACGCTTAAAGAGTTATCATTAGAATAATTATGTTGTGAAGCTTGGATTATAGGTAGTTATGAGAAGTTGAAAGCCAGTATACATATAAGAAGAAGCAGAAAAAAAGTTACGGTTTCGTTTTAGGCAAAATTCCGAATTCGCAGTGTAAAATTGGTATCATTCTTCACAACAAAACCAGTAAATAGATAAATAAATAAATAAATAAATAATGATAGTGAAACTATCAAGACCTGAGATTATCATTATAATGTAACACAAATGTGACAATAAGAAAATACAAGGATAAAACAATACAAGCCAGAGGGATGTGGCAGAACATAGAAACGAACACACACCACACACACACACACTCACACACACACACACGCTCACACACACACACACACACACACCACACACACACACACACACACACACACACACACACACACACACACACACACACACCGTATAATCAACCTATCATGTTGCCCCAGATTTAAGCATAAAAGAGGAAGTAGACAACACCAGTAGCGTTCGTTAACCTCGTTGGCGTGTCTTCAATTTAACGTCTGTTCACTCTTAGTGATATTAGAGATATTATCGTATAGATATTATCGTTGGCGTGTAAAGACAAAGAGGTTTGCTTGTGAAAGCGAAGCATCTATCTCTTCACCTTTTCCTAGGTAGAAGAAAGGCCGGGCCCGATATAAAGCAGTTTAGAAGGCTCTTTCTCTGAGGGATGGGATAGCTCTGTGGTCAGAACACTCGCTTTCCCCCAGCTAAGGTTAAACAGCATCGAGCGTGGTTACCAAGTGGATGGGTGACTAGTTTGCGCGCCTTGGCTTCAAGACAGTCCCCCAGTTCGCCCAGCTGTAAATGGGTACCTGCTCTCTTTACGGTCAGGGAAGGTAAAGCATCGGTCAGGGAAGGTAAATCAGCGAGGGAGAGGAGATGGGCGCCTCCGCCCTCAATATGCTGGCCCCTAGAGAAGTGAGGTCTCTGACGCCTCGCTCCCCTACGACCATATAGGTTATGGGACACCTTTACCTTTACTTCTCTGAAAACCTTTCCAGAGTTTCTGTCTTGTTAACGTGTAGCCAAAGAGTGGTTTGCATACATACGAAAAGAAAAGCGTTAGGTGACTTGTGTGCAAATTCATCACTCTTGAAAAACTATCCGTATTTATAAATAAACGCTGTCTTATTCACAGAACCATCCGTATTTATAAATAAACGCTGTCTTATCCACGAAACCATCCGTATTTATAAATAAACGTTGTCTTGTTCACAAAACCATCCGTATTTATAAATAAACGCTGTCTTGTTCACAAAACCATCCGTATTTATAAATAAACACTGTCTTGTCCACAGAAAAGACCAGACATATTTTTATGCCAAACTTTATGGCTGCATACACGCTGACACCAGAATAACTAAACCCAGAATCATGTTTCTAGTGGAAATAATTATACTTGACTGGCAAGAACAAAGACGTTTAATTGCAAAAGCGAGATAATTAACTGTAAAACGAGATGGGTGATTGACCCCCCCCCCCCCCCCCCCCAAAAAAAAAAAAAAACAAACAACAAAAAAAACAAACCAACAACAAAAACAACCCAACAACAACTAGATATTTAATTGCAAAATAAAGTGTTGAATTGCTAAGCGAGATGGTTAATTGTAAAGCGAGGTGGTTGATTGCAAAACTAGATATTTAATTGCAAAATAAGGTGTTTAATTGCAAAGGGAGATGCTTAATTGTAAAAACGAGTTGGTTGGTTGCAAAAAAGACATCTAATTGCAAAATAAAGTGTTTAATTGCACAGCGAGAAAGTTCATTGTAAAAAAAACAACCCAGATGGTTGATTGCAAAACTAGGTATTTAATTGCAAAATAAAGTGTTTAAATGCAAAGTGAGATGGTTAATTGTAAAGCGAGATGGTTGATTGAAAAAAAAACACCCTATATATTTAATTGGAAAATAAGGTGTTAAATTGCAAATTGAGATGGTTAATTGTAAAACGAGATGGTTGATTGCAACCCCCCCAAAAAAAACAACAACACAACAACAACCAAAAAACAAAAACAAAAAAACAACAACCACCAAACAAACAAAAAAAACCCAACCAAACAAACCCAACAACAACAACAAAACCCCTAGATATTTATTTGCAAAATAAGGTGTTTAATTGCAAAGCGAGATGGTTAATTGGAAAACGAGATGTTCAATTGCAAAGTAAAATGTTTCATTGCAAAACGAAACGTTTTGAGTGCAAACGATACGTTTCATTGCAAAACCGAATGTTTGATTACAACAAAACAAAACAAAAACAACAAACAAACAAAACAAAAAGGGGGGGGGGGGGGGGGGGGGGAGACAATTCAGTGCAAAACGAGATGTTTACTTGCAAAGGGAAGATGCTTAACTGGAAAGTGAGATAATAAAATGCAAAACGAGATTAATTCAAAACGAGATTCATTGCAAAACGAGATTCATTGCAAAACAAGATGTTTGATTCTAAAACAAGCTGTTTAATTGCTAAGATAAGATGTTTTGTTACAAAATCGAGAAGTTGTACATGAATTAGATATTTTAATGCAGCTGACGCTAGAAAGAAATCGTATTCGAACACATCATTATCACTTGTAAAATAATGTATAGAAAAAAAAAAAGAAAGGGGGGGGGGGGGGGGGGGGGGGCATCCTATGAACAAAATAGCGCAGCAGGTGTCAGAAAAGATATGCTGTCCCCAAAGATAAACACAAAAATAAACGAGATGTTTCGATTCTAAAACAAGCTGTTTAATTGCTAAATTAAGACGTTTCGTGTGGGGTGGGGGTGGGGGGGGGGGGGGGGGGGGGGGGGGGGGGGGGGGGGGGGATCGAGCCGTTGTACACGAATTAGATATTGCAGTAGAATAAATAAAGTGAAGTGTATTATGCTGGTAATCTGGTAGCTTACCTTAGCAACGTGCCACAGAAACCCTGATAGGAAAAGTGCTTTGGCAGAGATATCCTCCGCTCCAAAAAACAAAACAAAAACAAAAGCAAACAAAACGAAGAAAAACCAACACCAACAGCAATGAACAAAATACATAGAAAAGCAGAACTTCGCTCGGCCTTGTAAAACACACACACACACACACACACACACACACACACACACACACACACACACACACAACAACACTCACACACTCACACACCACACACACACACACACCACACACACACACAACACACACACACACACACACACACACGCACGCACACACACACACACAAAGCACGTAAGTGCTTATTTCATTATCTCGATATAAAGAATGTTTAAATTAATTTAAAAAATAAATAATAAACACACCACACAAAATTATATATATATATATATATATATATATAGAGAGAAGAGAGAGAGAGAGAGAGAGAGAGAGAGGAGAGAGAGAGAGAGAGAGAGAGAGAGACAGAAGAGAGAGAGAGAGAATTTTCAGGTAAGACGACCAAATTGTAAATCCTTCTCTGTATGAAGGGCGTTTTCAAAACAAAAATATTCCTCTTTACAATAACATTCCTCTTTACAATAATAATATTCCTCTTTACATAATATTCCTCTTTACAATAATAATATTCCTCTATACAATAATATTCCTCTTTACAACAATATTCCTCTTTACAATAATATTCCTCTTTACAATAACATTCCTCTTTACAATAACATTCCTCTTTACAATAATCCCTTTTACAATAACATTCCTCTTTACAATAACATTCCTCTTTACAATAACATTCCTCTTTACAATAATCCCTTTTACAATAACATTCCTCTTTACAATAACATTCCTCTGTACAGTAATATTCCTCTTTACAATAATATTCCTCTTTACAATACAATAATGCTCCTCTTTACAATAATATTCCTCTTTACAATAACATTCCTCTTTACAATAATATTCCTCTTTACAATAACATTCCTCTTTACAACAATATTCCTCTTTACAATAATATTCCTCTTTACAATAACATTCCTCTTTACAATAACATTCCTCTTTACAATAACATTCCTCTTTACAATAATATTCCTCTTGACAATAATATTCCTCTTTACAATAATATTCCTCTTTACATTTTCATTTGCGGACATCACAGACCCTGCTTTGCATACTGATGGAGGAGGACATTCACAGCTAAAGAAAACTGCGGATGCATTAAAAGTTTGGTCAGAAACATTCTTGAGTGCAGACAGCCTATGAAACCGTTGCAAAACTGGCGCTAGATTCACAAAAATATATGCCCTGACTGGCTTAGAGATTGATGTCCTTCCAGCTTTGCAAAACAGCTCACTGGGTGATGAATTATAATGCTCTGCAGTTCATCCTTGATGAATATTGAACAGCGACAAGTTTAAAACGCTTTTTTAGGATTGGCGAGAGTAGGTAAGCTATTGTGTATTTTTGTACATCATGATATAGAATAATATTTTTTTTTTTTTTTTTTTTTTTTCTTTCTTGAGCAATCAACGTATTTTTGTTTTTGAATACGCTGAAATGTCAAGAGGTTTTTTAAAGAATTTTTTTTTTCCACATAATGTATACAGACCAGTATAGTGTAAACATGATGCACAAATACCTCATCCCAAATCAGATAAAGAAATCGAAAAACCAAAATAGGAGAATACAATAAATATAATACACGACATATAAACATGTTTTCATGCCAAAAGAGTTGCTTCCTATCTCTCAGTGAATAACATCTACACAGAGCACAAGGTGATTCGAGAAACAAGTTTGATTTCTTTAGATCTGGCCTTTAAAAAAAAAAAATCTCCAAACAATGTCCATAACAGTTCTCAAAACAAAATACGAGTTTCAGTGTCCTAAAGAATCCTTTCAAACAAACATATAAGATCAGTAATCAAAAACTCTTGAGACTACCTACACACATGCTAAATCAGTAATCACTTATGTAACTTTTTTTTTTTTTAATACATCATCAATGTTTGCGTCATTAAGCAAAGACTGTGACGTTCCAAAAAAAACTAAATAAATAATAATACAAAAGACGTAGACAGACTTTTTAGGTTCATACAGCATTCCATTCTATCCAGGAAATATGAATCTGTTAATAACTTGATATCGCGACAGTATTTCCGAGATTGTATCACTTCCTAGTTGCTGACAGGAAACACTGAAATCTGATCTAAAAAAACCAAACACAAACAACTAAAAAACAAACAAAAAACTTGATATCAAGAGAGATTTATTCAGAAGGAAGCACCAGAACATGCATGCATACATACATACATACATACATGCATGCATACATACATACATACATACATACATACACACACACACACATACATACATAA
>CM054154.1:29709652-29719652 GCA_028751875.1 Rapana venosa
CACAGTTTATATCACTTAAATTACAATACTTTCTGCCATAAATTACGTTACTGTGTGCCATACTGTTGAGGATAGGCAAAACAGTTTATATTACTTAAATTACATTACTATATATGTGCCATATTGTTGATGATATGGCAAAACAGTTTATATTACTTAAATTACATTACTATATATGTGCCATACTGTTGATGATATGGCAAACAGTTTATATTACTTAAATTACATTACTATATATGTGCCATACTGTTGATGATATGGCAAACAGTTTATATTACTTAAATTACTTTACTGTGTGCCATACGGTTAATGATCGCCCAAACCAGTTAATATTACTTAAATTACATTTCTGTGTGCCATACAGTTGATGATATGGCAAAGAGTTTATATTACTTAAATTACATTACTATATGTGCCATACTGTTGATGATATGGCAAACAGTTTATAATTATTACTTAAATTACATTACTATATGTGCCATTACAGTTGATGATATGGCAAACAGTTTATAATTATTACTTAAATTACATTACTATAATTATGTGCCATACTGTTGTTGGTAGGTAAAACAGTTTATATGACTTCAATTACATTACTATATTATGTGCCATACTGTTGATGATGTAGCAAACAGTTTATAATTATTACTTAAATTACAATACCATATGTGCCATACTGTTGATGATAGGCAAAACAGTTTATATTACTCAAATTACATTACTATATGTGCCAAACTGTTGATAATAGGCAAAACAGTTTATGATTATTACTTACATTACATTACTTTGTGCCATTACAGTTGGTGATAGACAAAACAGTTTATATTTCTTAAATTACATTACTATGTTGATGCTAGGGCATAACAGTTTATATTACTTAAATTACATTACTGTGTGCCTTTACAGTTGATGATAGGGCAAAACCGTTTCCACTTAAATGATATCAGTTTACTCTGTATCATATCGTTCATGCGAGTGAACCCCAAAGATTAACCAAGAATATAATATTATGTCGAGTCTTACTCGATAATTATGTTGTTGTTGTTTCGCGTTCCTCAGCTTAACACCATGGGGAAAGGGGGGGGGGGGGGGGGGGGGGGGTCATGCACTCTGATTCAGACTCGCTCCTCCTACCGTATAATATTATTTGTTTATATTCATTTATTTATACCACTGTGAGATTGGAACGATACACTGGATGAGAGAAGTTTGGGTGTAGGACTGTTTTCAGTTTCACCTGGCTACACAGACAGCCGCACTCCGACTTCAGAGGAACAAAGTGCTATTATATATGAAACAAGTCAGACTGACTGGCTGATTACAATCTTGCACTGACTTGCGTTGATTCTCTCTCTCTCTCTCTCTCTCTCTCTCTCTCTCTCTCTCTCTCTCTCTCTCTTCTCTCCTCTCTCTCTCTCTCGATATATATATATATCTATATATAATTATATATATATATAATCATATATATATATGTATATATATATATAGTTCTTGCATGCAGAGGGTTTTCGGATAGAGGTATTTGCTATTAATTTGCCTTGAAAAGAAATTACTGTAACATTTTGTTAAGTAATTTTCTTGGGTTCCTTTATCTTTGCAGTTTTCTATTGTTTTTTTCCCATAATATTTATATATATATATATATTATATTATTATATATATTATTATATATTATACACACAACACACGTAAAGATCATTGCAAGCTAAAAATGAAACATATACTTATACTCATGAACTTGCTCATGTGTGGACATACGCGACCCCTCCTCCCTCCTCACTCACACACACAAACTCACACTCATACCACACACACACACAACACACACACACCACACAACACACACACACACACACACACACACACACACACACCACACCACCACCACCACCACCACACACCACACTACCACCACCACACAACACACACACACACACACACAACACAACACAACACAACACAACACAACAACACACACACAACACACACACACAACACACACAACACAACACAACACACACACACACACACACACACACACACACACACACACACACACACACACACACCTTATCAACGCAATGGTAAATAACGTGCACAGCAAAGTAGCATTGAAATATAAACACTATAAAAAGAGAAAGTAATGACTCAGGCCTGCAGCAGATCTGACTGTTGGTAGTTCGTGCAGTGACGGGAAAATCAGTGTATGTTTATAATCAGCCAGTCAGTCTGGCTTGTTTCACCACTGAAAATCAGTGTCTGATTATGATCACTCCAATCTACTTGTTTCATCGCTGGGAAGGAAAAAAATCAGTGTCTGATTATGATCGCCCAATCTACTCGTTTCGTTACTGAAAATCAGTGTATGTTTATAATCAGCCAGTCCGTCTGATTTGCTTCATTACTTAAAAAAAATAATAATTAAAAAAAATCAGTGCATGATTATAATCAGCCAGTCAATCTGACTTGTTCAAAATTAGTGCGTGATTATAATCAGCGACTTGTTTCATTACTGAAAATCAGTGTACGTATGCACGCACGCACACATACACACACATTATCCAATATCCTCGAAATAAAATAATTAAAAAGAAAAAAGAACACACACACACACACACACACACTCACACTCACACACACACTTTACACGCATGCCCTATTAGATAACTTAATTATCAATACATTAATAATAATTTTAAAAAACACAAAAAAACAGAATCAAAAGATTCATTTTCGGAACCAGTACGTTCGTTATCTTAACGCGTAAAATATTTTCTAATAATTCGACACACTTGTGTGTGTGTGTGATATCTTGGATCGTTAAAAGCCTTTAAATTGGTCGTGACGGTGACATTCTTAAACAAGAAAAACAATGACAAAACAACAACAACAACAAACGATGTACACATTAAAAAGATTTTTTTTTAATATATATATTTTCACACAACAGAGCACTGCTTCCATCTTCCTTCCATCTCTGTTTAGACAAACGCACTGTTGGAAAACTGGTGGAAGGGAGATAATCCTTTGTTAACTTGCTCAATGCTCACGCACTCGCACACAGAGAGCTTGAGAGACAATGACCATGACAAATTCTTTTATTACGAGGATAATGAATAAGCACTCATGTGCCTTTTTTTTACATCCAGTCCCCGCCCGTAGGCATACATCTTAATAATAAGCCCAATACTCATACTCTCACACAGTAGAAACAAAGGGGAAATTAACTTTAAGAAAAAACAAAACAAAAACAATCAGAGAGAGAAAGAGAGAGAGAGAGACAGGGGGAGGGGGGGGAATGAGTGTGTGTGTGTGCGTGCGTATGTGTGTGGTGGGGTGGGGGCTCAAGTGTGAAACAAAGAGAATGCTGAAGGATAAACTATAATATGTACGAAATCTAAATACTTCTGAGGACTATAGTGCACGATCATTCACGCTTGCGCACGCAGGCATGCACGCGTCCGTACATGCACGCACACATACCACACAAAACACAAAACAACACACACACACAACACACACACACACACACACACCAAAACACACACACACCACACACACACACCACACACACACCACACTAAACACACACCACCCACACCACACACACACACACACACCACAACATCAAAGCTTATTCTAATGTACCAGCTGGAAATAAAGTTTTTTTTACAACAAAGCAAAGCGCGCAACACCGCACACACACACACACACACAAAACAACTGGATGTAAAAAAAAAAACAAAACACGTAAGTGCTTATTGGCACTATCTCGATATAAAATTTTTTTTTTTTAAAGAAAAGAAAAGAAACACACCAAACGAGACGAGAGAAAAAGAGCGAGAGAGAAGAGAGGAGAGGAGAGGAGAGAGAGAGAGAGAGAGAGCAGCAAGAGAGAGAGACAGACAGACAGACAGACAGACAGACAGACAGACAGACAGACACTTAGGTCCTCTTTTTACACAACCGTAGACAGACAAAGTAACTTTTTTTTCTGAACTCTAACAACCTCCATCTTACTATCCCTCCCCCCCCCCTCCCCCCCCCCCCCTCCCTGGCTTCTTCCAAGTTCCTTGTGCTTCTGCTCTGCCCCCCCCCCCCTCCTCCCCACCCCCCCACCCCAGGTGAGTTGGGGTAGGAGAGGGAGGAGAAGACACTACCCCCGGGTAGCCGTACTACTGTATTTTTTTACATTTTATTTTTTATGCTTTTATATCGAGGATAATGGAATAAGCACTTATGTGGGGTTATTTTTTTACAACCAGTTCCCGCGTGTGTGCGTATTTTTGTAAACTCCATCATCTGTTCCCACTGGCACACAATGACCTACTCTTACGAAAAAGCGGAACAGGATTTAACGTGTGCGCGAGATGTTCTGCGTGCGTTCGCGCGCACACGGGAGGGGGGTGGGGGGTTGGGGGGGGGTGGGGGGCTCTAGGTTTATTTGTCTCATCCGAAAGACTTTCTGGGGAGAGTGGGAGTCTGCACTGATGTTGAAAATATCTGTATATAAAGTTGAGACAGTATCTGCTGTATAAAGGTGTGGAGACAGGTATCTGCTGTATAAAGTTGGGAGACAGGTATCTGCTGTATAAAGTTGGGAGACAGGTATCTGCTGTATAAAGTTGGGAGACAGGTATCTGCTGTATAAAGTTGGGAGACAGGTATCTGCTGTATAAAGTTGGGAGACAGGTATCTGCTGTATAAAGGTGTGGAGACAGGTATCTGCTGTATAAAGGTGTGGAGACAGGTATCTGCTGTATAAAGTTGGGAGACAGTTATCTGCTGTATAAAGTTGGGGAGACAGGTATCTGCTGTATAAAGGTGTGGAGACAGGTATCTGCTGTATAATCGGTGGTCTAGAGGTAACGCGCCTGTCTAGAAAGCGAAAAGTCCGGGTCGGGTGTGTGCGGTGGTTCGTATCCCGTTTGGGCCCGACATTTTTCCCCATCCATTAGACCATGAGTGGTGGTCTGGGCGCTAGTCTTTCGGATGAGACGATAAACCGAGGTCCCGTGTGTTACGCAAAATTTTCAGCGCACGTAAAAGAACCCACGGGAACAAGAGAGTTGTCCCTAGCAAAATTCTTAGAAAAAAATCCACTCTGATAGGGAAACAAATACAGTTGCAGACCAAAAGAGAAAAAAAAGGTGGCGCTGCTCTTGTGGCGACGCACTCTCCCCGGGGAGAGCAGCCCGACTTTCACGCAGAGAAATCTCGTGACTTGAAGTGGTATAAAATAAAAATATATATATTTTAAAAAGTTGGGAGACAGTTATCTGCTGCTGTATAAAGGTGTGGAGACAGGTATCTTGCGAAAGACTTCCGGGGTAAGGCTGACCCGCTGTCACGTCATCATCATCGTGTTGGTCCCTGTCTACAATACAATCCTATTATTTTAAAAATTGGGAGCGGCTTATCTGCTCAGTTAAACCGTGCTTGACGACTATCCTCTGTCCTCAATGTGTAAAGCCTGACCAGCTGATCACGTCATCAACATCTGTCCCTGTCCTCTCTCCTTCCTCCTCCTTCCTTCTGCCTTACAGCTTCAGCACTCCGCCTACCCTTCCTTCCTCCATTAACCGGCATCCCTCACTCCACACTCCCCCCCCTTCCTCTCCCCACTCCTCTCCTTCTTCTTCTTCTTCCCTTCTCCCCCCCCCCCTCCTCCCTCCATACCCGACACCACCCCACTCCTTTTGTCTACCCCACCCCCCCCCCTCACCCCCCCCCCCCCCCCCCCCCCCCCGTTACCATCTCCTTTTTTTTTACCCCCCCCCCCCCCCCCCCATTTCCTTTCCCATCTTCCTTTTTTTGTCTTATTCCCCCCCACCCCAGCCACCCCCAATCTCCTTTCCCATCTTCCTTTTCTTGTCCTATCCCCACCCACCTCACCTACCCTCCCACCCGCCACCTCCTCCTTCTCCTCCTCCTTCGTTCTCATCCTTCCTTCCATCCTTCCACAGTGTACATCCATTGGAGTAGAGGGACAGAGAGAGGGAGGGGGGAGGGAGAGAGAGAGAGAGAGAGAGAGAGAGAGAGAGAGAGAGAGAGAGAGAGAGAGAGAGAGAGAGAGAGAGAGAGAGAGAGAGAGGAGAGAGAAATCTCTCGCGCTCCGCTCGTAAATCTCCCTAAAAGGGGAGTGTGAGGCAGGGCTGTGCTATTTAATGGGAGGAGGGGGGTGGGGGGGGGGGGGGACGAAGTGCTCTAATCCTTTATGTCTTGGCTACCGTGGACCATCAGTATTTATTTCTGGCGAAACACAGAGAGAGAGAGAGAGAGAGAGAGAGAGAGAGAGAGAGAGAGAGAGAGAGAGAGAGGAGAGAGAGAGAGAGAGAGAGAGAGAGATAGTACTGCAGGATGGAAAGTTGGGAGGATGGAAATTATGGAGAGTTGGACGAGGGAGGGAGCTTGGAGAGAAGCAGACTTCTTTCTTTTCTTAGCTGCTACGTGTGTGTGTGTGTGTGTGTGTGTGTGTGTGTGTGTGTGGTGTGTGGTGTGTTGTGTGTGTGTGTGTTGTGGTTGTGGTGGTGTGTGTGAAGCGTGCATCTGCTGGGCTGTGCTGTGTGCTTGCCGTGCTGTCCGTACAGTGTCGTGCCGCGCTGCTGCGGCTACTGCTGTAGAGGACTGACGAGACAAGGCAACGCTTGCTCGCTTGCTTCTTCCGCGCGTGCGTGTGTCTGTGTGTATGTGTGTGTGTGCGCGCGAGCGTTATGAATATGAAGCGCCCCTCCCAAGCCCCTCCTCCCTTCTTCCTTGTGTGTGTGCTCATCTTCTGTCTGAGAGTGGGAGAACAAGAAACTGTCGTCGTGCCTGCTGTGTACTGTGCGTGTTTGGTTCAAATGTTTGTGGGGGGTGGGTTGGGTGCTTCTAGTGGCAAGGCAATAATTATAGTTAGTAACAAATGTTCGTGTGTGTGTGTGTGTGTGTGTGTGTGTGTGTGTGTGTGTGGTGTGTGAGTGTGTGTGTGGGTGTGGTGTGTGTGTGTGGTGGGGTGAATGGTTGTGGGGTGGGGTGGAGAACGTGTGTATTTTGGTTTGTGCGTGCTGAGCCTGTGTTTGTGTGTGTGTGTGTGAAAATTGGTTGGAAAATCAGTTGTCCAGGGATCAGTTTTGTGCAAGGGTCAGATGTCCACTATCAATATTGTACAAGGGTCAGTTGTCTGCTATCAATATTGTACATTGGTCAGTTGTCCGTTATCAATACTGTACATTGGTCAGATGTCCTTTATCAATATTGTACATTGGTCAGTTGTCCATTATCAATATTGTACATTATCAATACTGTACATTCGTCAGATGTCAACTGTCAATATTTTACATTGGTCAATTGTCCATTATCAATACTGTACATTGGTCAGTTGTCCATGATCAATATTGTACATTGGTCAGTTGTCCATTATCAATAGTGTACAAGGGTCAGATGTCCACTTTCAGTATTGTGCATTCGTCAGATGTCCACTATCAATATTGTACATTGGTCAGATGTCCACTATCAATATTGTACAATGGTCATATGTCCATTATCAATATTGTACAATGGTCATATGTCCATTATCAATATTGTACATTGGTCAGATGTCCACTATCAATATTGTACAATGGTCATATGTCCATTATCAATATTGTGCATTGGTCAGATGTCTGCTATCAATATTGTACATTGGTCAGACGTCCACTCAATATTGTACATTGGTCAGATGTCCACTATCAATATTGTACAAGGGTCAGTTGTCCGTTATCAATACTGTACATTCGTGAGATGTCTACTATCAATATTGTACAAGTGTCAGTTGTCTAATACCAGTATTGTACAATCGTCAGATGTCCACTATCAATATTGTACAAGGGTCAGATGTCCACTATCAATATTGTACATTGGTCTATCAATATTACACAAGGGTCAGTTGTCCACTATTGAAAGTGGACAACTGACCAATGTACAATATTGATAATGGACATCTGACCAATGTACAGTATTGATAGACCAATGTAAATATTGATAGTGGACATCTGACCAATGTACAGTATTGATAGTGGACATCTGACAAATGTACAGTATTGATAGTGGACATCTGACCAATGTACAGTATTGATAGACCAATGTATAATATTGATAGTGGACAACTGACCAATGTACAATATTGATAATGGAGATTGGTTAGTTGTTGTTATCAATATTGTAGATTAGTCAGATGTCCACTATCAATATTGTACATTGGTCAGTTGTCCATTATCAATATTGTACATTGGTCAGTTGCCCATTATCAATATTGTACAAGGGTCAGTTGTCTGTTATCAATATTGTACAAGGATCAATTGTCCATTAGCAATATTGTACAAGGGTCAGTTGTCTGTTATTAATATTGTACAAGAGTCAGTTGTCCACTATTGGAGTTATACCAGGGTCACTTCACCACAATGTTGTATCAGATATATTTATATATATTATATATATATATATATATATTATATATATTATATATCATATCATATCATATCATATATGGATCAGTTGTCTACTCATCAATAATATCCAGAGGGTCAAGCGTGCGCTGACATGCAATGGTTTATATTTTGGGACAAATTACCTGGTGGTCAGATTTTAAGATTAAGGTTAAAATTGTGGGGTTACTGCTTGATTCAGTGGTCAGTTCATTTGTGAACAGTTATTGAATGGTCCACAAGACGGGTTGTTACGTGGTCAGAGGGATGAGGATAAAATCCAACGGTCACTTGTAGTGTGGTCAGTCATTCCTAGCTCAGTTCTGTAGTACTAAAGTTAGTAGATAGTCAGCTGTAAGGTTAAAAATATTCAGTGCACGCTTTCAGGGTGATGAATTTTTCAGTGGTTAGTTGTATGGTGATGGATTATTTATTACTTAGTGAGCAGTTATGTGCTTTTAAAAAAATCATTTAGTGGTTAGAACTATGCTTTATTTATTTTTTTGTTGGGTTTGGTTAGTAATATGCTAATGAATCATTCAGGCATCAGTTATATGCTGATGAATTATTCAGTGACAGTTGTGTGGTGATAAATTATTCAGTGGTCAGTTATACTGTGATAAATTATTTAGTGGTCAGTTATATGGTGATAAATCATTCAGTGGCTATTTGTATGGTGATAAATCATTCAGTGGTTATTTGTATGGTGATACATTATTCAGTGGTTATTTGTATGGTAATAAATTATTCAGTGGTCAATTACAGGGTGAAAATTATTCAGTGCTCAGTTCTATGGTGATAATATATCATTAGTGGTCAGTTGATGAAATATCCAGTTGTAATTTGATGAATTATTGTGTGGCCAGTTATCTGATACGAAATTATATTGTGGTCAGTTCTTTGCTAGTAAATAGTGAAGGTATTACTGTCAATTGTTTTTGGGATGAATTACTCTTTGGTCAGTTGTACGGTGCTTATTATGTTACTCAGTGGTCAGTTCTATGGTGATACATTTTCAGTAGCTGATTCCATAGTGGTGAACCCTTTGCTGGTCTGTAGGCCTGTAACAAAGTATTGAGTGACTGGTCAGTTCAATAGCTATATGTATCGTTATATGGTGATAACTTATTTACTGGTTGTAACAAAGTATTGAACGGTCAGTTCAATAGATATATATTGTAATATGGTGATAACTTATTTACTGGTTGTAGCAAAGTATTGGATGGTCAGTTTAATAGATATATATATTGTAATATTGTGATAACTTATTTACTGGTTGTAACAAAGTACTGAATGGTCAGTTCAATAGATACACATTGTTATATGGTGATGTAACTTATTTACTGGTTGTAGCAAATTATTGAATGATTAGTTCAATAGCTATGAATTATGATATTGTGATATAACTTACGTACTGGTTGTAACAAATTATTGAATGACCAGTCAGTTCAATAGCTATAAGTTCTGATATTGTGCATGTGATAACTTATTTACTGGTTGTAACAAATTATTGAATGGTCATTTCAAGAGATATATATCGTTGTATGGTGATA
>CM054154.1:29724652-29734652 GCA_028751875.1 Rapana venosa
TTTATTATTCATTAGTCTGTGTGGTGATTTATTGTTCATTAGTCTGTATGGTGACTTATAATTCATTAGTCAGTTACATAACAATACATTGTTCAGTGATCACTTTCAGCTTGATAAATCCGTCGGCAGTCAGTTGTATAATCGTATATTATCCAGTAGTTGTAAGGGGAATATATCTTTCCATTGTATGTTGAATGATGTTTTGGTCAAATAATTTATTGTGAGTTCCACCACGATAGTGTCAAAAACATCATCTGAACGTCGTTTGTATTGTCGTGAATTATTATTTAGACAGTTGTAGCATATGATACCAGTGTTCAGTAATCAGTTGTCTCTTGAATACGTCAGCATTATCATGACAGTAATTATGAGGACATAAGAATTCGTAACTGGTGCCATGCTCTTGAACGATTTGTAACAGTATATTTATTATTCGCAGATCTTCTTCTTCTTCTTTTCTTCTTCTCTTTCTTCTTTCTTCTTCTCTTTATTCTTTTCTTCTTCTCTTTCTTCTTCTTCTTCTTCTTCTTCTTCTTCTTCTTCTTTCTTCTTCTTTTCTTCTTCTTCTTTTTCTTCTTTTCTCTTTCTTTCTTTTCTTTTTATCTCTCTTCTTTTCCTTCTTCTTCTTCTTCTCTTCCTCTCCTCTTCTTCTTCTTTCTTTCTTTCTCTTCTTCTTTCTCGTCTTCTTCTACTTCTTCTTCTTTCTTTCTTCTTCTTCTCTTCTTCTTCTTCTTCTTCTTCCTTCTTTCTTCTTTCCTTCTTCTTTCTTCTCTTTTTTTCTTTCTTCTTTTCCTCTTCTTCTTTCGTCTTTTTTTCCTCTTCTTTTTCTTCTTCCTTTCTTCTTTCTTTTCCTCTTCTTCTTCTTCTGTCTCTTCTTTTTTTTCTTCTTCTTTTCCTCCTTCTTCTTTCTGTCTTTCTTTCTTTCTTTCTTTTCTTCTGTCTCTTTCTTTTCTTCTTCTATTTTTCGTCTTTCTCTTCTTCTTCTTCTTTCTTTCTTTCTTTCTTTCTTTTCTTTCTTCTTCTCTCTTCTTCTTTTTTTTCCTTCTTCTTCTTCCTCCCCCTCCTCCTCCTTCTTCTTTCTTTCTTTCTCTATTTCTTTCGTTCTTTCTCTCTTCTTCTACTTCTTTTATTTTCTTCTTCTTCTTTCACAATCTCTTAGCTCTCTGTGGAGGTATTGGAACACCCCATTGAAGACCTGCACACCAAATACTACCATTTTATGTCGGTTGCGTGCCCAGACCTGGGCCTCTGCTATTAACAATAATTATTGCACTGTCAGTTTTGTGACTGTGTCATTCCATCTTTTGTTTGCCTCTTTGCCTGTAGATCTTCCTTCCTTACCTTTAAAAGAAGCCTCCTGAAACTGTTTAAGAAGGCAATTGGACCTTATGAAGTGGCCATATCACTAGCGGGGTTTTAAATTTTTTTAGAATTTTATTCTTCTTCCACTCAGTCTGAGTTGATATCAAAGATTTTTGTATGACTGGGATCTCTTCTTCATGGTTTACCTTACTTGTTCATTGATGATAGTTATGCCCCGTGTCCCAAGACTTCCTGAAATTAATTATTCCGTGATTAATTGGCCTGTAATCAGCAGTCGAATGATCAATACCGGTGATCATGTGCCCTGTGATCAGTTGTTCTATGATCAGTGTTGCAGTGGTCATCTCCATGGAGACCTTTCTGGTCGATAATCCTGGTGTGATTAACTCGTTAGAAATCAGTAATCTGTTATCCTGTGGCAGTCTGATATAATTATTACAATCATTTGTTATCTAATTCCGTTATCATGAGGGTAAATAATCATTACAACCAATTGTCTAATGCTGTTATCCTTAGGTTATTGTGTGCCGGTTGGAACGGATGACAAAATTGACAAAACTGCTTGCACACGGGGACAGGATGAAAAAAGCACATGAGTGCTTATTCCATTATCCTCGAAATAAAAGAATAAATAATAAATAAAATCCTGAGGGTAAATGATTATTACAATCAACTGACTATTTCAGTTTATCCTAAGGATTCCATTAAACGATTGTTTTAACCATCAGCTGTAGTATCAAGTTCTTTTCAACCTGTCGTTATGCTTTGACGTATTACCATGACGTTGTCTTCCATCTATGGCACTCTCCTTGCATAGTAACATTCCTCCTTGATTAATTAAAAAAGAAAAATATCCTCAGAAGTTTGGCTATGTGATAGGTAATTTCAAAACAGTCCTGCATATCATGTTATTATCTAGTGTGTGTTTTATATTGGTCTCACATAATTTTGAAGAGTGGTGAGTTAACTGTTCAGAGTGCTAAATTTGGGTTGGTTTTTTTTTAAAGGAGCTGGAGAATGCTCAGCACATTTGCCCACTAGTCTGATTATCAAGTAGCCAGAGATCATTATTTTTGTCTGTTGATCAATTTGCAGTGATTAGTTTCCCATGACCCATTGTGTTGTCTAATTCCCCCTGTGATACAGTGATCTGTGATTGATAGGCCAAACCATTGTTCAGTCATTGTTTGTCAGTCAACTGTCTAGATATAGGCCAAACCATTGTTCAGTCATTGTTTATCAGTTAACTGTCTAGATATAGGCCAAACCATTGTTAAGTCATTGGTTATCAGTTAACTGTCTAGACAGAGGCCAAACCATTGTTCAGTCATCGTTTACCAGTTAACTGTCCAAGTTAACTGTCTAGATATAGGCCAAACCATTGTTCAGTCATTGGTTATCAGTTAACTGTCTAGATATAGGCCAAACCATTGTTAAGTCATTGGTTATCAGTTAACTGTCTAGATATAGGCCAAACTATTGTTCTGTCATTGTTTGTCAGTTAACTGTCTAGATATAGGCCAAACCATTCTTAAGTCATTGATTATCAGTTGACTGTCCAAAGTAGTTTGCGGTAATTACTTGACCATAGTGTCGTCAGCTGTTCTGTGGTCACTTGTACAATCAAATAGGCTGGAAATTGTTGATACTCTTTATTCCATTAATCGATTGTATTATGATAAAAGGTCCAAACGAACAATGATGAGATCAACAATTGTTCAATCAAACAGGCTGGAAATAATTGATACTCTTTATTCCAATAATCGATTGATTTATGGTAAATGGTCCAAATGAACAAATGACGAGTTCTCTAAACTTTTATTAATCAGCGTGATTTGTTATGTAATGTACTGTCGCCTGGTGCGTAATTGTGTGGAAATCATTTTGGTTCAAAACAGAATGTTATTCAGGTTTTGTCACACAGAACTCTGTGATTGGGGACGGGCTAGCTCAGTGGTCGGAGCACTCGCTTTCCCCCAGCCAAGTTAAGCAGCGTCGAGCGTGGTTACCAGTTGGATGGGTGACCGTTTGCGCGCCTTGGCTTCAGTACAGTTCCCCCAGTTCACCCAGCTATAAATGGGTACCTGCCCTGTTTAGGGTCAGGGAAGGTAAAGCAGCGAGGGAGAGGAGATGGGCGCCGCCCTCAATATGCTGGCCCTAGAGAAGTGAGATCTCTGACGCCTCGCTCCTCTACGACCTTATAGGTTATGGGACTCCTTTACTTTTTTTTTTTACTCTATGATTATGACAGGACAACATATAATCTTGTTGTAAAGTTCTTTATTGAAGAAATATTGGCTATAATCCGTGTAAAAAAATTAAATAAATAAGAAGAAGAAACCATAAACGGCCATGATTCACTGATCTATTTATGGTTTCCTCTTTTTTTACACGAATTACAGCCCTTTGTGGCCTCTTCCATCCACAAGTCTTACAGCCCTTCATTGCCTCTTTATTCTACCTGAGTTGTTGCCCTTTATGCTGGCTTTCTTGTATAATTATGAGTAATTTGCCATCCATTCAGGGTGCATCAACCCTAACAGTGAACAACCCATGTCTTAATGCATTATCACTACTATTGACCTGTGTGTACTTGGGCATATTTGCTCCTTTTACCTGTCATTCATTTACCGATATCGTATACTTTATATGATAGCTCAAAAGAGTTAATGAGAATAAACCATGCGGATTGTGAATTGAATTGTGAACATGAATTATGGCTCTTTGTGGTCTCTGCATTCTACATGAATTATGGCCCCTCGTATTTTCATTCTACATGAATTATGGCTCTTTGTAGTCTCTGCATTCTACATGAATTATGGCCCTTTATGGTCTTTTTATTCCACATCCATTATGGCCCTTTATGGTTTCTACATGAATTATGGCCCTTCGTGATATTTTCATTCTACATGAATTATGGTCCTTTATGGTCTCTTCATTCTACATGAATTATGGCCGTTGGTGGTGTCTTCATTCTACATGAATTATGGCCTTTGTGGTCTCTCCATTCTACATGAATTATGGCCCTTTATGGTCTCTTCATTCTACATGAATTAAGGCCCTTTGTGGTGTCTTCATTCTACATGAATTATGGCCCTTTGTGTTCTCTTCAGCCTACATGAATTATGGCCCTTTACGGTCTCTTCATTCTACATGAATTATGGCCCTTTGTGGTCTCTTCATTCTTCATGAATTATGGCTCTTCATGATATTTTCATTCTACATGAATTATGGCCTCAAAGACTTCTTCATTGTACATGTATACATCAAGTGTGGCCTTTACAAGGGTTTTTTTTCCATTCATTCTTCATGAACTGGGGGCCCTTTTCTTCTGGGTTTCTTCCATATCCCATTAATCGCAGCCTTTGTTGTGTGGGGGGGGGGGGGGGGGGGGGGTGGGGGGGGGGGGGGGGGGGGGGGGGGGGGGGGGGGGGGGGGGGGGGGGGGTGGGGGGGGGGGGGGGGGGGGGGGGGGTCGTGTCCCAAGAGAAATACTGTATCAGAGAATGTCTTCATCAGTTCAACGTTTAGCAACCACGAGGTATTTTAGATCATGCACGCATTCACACTTTAAAAAAAAAGATTAATAATATTGATGATAATAATGATGATAGTAGCAACAATAGTAATTTTAATGATGACGATGATAATAATGATCACGGTGATGATGATGATGATGATGATAATAATAATAATAATAATAATAATATAATAATAATAATGTTTTATTAATAGAAATATGAATTAGTTGCCTACACTGATAAATGAATGAACACACAAAACTGTTTCGTTTCATATATATATATAACCACACATGACAAAAAGCAAAAACAACAACAACACACACACACACACACACACACACACACACACACACACACACACACACACACACACACACCTTTCCGCAGTCAGAAATCGATCTACATACGTGTCGTCCTACATGCAAGACTGTTTTAAACAAGACTTTTACAACAAATTTCTTACCAGAGAATGAACAATGATCCCAGCTGCTAGCTAGCCTCACACATAGTTCAAAATAATATCAAACGTCATGAACATTTGTTGAATTTTTCAAACGTCTGTTCTTTTCATCTTATATGTAATATAGTATGTAGTTTAGTATTAAACATTCATTCCAGATGGTGGACCGAAAATCTTACACCACAAGTGCATGTCACTTTTTTGGGAGTATTTTGTATTCCAAGTACACACTAACATTTTTTTTGGCTTTCTGGGGGGTGGGGGGGGGGGGTGGGGGGGGGGGGGGGGGGGGGGGGGGGGGAGGGGGAAAAACAGAATAGGTTTCAGAATGATTAGTTGAAAGAAACTGAGTGTGTGATGGTCGAATTCGTTTGCTGTGATGATTTTTAATCAGAAATCATTGTGTTTACCATTGTTCCTACTGCGTTTCCCCCCCCCCCCCCCCCCCCCCCCCCCCCCCACTTCGTTTTTGTGTTTGCTTTTGCAATGACCCCCACTTTATAATTATAATTCTTACTTTTGTTGTTGTTACTATTATTATTATTATTATTATTATTTCATTACTATCATTTCATTCCAGTATAACCCATAATACGCCGCCCTTAATATCGTGGCCCCTAGAGAAGCTGAGGTCTCTTGATCTCTCGCTCCCCTAAGATCACATAGGTTATAGGACACCTTTCCCTTTACCTCCCATTATGAGAAGACTGGCCCAGCAAAAAGACAAAAACTCCAGATAAACATAGTTGAGGTTGTGAAGGGTTGAGCTGAATCTGTAACTTCTTTGTCATTATATATCATTCTTTACTTTTCCAAGCCGCTGCTTCATAGCTATTGTCACTTACTTTGACAGAGGGAACACAACAGTAAACACACATTTATTTATTTATTTTTTATTATTATTATTTTTTTTTTTTTTTTTTTTTGGGGGGGGGGGGGGGGTTAAATTGAGAGAAATGCTACACAGACGGGTTTTTAAAACAACAACGATAAATGCTTCTTCACATAACTGGGACGAAAAATAATACTTCCCCCCCCAAAAAAAAACAAAAAACAAAAAAAAACACACAAAAAAAACAAACCCAAACAACAACAAAAAACCACCAAAATCCTATGCGAAGAAGAAAAGTTAGTAATTCTAAACGAAGAAACAACAAACAGGTGCCGTTTTATGGACAACCTTCAGAATCAAACGACTCACGATTGAAGACTCACGTCTGTAAGAAGCATATTATTTAAAAAACAAAACAAAAAGCAAAACAAAAAGGTGGGATATTCAGACATAGTCTCATAATTATAATACTAAACAGATATTTAGGACCGAAGTCGGAATACAGCTGCCTATGTGGCAAAGCGCTTGCAACCAACCATGCAGACAAACGCTTCATCCAGTGTGGTGTGTATGGTCTCACAGGGATTCATTGCATGGGGGGATGATGAGTGACACAGAGTGCATATTCTGGGTGACCCCCCGCAGGGTGTTAAGCTCAGGAACGCCCACCACCACCAACAATTATTTATTTAATAAGTAATGTGCAGCGCATATGGAGTGTTCACCACGTAGTGACAGATTCTTGATCACCCCCCCTCCCTCCCCCCACCCACCCCGCAAAAAAAAAAAAAAATATATATATATATCATGGGAATATGTGGGGGACGGGATAGCTCAGTGGTCAGAGCACTCGCTTTCCCCCAGCTAAGGTTAAGCAGCATGGAGCGAGGTTACCTCTTGGATGGGTGACCGTTTGCGCGCCTTGGCTTCAGTACAGTTCCCCCCCAGTTAACCCAGCTGTAAATGGGTATCTGCCCTCTTTAGGGTCAGGGAAGGTAAAGCAGCGAGGGAGAGGGGATGGGCGCCGCCCTCAATATGCTGGCCCTAGAGAAGTGAGGTCTCTGACACCTCGCTTCCCTACGACCACATAGGTTATGGGGCACCTTTACCTTTTCTTTAAAAAAAAAATATATTTCTCAACAACAACAAAAAAGTAAACCTTATATACCCTTCCTTACGTGTATGTTATTGTTTTGTATTTGTTGTTTCACAGAAACTAGGGTGGTGAGAGGTTAGTTGTGAGAAAGATATTCAAAAGCTTGGCGCGTGTGTGTGTTGATGTGTTTGTGTTGTGTTGTTGTGTGTGTGTGAGGTGTTGTGTGTGAGTGGTATTTAAGTGTGTGTGTCGTGTGTGTCGTGTAAGTGTGTGATGTGTAAGTGTGTGTGTGTCTGTGTAAGTGTGTGTGTGTTGTGTAAGTGTGTGTGTGTGTGTGTGTGTGTGTGTGTGTGCGTGCGTGCGTGTGCGTGCGTCGTGCGTGTGCGTGCGTGTGTGTGTGTGTGTGTGTGTGTGTGTGTGTGTGTGTGTGTGTGTGTTGTGTGTGATATTTAACTTTAAAAAAAGAACCTTGACTTTTAGTTGAATAGTAATGAACTGCCAATGTGAAATGGATCGCTTCACGTGAATGTTTGATGTCGGCGATAGCTTGGTGTGTTGGTTGGTTCGATGGTTGGCTGGTTAGTTGGCTGGTTTGTTGGCTGGTTGTTTGGCTGGTTGGTTCAATGGTTGGCTGATTGGTTGGTTGGTTGGTTGTGGATGACCCGAATGTGTGTCAACAATCAGTCTAATTTGACTTTAACTTCTGATCGGTTTTATTACTCATGCATAGATTGATCCATTTAGACTGAATGATAAACAATTATTGATTGATTGATTGATTGATTGATTGATTGACTAGCCTGCAGTACTATTCTGCTGAGCACCGTTTCGGGCAACTGGTTGGTTGGCTTGTTGACGGTTACAACAGTTTGGCTGATGAAACAAAATATGACGGGATTGATTTTTGTTTATATTTTGTGTGTTGCTTCCAGGTTTGTCGCAGACCACGTCCAAGTCGGTGACTCAACCAGAATACCAGCATGGCAACCAGAATACCATCTTGAGAACCAGAATACCGACTTGAGAACCAGAATTCCGATTCGAGAACCAGAATACCGATTTGAGAACCAGAATTCTCCCACTTAGGAACCAGAATGCCGACATGAAAGACGTCCCTGACAGGTATGGTTTCAGTGTGGTGTTTGTTGTCTTCTTTAGTGTGTCCGTTTGTAGTGAGTTCTTCAGTTTAACGTCCTTCCACTAATTTGTGAGATGTGACGGGAAAGTTTGAGTGAGTGTGTGTGTGTGTGCGTTCCTCAGCTTAACACCCTGCGGGGTGGAGGGGGAGTAGGCGGAAGGGGGGAGGTGGAGGGAAGATCCTCACCCAGAATATGACACTCTTTCTCACTTTCGGCACCCAAGAACCACCGTGACACCCTTAATAAGCACACCCCGAATGAATGAGACAATGACAAATTCTTTTATTTCGAGGATAATGAATAAGCACCCATGTGCTTTTTTACAATCAGTCCCCGCCCTTAGGGATATATAAGAGAGAGAGAGAGAGAGAGAGAGAGAGAGAGAGAGAGAGAGAGAGAGAGAGAGAGAGTGAGAGAGAGAGAGAGAGTGTGGGGTGTTGGGGTGGAATTGAACCTAAGACTGTTCGAGATTTTTGTCCACCTGCTGGGACAAAGTTTGCGTGTGTGGCTGTTATCAAATACTTCGCCATGTAGGCAGCCATACTCCGACTTCACAGGAGAGGCTGGCTCATAGGTACGGGGGAGGGGGGGGGGGGGTGGTCAGCAGTAAGTGTAATCATGATTTTGTTTTCTCTCTCTTTGGTTTAATGTCTTATTCACTCACTGCTAGGTGATTTGGACAAGCCAACATTTTCTAATAGTAAAACTATTGACCCAAGGAGAGTGGAGTATGCACACACACGCACACACACACACACACCACACACCACGCGCGCGCGCGCGCGCGCACAAACATGCACGCACACGCAGAACATCTTGCGCACACGTTAGATCCTGTTCCGCTTTTCGTAAGACTAGGCCATTGTGTGCCTGTGGGAACAGACGACAGAATTTACAAAACCGCATACACACGGAGGACTGGATGTAAAAAAGAACATGAGTGCTATTCCATTATCGTCGATATAAAAGAATAAAACACACACACACCACACACAAGGAGGCACCGTGGTCGAGTGGTTTAGGCGGTCGACTCGCGATCCAGAGGTCGCGGGTTCGATCCCACTCGGCTCGGTGTTGTGTCCTTGGGAAAGACACTTTACTCCTATTTTCCTCACTCCACCCAGGTGTACAAGTGGGTACCAGCTCTGCTGGGGAAGTATCTGGCGACAGACTAGCGTCCTGTCACAGGGGTGGTGAAAAACCATCAGTTCGCTTTACGCTACAGAAACCGGGATAAGCTCCGGCTCTATGGTCCTTCTGGATCGAAAGAACATACACCACACACACACACAAAAAACCACAACACACACACAAACACACCACACACACACACACACACACAACACACATACACACAACACACACACACACACACACACACACACACACACACACACACACATACACACATACTCCAATCTCCTTGTGGGAAAGACTAGTTAATATACAGTAACCTTCCTTTCCACTGTTCTCACGCAAGATATGCTCACGTGGCTGTTGGAAGTGACACAAAAGGTATCAAACACACCATGCGGTCATAATTGTTATACTACAACAACAACAACAATCAACACCAACAAAACAAGGTAACAAACAGGATCAAGCACATAATACGGTCATAATTATT
>CM054154.1:29739652-29747152 GCA_028751875.1 Rapana venosa
TGACTTTGAACCTTTGATCATAGACAAAGCTTGGAAATGTCAAAGGAATAAACAACAACAACAACAACAACAACAACACCAACAACGACGTGAACTCGGGATTCACCGGGTTTAGTGGGTTCAGGGACCAGCTGACACGAATGAACCTCAAAAAACCGTTCCAAGCTTGAAAAATTCCATCAGTAAAAGGTACCCGAGTTCTTTATCCCCGTGGTTTCTGATTGGCTGGTTTGCCGGCATCATCCAATCACTCCCTTCAACGCATACACAACTCTGCAGCTCGACTGGTCCTTAGAAAGAAAAAAATCTGAACACGTCACTCCTCTTCTGCGATCTCTTCACTGGCTGCCTGTCTCACAAAGAATAAAGTATAAGATTAATACCCTTTGTTTCAAATGTCTCCACAAATCTGTACCTTCTTATCTCTGTAACTGTCTTCACCTGTACACTCCGTCCCGTTCCCTTCGTTCAGCTGTAGATACGTTGTGCTTTCGAACACCCAGATTTAAACAAACCACTGTTGGCCGACGCTCTTTCTCTGTTTCCGGTCCCTCCACATGGAACGACCTCCCTCTTCCACTTCGCCAGAAGCCTTCATTTGATTCTTTCAAATCTAGCCTCAAAACGCACTTATACTCTACTTGAGATCTTCCCCTGTTATCTCTTCCTACTTTTCAATAGCTACCTTCACCTCCACCACCCCCACCTAAGTGTGTTTGTGTATAAATTTGATATTTGTTTCTCTTGATATTTGTGGATGGTTGCATGCGTGTGAATGATTTGAAATGCAAGCGCTTTGATTTGTTTACTTTACAAGATTCAGCGCTATATAAATTCCATACATTATTATTGTTACTATTCCCTTTTTGGTGTGGACAAAGTCCGCCCTCTGCTGCGTGTCAGGATTCTACAGAACCATCTGGATTCCCAGACCAATCCTGTTGTTTGTGGCCCCGCCGACCACAGAGGCCATTCATTGCCGGGGCTGAATCTGGACTCTTGCTCCAGGTTAAGATTGAAACTGACGAAAAACCAAACCCGAGAAAACCGTTCCATCTTGTATTTGTTGTCACGTTTTACTGAAAAGTCTGTAACACACCTTCTTCTCCGTCTACTTCTTTTTGTAAAACGTTTGACCTTCAAACATTAGGGGACGGGATAGCTCAGTGGTCAGAGCACTCGCTTTCCCCCAAGCTAAGGTTAAGCAGCATTGAGGAAGGTTACCACTTGGATGGGTGACCGTTTGCGCGCCTTAGCTTCAGTACAGTTCCTCCAGTTCACCCAGCTGTAAATGGTTCCTGCCTCTTTAAGGTCAGGGAAGGTAAAGCAGTGAGGGAGAGGAGATGGGCGCCGCCCTCAATATGCTGGCCCTAGAGAAGCTGAGGTCTCTGACGTCTCGCTTCCCCTACGACCGCATAGGTTATGGGAACACCTTTACCCTTCAAACAATTCGTTATAACAGGGACAAACGGAAAAGACTCCCTTTTTAATGCTTTCTTGAACAGTGCTGTGCAACTTAACCCGAATAACCACATACACAGCCTTAAAACAGAGCCTGCAAGTCATGCTTTGATAATTATATCCCAGTGATTCTGTGTAACCTTAGTAACAACAGTTTTGCTATGGTGAGCCTCTTCTTACATATTTTTTGGGTGATGTTTGAAATACAGAAACACTCGGAAAGTAATTGCTGCAGGCTACCTCTTTTTGTTAAACGCAGTTCCCCCCCCCCCCCCCCCCCCCCCCCCCTTTACATTCAGAACTCTCTACAATTTCTCTTCATAAGATCATAAAGGTTTTTTTGTTTTGTTTTTATCCCCCTTGAATCTGGAATCTGTTTTCCAAATGTACATACATGTTTGCCTTATTTTAATTTTTTTGGGTCTTATATCTCAAAACTTCAAATTTCTTGGTGGTAATGTTTGAATAATCTCTGTCTGTCTGTCTGTCTCTGTCTGTTCTGTCTCTTCTCTCTCTCTCCCTCTCTCTCTCTCTCTCTCTCTCTCTCTGCTGTCTTTCTCTGTCTGTCTTGTCTGTCTGTCTGTTTGTCTTCTCTCGCTCTCTCTCTCTCGCTCTCTCTCTCTCTCTCTCTCTCTCTCTCTCTCTCTCTCTCTCTCTCTCCCCCCTCTCTCTCTCTCTCTCTCTCTCTCTCTCTCGCATGTTCTAAGACTTTATGCATGGTGTATGCATGGATGGATGGGATGGATGAGTATGTAGTATGTATGTACGTACGTATGTATGTATATAATTATGTATATAATTATGTATATGATATGTAGCATGTGTATGCATATGTATGTATGTAGCATGTATGTATGTATGTATGTATGTATGCACGTACGTATGTATGTATGTATGTATGTATGCATGTATGCAATTATGCATGCATACATGTCCACATTTGAAAAACAGGCATTTGGTTTACATCATTATTTATCATTGTAGCAGCGAGCTTTCCCTCTGCATCTTTAGCGTGAATGCTATCGCCCTGAAGACGAGGCCTAAGAAATAAACTATTGCTGCTTTTTAAAAAAAAAAGTAATAAATAATAATAAAATGTTGCTGGTTTCCCAAATTTTTTTTTAGAGTTGTTGTTGGTTGCCCTTGCTGTTTTGGATTCTGTCCGCTGTTTTAATGACAAGATAACGTTTGCTGCCACATGCTCTAACACGAAGTACGGGTCCCTCTTTTGTTAGGAAGAGGGGTGTCACACACCGCAAGCAAGCCATCTGTCTTCGTTGCCATTGTTCTGTCTGTCCTTTCTTTCTTTCTGTCTTTCCTTTCCTTGTTCTTTTTTTCTTTTTCTTTTCTTTCTTTCTTTCTGTCTTTTCTTTCTTTCTTTTCTTTCTTTCCGTTGTCTTTCCTTTTCTTTCTTTCTTTTCTTTCTGTCTTTTTTCTGTCCTTCTCTCTTTCGTTCTGTCCTTCTTCTTCTTTTCAGTCTGTCTGTGTCTTTCTTTCTGTTCTTTCTTTCTTTCTGTCTTGTCTGTCTGTCTTTCTTCCTTTCTGTCTGTCTTTCTTTGTCTTTCTGTCTGTCTTTCTTTCCTTTATTCCTGTCTTTCTTTCTGTCTTTCTTTCTTTTCAGTCTGTCTGTCTGTCTTTCCTCCCCCCCCCCCCCCCCCGCCCCCCCTCTCTCTCTCTCGCTAAATCGGCGTGCATCTTTACTCTTAAATACGTTTGTTTTGGGGGGTACAAAGCTGTTTGGGTTTTTGTTGTTTTTTATTTGAGAAACAACAAACATGTTGTTGTGGGATGTTTTACGTGCGATAGATCTGTTCAGGACGTGAGATAAATACCTACTTGCCTATGGGAAACATATCTGTTCCACGTGGGGCTAGTAGTACCTCTCTCTCTCTCTCTCTCTCCCTCTCTCTCTCCCTCTCTCTCTCTCTCGCCCCTCTCTCCCTCTCGATCTCTCTCTCTCTCTCCCATTGTGTGCCGGTGGGAACGGATGACAAAATATACAAAACTGCATACACACGGGGACTGGATGAAAAAAGACACACGAGTGCTTATTCCATTATCCTCGAAATAAAAATATACACATATATATATATATATATATATATATATATATATATATATATATATATATATATATATATATATATATATATCCCTCTCCCTCCCCCCTCTTTCTCAGTCTCTGTCTTTCTCTGTCTCTCTGTCTCTCTCTCTCTGTTCTGTCTGTCTGTCTGTCTGTCTGTCTGTCTCTCTCTCTCTCTCTCTCTCTCTCTCTCTCTCTCTCTCTCTCTCTCTCTCTCTCTCTCTCTCTCTCTCTCTCTCTCTCTCTCTCTCTCTCTCTCCCCAGGGACGGGATAGCCTGGTGGTTAGAGTGATGCATTCATGATTTGCTGACCCCGGTTCGATTCTCGTTGAAGAGGATTTTTCCTCTGGAGTTAACATCAGTGCCGACTCTACTCTCCCCAAAAGTCCTTCGGATGAGTCTATAAACCGAAGCCCCGGGTGCGAATGCACGCAGAAATCTTGCGCACACGTTGAAACCCGTTTCGCTTTTCGGAAGAGTAGACCATTATGTGCCGGTGAAAACGGATGACAAAATTGACAAAACCGCATACACACGGGGACTGGATGTAAAAAAAAGCACATGAGTGCTTATTCCATTATCCTCGATATAAAAGAATAAATTGCATTTTTAAAAACTTAAAATCTCTCTCCCTCTCTCTGTCTCTCTCTGTCTCTCTCCCTCTCTCTCTCTGTCTCTCTCTCTCTCTCTCTCACTCTCTCTCTCTCTCTCTCTCTGCCTCTCTTTCTCTCTGTCTTTCTTTCTCTCTGTCTATATATATATATATATATCTCTCTTCTCTCTCTGCCTCTCTCTCTCTCTCTCTCTCTCCACTAAACCATGTCTGTCTTCTATTTTTCTTTTTTCTTTTTTGGGGGGATGCCATTTCTCTTTCACCCACTTTCCCCTTCCCTCCTTTTATCGATTTATTTTCTGTTGATTATTCCCTTTCTTTTTAAAAAAAAAATAATACAAACTTTCTTTTTCTTCCCCCATCTCTCCCCTTTCCCACTAGACCTTCCCCCTCCCCCTTCTCCTCCCCCCACCCACCCCCTCCCTCCCTTTCTCCCAAACTCTGCAGAACCCAATAAAAAGACACTTGGCACAGCAAGAAAAGTTTAGGCGGAAGGACAGAAATGCATAGAGGTAGGGGAGAGAGGAGAGGGGGTGGGGAGGGAGAGAAGTGGTGGTAGAGATGGTGGGGGGGGGGGGGGGGGAGGTGACGTCCGTCTTGTCAGCCATTCCACACCACCACCTAGGTCCCCCGCTCTCCCCCCTCCCCTCCCTCCCTCCCTTCCTTTTTTTTCCTTCCCTTCTCCCCTCTTCCCCCCCACCCCTCCATCCCATCCCCCCCAAACTCTCCTCTCTTTTTTTATTTTTTCTTATTCCTCCTCTCACCCGTCTCCGCCATCTCATGCATATATTAGTCGCTCATTAGCATATCGGCAGACGCGTACTGTAGGTATGCCCCCGTCTCGGGAGGAAGGAAAAGAAGCAAGACTGGAGGAGAGAGACAGAGACAGAGAGAGAGAGACAGAGAGAGAAGAGAGAGAGAGACACAGAGAGACAGAGAGAGAGAGGAAAGGAAACCTTGACCAAAACGATCTTCTCCCCTCGACTCTTTGTCGACGTTCCAGAATTTTTGTTGGTTTCGTGTTTTTGTTTTGTTTTTTTTGGTTGGTTGTGGTGGTGGTTTTGTTGGTTGGTTGCTTGCTTAGTTGGTTGCCTTCTTTTTCACTTACTTCTGCTGCTGCTGCCTGCTGCTTGCTGCTGCTGCTGCTGTTGCTGTTGCTGCTGCTGCACATCATTAATCGAGACGAAGGAAGGTTGGTTGGTTTGTCGTTCGTTCGTGCGTGCGTCCTCTTTTGTTGGTGACCTGCTGAAGCATTTGTGCCGTGGCGGCAACGACAAGCCGGCTTTCCCGAGTTGTCTTCCTTCCAACAACGGCACGAGACAGAGATGGAGGTAAAGCAGCGAAAGAAAAGAAATAATAATGTAGAGAAAACGAGCCAAGATGGCGGTGGAAACGAGAGTGCGAGAGAGGGAGAGAGAGGGAGGATGGTGTGCGTGCGTTGTTGTTGATGTTGTTTGGTGCGGTTGTATGTATGAGGAATATGCTTGGACTAGATGTATGTTTTGGGGTTGGGTTTTTTGTTGATGGAAGAATGCGTTGTTGTTGATGTTGTTGTTGTTAGGTACGGTTGTATGTATGAGGAATATGCTTCGACTAGATCCATGTGTTGTTTGTTGTTGTTGTTGTTTTGGGGGGAGAGAATGCGTTGTTGATGTTGTTGTTGTTAGGTGCGGGTGTATGTATGATGAATTTGCTTCGACTAGATGTATGTTTTGGCGGGATTTTTGTGTGTGTGGAAGAATGCTTTGTTGTTGATGTTGATGTTGTTGTTGTTAGGTACGGTTGTATGTATGAGGAATATGCTTCGACTAGATGTGTGTTTGTGGTATTTTTGTGTGTGTGGAAGAATGCTTTGTTGTTGATGTTGATGTTGTTGTTGTTAGGTACGGTTGTATGTATGAGGAATATGCTTCGACTAGATGTGTGTTTGTGGTATTTTTGTGTGTGTGGAAGAATGCTTTGTTGTTGATGTTGATGTTGTTGTTGTTAGGTACGGTTGTATGTATGAGGAATATGCTTCGACTAGATGTGTGTTTGTGGTATTTTTGTGTGTGTGGAAGAATGCTTTGTTGTTGATGTTGATGTTGTTAGGTACGGTTGTATGTATGAGGAATATGCTTCGACTAGATGTGTGTTTGTGGTATTTTTGTGTGTGTGGAAGAATGCTTTGTTGTTGATGTTGATGTTGTTGTTGTTAGGTACGGTTGTATGTATGAGGAATATGCTTCGACTAGATGTGTGTTTGTGGTATTTTTGTGTGTGTGGAAGAATGCTTTGTTGTTGATGTTGATGTTGTTGTTGTTAGGTACGGTTGTATGTATGAGGAATATGCTTCGACTAGATGCATGTGTGGGGTTTTTGTGGAAGAATGCGTTGTTGTTGTTGTTGTTGTTAGGTACGGTTGTATGTATGAGGAATATGCACGACTAGATGCATGTTTTGGGGGACTTTTTGTGGAAGAATGCTTTGTTGTTGTTGATGTTGTTGTTGTTAGGTGCGGTTGTATGTATGAGGAATATGCTTCGACTAGATGCATGTTTTGGCGGGATTTTGGGGGTGGGGGGTGGGGGGTGGGGGTGAAGAATGCTTTGTTGTTGTTGTTGTTGTTGTTAGATACGGTTATATGAGGAATCTGCTTCGACCAGATGCATGGGTTTTGGGGGTTTAATTTTTTTTTAAATAAAGAATGCTTATTTGTTGTTGTTGTTGATGATGATGACGTTGTTGTTAGGTGCGGTTGTATGTATGAGGAATCTGCATCGATTAGATGCATGGGGTTGGGGTTTTTTTAAGAATGCCTTGCTGTTGTTATTGATGTTGTTGTTGTTGTTGTTAAGTGCGGTTGTATGATGAATCTGCTTCGACTAGATGCATGGGGTTTTTGTGGAAGAATGCGTTGTTGTTGTTGTGTTGTTGTTGTTGTTGTTGTTGTTGTTGCTGTTGTTGTTTGTGTTGGTTTTTCTTTAGTAGTGTTTGGTTTTCAAGGTTAGGGTGTTTTGTTGTTGTTGTTGTTGGGGTGTGTGTATGTGTGAGTGTGTGTGTGTGCGTGCGTGCGCGTGTATGTGCGTGCGTGTGTGTGTGTGCGCGTATGTGTGTGTGTGTGTGTTTTGGACTGCAAGTGCTGGTAACACGATAGCCGTTAGCGTTGTGAAGTTAAAGAGGAAAGGGGGGTTGTGTGGGTGATGATGATGATGGGAAGAGAGGAAGGAATGAGGGGGGGAGGGGGGGGGGGGGGGGGGGGGGGGGGTTGGCGTGGGATCCACGCGATTTGCTGGCG
This sequence comes from Rapana venosa, assembly GCA_028751875.1. Lineage (NCBI taxonomy): Eukaryota > Metazoa > Mollusca > Gastropoda > Neogastropoda > Muricidae > Rapana > Rapana venosa. The sequence continues at coordinate 29,747,087 of CM054154.1, forward strand.
CTGTTATCAATGATGACAAGGCGCGAAGTTTGATTGACGGTAAAGAGCAAGAACGCCGCCGCCACC
>CM054154.1:29752152-29769652 GCA_028751875.1 Rapana venosa
TTGAAATCAGTTAGATTTTTTTTTTGCGCAGGTTATTTCTACATTCATTGTCGTGGTCAGTACTGTCAAGTATACAAAACTGCAACAGCAACAACAACAAAAACGGGAACTGACATTACTTGTGGAAGAAGTTGATGTTTGAAGTAAACATATGACTATGGCTATAAGCACCTATCTACTTGCGATAAATCATTTTCGTATCATTGATTGATAAATGCACCATGAAGAAGGAATACTTTTTTTGCTCTGCTACAAAACAAAAACACTAATACACAGACAGACAGATGAAGCAAAAATGCTAATAAGGAAAAACAAAAACGAAAAAACAAAAACAACACTCACACGACGCACGCACGCACACACACAGAGAAAGAGAGAGAGAGAGAGAGAGAGAGAGAGAGAGGAGAGAGAGAGAGAGAGAGTGAGAGAGAGAGAGAGAGAGAGAGAGAGAGAGAGAAAACAGTGCCCGATTAAGAGAGATCATCGGCGAGTAGAGTTTTCCAACTCTTTTTATCAGAGGAGTTATTTCTGTACCTGTGCAGACGTTTGATTGCAGCGTATCAGCAAAGAAAACAGGTCAAGGAACTGCTCCCTAAAGTACACCTTAGGAATTTTCGTTGGGACCAAAAACAAAGCTATCCGAAAGCAAAGACACTGATCCTTTTCTTTACCTCCAAGCAAAATAATCCCATGAAAATAAGCATGGGACAAAAAATACTGTTGGAACACAGCTCCATTATGGTTCAAACAAAATCTTCTGTTCAAATTTTGATTCTTTTCAACTTGATAGCCGTTGAATGCAGATACGAAGTCAATGAACGGGAAAGCAAAGAAGAAGAAAAAGCTTTAGGATTCTATTGGTGACTCCGAACGATGTCAGAGCGGGTATTGTTGGGTCAAGGTTTGTGGAATCTTGTGATCTGGTTGTGATCTTGGTGGGGTTAATGGTATGTATGGTGGGTGTTATTTTTAGAGCAGTACAGTCAAAAGTATTTATTTTTTTTAATTATTGAAGCAGGTGAGACCTTAGGGGATAGGAGTAGCTGAAGATAATGTTTTTGGTAAAATCAGGGTGACATGGGCAATAGTTGACTTTTCGGAGAGTAGATGAACACAAAACCCAGCACCCAATCATGAGCATCTTTCTTTAAAGGTGGTGTGCTTCAGGGTTACGTGCCGACTCCTTCAGAAGCACGACCAGTTTGTTTTGTTTTGTCTGCATGTATATATAGCTTTTCGATCACGAATTTTGTGGGGGAAATATTTTGTGAGGGAAAGGTGTGTGTGTGTGTGTGTGTGGGGGGGGGGGATAAGTTTTACGAAAGAACGGTTGGAGATAGGTGGGTGTAAAGAAGTTCAGTTGTTATTAGTACCTAAAAAAAAAATCCTCTAGCTCGCTCTCTCTCTCTCTCTCTCTCTCTCTCTCTCTCTCTCTCTCTCTCTCTCCTCTCTCTCTCTCTCTCTCTCTCTCTCTCTCTCTCTCTCTCTCTCTCTCTCTCTCCTTCTCCACTCTCTCTCTCTCTATATATAGAGAAAGATAGATAGATGATACATAGATAGATAAATAGAGATATATAGACAGACAGACAGACAGTAGATAGATAGATAGATAGACAGATAGACAGACAGACAGGTAGATAGATAGATAAACAGACAGACAGATAGACAGATAGATAGACAGACAGACAGATAGATAGACAGATAGATAGATAGATAGATAGACAGACAGACAGACAGACAGACAGCTAGATAGATTATCGCACATTGTATTTGCCTGTGTTAGATAGACAGATAGACTGGACATAAGCGTCTCTTTCATCTTGTCTACAGAAAACACAACAAAAAAATAGAAAGTGACATGGAAAGAATGACAAGGTTTGTAAAAAAAAAAAATAGTATCAAAAAATGTGTTGAGTTCAACCTGGTATGAAAAATATCATATAAATTATATGTGGTCATTTTAGGTGGGTGAGAGAGAGAGAGAGAGAGAGAGAGAGAGAGAGAGAGAGAGAGAGAGAGAGAGAGAGAGAGAGAGAGATTTCAGAGGGTGGGAGGGGGGGGAGGATGCAGAGATATATAAAGAGAGGGGCGTGATCAGACTATCACAGACATACAGAGAGAGAGAGAGAGAGAGAGAGAGAGAGAGAGAGAGAGGAGAGAGAGAGAGAGGAGAAGAGAGAGAGAGAGGAGAAGAAACTCGAAAGATTTATTCACAAAAAGGCCATTGGCCCATACATGAAGGGGGGTTGCCAAACTGCTTAGTATTTTAGTGAGAAAAATAAGTAACATCAAAAACCAAAAAGTTATTGTATACCCACAAGTACCACAATAAAAAAAAAAGTTTTAAAAAAATGACAAGAAACCGAGATATCTCTTATTCTAAAAGCTTTACACAAATATAAAGCAAGGCTGCGCACAATCTCAGGGTGACTAGATGCCATGAGTAGACAGAATTAAATTAGGCTGTCTACTATACTTTACCGGAATGTAATTCTGTCTTACATCTTCTAACACTGGACAGCACAGTACAAAACGAACTTCATCTTCCACTGGTTGCTTACATAATGGGCATAGCAACCTGAGGCCATCATCATCATGTTCTATATATCTAAATTTATGAACATTTATGTCTGATAACCCAAATCGAAACTTAGACATAATTCTTTTCAAATGTATGTCCATGTCAAGCTTTAGATAAGGTTTGACATGGTGTGGACCTATAAATTGTCTGTACATTTGAAATCTGTCACTGTTTTGTATATGATCACTCCACTGCTGCCATCGGCAGTCAATTAGTCTTTGCCTAAAAACCTTGATAAACTCTCTACAATTTCCGACACCTTGATTGAGCCAAACAAACCCAAAGCCAAGTTTACATAAACAGGTACGTATTTGTGAAGCCCAGGTGCTTTTCCCCTTGACATCTAGATCACAAAGCATCTTGTAAGACTTAAAAGGTAACCTGCAGAGAGAGAGAGAGAGAGAGAGAGAGAGAGAGAGAGAGAGAGAGAGAGAGAGAGAGAGAGAGAGAGAGAGAGAGAGAGAGAGAGAGAGAGAAGTCAAAACAAACTACACAAAGTAGAAAGTTATCCTTGAACATAAAATACAGAACAATGATAATAATTATACACGGTTATGTCATTTCCACCCAGACAACAACATCAACAACAAAAACCCCAGGTATACAACTGCTTATCAACACATTTCGGTTTTGAGTTGGATTTTAAAAAAAAAATTTTTTGGGGGGGGGGGGGGGGAGGACAAAAATGTTGAAGCCATCAGGATACCTGCCCCTCAGAATAATGACATTATCCACACGCAGAACATCTTGCGCACACGTTAAAACCTGTTCCACTTTTCGGAAGAATAGTACCGGTGGGAACGGATGATAAAATTAACCAAACTTTGTACACACGGGGACTGGGTGTTTAAAAAAACAAACAAAATAAAAAGCACGTGAGTTCTTATTCCATTATCCTCGAGATAAAAGAATAATAATAAAATAAAATAAATAAATAAATAAAATAAAATGACACAGAATAGCCAGGAGTTCCAGAATGCCGGAGGAGAGTTGCCAGCCGGTTTCCCTGTCCTTGATTCCGAGAGTCCTGTGAAATGAATAATTTGACCTCGTGCTTAGCCTCTGAAGTCGAAGTATGGCTGCCTATATGGCGAGATACTTTAAAAAGTCATATACACGCGAACTTTCTCATTCAAGTGTGTACAATTTCAATCTCACAGTGATTCTCCCAGGTGGGATGATGAGTAGTGAGTCAGAGTAGTGCACGTTTTGGGTGACTCTCTGTGTGTTAAGCTGGGGAACGCACAACACCACCACCACCAACAACAACAAGAACAACGACAACGTATCTGTGCTTGATTATGCCTAAAGTTAAGTCATCTAAACTGGCATGACAGTACCGTGTGTGCCAAGTTGTGCCTTTTAGTCATCAAAAATGGCAGTATTATGTAAGCCTAGTGTCATGTGTGTGCCAAGTTGTGCCTTTTAGTCATCCAAAAATGGCAGTATTATGTAAGCTTCAGTGCTGTGTGTGCCAAGTTGTGCCTTTTAGTAATAAAATTGGCAGTATTATGTAAGCCTAGTGTCGTGTGTGCCAAGTTGTGCCTTTTAGTCATCAAAAATGGCTATGCTAGTGTCGTGTGTGCCTAGTTGTGCCTTTTAGTCATAAAATATGGCAGTATATCCTAGTGCCTTTTAGTTAAGAAAACAATGGACAGTATTGTGTATTCCTAGTTATGTCTTTTTAGTATAAAAAAATGGCAGTATCGTATGAGCATACTTATGTCTTTTAGTCATAAAAAAGTCAGAATTGTGTATAATTCATAGTTGCATCTTTTAGTCATTAAAAAAAAGGCAGTATTGCGGTATTCATAGTTATGCCCTTTAGCCATAAAAAATGGCATTATTGTGTATTCCTATTTATGCCTTTTAGTCATAAAAACGGCACTGTTGTGTATTCATAGTTATGCCTTTTAGTCATAAAAAAATTCCTAGTTATGCCTTTTAGTCATAAAAAGTGGCATAACTGTGTATTCCTAGTTGTGCCTTTTAGTCATAAAAAATGGGATTATTGTGTATTCCTAGTTATGCCTTTTAGTCATAAAAAATGGCATTATTGTATTTTCCTAGTTATGCCTTTTGGTCATAAAAATGGCATTATTGTATATTCCTAGTTATGCCTTTTAGTCATAAAAATGGCATTATTGTGATATTCCTAGTTATGCCTTTTAGTACTAAAAATGGCATTATTGTGTATGCCTAGTTATGCCTTTAAGTCATTAAAATGGCATTATTGTGTATGCCTAGTTATGCCTTTTAGTCATCAAAAAATGGCATTATTGTGTATTTTTAGTTATGCCTTTTAGTCATAAAAATGGCGTTATTGTGTGTTCCTAGTTGTGTCTTTTAGTCATAAAAATGGCATTGTTGTGTATTTCTAGCTATGTTTTTTAGTCATAAAAATGGCATTATTGTGTATTCCTAGTTGTTCCTTTTAGTCATAAAAAATGGCATTATTGTGTAGGATAAAAATGGCATTATTGTGTAGCATAAAAATGGTATTATTTTGTATTCCTAGTTGCTCCTTTTAGTAATAAAAATGGCATTATTGTGTAGCATAAAAATGGCATTATTGTGTATTCCTAGTTGCACCTTTTAGTCATCAAAATGGCATTGTTGTGTATTCCTAGTTGTGTCTTTTAGCCATCATAAAAATGGCTGTATAGTGTGTTCCTTGATGTCATAATAATAATAATAAATTAATTTATAAATAATAATAATGATAATAATAATAAAAATGGAATTTATACTGCGCTATATCTCGTAAAAAACAAATCAAAGCGCTTGCATTCAACATATTCTTACATATACAAACAATAACAATTAACAATGTTAACAAGTTCAAATGTACAGACACACACACACACACACACACACACACACACACACACACACACACACACACACACACACACACTCCACAAAGGTTATACACTTTGGCAGGGTGATGGGGATTTAGGCTGTTGAAGGCAAGGGCTGATAATGAGATGAAACAGAAGGGACAATTCTTAGGTTTGGAATAAAATGTCTTGAGGCTGGATTTATTCCTTAATATGTCTTTTAGTTATCCAAAAATTGCAGTATCGTGTATTCATAGTTATGCCTTTTAGTCATAAAAAAGTCAGAATTGTGTATGTCTAGTTAAGCCTTTCAATCATAAAAATTGTCAGTATTGTATAAGCTTAGTTGTGCCTTTTAGTCATATGAAATGGCATCATATCATGTTTAAACATACCCTTCATATCGAGCATTGTTTATGTTTCATTATTTCTTTTTTTTATTGAGTATGGCACTATGTCATGTGAAACGTTTTCGTTACATTGTCAACAAATGATATTCAAAAGTATAATAAAACTCTCTTTTGGAGAAACTGTGCAGTTCTGAATAGCCAAACACCATACTAAAAGTCCATTATTATTTTAGAACTATCAACCATAATTATGTTTGCCCAGTCTGAATACATTTGTAAAAAAAATAAATAAATAATTCCAACACTTTATAAATGAATTTTTAACTAGGTAAAGTCAAAACGAAGAAGCAACAGAAATATTTTTTAAAAGCAAATGAATGCATTAGATTTATACCCCCCCCCCCCCCCCCCCCCCCTCTTAAAAAAAAAGAAAAAAAGAAACAAAAATCCCAAGGAAAGAACCCAAGCAAACAGTGACATTTGGTGCACATCAAATGATCTCTTTGTTAAAATACCAATCAGTATACTTTAATACACTCTTAACAATGTTGCTAAATTTACATTTATAATCTAATAAGTAATCAGAGCCCCCTCCCAACACACACACACACGCAGACTCACTCACTCACTCCTCTCTCTCTCTCTCCTTCTCTCTCTCTCCTCTCTCCTCTCTCTTCTCTCTCTCATCTCTCCTCACACACACACACTCACCTCAACACACACAACTACACACACACACCACACACACACACACACACACTCACATACACACACACTCAGACACACACTCACACACACACACACACACTCATACACACACACACTCACTCCTCTCTCTCTCTCTCTCTCTCTCTCTCTCTCTCTCTCTTTCTCTCACCTCTCTCTCTCTCTCTCTCTCTCATCTCATCTCTCTCTCTCTCCTCTCTCTCTCACACACACACATACACACACACACACTCACTCACTCACACACAAACACACTCACACTCACACACACACACACACACACACACACACACACACTCTCTCTCTCTCTCTCCTTCCTCTCTCTCTCTCTCTCTCTCTCTCTCTCTCACACACACAACACACACACAAAGTCAATTTGATCCATTGTGTACCCATGTCTCTTTTTTTGGGGGTATTCTTATGTACATAGTGCATGAGCATAGCATTTTTCTATCATTTAAGGAAAAAACCACGGGGAAACTTTAAATTTTTTTCGGGAGGGGGGGGGGGGGGGGGGGGGGGGGGGGGGGGGTTTTCTTGTTTTTTTGTTTGTTTTAGATTATTTTTTTTTACCTTTATTCCTACAAATGACATCGGTTATGTCATTGTTAAAACGACACTGAAAAACTATGACTTTTTGCGTAGATGTAAAAAATAATAACTATAACAAAATAATAATTGTAAATAAAAAATGTTTTTTCCTCTCCCCTTTGGTTCTTTAAAACCCGAAAGCTCTGTCTCTTGCCCCCGGGAAACAGCGTTCATCAGCTGGGAATGGTTCAACTTTTTCCAATACCCAAGAACCCGTGTCAAGTCACAACTGTTTGCTCGATGAGCAATCCCCCTACTTTTAAACAGTTCGTAAACCAGTTAGCCATCAAAAGCATTTCGTCCCAAACAGCAGGGGCCATGGGGGTTTAAACAGGCACGTGACGATTCCTACATCCACAAATTTGGGGGGGAACAAAAAAGGGTTTTTCCATAACCTATGTGGTCGTAGGGATCGAGGCTCAGAACCTCACTTCTCAGGCCACAAAAGAGGGGGGGCGCCCATCTCCCTCCCCCGCTGTTTTCCCTTTCCCCTGACCCTAAAGAGGCAGCACCCACCCTTAAAACGGGGGGAACTGAATAATAATAAATGGAATTTATTACGCTAAATCTTTAAAGCAACAAATAAAAGCGAACCCAAAGGGCGCGCAAACGCACCCATTAAAAGGGGTACCACGCTCGATGCTGCTTAACCTTGGCGGGGGGCGAAAGCGAGTGCCTGACCACTGAGCAAACGAGTACACCTTGGACTGCCCAAAGGGACCTGACTAGCCCCTTGGGGTTTTTGACCCCCCCCCCCCCCCCCCCCCCCCCCCCCCCCCCCCCTTGTACCCCAACCCTGCGGTTTCACCCAGGTTCAAGAGAAAGAGAGAGAGAAAACTGCTAACCCTGTCCCCCGAAACCAAACAGATTTTTTCCTTCCCCCCATGTAGCAGTGTTTTAATTTTTTAAGTGCCACCCCCCCCACACAGGGGGAGGGGAAGCTCAGTGGTCGAGCCTCGTTTTTCCCCCACCAAGTAAGCAGCGCGAGGGGGTTACCATTGGGAGGGTGACCTTTGGGGCGGCCTTGGCTTCAGTAGGTTCCCCCAGTTCACCCAGCTGAAAAGGGGCCTCCCCTTTGGGGTCGGGGAAAGGTAAAGCACGAGGGAAGGAGAGGGGCCCGCCCTCAATATGGGGGCCCAGAAATGAGGTCTCTGACCCTCGCTCCCCCCTACGACCTTAAGGTTAGGACTCCTTTACCTTTACTAACCACACCCACAACACAAACACCACCCCAAACTACCAAAACCCAACAACCACAACACCACCTCACAGCCATCAAAAACCTCCCCCACAGCACATAACAAACCCAAAAACCACAAAACCTCACAACTACCGCAACACTCAACTCATGCACACACACACAACCACACCATACCACAACCATCACACCACACAACATACCACAACAAAACACACACAAAAACCACACCACTCAACCACACACAACAACCACAACACACAACCACACCAACCACATCCACTCACACCCACACCACATCATCCCACATCACACTCACACCCAACCCACCACACCACATCACACCACCAACACCACCACACCACACACCCCCTCCGCACAAACCCCACAACATACACACATCACACCCACACACCACACCACACCACAAACACACACCACAAAAAACTCACACACCACAGCCACACCACAATACATCACACCACAGAGGGGGGGGGGGGGGGGTTGGGGGAAACAACACACACGCACACACACAGCACACACCACACAACAACAAACAACTCACGCACATACACACCGACACCACACCGCGCCCATAACCCATACTAGTGTTGTGAATAGGTGTGTGTTACTATTTTTTATAAAGATATTCACCTGAGCTGCGAAGGCCAGATCAACAAAGATTAATCAATAGTAAAGACAGATAACAGACAGACCGACAGACACGACGATAGATAGGTAGTAGGAAGTAGGTATGGTAGGTATTAGGTTAAATAGAATTAAAGAATAGAAAGATAGATAGATAGATAGATAGATAGATAGATAGAGTAGATAGATAGAGATAGATAGATAATAGATAGATAGAATATATAGATGGATGGATCGGATAGTAGACAGATAAGTAAACAGAATAGGTATATAGAATATAGATTAGATAGAATAGGATAAGATAAGATAGATAGATAGATAGATCGACCAGACAGATAGATAGATAGATAGATAGATAATAGATAGATAGAATAACACACAGACAGACAGGCGGGCAAGGCAGGCAGGCAGCAGCAGACAGACAGATAGATAGATAGATAGATATATAGACAGACAGACAGACAGACAGACAGACGAGAAAAGCCGGATAGATATAATAGGATTTGACATGCAGACCATAATAAAAACGCCAGTGCAAAATGAACAGAACTAACGGAAAAAAAATCGTACCACTTCACGATTTGAATGTAAAAAGAAGAACATAAATAAGATTTTAACGTTGCAAAACAGAAGCAACTTTTCCTCAGATGATGTTTTTGGCTGAAGAACAATTTTACTCTGAGGTCATTATAGATATAATATGTTGATAGCAACAAAGAAACCCCCCAAAAAGTAACCTCATCGATTATTTAACCTGGACATACTTCTACGTGACGGAACATAAAAACAAAATAACCGCTTATCAACGTTCTAATATCTTTAAAAGCGCGAGATAAACTCTTGGCAAACCAAGCTGTCACAGCCACGATATGAGCTGGGAAAGAACTAGCCACTTTTCCTCCCAGAAACACATCTGCGTGTAAAAAGCGAACGAGAGAAGAAGAAGGTATCTTTTTAAAAGCGATGTACATATTTCCGAATCAGAATATAAATTATAATTATCAAAACCCAAATTGCTGGGGATATAATTCCGTTGTCGCTTCATAACCAACGAGAGAGAGAGGGAGAGGAGAGAGAGATAGAGAGAGGGAGAGAGAGAGAGAAGAGAGAGATAGAGAGAGAGAGAGAGAGAGAGAGACTTCAGACTTCAAGAGGAGAGAGAGAGAGGAGAGAGAACAGACAGACAGACTGACAGACAGACAGACAGACAGAGACAGACAGACAGAGACACACAACAGCGCAACATGATATTTTGTTCTGAAGAAAAGAGTGACTGTGTGCATGTTTGAATGAAGGGGGGGGGGAGGGGGGTGGGGGGGGGGGGGGGGGGGGGGTGCTGTTTTGGGTGGGTTTAGGTGGGGTGTGTTTGTGTGTGTGTTTTGTTGTTGTAATTGTTTGATGGTTTGGGTTTTTATAGGGTAAGTTGTATAGTTTTCCGTGAAACTCATGACTGTGTAGAAACTTGAAAGTGTTCACTGATAGGAATTTCGTGAAACAAACACGCCGAAAACAAAATGAAACAAAGAGACCCCCCCCCCCCCCCCCCCCCTCCAAAAAAAAGAAGAGAGTCAGTCTTGATTTAATCCCGTACTTTAGAAGTATGTTTTCTTCTACATCAAATACAGGTTTAAAAAACAACAAAAAAACAAAACAAAACAAACAAAAAACAAAAACAACAACAAACATGTACTATGTATACCGAATTGGTGAGTAATAGTTATGTTCTAGTATTTTTGGTTTGTTTGCAGGCTTTTGTTTTTTATTGTTATCTTCTTCTTGTTGTTCTTCTCATTGCTGTTATTATATTATTATGATTATCGTGATTATTATAATTATTGTTATCATTATTGTTATTATTATTATGTTTTTTGTTGTTGTTATTATCATTGTTTTTTGTTGTTTTAATAATAATAATAATAATATTACTATCATCATTGTGGTTTATTGCTGGTTTATTACTTTTACTATTATTATCATCGTTATTACTACTATTATTGTTGTTCTTATTAACAATATTGCTCTTTGTTGGGTGTTTTGGGGGGTAGAAGGGGTTCAAGAATCATTTCACTGCAATGCCAAAATATTGCATAATAATGTTATTATATATTCACAATGACGGTATCACCAGCATCTGCCAAGACATTGAATAATAATGTTTTGGCATTATTGGGTCTACATAATTTGCTTCGCGAAAGGTGTAATGATAACCCCTTCGTATAAAGAAAAAGGAAATAAAAAGAAAAAAAGAGAAGAAAAAAAACTCAACAACAACCCCCCCCCCCCCCCCCCCCCCCCCTCCCAAACTACAACTTTTAAACCAACACGAGAAGAAGCTTCAACTGCCCATGCGTAATACACGTATACAACATTTTAGCGTGTGGGTGAAGAGTGTGTGTGTGTGTGGAGTGGTGTGAGTTTGCTAGTGATTGTGTGTGTGTTTGATGTGATTGTGTGTGCGTGTATCACTCCACAACACCGTTTGGAAACGAACAATATTTATTTTTATTTTTTTTATTTTTTTAGTTGAATCGTAAAAATTTGTTCGTCAAAAGTTGCAGAAAATAGCTATAGTTATAGTCCAATCCTCTCTCTCATCTCTCTCTCATCCTCTCTCTCTCTCTCTCTCTCTCTCTCTCTCTAGCCCTCCCTTCTCAGTCTCTCTCCCTCATCCTTCTGTCTCCCTCTTTTCCCGTCTCTCGTCAACTGTCCTGTCTCTCAATCCTTCTCCCATTTCCCTATCTCTCTCTCTCACTCCCTCTTTCTCTCCTACCTCACTCTATCGTCTCTCTCTCTCTTCTCTCCTCTCTCTCAGACTCTCTCTCTCTCTCTCGCCTCCCATCTATCTACACTTCACTCTGTAACCCCCCCCCGCCCCCCCCCCCTTTCTCTCCCACACCTCTCTCTCTTCAATTTGGGTTGCATTTTGTTGTTGTAAACGCTGTTAATGATATATTATAATGGTATCGTTGCATATCACACTCTGTGGGTCTGTGTCTCTAATGTCCTGCAAGTCTGTTTTAAACGCATGTGCGCACGACGCTTAACACACACACACACACACCCAACATACACGCAATGCAAGCATGCATGTATGCAACCCTCGCATAAGGAGCAACGCGTGCGACAACGAGAAGCAGAGGAGAAGAGAGAGAGGAGAGAGAGAGGAGAGAGAGAGTAGAGAGAAAGAGAGAGAGAGAGCGAGAGAGAGGCAGTCAGGCAGGCAGCAGCACACACACAAACACACACACAGATACACAGACACACACAGACACACATACACACACACAAATGCACGCGCGGGGACTGGCTGTAAAAAGCGCACGAATGCGTATTCCATTATCCTCAATATAAAAGAATAAATAAATAAACACACACACACACACACACACACAACACACTCAGTCAGACAGCCAGTCACAGACACACACACAACAGCAGAGAGAGAGAGAGAGAGAGAGAGAGAGAGAGAGAGAGAGAGAGAGAGAGAGAGAGAGAGAGAGAGACAGACAGACAGACAGACAGACAGAGAGAGACACACCACACACACACAGCGAGAGAGAGAGAGAGAGAGAGAGAGAGAGAGAGAGAGAGAGAGAGAGACAGACAGACAGACAGACAGACAGACAGAGAGACACACACACACACACATACACACACACACACATACACACACACACACAGCGAAAGAGAGAGAGACAGACAGACAGACACACACACACACACACAGCAAAAGAGACAGAGACAGACACACACAAACACACACACACACACACACACACACACACAACACACACAACACACACACACACACAAACAGCACGCACGCACGCAACACACACACACACAACACACACACACACACCAACACACACACACACCACAGACTATTCAGACAGACAGACACAGACAGAGAACTCAAGAGTAGTAGTAGGCCTAGCTAGGCCCTACTAGCCTTATATATATATATATATAGCAGCAAAGCAAGCAGACGACAAGTCACACCAGACTAGACGCTGAATCGGCAAAAGCGAAAATTGTTTGGCCAAGGGTGAGACCCCCCCCCCCCCCCCCCCCCCCCACTTCTCCCCCCCCCCTCCACCTCCCTCCCACCGCCACCACCACGGCTGTACTGGTTGGCTCTGTGTGTGTGTGTGTGTTTGGGTGTGTTGTGTGTGTGTGTGTGTGTGTGTGTGTGTGTGCAGTCTCTCCCCCTCCTTCTCCTTCCCCTCCCCCCCACCCCCAAGCCCTACCCCCCCCCCCCTCCCCCGTCCCTTCCTCTCCTCTTGTCAGTAGCGAGTGGGGAGGAGGGGGGGGGGGGGGGGGGGGAAGAAGGAGAGGGGAGTGGAGAAGGGGGGGGGGGGGGGAGGTACGAAATATGGTAAACGTGTTGTGCCAAAAGGAAAGAAAATAAACAAAAAAACAGAAAAACCCTCTCAACAACCAAAACCAAACCAAACAAACAACAACAACAACAACAAAACCCTCCCAGCGTTTTGTTTTCAGGTTCAGAATTCTGTCTGATAATTTTTCGTGATATACTTTACTCCAGCTATTCCAGAGTTGTTTTTGTTTTGTTTGTTTGTTTGGGTTTTTTTGTTGTTGTTTTTTTTTGGGGGGGTAGGGGGGTGGGAGGGGGGAGGGAGAAGGGTGTGTGGTGTGTGTGTGTAGGAGGGGGGGGGGGGGATGGGTGGGAGGGAAGAGAGCAAGGATGGATAGCATAATGGCCAGACAAATCATGATTCTTCTTCTTTGCCTCAGTGTTTCAGAGGTTTTAATGAAGAGAAGCAAAAAAAATAAAGGAAAAAGAAAATTCACAAATGTACGTTTATAAATGTTGGCTATCGGCCAAAACATTGTCGCGAAGGGGGTGTGGGGGGGGTGGGGGGTGGGAGAGAGTGAAGGGTGAAGGGGGGGGGGGGGGGGGGAAGCAAGGGTTAGAATGGGGGGGTGGGTGGGGGGAGGGGGGGGGGGGGTAGTGGATATGATAAACCAAGCTACAATGTCTGGAAAGAGAACGTTTCTCTGAATACAAGGACCCAACACTAAAATGCAGGACAGATAAATTCGAATGTGTGACTATTGATTTATTTTTAGTATTATTATCATCATCATCATCATCATTGTTTTCATTATTATCATTATCATCATCAATATCATTATCATTAGTAGTAGTAGTATCATTATTATTGTTAGTGGTGGTGGTGGTATTGTTATTTTTGTTAATAAATTATTATTATTATTATTATTATTATTATTATTATTATTATTATCATTATTATCCTTGGTGTTTTATTCCGAACAACAAACTGATATGACTGCAGAATAAAAATCAGAGATAACACACACACACACACACACACACACACACACACACACACACACACACACACACACACACAGAGTACAGATAAAATTGATATCCAGCGCTGACATAATAATAATTTCACTGCAGAGCATAATAATTATCATTTCCACAATACAGCACAGCACAATATAGTACAGTAACAGTGCAACCAAAACACAATTCAACATAGTAATAATAATAATAATAATACAGTACAAAAACAGTACAACACAATAATATTTTAAAAAATACTACAGTACAGTATAACACAATAATAATAATTATCATCATCGTAAAAATAACAGTACAGTGCAGTACAACACAATAATAATGATAATAATCATCATCATCATAAAAATAATAGTACAGTGCAGTAGAACACAATACAGTACAACACAAGAAGAAGAAGAACAGCACAGTACAGTGCAGTACAACACAATAATAATAATAATAATATAATAATAATAATAATGATGATGATGATGATGATGATAGTACAGTGCAATACAACCCAATGCAATAAAACAATAATAATATTACAGTACAGTGCAACACAATACAGTACAAAATAATAACAACAAAACAATAATACAGTACAGTGCAACACAGTATATTACAGTACAACGAAATAATAAAAATAATACCTCAGTGCAGGATAACACAATGCATTACGGTACAACAATAATAATAATAATCATCATTAATCATAATAATCATAATAATAGCAATAATAGTACTGTACAGTGCAACACAATACAGTACAACACAACAATAATAACGATAATAATAATAATAATAATAATAATACCACAGTACAGTGCAACAACACAACACAGTACAACACAATAATAATAATAATAATAATAATAGAAGTAGTAGTAGTACAGTACAATACAACCCCAATACAATACAACACAATAATAATGATAATATTACAGTACAGTGCAACACAATGCAGTACAAAATAATAATAATAATAATTACAGTACAGTACAGTGCAAAACAACACAATACAGTACACTACAGTACAGTACAATACAGTACAGTTCAGTGTATTATTCCAATATGACGAGAAACAGTACAAAACAACACGGCACAAACACAACACAATACAGTTCAGTACACTTCAACACAACACAGTTCAGTACAGTTCAACACCACACAGTACAGTACAATACAGTTCCAACACCACACAGTACAGTACAATACAGTTCCAACACCACACAGTACAGTACAATACAGTTCCAACACCACACAGTACAGTACAATACAGTTCCAACACCATACATGATGTACAGTGCAGTACGGTGCAGACAAGAGACATGTATATTGCCCATTCCTTTATCCGAGGTCATTGACATCAGCACAAATAATTATCTATCATATTGAAACACACACACACACACACACACACACACACACACACACACACACATACACACACATCTGATATTACTATTTAGTGAAAGGACGTTAAAATGAAGAACACAGACACGCACACACACACAACACACACACACACACACACACACACACACACACACACACACACAACACACACATATATATATATATATATAATATATATATATATATATATATATATATATATATATATATATATATATATATATAAGGGGGAGGGGGGCTGGAATGTGTAAAAAAAACCCCCAAAAAAACCTACATGAGTTCTTATACTATTTCACTCGAAAAAAAAACAAAGGCAAATAGAAAATGTCACAACACCACACACACACACACACACACACACACACACACACACACACACACACACACACACACAACACACCCACTACACACACACACACACACACAACACACACACACTCACACACTACACACACCCCACAACACACACTACACACACACACACCACTACACATACACACCACTACACACAACACACACACCACCACCACCACCACACACACATACACACACACCACCACCACCACCACACAACACAACACACTTCACACAAACACACCACTTCACACAAACACACACTCACACACACACCACTACACACAGCACACATCCCACAACACACACACCATTCCACACACACAAACACACACACACACACACACACACACATACACCACTACACATACAACACTACACACACATACCACTACATACAACCCACACCACACACAACACTACACACACACCACTTTAACACACATACACTACACACACACACACACCACTACATACACACATACAACACACACCACCACTACACACACATACACACACACACACCGTTACTTTCTGAAATGCTTCCAGCAAGCGTTTTGTAGCAAGCTGTATCCCTCATGCAGAGATAAGGCAACGTTTATTTCACAAGAACTATTTTTATTTCTCGCGCTATATTTTGCAAGACTGTCAACTTTTTCATTAAAAAAAAAAGATACCAGTGTGTGAGGGAACCCAACAGAAAGTAACAGTACTACCTCTTAAAATCAAAAAGTGTACCAGATGCCTGATTTCAATGATTAGGTCTTTTCTTACTTTAAAAGTAGAATTTCTTAAAGCATGTAAAACCGATTTAGAATCAACACACAAAAGTATGTTGAATATGTTATTTTTGATTGTGGACATTTAAAAGCATTTTTACCTGCTATACCAGGTTTATCACTGGATCAGATTTTGTCTGAACCATCGTTACTGTTGGACATTGTGTTAGGATTGATAAGAAGTCCGATAATTCAGTTTTTGTAGTATGTTAAAGTTAGTTTGTAAGTACTGTTATTTGACACTTTTTGTTATTGTTTGCATTCTCTTGTTTATTTTACTTTTCCCCGTCTAAAATCACTAAATGTGAATAGACGTTAAACTGAAGATCATACACACCGTTACACACACAACACACCACACACACATAAACGCACACACACACTATACACACACACATTACACACACACACACCACTACACACACACACACAAACACACCCCACAACACACACACACACACACACACACACACACCACACACACACACACACACGACCTAGTCCCATATAGCCCTTGTAACCTTATAACACACAGCGAAAACTGTTTTTCCTTGTGCATAAAAACGCCTCCTCATCTTATCTTTACACACACACACACACACACACACACACACACACACACACACACACACACACACACACACACACACACACACACACACACACACACACCACCCCA
>CM054154.1:29772152-29774652 GCA_028751875.1 Rapana venosa
CCATACATTATTATTATTATTATTATTATTATTATTATTATTATTATTATTATTAAATCCTGTTCCGCTTTTCATAAGAGTAGGCCATTGTGTGCCGGTGGGAACGGATGACAAAATTTACATAAAAACCGCATACACACGGTGGGGGGACTGGATGTAAAAAAAAAAAAAAAAAA
The DNA here is from genome assembly GCA_028751875.1 of Rapana venosa. NCBI lineage: Eukaryota > Metazoa > Mollusca > Gastropoda > Neogastropoda > Muricidae > Rapana > Rapana venosa. The sequence goes on from CM054154.1 coordinate 29,772,329, forward strand.
GCACATAAGTGCTTATTCCATTATCCTCGATATAAAAGAATTTTTTTTTAAAAATAAATAAATAAACATTGTCACCACCACCCCAACACACACACTCCGTATCCCCCCCCCCCCCCCCACTCCAGCACACACACCGTTCCCCCTCCCTCCTACCCCCCCCCCTCCTACCCCCCCCCCCCCCCCCCCCCCCGCACACACACACACACACACCTTCCCTTCAAACTGTTCGAAGCACCAGGTGTATCTGGCAGGCACAAAGGTTTTTCTCTACTGTGCACCTGCTTTTGTTTGCAGGTGCAAGGTGGACAAAGGCGAGAGAGACAGAGACAGAGAGACAGAGACCGGCTGACGAACACACTGGCAAACAGATAGACACACAGACAGGCAGACAGGCAGACAGGGGAGCAGAGAGAAGGAGAGACTGCATAGAAGACCAGTCCGCTTCGGTGAGTGGGGTTGTTTTTTTTTGTTTTTTTTTGTATGTGTGTGTGTGTGTGTTGTGTGTGTGTGTGTGTGTGTGTGTGTGTGTGTGTGTGTGTGTGTGTGTGTGTGTGTGTGTGTGTGTGGTGTGTGTGTGTTAATTTTAAATTTCCTTTTCCTCTTTTTTGTGTGTGTTGTTTTTATTTTCTTCCTTTGGTTTGTTGTTTGTTTGGGTTTTTTTACTTTGTTTTTCTCTTTCTTTTCTTGTTGTTGTTTTTCTTCTTCTACTTCTTCTAGTTCTCCTTGTTGTTGTTGTTGTTCTACTTCTTGTACTTCTTGTTGTTGTTGTTCTTCTTCTTCTACTTCTTGTTCTTCTTGTTCTTGTTCTTGTTCTTCTTCTTCTACTTCTTGTTCTTCTTGTTCTTCTTTACTTCTTCTTCTTGTTCTTCTTCTTCTTTTTCTTCTACTACTTCTTCTTCTACTTCTTCTTGTTCTTAAGTGGGTGTTTTTTTTAATCTTCTCATGATTGTGGTGAAGTGTGGTTTGTGTTTTCTGTCTGTTATTTCTGTTTGTTTGTCTGTTTAGGATGACTTGTATACACACATGTTTTAGTACTAGAGTGATAGTTGTACTCTGTGTGTGTGTGTGTGTGTGTGTGTGTGTGTGTGTGTGTGTGTGTGTGTGTGTGTGTGTGTACACCCAAAATGAAATATGGCAACATTCTTACATTCTCGAAGAATTTTTTTTTCTGAAATCAAATGATTGGGGTTGGGTTTTTTTGTTGTTTTTTTAAGGACAACCATTATCTAATAATTTTCACCCTTAAGGATTCATACTGATTGATAAGTTTGGTTGGTTGGGTTTTTTTTTCTTCTTTTAAAGTTAGACTGGTGAAGACCAAACTTTGAATGAAATTCTGTTGAATTAAAAAAAAAAAAAAAAAAACCCAGGCACTTCACTATTTTGACAGACATAATTATCCTTTTTTTGGTATGAGGTGGAGGGAGGGCTCACTTAATCTGTACCCACACTTCAAGTTTCATGCTTGTCCGTCGTATTCGACGATGACCTCCAAAACAGCAGAGGAGGCAGTTGCTGCTGTTTCGGAAATTGGGCAGAAATTTGATTATAGTGGAGATGCCTTGCCCACAACACACCCCTACTCTCTCGGCCAAGCGGGCATAAGGACAGTCAGCGTTGGAGATGTTCTCCAAAGGCCAACTAGCCCCCAGGGCTGCAGCACATAAGGACTGTGCGAGTCAAGCCTCCTAGTCAGAGAGTCATAGTCGATCAGTAAAGACTAAGCTGTACAGTGGAATTCCATGAGCGGGAAAGAAAGCCACTGGTCATACATACAGCCTCTCGCGGCCACTTAGGCTTACCTGACGACCCTCCCAAGAACAAAACTGTGCTGTTATCTACCTGCCTGCCTACCTACCTACCTGCCTGCCTGTCTGCCTGCCTGCCTGCCTGCCTGCCCACTTTGGAATTGTAAAGTCTGATTAAGAATATCTACACGCGCCCAAAAAAAACTGTTAAAATTAGATAAAACCATATTTCTTCACACACACACACACCCTCTCCCCCTCCACCTCCCAAAGGCAAGAGCCCCCAGGTTCATCAATGGTGAGATTTTTGCCTATGGGACCGTTTGGGTTTTTGCTTGGTTGGGTTGAGGTTTTTTCCCGGGTTTTCCCACAATTAAGGTAGCCACATTCTGACTTAGTGGATATAATTTCTTTTCTTTTTTGTTGTCAATCACATACATCAAGTTACAATAATGAGTTGATAATGATTTATTCAGAGATATAAAAAAAAATTGACAATGATTTATTCAGAGATTAAAGAAAAAAAATCACAGTTAAGATGCTTTTTAAAAAAAAATGTCATTAGGTCATTAGATG
>CM054154.1:29789652-29794652 GCA_028751875.1 Rapana venosa
CTAGAATTTTTGATGCCACAGACACTTTCACTAGAACTTTGATGTCGTAGACATTACTTTCACTAGAATTTTGATGTCACAGACACACTTTCACTAGACTTTTTGATGGCATAGTCGCAGACATTGCTTTCACTGGAATTTCTTATGACACGGACATTACTTTCACTGGACTTTTTGACGTCACAGACACACTTTCGTTGGAGTTTTTGATGTCACAGACACACTTTCACTGGACTTTTTGATGTCGTAGAAACTTTCACTAGACTTTTGATGTCACGGACACACTTTCACGAGACTTTTGATGTCACAGACACACTTTCACTAGAATTTTTGATGTCGTAGACATTACTTTGACTGGACTTTCTGATGTCGTAGACACACTTTCACTAGAATTTTGATGTCACAGACACAGTTATACTTTCACTGGACTTTTTGATGCCATAGACACACATTCACTAGACTTTATTTTATATCAGACACACTTTCACTAGACTTTTTTTTTTTATGTCAGACACACTTTCACTAGACTTTTGATGCCATAGTCATACTTTCACTAGACTTTTTCATGCCATAGACACAGTTATACTTTCACTAGACTTTTGATGCCATAGACACAGTTATACTTTCACCAGACTTTTTGGTGCCATAGACACAGTTGTACTTTCACTAGACTTTTGATGTCATAGACATACTTTCAAAAGACTTTTCAATGTCATAGACACACTTTCACTAGACTTTTTGATGCCATAGACACAGTTATACTTTCACTAGACTTTTTGGTGCCATAGACACAGTTATACTTTCACTAGACTTTTTGATGCCATAGACACAGTTATACTTTCACTAGACTTTTTGATGCCATAGACACAATAAATATTATACTTTCGCTAGCCTGTGCTGTGTCCTCTTCCTCCATACTGATCAATACATTTACAACACTCTGCTCTTGTTTCTGCTTCCCATAGTGTTGTTGTTGTTATTGTTGTTGTTGTTTTTCAATATTGGGACTATACTGCTTGTTGTTGTGTTACGTTTTCAAAGCCGTGATTCATTTTGTTCGGAAGTGTGGAGTTGTTTGTCAGCCGATAAAAACTTCCTGCCACATTTTATTTTTATTTTTTTAACATCCTGCCCTTCTTCTTCTTGACTGTTTCCCGGCTGGGACGTTGCATTTAATCAATCACAACAACCAATCATCCATCATGTCCTTCTGTTTCCTTGTAAGCAGGAAAGGCTGTTTGACTTTTGGCAGTGTTGGGAAGTCGCTTCGATTTTTTTTTATAATTGATTTTTTGGGGTGTGTTTTGTTTTGTTTACCCCTCCCCCTCCTCTCCCCCCCCCCCCCCCCCCCCATCTCTCTCTCTCTCTCTCCCTCTCTCTCTCTCATTGTGCACAGCCTTGCTTTATATTTGTGTAAAGCCTTTAGAATAAGAGATATCTTGGTTTCTTAAGTCATATTTTTTGGAACTGATTCTTATTGTGGTGGTTGTGGTTATGCAATAACATTTTTGTTTTTTTTGTGTTACTTATTTTTTTCTCACTAAAATACTAAGCAGTTTGTCAACCCCCCATTCATGTATGGGCCAATGGCCTTTTTGTGAATAAATCTTTCGAGTTCTCGTCTCTCTCTCTCTCTCTCCCACTTCCCAGAGTTAAGCATGCATGCAGGCACTGTGTCTGTCCACTGCTAGTTAGTAGAACATCCCGGAGCATCAGACTTCTGAACTCTTGTCCCTCCCTTCTTATGTTATACTAATCTCTTTCTCTCCATCTGTCTGTCTGTCTGTCTGTCTCTCCTGTCTGTCTCTGTCTGTCTGTATCTCTCTGTCTGTATCTCTCTGTCTGTCTCTGTCTCGCTCTCTCTCTGTCTGTCTGTCTCGCTCTCTCTCTGTCTGTCCTGTCTCGCTCTCTCTCTTCTGTCTCTCTCCCTCTCTCTGTGTCTGTCTCTCTCTGTCTGTCTCAGTCTGTCTGTCCTCTCTCTGTCTGTTATCTCTCTCTGTCTCTCTCTCTCTGTCTGCATCTCTCTGTCTCTCTGTCTCTCGTCTCTCTCTCTCTCTCTCTCTCCTCTCTCCTCCTTCTCTCTTCTCTCTCTCTCTCTCTCTCCCCCTCTCTCTCTCTGTCTGTCTCTCTCTCTCTCTGTCTGTCTGTCTGTCTTCTCTCTGGCCGCCACTGACTTGTTTGGTCACAGAACTTTTGGTCCATGAATTCTTGTTGTGTGGCGGGGTGAAGAAGGGCTGTGAGTTTGTCAGGCGCACACTGCTGGAGGGAGAGGGAGGGAGAGAAGGTGTCGGTAGATTCCAAGGTGCGACATGGGATCCATTTGCTGCCAGGCTGCGTCTGTGGCAGTGAGAAGTGTATCCCCCGCGTGTTGGGAGGGAGGGAGGGATCAGAACTGGGGTGGGGAGGGGGTGGTTGGGTGTGGGGTGGGTCTGTGAGAAGTAGGGTTCCAGGGGTGGGGAGTTGGGGGGGGGGGGGGGGGGGGGTAGTAGTCCTTTTTTCCGTCTGCTGCTGCTAATTGTTGTTGTTGCTGCTGCTGATGATGATGATCATGATGGTGATGGGTGGTTGGTTAGTTGGTGGTTGTTCTGAGATTTAAAAAAAACCCACTTACGCTTTGGTGTGTCTTTTTTGGCAAAAGAAATAGTCACTGATGCTACTACCACCACCACCACCCCTCCTTCCCCCCCCCCCTCCTCAAGATGAAATGTCTGGTTGGCATTAATTAATGGGGTCTGTTGTTTTTGTTGTTGTTATTGTCGCTAAGTACTTTTTCTTAAAAGGAGATTTCTTATTGACTGTTCTCATTCTTTGTATTTTGGGGTTTTTTTTAAGGAAGAAAAAGACCACAAAAAGGAGGGTGGATAATTTTGTTCTTACGTTCGTTCGTCTGCCTAATTCATTGACTACTGCTTTACCTCTATCTCTCCCCCTCCCCCTCCAAACCCAACCAACCATCTCTTTTTTTTTTTTTTCTCGCAGAGTGGATTTGAATTAGTTGCCATTGCTGCTGTCCACCTATCAATCTATGGAAGTGGAAAACAAACAAAGAGGAGGACTTTGCAAAGGAGTGAGTGAATGATGCTGCTGCTGTTCCGTTGTTCTGTTCCGACAGTGCAGCCTTCCTTCACTTAATGTAGCAAAGGTGGCTTTCTTTTCTGCCTATTCGCGTGTGGGCATGGCAGTCTGTCTGACTGTGTGTGTGTGTGTGTGTGTGTGTGTGTGTGTACATGCTAGGATTTTGGACCTTAATAAATTAAGGGCTGGCTGCACAGAGAGAGACAGACAGACAGACAGACAGACAGACAGACAGACAGACAGACAGCTAAATCCCTGCCCTAAACTTCGCAAAGATAACATTTATACAGTTCCTCCTCATTGTTTCCGCAATATCGGGTTTTGACAATCGCCCAAAAAGTCGACCGGGCAAATTCAATCATGAACTCTCATCGATAATGATCATAACAACAACAACAACAACCACTACCTACTTGAACACTTTTATTAATTAACGGTTGTTAATGCGCGGTGGGTTATTCCGTTTGACATTTTCCTTGAACGCAAACTGGTTATGAGTTAGAGAGCGAGAGAGAGAGAGAGAGAGAGAGAGAGAGAGAGAGAGAGAGAGAGAGAGAGAGAGAGAGAGAGAGAGAGAGAGAGAGTTCCGTAACCTTACAGCTTGTTCAATGCTTCTTCTAGGCCATCCTTAACCTTGTGTCATCATGTGCACACAAGTCATCAAATCTTGGAAAGACTCAACACATCGATTATATAACAACTCGGATTAGTTCGCGCGCGAGCCCTCCCAACTCAGCAAACTGAGGGGGTGATCGAAAAAGAGGGAGAGAAAGAGAGAGAAAGAAAGAAAAAGCAAAGAGAGAGAGACGAGAGAGAGAGAAGAGAAGAGAGAGAGAAAGAGGAGAGAAGAGAGAGAGGACAGCAAACAAACAGTTATGGCAGACTGACTGACTGACTTGCCAAACAGAATTCAATCCAATCAACTGAAGAAGAAGCCCATCACAACCAACCAGCCAGCAGCAGCAGCAGCAGACCAAGGCAAGGCTGAGGAGGGAAGGAAGGAAGGAAGGAAGGAAGGTAGGACAGCGGGAGCAGAGTGACATGGCCTCGTGTAGCCTCAAGGCAGGCCAGTTTTCTGGATCAGATCAAGCCTAGCTAGCACCTTACATGTATCTGGGGGACTGACTGACTGACTGACTGTGGTGCATGCAAGGGTGACACAGTGTCTGTCTGTCTGTCTGCTTGCCTGTCTGCCTGCTATAGCTTGTAGCTTGTAGCTGTGCTGCGCTGTGGGGGGAGCCCACAAACAATTGCAGTCAACAATGTGTGGCACAGTGCAGCCACTGCCTAGCGTGGGAAGGGAAGAACAGGGAAGGGGGGGGGGGGGGGGGGGGGGGGGGGAGTGGAGAGGGGGAGTGGTGGAGGGGGGAGGGAGATTTTGGAAAGGGGGGAGGGAGAGGGGGGGGGGGAGGAGGGGGGAATGGAGCCTTGCAGAAATCAAGTCTTGGGTAATCGAGTGAAGCAAGAGAGTGAGTGAAGAGGGTTTTAACTATGGTGATACCGTGGCGTCAATAGAAACGTGTTCCATTTCTCCCCCCCCCACCCTTTCCCCACCACCAACCCTCACCCCTTCCGCTGAAAAAAAAAAAGACACCCCCCCCCTACCCCTCACCCACTCCCTCCCCCACCACCCCCTTGTCTTCTTAGCTGTGTTTGCATGCAGTGGAAGAAGAAGAAGAAAGGTATTATAGATTGCGTGGCCTGGAGGCTAGGGCAGATAGCTAAGGGTTTGCTTGCACTGTCTGGTGCATGCTTGTCTCTCTGTCTATCTGTCTGTCTGGTGACTTGCGATCTGACAGTCAGTCACTAATAATTTAATAATGATAATAGTAATATATGGAATTTATATAGTGCTGAATCTTGTAAAAACAAACAAATCAAAAGCGCTTGCACTCAAATCATTTACACGCATGCAACTCTCCTTA
>CM054154.1:29807152-29812152 GCA_028751875.1 Rapana venosa
TGTAGAAGGTGTGTGTGTCTTGACTTTAGAAGGTGTGTGTGTTTTGACTTTAGAAGCGTGTGTGTGTGTTATGACTTTAGAAGGTATGTGTGTGTTGACTTTAGAAGGTGTGTGTGTTTTGACTGTAGAAGGTGTGTGTGTGTTTTGACTTTAGAAGGTGTGTGTGTTTTGACTTTAGAAGGCGTGTGTTTTTGACTTTAGAAGGTGTGTGTGTGTTTTGACTTAGAAGGTTATGTGTTTTGACTGTAGAAGGTGTGTGTTTGACTTTAGAAGGTGTGTGTGTGTTTTGACTTAGAAGGTTTGTGTTTTGACTGTAGAAGGTGTGTGTGTTATGACTTTAGAAGGTGTGTGTGTTTTGACTGTAGAAGGTATGTGTGTTTTGACTGTAGAAGGTGTGTGTGTTTTGACTGTAGAAGGTGTGTGTGTTTTGACTGTAGAAGGTGTGTGTGTTTTGACTGTAGAAGGTGTGTGTGTTTTGACTGTAGAAGGTGTGTGTGTGTGTTTTGACTGTAGAAGGTGTGTGTGTGTGTGTTTTGACTGTAGAAGGTGTGTGTGTTTTGACTTTAGAAGGTGGGTGTGTTTTGACCTTAGAAGGTGTGTGTTTTGACCTTAGAAGGCGTGTGTTTTGACCTTAGAAGGCGTGTGTTTTGACCTTAGAAGGCGTGTGTTTTGACCTTAGAAGGCGTGTGTTTAAGAAGGCGTGTGTTTTGACCTTAGAAGGCGTGTGTTTAGATCGCGATCTAGATGAAGGAGGGAGATGTTGATGTTGAATGACCCTAAGAAGTTTCATGACCCTAACAGGGTGAATGACCCTAACAGGTTGAATGACCTTAACATGTTAAGGGACTCTAACAGGGTGAATGACCCTAACAGGTTGAATGACCCTAACATGTTAAGCGAGGGTCGAACGAAGACGATGAACAGGGTGAATGAACTTAACAGGTTAAATGAGCCTAACAGGTTAAATGACCCTAACAGAGACCCTAACAGGGTGAGTGGCCCTAAAAGGAGATGGAATGCCCTAACAGGGTGAATGACCCTAACAAGTTGAATGACCCTCGCAGATTAAATGACCCTAAGAGGTTAAATGACCTGAAGAGGTTAAATGACCCAGACAGGGTGAATGACCCTAACAGGGTGGTTGACCCTAACAGGAGGTTGAATGCCCCTAACAGGTTAGAATATCCTTACAGGGTGAGTGACCCTAACAGGTTAAATGACCCTAACAAAACGAATGACCCTAACAGGTTAAATTACCCTAACAGAGACCCTAACAGGAGGTTGAATGACCCTAACAGGAGGTTGAATGACCCTAACAGGTTAAATGACCCTAACAGGTTAAATGACCCTAACAGGGTGAATGACCCTAACAGGTTAAACGACCCTAACAGGTTAAATGAACAGGATGGATGACCCTAACAGCTTAAAAGACCTTAACAGGCTAAAAGACCCTAACACAGACCCTAACAAGTTAAATGACCCCAACAGGTTGAATTACCATAGCAGGGTGAATGATCCTAACAGGTTAAATGACCCTAACAGGTTAAATGATCCTAACAGGTTGAATTACCATAGCAGGGTGAATGACCCTAACAGGTTGAATGACCCTAGCAGGGTGAATGACCCTAACAGGGTGAATGACCCTAACAGGTTAAATGACCCTAACAGGTTAAATGATCCTAACAGGTTGAATTACCATAGCAGGGTGAATGACCCTAACGGGTTGAATGACCCTAACAGGTTGAATGCCCCTAACAGGGTGATTGACCCTAACAGTGTCCCTGACAGGTGGTCAGTGTCTGCAGTCTGTGTCCTGTCAGAGGTGGCATTAACGATCTATCACACACAGTAATGATGATGATGATGATGATGATGGTGCTGATGATAACAACAGTACAGACAGTACAGAAGTACAGTAGCAACAAACCTAACTACATTCTGTGGGCTCATTTTCAGAGGAAAGGTAGATAGATAGATAGGCAGCGAGGGGTGATGATCATCGATGGTAATGACGTCACCGACGACGACAGTCATCTCTGATGTTACCCGTCTGTGATAATGACGTCACCGACGACGACGACAATAATCTATGATGTTAAGACGTCTGTGACAATGACGTCACCGACGACAATCATCTTAGACGTTTGTGATACAGACGTCAGGGATGGCAGTCATCTCTGATGGTAGACGTCTGTGACAATGACGTCACCCACGACGACAATCATCTATGATAAAGACTCATCTCCTATGATGATAAGAATTCTGTAATGACGCGACAATCATAAAAAACCACAACCAACAACAACCCAAAACAAACAACAACGATCGTTTGTGATAAAAACCATTTTTATGTCAACAACAAATAATAAAAATAATAATAATAATAATAAATGGAATTTGTATAGCGCTATATCTTGCAAAGACAAATCAGAGCGCTTGCATTCAACATATTCTTGCAGAATCATCTGTGATAAAGACAGTCGTCGATGATAAGGACAGTCATCTATGATAAGGACAGTCATCTATGATAAGGACAGTCATCTATGATAAGGACAGTCATTTATGATAAGGACAGTCATCTATGATGAGGACAGTCATCGATGATAAGGACAGTCGTCGATGATAAGGACAGTCGTCGATGATAAGGACTGTCATTTATGATAAGGACAGTCGTCGATGATAAGGACAGTCATTTATGATAAGGACAGTCTAAGGACAGTCATCAATGATAAGGACAATCATCAATGATAAGGACAGTCATCAATGATAAGGACAAGTCATTTATGATAAGAACAGTCATCTACATGAGGAGTCCAATAATCTTGATTTAAAAAACAACAACACCATATTAATCTTGGATTTCACAAGGACAAGAAGCTATATGATAAGGACAATAATTTATGCTAAGGACCTACTGGTTTGATGAAGACTTTCGAAGGACGGACGGACGGACGGAAGGAGGGAAGGAAGGAAGACAGCAGATGCCCAGTACATCAGCCAGTCAGTCCACTCTTGTGTGTGTGTGTCTCTCTCTCTCTTTCTTTCTCTCTTTCAGCGATTCCTTGAAGGCAGACGACAAGAAGAAGGCAGCAGACGATGATGATAAACCAGGATGAAACATCAAAGCCAGCCTTGAAGCCCATGTGTGTGTGCTCCCCCCCCCCCCCCCCCCCATCCCCCACCCCACCACCACCCCCAAACCCATCCCATCCCCCACTCCCTTACCTTAACTATCAGAACACATTTTCGAATATCAAATTTTAAAACAAAAAACAAACCCCCCAAAACCCACACACACACCTACAAAACAAAACTGACCCATCACTAAGCTAAACAAACAAAACACACCATAAAAAAAAAACCGGCACGTGCGCGCATGACCGTAAACCGGAAACTGGAGGGAAAAAATTCACAACGGAGAGAAAAATAAGTCAACGATCCCCCCCCCCCCCCCCCCCCCCCTACCCCTTCCCATCCACTCACCCCCCCCCCCCCAAAAAAAAAAAAATTATACTTAAAAAAAAAAAGTTTAAAAAAAAACCCCAAACTAAACTGAAGACAATCTGGTTCAGACACTGGCATCGGTAAGTACACACACACACACTGTTTCAGAAAACAAGGGGGGGAATAACCCCTGGGGAATAAAAAAAAAAACCCACTGTTCACCCACGAGGTGGTGTTGTTTGGTGGAAGGAACTACCACCACCACTATCACCACTATCACCAACACCACCACCACCGCTGACCACCACCACCGCTGACCACCACCAATAATACACAGTCGCAGAAAGTCCCTCTACTCTCTCTCTCTCTCGCTTTCTTTCTCTCTCCCTCTCTCTCTCTGTATGTCAGAAAACACACGTTGTTTCGAAAGGTTGGTGTTGTGGTACGTTAATTATAGTTCAGGCGATCAAAACAGAGTGATGTGCGAATCGGATGACAATCACCCTGGAGTACTCAACTCTTGTGTACTAAGAGATACTATACTAGCGAGGGAGCTATCTAAGTGCGTATTCTGCTGGTACAATCATCAAACAAGAAGACGGAAACATGTTGCCAGAAGAAGCACGAACGAACGTCTCTCTCTCTCTCTGTCTGTTTGTCTCTTTCTCTGCACTACACACAAATTTCTGCCACGAACTAGCTTTGTCACAATCTCTCTCTCCCACACTCTCTCTCCCTCTCTCTCTCTCTGTGAGCTAGGCTAACTCTCTCTCTCTCTCTCTCTCCTCTGTGGGCTAGGCTAACTAACTCTCTCTCTCTCTCCTCTTCTCTCTCTCTCTCTTCTCTCCCTCTATCGAAACCCGCCACGGCAACAACAATCTGGCAGCCCCCCGAACCACACACACAAAATAAAACAACCAACAAATACAAATTAAAAAAAAAACCCAAAACACCACCACCACCGCACAGAAAATTCATCAAGCCGTTCATCCAGTGTCGTCGTGATCGTTACGTAACGCACACACGCGCGCGCACGGACGCACGCGCGCGAGCCGCGCGCTTAAGGATATGTATGTGTGTGTGTGTGTGTGTGTGTGTGTGTGTGTGTGTGTGTGTTGTGTGTGCGTGCGCGCGCGCTTTGTGCCTTGTTTTGATGAAGAAGATTGGTAGGGGCTATGAGAAAATTGTGAACACAGAGAGAGAGAGAGCTCTATAGAGAGAGAGGTCGTCTTGTCATCGTGGACCACTTTTGGGGGGGGGGGGGGGGGGGGGGGGGATGGGGGGGGAGTAGGTTGGCTGGTGAGGGAGGGGATGGAGGTTGGTTGGTTGGTTGGTTGACGACGACGCTTAGTAAGCAGGTTGGAGATGAGATAAGATGAAGATGAGTGAAGATGAAGAAGGGAAGGAAGGTGGGAGAGGAGGTGGAGGGGGTGGGAGTTTGGAGATGAGGGGTGAGGGTTGGGGTGGTGGGGGTGGGGGTTGGTTGGCCAAACGGTGTCAGGAGGGTCAGGCTATTTGGCCGGCGCTGTGAGAAAATGCTAGGAGCTTGCTAACTC
>CM054154.1:29824652-29832152 GCA_028751875.1 Rapana venosa
CCTGTGGGGGGCATGCCCTTATAGTGGCGAAGACCCCTGTGTGTGTGTGTGTGTGTGTGTGTGTGTCTATGTGTGTGTGTGTCTGTGTGTGTGTGTATGTGTTGTGATGTGTGCCTGTCTGTCTCTGGGTGTCTGTCTCTGTCTGTCTGTCTCTGGGTGTCTGTCTCTGGGTGTCTGTCTCTGGGTGTCTGTCTCTGGGTCTGTCTGTCTCTGGGTGTCTGTCTCTGGGTCTGTCTGTCTCCGGGTGTCTGTCTGTCTCTGGGAAGAAGATTCAGATTCAGAATATTTTATTGCCATTTAAGTCATGTAGATTTATTTGGTGTCTTATTATCTGGGTGTCTGTCTCTGTCTGTCTCTGTCTCTGGGTGTCTGTCTCTGTCTGTCTGTCTCTGTCTGTCTGTCTCTGGGTGTCTATGGGTGTCTGTCTGTCTCTGGGTGTCTGTCTCTCTCTGGGTGTCTGTCTCTCTCTGGGTGTTTGTCTCTGGGTGTCTGTCTGTCTCTGGTGTCTGTCTGTCTCTGGGTGTCTGTCTGTCTGTCTGTCTGTCTGTCTCTGTCTGTCTCTGGGTGTCTCTCTGTCTCTGGTTGTCTGTCTCTGGGTGTCTGTCTGTCTCTGGATGTCTGTCTGTTTCTGGGTGTCTGTCTGTCTCTGTCTGTTTCTGGGTGTCTGTTTCTGGGTGTCTGTCACTGGGTGTCTGTTTCTGGGTGTCTGTCTGTCTGTCTCTGGGTGTCTGTCTCTGGGTGTCTGTCTGTCTCTGGGTGTCTGTCTCTGGGTGTCTGTCTGTCTCTGGGTGTCTGTTTCTGGGTGTCTGTCTCTGGGTGTCTGTCTCTGGGTGTCTGTCTCTGGGTGTCTGTCTCTGTCTCTGGGTGTCTGTCTGTCTATCTCTGTCTGTCTATCTCTGTGTGTCTGTCTCTGGGTGTCTGTCTCTGGGTGTCTGTCTCTGGGTGTCTGTCTCTGTCTCTGGGTGTCTGTCTCTGGGTGTCTGTCTCTGTCTCTGGGTGTCTGTCCTTGGGTGTCTGTCTGTCTGTCTCTGGGTGTCTGTCTGTTTCTGTGTCTGTCTTTCTCTCTGGAGGGATGATGATGAGTGTCTGTCTCTGTCTCTGGGTGTCTGTCTCAGGGTGAGTGAGTGAGTGAGTGGTGTGTTGTTTTTTGGGGGTGGGTTAGGTGGGTGAGTGGGTATCTGTCCCTTGGTGGCTGTGTGGGTGTCTCTCTCTCTCTCTCTTCTCTCTCTCTCTCTCTCTCTCTCTCTCTCTATCTCTCTCTCTCTCCTCTCTCTCTCTCTCTCTCCTCTCTCCCTTTCTGCCCCCCCCCCCCCCCAACCCCCCAAATACCCACGCCCACCCCACCCCTACCCGCGCTCTCTCTCCATCCCTCCTTCCTCCCTCTCTTACTTAAACCCTCCCCCCCCTCTCTCACTCTCTCTTTCCCCCTGTCTCTTTCTCAACCCTTCCTTCCTCCCTACCCTCCTCTCTCCCTCACCCCTCCCCATCCCCTCCCCTCCCTCTCAGGACCCTTTGAAGGGGGTGGGGGGTGTGGAGGGGGAAGGGGCAGTCCCACCCCACCCCCACCCCCCTCCCCCCCCTTTCCCCACCAAAAGGTCCAGACAGGGGATTGACTGATAGCCAGCCAGCCAGCCAACCACGGAGAGAAAATTACTGAGGTTTGGAAGGAGGGAGGTGAGTGTGTGTGTGTGTGGGTAGGAGGGGCAGGAAGAAGAGAAGAAACCTAGAGGGATGGGAGAAAGATGGAGAGGGTGGGAGGTGGGTGGGAGTTAGTAAGAAACTTGGGGAAGGTGGGGGGTGGGATGGGGGTGGGGTGGTGGAGAAGGTATGTCTACAGGGTAATAGGGGTGAGAGTAGTGGGGTGGAAGGTGGAGGTGGAAGGGGGTGGTTTGGGGGTTGGTAGGGTGGAACTTGCTTTGTCTGGAAAGGCGTGGGAGGGGAGGAGGGGAGGGGAGAGAGAGAGAGAGAGAGTTGGGGGGGGGGGGGGGGAGAGAGAGAGAGAGAGAGAGAGAGAGAGAGAGATTTTTTGCCCGACTGCACACGACATACACACACACACAGAGGATAGAAGTTGGTTCCTGGTCTGCTCCCCCCTTCCACCCCCCCCCACCTCCCCCCATTGCCTCTTCTTGCCTTCCTCAGACATTGAATACATAATTATCGAGTAATTTGTGTGTGTGTGCAGTGTGTTGTGGAGGGGATGGGGGGGGGGGGGTGGAGGTTTGGTGAAGCTGGCTTCCGGTAGCAGAAGTAGGACAGTAGTTGTTGATAATAGAGTATATATATATATATATAATATATTAATATATATTATATATATATCGTGTGTGTTTGTGTGGTGTACAAACAATAAAGCATAGAGCAAGAACCCCAAACACCCTTCCCCCAAACAAACCGCAATAATAATAATAATAATGATAATAATAATAATAATAATAAATAATAATAATAATAAATAATGATAAATAATTATAATGAAAACAGCAGCAACAACAGCAACGACACAAAGAAACAAAACAAAAGAGCCAACATTATTTTGATTATTGCTCATGATTTCTAGACTAGCGTGTTGATATTAGGTTTCGATAAACAACAACAGCAACAACATTCATAAGATTAGCAGCAGAAAGTGATGTGCTGTGCTGTCCTTAAGTGAATGTACGGTCCTTAAGAGGGAATGTGCGTTGTGCAAGTATCAAAGCCTTGGCTCCTCCCCCACTCAGTCAACAAAATATCGTTGATTGATGGTACAGTCCCTAAATTGGATAGGTCCGCTGGGACTGTAACACATCCAAACCAAAACCTAAGCCGATTCCCTAAATCAGGTTACGTTTAAAGGTAATGGTAAAGGAGTCCCATAACCTATATTAAGGTCGAAGGGGAGCGAGGCGTCAGAGACCTCACTTCTCTAGGGCCAGCATATTGAGGGCGGCGGCGCCCATCTCCTCTCCCTCGCTGCTTTACCTTCCCTGACCCTAAAGAGGGCAGGTACCCATTTACAGCTGGGTGAACTGGGGGAACTGTACTGAAGCCAAGGCGTGGAAAACGGTCACCCATCCAACTGGTAACCACGCTCGACGCTGCTTAACTTGGCTGGGGGAAAGCGAGTGCTCTGACCACTGAGCTATCCTGTCCCCCAGGGTCACGTTTACTGAGGGCTATTAATATTTCAAGGAAAGAAAGGGGGTGAGGGAGGGGGGGGGGGGTGGAGTTGGAGTGGAAACTGAGTCAGTGTTTGTTTGTTTAACTGAAATGCTGTGAAAACTGCTAGCCTTGAAATAGTTATGGTGTGGGTTGATATAAGTAGAAAACTGTGAACATTATGAGGAATTTGGAGAGAGAGAGAGAGAGAGAGAGAGAGAGAGAGAGAGAGAGAGAGAGAGAGAGAGAGAGAGAGAGAGAGAAGATCATAATTATGAGTATAGATTATCGAAGAATAATTATTGTCTTAAACTGGTTTCTTTTGAATATATTTTTTAAAAATGTAAATGAAGTGTGTGTGTTAGAGGTAATTTTTTTGGTTAATAATTATAGATTTACTTATTACAGAATTATGTGAGTTTGTCAATTGGATCGTTCATTATGAATTTCATTGTGCTGCTGTTACTTTCTATGATTGTTACCATCCCCTGAAAGAGTCAATGGGTTGTTGTAGTTCTTGAATTTTTGTTTCATGTGTGAGAGAGAGAGATGGATGGATGTGGGGGGACAGTACCAAGACTCCGCCCCTGGTTTTCTCCCTTCCCTCTGTCCAATCAGGGTCCCTATGAGTTTTGGGAAGGGGAGGAGTGGGGGGGGGGGGGGGGGGGGGGGGGGGGGGGGGGGGGGGGGGGGGGGGGAGAGGATGGGTGGACGAAAATAGAGAGGGAAGGTTGGTGTGGGAGGAGGTGGGGATGGGAGGAGGAGATGGGAAGGGAGAGGGAGGGTGTCAGGATTCTTCTACCCAACCAGTGCAGTCATTGACTCACTTGTGTCATGATAGACTAGCTTATTAAGGCTTCCTTCTCCGTGTGTGTGTGTGTGTGTGTGAGGGAGAGAGAGAGGGAGAGAGAGCCCGTCGTGAATGAAAAAGCAAAATCTCAACAACAGTAGTTCAAAAGCATAACAACAACATCAACATGTCAATAATGCTACACCTACCTTGGCACATACACACACAGAGACAGACAGACAGACAGAGAGAGAGAGAGAGAGAGAGAGAGAGAGAGAGAAGAGAGAGAGAGAGAGAGAGAGAGAGAGATTGGTTTACATCATACAACTTTAAGATTTTTACACAAAACATGATTTTCTAGCTTCCGATTTATCTTGGAATTAGACCACACGACACCAAGTTGTTCAAGTTTTGCTTTTGAAAGTACAAGAGGGTGTGGGTTTTGTTCTTGTTGTCTTAAAAGTAAGTACTCGTGAAATAGCCTGTTTTCTTGGAGCCTTCAGCTGCAGTTTTTTGGTAGCGAAAAGTCTATTTTGAAGTCAGGTACTGCTTCGTTTCCTAAGCTTGCTTTTCTTGACCTTATACATACCAAACTGAAATGAATGGCACCAGTGTCGCAAACTCGAAGCGAAAATTTCAAGATACAAATTTCAAGATACCCCCCCCCCCCCCCCCCCACACACGCACACACACACACACAAGTTTTGATTTAGTTCTCCCGTGATGGTGCCGTGGGGTGGGGGTGGGGGAGGGCTGTCAGTTATTAATAGCATCCCCACATTCTGGAAATTCTTTGCTAGAAATTTCCTCTTTTCTATCACTCTCTTTGTTTCTGCCTTGTTTTTTGTTTTTTCTTCCTGTCGCCTCCTCCTCTTCGTTCGTCTATTTTCTGCCTTCTGGGTCCATTCTCTCCTGCTGTTTTATTTTTTGTCTCTTCCCCAGAAAGACTGAAAAGATAACAAGTCGGATAGGCTGGGCCTGACTTGTCAGGCGCTTAACGACAGCATGACGTATTTTGGCTTATATAATAGACAAGGGGACCGGATAGCTCAGTGGTCAGAGCACTCGCTTTCCCCCAGCCAAGTTAAACATCATCAAGCGTGGTTACCAGTTGGATGGGTGACCGTTTGCGCGCCTTGGCTTCAGTACAGTTCCCCCAGTTCACCCAGCTGTAAATGGGTACCTGCCCTCTTTAGGGTCAGGGAAGGTAAAGCAGCGAGGGAGAGGAGATGGGCGCCGCCCTCAATATGCTGGCCCTAGAGAAGTGAGGTCTCTGATGCCTCGCTCCACTACGACCTTATAGGTTATGGGACTCCTTTACCTTTACCCTTTTAATAGACAAGAATAGTTGCTGATGAAGAAGAAGAAGGTTTCTTCAAGTCTCTCTCTCTCTCTCTCTCTCTCTCTCTCTCTCTCTCTCTCTCTCTCTCTCTCTCTCTCTCTTTATCTCTGTCTTTATCCCCTCCCATCCCCACCTCCCTTCCACCCTCTTCAAGTCTCTCTCTCCCTCTCTCTCTCTCTCTCTCATAGTATAGAGCAATCTTTTCCGAACCGATAATTATTTGTAGCATTATGTGTATGATCACCCCTTCAGTAAGGGGCCATGGCCAAAATCTGAATAAAAATATTTCGTATTGGTATTCGTATTCTCTCATAGTATATGATTATAGCGCGCTGTTCATTGGACATGGTCAGCGGGCACCTGGCAGACTTGGTCACTGGCCGTTGGTCACTTTGCCAGCCAATGAAACAACCCGCTGTCTGTTTTTATTTGACTCCACCCCCCTCTGTACATTTGATTGACAGCCCTTTGTACTGCTGGCTGTACTAGGTTTGATTGACAGGCTTCTGTACTGATGGGGGTGTATTAGTTTTGATTTGATTAGTTTGTGTGTTGTGTTGAGAGAGAGAGAAGAGTGTGGTGTGTGTGTGTGTGTGTCTTGTGTGTTGTGTGTTGTGTGTGTATACACACGTGTGTTGTATGTGTATGTACTGCTGGGTGTAATAGGTTTGATTGACTTAAGTCACTGCTTTTGTCTCGGCCTCCCCCCTCCCACCCCATCCCCTCCCCCACACCCATCCACCCACCCAAGTGTATATTTTCTCTATCGGGTTTTTTCCCCTTTCACAGACCACAGTGAGACAATGTTGTCTCTTCTTCTTGTTGTTTGTTGTTGTTGTTGTTGTGTCGATCAATATCTACGTTCCTAGCTGAGATTTAGGGATAGCAGTGTTTTCTTTGGGGTTTTGAATTCGCAACTCTTCCCAGACTGAAAGAAGTGCTGTGACCATAATATAAAAAAAAAAATAATCTAGCTACGTTTCTGAGCTGATGGTTTTCCATCTAGGGATAAGGGTTGGGTTGTTTTTTGTTTTGTTTTGTTTGCTTGGGTTTGGGTTTCAAGTCCCTCCTAAACGGGAACTGTCTGCTGGGGGTTTACTATAACCTCCAGAGCCAAACTTTGCCTGCTGGTGGTGGTTGCTAGAGTGCCAGCAGACTCACACAGTGAAGACCTTGGCGCTTTAGTTTTCATATCCATAAGCTGACTGACACAACAATTTTTCTTCTTTTCTTTTCTGTGTTTATTGTTGTTTTGGGGTGGGTTTTTTTGGTCTGGTGCCAATTATATTATTGATTCAGTTTAAGACCCCTCCAAAAAGAGTCTTTGCAGATGAAGTCAGTATTAAAACGCGTGTTGAATCAATAATGATTTTGACAACAATGTAGTTTGTTTTGGGTTGGGTTTTTTTTGTTTTGTTTCTCTGCATGTTTTCATTAAGGACGTATCTTGCTGTTAGCGACACGACAGTTGTAAGGTGAAGTGTAGAGGCAGAGGGTTATGTATGGGTCTTGGGTTCATTTAGAGGAATTGTGTGTGTGTGTGTTTGTGTGTGTTGTGGTGTGTGTGGTGTGTGTGTGTGTGTGTGTGTGTGTGTGTGTTGTGTGTGTTGTGTGTGTTTTGTGTTTGTGTGTGTGTGTGTTTTGTGTGTTGTGTGTGTGCGTGTGTGTGTGTTGTGTTGAGTGTATGTTTTGTTTTGTTGTGTGTGTTGTGTGTGTGTGTGTGTGTGTGGTGTAGTTGTGTTGTGTGTGTGTGTGTTGTTGTGTGTGTGTGTTTGTGTGTGTGTGTTGTGTTGGTGTGTGTGTGTGTGTTTTGTGTGTGTGTGTGTGTTTTGTGTGTGTGTGTGTTGATTGTGTGTGTATACGTGTGTGTGTGTGTGTATGTTTTGTGTGTGTGTGTGTTTTGTGTGTGTACGTGTGTTGTATGTATATCTTGTGTGTGTGGTTGTGTGTGTAGTGTGTTGTATGTGTTTTGTGTTACGTGTATTGTATGTGTGTGTGTGTGTGTTCAGAGAATGATGAGAGAGAGGGCAAGGGAGGGAAGGAGAGGGGGGAAGAAGTGGGGGGGGGGGGGGGGGGTGGGTTTATAACCAGTTGTTGCTGTGAGGGAAAGGGTGGAAAACAAGTAATTGCAGTTGAAGTGAATCACCAGGAGATATATATATATACATAGTAGTAGCGTGCAATCAATAGCCCTCCACTCTCCTCCTCCTCATCCTCTTCGCTTTTT
>CM054154.1:29837152-29854652 GCA_028751875.1 Rapana venosa
TGTATGGCGGTGAAGTCATCTGAGCACTTTGATTTGTTGCTTTACAAGATTCAGCGCTATATAAATTCCATACATTATCATTATTATTATTATTATTATAACCTATGTGATCGTAGGGGAGCGAGGCATCAAGAGACCTCACCTTCTCTAGGGCCAGCATATTGAGGGCGGCGCCCATCTCCTCTCCTCTCCCTCGCTGCTTTACCTTCCCTGACCCTAAAGAGGACAGGTACCCATTTACAGCTGGGGGGACTGTACTGAAGCCTAGGCGCACGAACGGTCACCCATCCAACTGGTAACCACTGCTTAACTTGGCTGGAGGGGAAGCCAAGTGCTCCGACCACTGAGCTATCCCATCCCCACACTAATAATAGTAATAAATGGACTTTATATAGCGCTATATCTTGCACAGACAGATCAAAGCGCTTGCACTCAACTCATTCTTGTTCTTGTTCGCAGTCGTGCAGCCAATAGCAATTAATAGTCCTAACTAGTCCAGATGGAACTTCCCCTAGCCGTCAATCAACTGTTTTAATTATAATAATTATCCCTCCTTCAAAAGTCCTTCTTCTGACTACTTACCCACTCCCTCCTCCCGAGCTCTCCCTCCCTCCCTCCCAGAGTTTTATTTTGTTTTTGATTTTTTGGTTGTGTGTGTGTGTTTTGGGGTTTTTTTTTGGTTTGGACTTCCAAGTCCTTACCACGTGACTTTATTCCACCAATCAGCAAAGACGCGACAAGTCCTACTACTTCAAGACAGCCTGGTGTTTTTTTTTGGTTGGCTATTTTTTTGGTCCAGGTTTTTTTTTCTTTTTTGGTTCAACTTTTTTTATACTGCTCTCTCCCACCCCCCCCTCGTCTTTCTCTCCCCCCCCCCTCTCATCTCTCTCTCCTCTCCCCCCCTTCCCCCTTTTTACTTCCTCCCTCCTTTTCCTTTCCCCCTTCCCCCCCCTCCTTCTTTCTTCCAGCTGTCTCTCCTCCTCCTCCTTCTTCCACCCTACTTTTTTACACACCTCCCCCTCTTATCCCCTCTCTCCTCCTTCCTCCTCTTCACCCCCCCCCCCCCTCCCCACCCCCCCCCCCCCCCCCCCCCCCTCCCCCCCCCCCCCCCCCCCCCCCCCCCCCCCCCCCCCCCCACACGTCTGCGACAGATCGATTTTTTCTCGTAGACTGAAGTAAGATGAGGAATAGGAGAGAGAGGGAGAGGGAGAGAGAGGGAGAGGAAGGGGGGAGAGAGGAAAGGAGGGGGGGGGGAGGAAAAGTGGGGGGGGGAGGGGGAGTAGAGGAGAAAGCTTCTGAGGAGGAGGAGGAGTAAAGGTGGAGGGGGGTGGTGGTGAGGGAGGTGGGGTGAGGGAGGTATGGTAGGGGTGAGGATGGAATCGGTGGGTTGCCTCTTTTTCTTTCTTAGCTTTGGATGCAGTGACGACGACGGTAGTGCTGTTGGTGATGGTGATGGTGCGTGGTGTGTGTGTGTGTGTGTGTGTGGCGGTGGCAGTGGCGGTGGCTGGTGGTGGTGGTGGTGGTGGTAGTAGTAGCAGTGGTGGTAGTAGTAGCAGTGGTAGCAGTGCAGTGACTTTGTTGTGTGCGTGTGTGTGTATGTGTAGGGCCGGCATCTAGAAGTAGTGTAGTGTAGTGTAGTGTAGTGTAGTGTGTGTAGTGTAGTGTAGGCTGCCTTGTCTTGGTACTGGTGCTGTTGCCTTCACAGTCTTCGTCTTCTTCTTCTTCTTCTTCTTCTTCTTCATCTTCTTCTTCTCCTCTTCTTCTTCTTCCTCCTCCTCCTCCTCCTCCTCCTCCTTCTTGCTCTCTCTCCTCTACTCATTATTTCTTCTCCTACTCTTTACTCCTCTCTACTTCTGCTTCTTCTCTGACAGTCAGTTAGATTTTGGTCTTGCCCTGGACTGACTTACTACTACTAACTACACTGCCCTCATTCTGGCTCTCAAGCTGTTGAGGATTTTTTCTTTTGCTCTCTCTCTCTCTCTCTCTCTCTCATCTCTCTCCTCTCTCTCTCTCTCCTCTTCTCTCTCTCTCTCTCTCTCTCTCTTCTCTTTCTTCTTCTCTCTTTCTTTTTTCTTTTTCTTTCTTTTTTCCCCCTGGTCGAGACTTGACTTTTATTTATGAGTGTTGTGTGTGTGGTGGTGTGTGTAGGTGTGACAAGACGTTCTTGTGGAACAAGAGAAACCTCAGGTATGTATGTAGCTTTTGTTGTTGTTTATTTTGTAATTGTCTGTTGTGTAGACTTGCCTTTGCTGCTGCTGCTGCTGCTGCTGCTGCTGCTGCTGCTGCTGCTGCTAAGGAATGATTATGATAGTGATGGTGTTGATGATGATGTTGGTGTTGATAGTGATGGTGATGATAGTGATGGTTTGATGATGGTGATGATAGTGATGGTGTTGATGATAGTGATGATGGTGATGTAGTGATGTGTTGGTGATGATGATGATGGGGGTGATAGTGGTGATGGTATTGATGATGATGACGACGACGACGACGACGACGACGAGATGATGATGATGATGATGATGATGATGATGATAACGATAACGCGATATAAAAAAACCTGGATGCGTAGATAAATAAATAAATAAATAAAAAATAATAACCATTGCTGTCTTATTTCTCTCCTCTTATCCCCCCCACCCCTCTCTCTCCCTCCCCCCCCCCCCCCCACCCTTCCTCCCTGCGTAGGCTGGGAAGGGGAGGGGGAGGGGGGGGGGGGGAGGTTAGGGTATAGGAGGAAGACAGTTGTCATTCAGCGATGGTGTAGATAATGGTTTTCCTCGGATTCAGCTGCTGCTGCGCTATTCAACCTTGCAGAAGAGGCAGAGAAAGAGAGAAAGAGAAAAAAAATAGGAGGGTAAAGAGTGGTCGGTAGTTTGGGAGTGTGAGAGAGAAGAGGGAGAGAGAGAGAGAGAGAGCGCGAGAGGGGTGGGGTGGGGGGAAGGTACATTGTGGAGCATGGATGGAAATTGTGGGTTAGCTGTAATGAACAGTGAGTGTGAGGGGGAGAGAAGCCAACAGCAGCTGAGAAAAAAATGTAGATGAGGCTGTTTTTTTTTCTCCCGGTGGGTTTTTTCCCCCTGTGGGTTTTTGTTGTTGTTGTTGTGGTTGTTTTGGTTTATCACTAGCAAGTTTTGTGGGGTTTTGTTTGTTGTTGGGCGGAGGGGGGGGGGAGAGGTGAGTTCGTGTATTTATTTGTTTAAAAATTATTTAAAAATTTATTCTATTTATTATTTTATTTCGAGGATATGGGGATAAGCACTCATGTGCTTTTTTTTTTTGCCCTTTTTTCGTCCAGTTCCCGTTGTGTGTGTGTGTGTGTGTGTGTGTGTGTGGGGTGTGTGTGTTGTGTGTGTGTGTGTGTGTGATTTGGGGGTGGGGGTGGGTGGGGTTGTTTGTTTTGTTCTGCTTTACAGTAGGTTGTAAAAATTTAGATTGTTGTAATTATTGTGGGTTTTTGTGTGTGTGTTTTGTGTGTGGGGTTTTGTGTTGTGGTGTGTGTGTGTGTGTGTATGATCATTATCGTTAAAATTGTTTTAGTGTGTGTGTGTGTGTGTGTGTTGTGTGTGGTTTTTTGTAGAGCTTATTTTAGGGTTGGTGAGATTTGTTTGTTTGGTTTGTTTGTTTTCTTCTCCCTGTTAGTCTTGTCGTTGATGTTTGTTTCGTTGTCACGTCACAGACAAGATGAAAAAATTCAGTGGGACTGTATATTTTGGGGTTTTTTGTTGTTGTTGTTTTTTGTTGTTTTTTGGGTTTGGTTTGGTTTTGGGGTTGTTGGGTTTATTTTTCATTTGTTGTTGGAGTTTTTTTCCCCCCCCCGTTTTATGTGTTGTTGTTGGGTGTTTGGTGGTGGTGGGGGGATTTTATTTGTTTGTTTTTTTTTTGGTTTGGTTTTGGGTTGGGTGTTTGGAAGTTTTTTTGGGGGGGGGGGGGGGGGGGGGGGGGGGGGGGGGGGTTTTTTTTGTTTTTTTTTAGTCCCTGGAGATTTTGGGTTTTTAAAAAGAAGGTTGGGTTAGGGGTCGGCAAGGACGCCAATTTTGATTTTTAAAAAAAGAAAAAAAGAAAATGGTTTTGTTTTTGGGTATTTTTTGTGTGGTGTGAATACGAGAGAGGAGGGCAGTTTCCTGTCGTTGAGAGAGTTGCCGGGAGGAAGGAAGGAAGGGAAAGGGAAAGGAAAAAGGAAAAAAGGGAAAGGGGGAAGGGGAAAGGGAAGGAAGGAAGGAAAAAAAAGGGCATTCGAAAGGTCATGAAGAGGGTGTGGGGGGGGGAGGGGGAAGGGGGGGGTGGGAGAGAGAGATAGGGGAGGGGGGGGGGTGGGCAGACAGAAAGAAGACAGACACGACCACAGTTATGACCCCCCAAAAAAAACCCTTTTTTTTTTTTCTTTTTTTTTTTTGTTTTTTTTGTTGGTTTTTGTTGTTTTTTTTGTGTGTGTGTTTGGTTTTTTTTTTTTTTTTGGGGGGGGGGGGTAATTTTGTTGATATATCCCAAATTCACTTTTTTTTTTAATTCCTTATTTAAAAAAACAACAAAAAAACCCCCTAACTAATCAAAAAAAAGTAAACACCCAACACAATTTTAATTTAGGTTTAAAAAAGACGAGATTAAATTTTTTTTTTTTTCTTTTAAAAATCAGAAATCTGTTTTAAAAAAAAAAAAACAAACCCCAGAAATTTTTTGTGGTTTTTTGTTTTTGTGTGTGGTTGTTTTGGGGTTTTGTGTGGTGTGTGTGTGTTTTTGTTGGGGGGGGATGGGGGTGAGGGGGGGGCGGGGTGGGGGGGGGGGGGGTGGGTTTGCCGTTGTTAAAAAAGTTGGGTTCCGAACTGACGAACTGGATTTCGAGCCCCCCCCCCCCCCCCCCCCCCCCCCCCCCCCCCCCCTCCCCCCCCGGGAACTACCCCCCCCGCCTTTTTCCCCCCCCCCCCCCCCCCCCCCCCCCCCCCCCCCCCCCCCCCCCCCCCCCTCTGAGTTAAGGCAGTACTATAAATCCACTGCCCCCTGCCCCAGAATAGAATCCTTCAAAAAAAAAAGGATGCAACTTACTGTGAAGTTGAGGAGGGGGTTGGCTGTATTGCAAAGGGTCCCCACACACCCCAAAAAAACCACACAACACACAAAAACACACACGGGGAGAACGAAAAGTCTGAGCGCCCCCCACTTTTTAAATTTTAAGCCCCTTAACTAAATTTTGCCTTTCGTAAAGGAAAAGGGCTTTTTTCGTGCTGGTGGGGAAACGGGATAGCTGGGGTTGTTTTTTTTTGGGGTTTTTGTTTTTTTTTTTTTTTTTTTGTGGGGGGTTTTTTTTTTGGTTTTTTTTTTTTTTTTTTTTTTTTTTTTGGGGGGGGGGGGGTTCCTGGTTTTTTGTTTTTGGGGGTTTTGGGTTTTTTTGTTGGGTTTTTTTTTGGTTGTTGTTGGTTTTTTTGGGGGGTCTTGTTTTTTTTTGTTGTTTTTGTGTTGTTTTACGGAAGCATACACATTTGTCAATATGGTGTTTGTTTTTGTTTTTTGTGTGTTTTGTTTTTGTTTTTGTGTGTGCGTGCGTGTAGAAAGGTTTTTGTTAGAAAATTTAGAAAAAATTTCCGTGAGTTTTAGGGGGTTGGCAAAAGGGTTTTTTAAACCCAGTTGCGACAAAAAAACCCCATATTAAAACTAAAATCGTTTTAACTATAATTTTGGGGTGGGCATAGACAGGGAGAGAACTTTACACCTTGGAAAATGTGTACATTAGTTTGTTTTCCGTTTCCCCCCTGGGGGGGGGGGTGGGGGGTGTCGGTTTTAAAAGGCATCCCGCCTTTGGAATTCTGTGCCAGGGAAATTTCCCCCTTTTCATCCCCCTCTTAATTTCTGCCTTTTTTTTCTTTTTATCAAACCTTTTTGTCTAGTTTTTGCCCTTTTTGGTCCATTCTCCTCCTTTTTCCCCCTGAAAAACTTAAAAGATTGAAATTTTCTCCCCTTTTAAGGGATGTGCTGGGCCCGATTGCAGGCGCTTAACGGCAGCCGCAGCCATTTTTTTTTGTTTTATAAGACAGACAACTTTGTTTTGATGAGGGATTCGCGAGACGAAAAAGAATTTGTAATGACCCGAGGTAAAGCCACTGAAATACTAGGATCATCTTTATAGTGGTGGGTGTGTGTGTTTTTGTGTGTGTGTGTGTGTGGTGTGTGTTTTGTGTGGTTTTACTGTTCTTTTTCTCACTATAATTAAATAATAAATTTTCAAATGACTGTTATATGTGCTATCGCAGAAAGGTGAAAGTCTGAAAATCTTCTCGATCTCTCGCTTGAAGCTGTGATGACAACGTTACGTAATGTTGTTGTTGGTATTAACACACAAAAGGGAAATAATTCATTATTGTCAAGTTTGATGGTAGGGAAGGGGGGTGGGGGGGGGGGGGGGGGAGGGGCAGTTGATAATAATAATGATGATGATGATAATAATAATAATAATTAATAATATTAATAAATGGAATTTATATAGCGTTATATCTCGCAACAACAACAAAACACAAATCATAACGCTTTCATTCATCCTACTCATTCACATGCAGTCAGTTACGATTAATAGTTGTTGATTTTTTTTAGTTATGGCTGTGTTATGGCTATGTTATGGCTTTACGTCCTCCATGGGGCTACCCCATGCATGACACTTTTGGTTTTGGTTTTGTTTTTTGTTGTTGTGTGGGGTGGTTGTGTTTTGTTGTTTTTTTTTTTGGGTTTTTTTTTGGGGGGGTTAATTCTCTGGAAAAGTTTGGTGACTGTTATCAATCGTCATTACTATTATTTTTGATACCAGATGATTGAAGGGACGGTTTCTATGGTGTCCGTTGTTACGGGAAAATGTTGATAGTTTGGTGTGAAGTTGGTGGAGGGTTTTTGCTTTTTTGGGTTGGTTGGGTTTGGAGTTGGGTTTTTTTTGTGCGTTGTTTTGGGTGTTGTTGTTTGTTTTGTTTTTTGATGGGGGGGGGGGGGTGGGGGGGGGGGGGGGTTTTGGGGGGAAGGGGGGGTTTACTGAGTGTTGGCACCTTTTGGTTCTGAAAAAAAAAGGTTTCGTGTTTAAAGTGAAAGGGTTTGGGGGGGTTTTTTTAAACCAAAAAAAATTTTGCACCTTTTTTCTATACAGTAGTAGTTTCACGATTTTCTTTTTTTTTTTCTTCCATGTTTTTTTTTTTTTTTGTGTTTTTTTTATTGTCTTTTTTTTCTTCCCCCCCCCCCCCCCTCTCCTCCTCCCACCCCACTCACTCACCTCACCCCCCTCCTTTTCTTCTCTTCTTCTCTTCTCCTCTCTCTCTCTCTCTCTCTCTCTTTCCTTGTTTTTATTTGTTTTAAAGGTAAGGCTTTCTTTGTTTTTAGTTGGGGGTTTTTCTTGGTTTTGTTTTTTTTTTTTTGTTTTTTTTTAATTCTTAAGGGAGTCGTTTTTTAAAATGTTCAAAAAAATTTTTTTGTGCGTGCGGTGTGTGTGTGTGTGTGTGTGGTTGTGTGTGGGTGTGTGTTGGTTGTGTGTGTGTGTGTGTTGGTGTGTGTGGAGAAGAAGAGAGAAAAGAAGGTTTTAAGAAAGGGGGTGGGAGAGGTTTAAAAAATTTTTTTGGTTTTGGGTTTGTAGGTAGGGGGGAGGTAGGGAGGGAGGAGGGGTAGGTAAAAGGGGGGGTTGGTTTTCCCCGTTCCCAGTTACTTTCCCAAATTTTGTGCCGAATCTGTCTCCAGCACCCGGAAGATTTGGGAAGCTGCCCTTTGTGGTTGAATGAAAACACACACACACACACACCCCCACACACACAGCGCGGCGCGCGCGGCCTCTACACCACACCCCTACACCCCCAACCCCACACACACCCACGACCTCTACAACAACACTCTAAACCCCCCACCCCCACACACGACCCCTAAAAAAACCCCCCACCCCGCACACATGCAACTCTACCACCCACACCCCACACACACACACAAAACACACCCCACCCCACCCCACACGCGCGCGCACCAACAACCCCCCACACACACACCACCACACACACACCCAACACCCACAAATCCTTTTGCGATTTTTTACGTGCGTAGACAGAGGGCGTAGGTAGGTGGTTGTAAGGAGGAGATGGGAAAAACGTCATTGCACAATCAGAACAGAGCAGGTTTGATTTGGGGACTTTTTAGATCTTGCCACCCCCCTCTTCCCTCTCCCCCCCCCCCCACCCCACCCCCCCCCCCCAGCACAGAGGGGGTGGGGTGGGTTGGAGTGGGGGTTGGGGGGGGATAGCGTAGACGGAAATTGTTTTTTTTTTAAAATTTTATTTATTAGAAGAACTTTTCTGATTTCGGTTTTTTTGGGGGGGGGGGGGGGGGGGGGGTGGGGGGGGGGGGGGGTTGTGTTGGTTTTGGGTTTTGTTGTTGTTTGTTGGTTGTGTTTGGTTTTTTTTGGGGAGTGGGGGAGGGGGGTGTTGTTTTTTAGGATTTTTTTTTAAAGGGGAGGTGTGGTGTGGTAGTGGTGATGTTGAATAAGGCAGGTGGTGGGGTTTGTTGTGGGTTTTTTTTACACAACAACAAAAAAAGCGTGTTTTTTGTATTTTTTTGGTCATCTCCGAACTTGTACACACACACCCACTCATCAGTAAACAAGCTAAGCGAAGCGTGCTGGATCCTTCTGGCGGGTGGTCTCACGGCGGGTTTGACATTCACATCATCATCATTCTTGGACAAGCGTCCTTCCCGGTTGGACTTGTGTGATGTGAGGATGCGACATGATATGATTGGGGTGCTGATGTATGTATGACTTAGGTAGGGGAGAAGAGATCGGAATGAGCTCTGTGTGTGTGTTTGTGTGTGTTGGAGGTGGGGGAGGTGGGGGGTGGGGGTGGGGGTGGGAGACAGTAGGACAAGAAGGAACTCACTATCTATCCGTAATCCTGGACACTGCACCAGCTTCTCAACGGTCCTTGCTTTCAAAGCAATAAATATTCGTTTGGACACTTCCAGTCCAGTACAGTCCACATTGATGATTAGCTTCTCTTCCCAGCGTGTTTTTCTGTTGCCTCTTCTTCGCTCCCTTCCTTGTATGTTTGTCCCTGTAGTAGACAGTCATGGCCCAGGCTTCCAGACGTTGGATGTGACGTGCCGAATGAAGATATTATGCAGCAAGGGGAAATTGGTTGGTGTTGAATACGGTGCGTGATGTTAAAGTAAAGGTGTTTGTCCCTAACCTATGTGGCGTAGGGAGCGAGGATGGCATCAGAGCCTCAGCTTCTCCAGGGCCAGCTATTGAGGGCGGCGCCCATCTATTCATCGGCTTTACTCCGGACTAAAGAGGGCAGGTACCATTTACGCTGGGTGAACTGGGGTAAAGGTAAAGGAGTCCCATAACCTATAAGGTCGTAGGGGAGCGAGGCGTCAGAGACCTCACTTCTCTAGGGCCAGCATATTGAGGGCAGCGGCGCCCATCTGCTCTCCTCTCCCTCGCTGCTTTCCCTTCCCTGACCCAAAAGAGGGCAGGTAGTACCCATTTACAGCTGGGGGAACTGTACTGAAGCCAAGGTGCGCAAAACGGTCACCTGTCAAAGTGGTAACAGGCTCGACGCTGCTTAACCTTAGCTGAGGGAAAGCAAGTGTTCTGACCACTGAGCTATCCCGTCCTCTCGTGATGTTAATACTAATAATTGTTCTTTCATTGTGTGCCGGTGGGAACGGATGACAAAATGTACAAAACTGCATACATACGGGGAGTGGATGTAAAAAAAAAAGCACACGAGTACTTTATATTCCATCATCCTCGAAATAAGAGAATACATTTTTTTAAAGTCCTTTGGATGAGACTATTTATAAATTGAGGCCCAGTGTGTGAGTGTGTGTGTGTGTGTGTGTGTGTGTGTGTGTGATGTGTGTGTGTGTGTGTGTATGTGTGTGTGTGTGTGTGTGTGTGTGTGTGTGTGTGTGTGTGTGAATGAATGATTGCATACATGGTATGTGCTGAATGCCAAATGTGCAGTCTCATGCACAATTGGACATATTCATATGTACATCTTTTTTGCTCGCGCGTGCGGTGTGTGTTTGTGTGTATGTGGTGTGTATGTGTGTGTGTGCGCACGCGGGCATGTGTGTGTGTGTGTGGGAAGATAAATCATACATTTAACAACAAACAAAAAAGCCAAATATTATAGAGAAAAAAATTAACGAACTGAAAAGACACTACGCATAACTGGAGAAGAAACAGAAAGAAAGAAAGAAAAGAAAGAAAGAAGAAAAAGCAAAAGGACAAGACAAGACAAGACAGACGAAATTATTAAAAAAAATAAATAAAAAAGTTCCCTCAAAACGAGATCAGAAGAACTAGCTGTATGCATATCTGAAAACGATGAAAAACGACACCCCCCACCCCACCCCTACCCCACCACCACACCCAGTCTTCATCCTCCCAACCTTTACTCCTTCCTCCTCTTCCACCCCTCCTCCACACACTCATCCACACCCCCCCCCCCACCCACTTTTTTTTTTTTTAGCGGTGGAGAGAGAGAGAGAGAGAAGGGGGGGGGGGGGGGGGGAGAGACATAGAATTGATTTTTCACTCTCTGAGGAGTAAAAAATGACTGCGACGCGAAGTAGAGTGCATTGGCAAAAAAGAAAGAAAAAAAAGAAAGGTCTACAATTCTTGGCTGTGGACAGACAACTTGGTAGAAGCAAGCAGCAGCAACAGCAGCAGCAACAGCAAGCAGCAGCAACAGCAGCAGCAACAGCAAGCAGCAGCAACAGCAGCAGCAACAGCAAGCAGCAGCAACAGCAGCAGCAACAGCAAGCAGCAGCAACAGCAGCAGCGGCAACAGTAATAAATGTGGTTTTGTGTGTGTGTGTGTGTGTTGTCTGTGGGTGTTTGGCTTACAGTTATTGTTACTTCTTCTTCGTTTCTGCTGTCTGTCTGTGACCCAATCTGTTGTCTGTCTCTGTTACTTCTTCGTTTCTGTCTGTCTGTCTGTCTTTCTTTCTCTGTCTCTCTGTTACTTCTTCGTTTCTGTCTGTCTGTCTGTCTCTTTCTGTTACTTCTTCTTCGTTTCTGTCTGTCTGGGACAGTCTGTCTGTCTGTCTGTCTCTCTTTCTGTTCTTCGTTTCTGTCTGTCTGTTTGGCGCTCTCTCTCTCTCTCTCTCTCTCTCTCTCTCTCTCTCTCTCTCTCTCCTCTCTCTCTCGCTCTCTCTCTCTCTCTCTCTCTCTCTCTCTCTCTCTCTCTCTTCTCTCTCTCTCTCTCTCTCTCTCTCTCTGTGTTACTTCGTTTATGTCTGTCTGTCGATCTCTCTCTCTCTCTCTCTCTCTCTCTCTCTGCTGTCTCTGTCTTTCTTCATCTCTCTCTTCTCTCTCTCTTCTATTCTTTTCTCTCTCTCTCTCTCTCCTCTCTCTCTCTCTCTCCTCTCTGTCTTTCTCTCTCTCTCTCTCTCTGTCTTTCTCTCTCTCTCTCTCTCTCTCTCTCTCTGTCTTTTCTCTCTCTCTCTCTCTCTCTCTCTCTCTCTCTTTCTCTCTCTCTCTCTCTGTCTTTCTCTCTCTCTCTCTCTCTCTGTCTTTCTCTCTCTCTCTCTCTCTCTCTCTGTCTTTCTCTCTCTCTCTCTCTCTCTCTCTCTCTCTCTCTCTCTCTTTCTCTCTCTCTCTCTCTCTGTCTTTTCTCTTTTCTCCTCTCTCTCTCTGTCTTTCTCTCTCTCTCTCTCTCTCTCTCTCTCTCTCTCTCTCTCTCTCTCTCTGTCTTTCTCTCTCTCTCTCTCTCTCTCTCTCTCCCCTTCTCTCTCTCTCTCTCTCTCTCTCTCTCTCTCTCTCTCTCCTCTCTCTCTCTCTCTCTGCTTTAGGGAAAAGTCGTTTTCAGTTCTTGATTACTTTTTTTGTTTCACGTTTGTGTTGTGTCTGTGTGTTTGTGTGTGCGTGCATTGCTTTGCGTGCGTTGTGGTGATTGCTTTATTATTTTTATTTTCGTGTGTGTGTGTGTGTGTGTTTTAAGCAAAGTCTATAATGCATTTTTTTTCGTTATTTAAAAAAAAAATCCTTGGTTTGTTGTTTTTGTCGTTTCAGTTTCTATGGTTTGTTGTTATTGTTGTTGTCGTTGTTTATTGTTGTTTTGATGTGGTTTGTTGTTTAGGGGTTTTGAGGGTAGTGTGGTGGTGGTGGTGTTAAAGGGACTTAATCCTCTTCGTTATCTCCCCTTTTGTCTCTGTTCAGAGGGAAAGGGGAAAAAGACATTAATTTCTCTCTCTCTCTCTGTCTCTCTCTCTCTCTGTCTCTCTGTCTCTGTCTCTCTGTCTCTGTCTCTTCTGTCTCTGTTTTCTCTGTCTCTGTCTCTCTGTCTCCTTTTTTGTCTCTCCGTCTCTCTCTGTTCCTCTTCTCTCTCTCTCTCTGTCTGTTTTTTGTTAGCTTAACTTAGTTAGCTTCGCTTTGTTCTGTGGTTGTGTGTGTGTGTGTGGGGGGGGGGGGGGGAGGGAGGTGTTGCGGGAGGGGGGGGGGTTTTGTGGGTGTGTGTGTTTTTTGTTATTTGTGTCTGTTGGGGGGAGGGGGTTTGGGAGAGAAGGAGAGAGGGTATGGCTGTTGTTTTTTTCGTGGTGGGTAAAAACTTCACTGTTGCTGAGAGGGGAAGGTAGTCCTAAATTATTTTTATTATTATTATTTTATTATTATTTTTTTTAAATTATCCCCTTTAACTTTAGATCCCGCCTGCGCAAAAAACCCCCCCACACCACACCCAAGCACACTACATTTCACCACCCCACACCAAAAACCCCCTTTGCAACACTACACTACCCCACCCCCACCACCCCATGGCAACTACACTAAAACCACCCCACACCAAAACCAAAAGCACACTAAAATTCCCCCAACCCCACACCACACCATAGCAAAAACTACACTAACCCACATACACCCCCACCACATTTACACTACACTACACACAGTACATTTCACCCAAACATTTTACATACACCCCCACAAACATTTCACTACCCCCACCTACAGTACCCCTACCCCACACTACAGAAAAACAAACACCACCCTACAGTACAATCCCACCACCCCTACAATCCCACTACCCCAAAATACAGTAAACTACAACAGTACACCCACCAAAAACCCACATAAACAGAACATACAGTAAAATTTTAAAAAAAAACCACCCAAAAACCCACATACATTACACACCCCCAGTACACCCACTACCCAAAATTTTCCGGTAACTACAGTACACTAAAACCACAAAACCTTTTCATTTACACTACACCCCCACTACAGTCCCACTACGTACACTACAGTACACTACACCCACACCCCACTACCTACACTACACCCCGTACACTACACCAAAACCCCCCCACACTTACCTACAGTACACTAAAACTACACCAAAATTACATTTACATAAAACCACACCCCCACTCCCAACTACACTACCCACATACTTTACACTACACCACACTAAAAGTACATTTCCCCCACACAAAAAGTCACACACCCCACTACAGAAAACCACACCACACTACACCACCCCACCCTACATACACTACTCACATTTACCCCCTACACCACTAACGTACACTACACCAAAACTACGTACCCCCACTACAGTACACTACACCACACTAAGTACACTAAAACCCCCACTACAGTACACTAACCCACACAACATTTAAAATACACCCCCCTTTACACCACACCACACAAACAGTACACTAAATTTCAGTACACTACACCACCTACAGTACCCCTACCCCACACTACAGTACACTACATCACACTAAGTACCCCAACACCACCTAAAAAAAACCACTACCCACCAAACGTACCCACATACAGTACCTACTTTTCAGCCACACATTTACAGTACCCCTACCCACATTTCAGTACACCACCCCCACACTACATTTCATTTACACCCCCACTACACAATTTAAAAAACCACATTTACACTCCCCACCAAAAACCCCCCCCAAACCACCCCCCACACCACACCACACACCACCCCCCACACCACCCCTCACCACACCAAAACCACACCAAACCACACCACCCCCCTTTCCCGGGTTTAAAAATATTTCAGGGGGGAAAGGGGTTTTAGAAAAAGGGGGATGGGGTTTTTTTAAATAATAAAAATTTTTTTAAAAAGGGGGTTGTTTTTTTTTTGGGTTTTAACGAAAAATTTTATGCGCCCGGTTTTAAACAAAATTTTAATTATAAAAAGTGTCAAAAAAAAGTAAACAACTTACCTTTTACGGGAAATAACAAGAAAACTTAATATGATAGCCCTGCCAAAATTCCCGTACACACTTTTGTGAGGGTTGACTTCCCCTTGCAACAGATGACAAAAACATGATAATATGAATCGCTGATATTTGCATATATGTTTTGTTTTATCCCTTTCAAACAATGTAGCCCCAAAAAAACACATATTTGAAGAAAAGAAAGAAAAAAGAAGAAAAAAAAGGGGAAAAAAAGAAAAAGCGTTTTTTTGCCTGCGTTTTTTTTGGATAAAATTTTGAATTTTAAAGGGTCGAGGGCGTTTGATGACGATGATAAAGAAAAAACAATCTTTAATAATAAAAATTAGTGTCTGGTGGTGGGGGGTGGGGTGGTAATGGGGGGGTGTGTGTGTGTGTGTGGGGTGGGGGGTTGTGTGTGTTTTGTGTGTTTTGTGTGTGTGTTTTGGGGTGTGTTTTTGTGGGGTGTGTGTGTGCGGTGGGTGTATGTGTGTGGGGGGTGTATTTTGAGGAGAGGAGAGGAGAGGGGGGAAGAGGGGAGAGAGAGAGGAAGAGTGTGGTGGGGGTGTGTGGGGTTGCCCCTTTTTTCTTGTTTTTGGCGGCGGCTGCTGGGGTGGGGGTAAAGAAGTCGGGGTTTTAATTCTGTTTAAATTTGAGGAAAAAACAAAAAAAAAAACCCCCAAACCAAAAAAAGAAAAAAAAAATTTAAATCGCATCGTTTTTGGGGGTTACGGGGGTAGAGGGAAACAAAATTTTTAGCGGGGGGGGGGGGGGGACAACAGGCAAAACCAACAAAAAAAAAGGGAGGGAGGGGCCCCCGGGGGGAAAAACCAAAAAAACCCAAAAGGGGGGGGGGGGAAAAAAAAAGGGCAAAAAAAACCCCCTTTTAAACCCCAAAAAAACCCCCCCCCCCCCCCAAAAAAAAACCCCCCAAACCCCCCCCCCCTTTCCCCCCCCCAAAACGAAAACCCCCGGGGGCCGGGGGGGGGCCCCCGGGGCCCCCCCCGGGCCCCCCCGCCCCCCCCCCAACCCCCTTTCTCACTCTCTCCCTTCCCTCTCCCCCCTCTCTTCTCCTCCCCCTCCCCCTCTCTCTCTCCCCACTCTTTCTCTCTCTCACTCTTTCTCTTTTTCTCTCTCCCCTCCCTCTCTCTCTCTCTCTCTCCCCCTCCCCTCCCCCCCTCTCCCCTCTCCCCTCTCTTCCCCCTCTCTTCTCTCTCTCTCTCTCTCCCCCCTCTCCCCTCTCCCCCCTCTCCCCTCCCCTCTCTCTCTCTCTCTCTCTCCCCCCTTTTTCCCCTCTCTTTTCCCTTTTCTCTCTCTCTCTCTCCCCTTTTTCCCCCCCCCCCCACCTCTCCTCTACTTTTTGGGTCTGTGTGTGGGGTCCCCCCCCCCCCCCCCCCCCCCCCCCCCCCCCTCCATGTTTTTTTTTTTTTTTTTTTTTTTTCCCGCGCGCTGTCCGCGTGAGAGTCAAAGTAAAAGGGTCAAATTTTATTTTCGGGGTTTGTACTTGAATAAGCATTTTGCATTTGTTTTTTTCCCCATAACCGTGAGACCGTTACCGGTGTTACCAGAAATTCTCGGGAGAGAAAGAGAGGAGAGAGAGAGAGAGAGAGAGGAGGAAGAGAGAGGGGAGAGAGAAAAGAGGGGAAAAGAAAAGTTTTGTGTGTGTGGTGTAAAGTGCGTTTTATGCGATCGTCACCCCGGGGCCCCGTGTATAAACATTTTTCGAATTTTTTCGCTATTTTAGGAGAAGATATACAGACGGGACGGACGCCCAGACAGACAGTGATCATAGATAGAAGATAGAAAATTTGATAGATAATAGACGATAATAGTAGAACGGGACAGAAAACGACGGGCCGACAATAGATAGATGAAAAGATAGATAGATAGATAGATAGATGAGAGAGGGGTAAAAAATTGTTTTTAAAAAATTTTAATAAAAAAATTTAATAATAAAAAATTTAACTTATATGCCTATATCTTGAAAAACCCAAAATAAAAGGGCGCATGCATTAAACCCCTTCTTAAAACCTTCAAAATTTGGGAAAAGTGTTGATCCCGGAAAAAACCTGAGGAAACCATGAAAAAAACAGCTTGATTTTCCCAACTGAAAGGTGGGTGCACTTTGCCTCTGGAGATGGCTTGGCTTGGGGGAGAGAGTGGGTGGGGAAAGAAGCAATGGTGGTCATGATTATCATGCGAGGGGAGATGCATTGTAAGGGATGTTAGCGAGGTGGTAGAACAGTGACAGACAGACACAAAGAAAAAACTTTGCAAATCCTCTTGCTGCTTTAAAGAAAACAAACAACAACAAAAAGCCTGTAACAGCATCAGCAGCAGCAACCATCACTATCGGTTGACCATGCAAATTAGTATGAAAACATGAATTGAGAGGTGGTGTGTGTGTATATATAATTAAGTTGATGCAAGATCTTTTTAACTGTTCCTTTCTTTTCTTTTTATTCGGTTAGGACTAGACATCGTGTTAAAAATGAATAAGTATTGAGGCATGAGATCTCCCTGCCTACACCTTTCTGAAGTGATAACACCAGTTGTGTACGGTAAACGATTAACGGCTGAATGTATGTTCTTGTAAACGGTTGGAATCTAAATTCATCTGCATACACCCACCCCCCAAAACCCATGTGTTGTTCACATCGAGTTTCGATTGAAACACCCCAGTTCAACACTATCAAAAGCTGTTCTGAAATCTTACGAACGTCAACATGCTTACTAACTGCTCAGAATGGGAATTGCGTGTATATAATATTATATATATTTAATTTATATATTATTAAAATTATATTAGCTGACAAAATAACCTTTGATTCTCAGTAATAGTTAATTTGGTAGAATATTTAACAATTGTACTAAAATACCAAACATGCTGATACAACTCTGTACACTTTATTTGGGGAGAGAGAACAAAAAGTGGTCTTCAGTTTTTCAGCAATTATACTAATTTATGCAAGGATTCAATCAACCCTCTCCGTGATTGATGACTTAACGGAAAATGCAAGCATTCAATCCTCTTTGTAATCAATCCATTTCGGAAACTGCAAAAGTGTTCAGTCTTCTCTGTGACTGATCACTTTAAAAATAAAATTAAAAAGTGCAAGTATATTTAATATTCTTTGTGATTTATGACTTTTTTTGGGGTGGGACAAAAATAATGCTGGTTTTCTTAAGTCCTCTCCCCCCCCCCTCCTCTCTCTCTCTCTCTCTCTCTCTCTCTCTCTCTCTCTCTCTCTCCTCTCTCTCTCTCTCTCTCTCTCTCTCTCTCTCTCTCTCTCTCCCTCTC
>CM054154.1:29864652-29867152 GCA_028751875.1 Rapana venosa
AAGAAGAAGAAGAAAAAGGAACAGAGTGCAATAGAGACTTAAAACAAACAATCCGAGGGAGTTGTATAGAGAAAGTGATCTATCGTTCTGAACTTATCTACAAACACAGTAGGACGGAAAAAGACAGACCACAAAAAAGAGAAAAAAGAAAAGATAAATGAGAGAGAGAGAAGGTGGGGGGGGGGGGGGGGGGGGGTAGACGAGAAGAAGCCAGGAAACAAAGGAGAGAGGGAAGGAAAGAAGGAGTTTTAAGAGAGAGAGAGAGAGAGGGAGAGAGAGAGAGAGAGAGAGAAGAGAGAGATGAAGCAGTGTGAGTGGTGAGTGTATGTGTGTGTGTGTGTGTGATTACGTCTTGGCGTGGTAGTCTATCTTGCAGTTTGATATAATTCAGCATTTATTTTTCACCGTTGCTCCATGGTGTGATGTGTCGTATTTCTCCTGGGCTTTTATGTTGAGGGTATACATGTGGGGTTTTTGTTGTTGGTTTTTTTTAGAGGGGGGGGGGGGGGGGGGGGGGGGAGGGGGGGAGGTGTTTGATTTTGTGTGTGTGGTGGTTTTTGTTTTGTGCGTGTGTGATTTTTTTTTTGTTTTTGTTGGGGGGGGGGGGGGGGTGTTGTGGTTTTGGGGTTTTTTTGCAGCCATAGGCGAACACTGGGGGAATGCACTGGTTGTAGATTGTCCTTTTTGAAAGATATTGGCAAGTCTTTGGTTGTGTGTGTGTGGTGTGTGTGTGTGGTGCGTGTTATTTCCAAAAGCTTTTCCAAGGCAAGGCAAGGCAGGGCAATTCAAGGCAAGGTAAGACAATTTCAAAGCAGGGCAAGGCAGGACATGGTAAGGCAAGGCAGAGTAAGGCAAGGCAGGACATGGTAAGGCAAGGCAGAGTAAGGCAAGGCAGGACAGGGTAGGGCAAGGCAAGGCAAAGCAGGGCAGGACAGGGTGTAGTAGGGCAAGGCAGGACAGGGTAAGGCAAGGCAGAGTAAGGCAAGGCAGGACAGGGTATAGTAAGGCAAGGGCAAGGCAGGGTAAGGCAAGGCAAGGCAAAGCAGGGCAGGACAGGGTATAGTAGGGCAAGGCAGGACAGGGTAATGCAAGGCTGGGCAAGGCAAGGCAGGGCAAGGCAATTCAAGGCAAGGCAAAGCAAGGTTTATTTCACATCCCCCGTTATTAAGAAGTGACGTGAAACTTGTTACATATTGCATTTAACCAGGCCACTCGATTTTGAATAATAATTATGTTAGCTCTTTTTTGTTTTTTTGTTTTTTGGTTTGTTTGTTTTGTCACTTGTGTTCTGAGAGGGAGGGAGAGAGAGAGAGAGAGAGAGAGAGGAGAGAGAGAGAGAGAGAGAGAGAGAGAGGAGAGAGAGAGAGAGAAGAGAGGATGTGTGTGTGTGTGTGTGTGTGTGTGTGTGTGTGTGTGTGTGTGTGTGTTGTGTGTCCTTACCCTCCCCTCCCCCACCACCCCACCCTCACCCCCCCAAGTCGTGACCTTTTCGTGTGTGTGTGTGTGTTTGAGGGGGGTGGGGTGCAGAATAATCGAAAAAGTGAAATGAGTTTGGTGTACTATGTATACATTTTTTACACCGTATAATTGCAACGTGGGGGGTTTAGGGCTGGACTAAGCCAGAGATATATACCTAGCTATAGACGGCAGGGAGAGGGCCCCTACTGCTTGCTATAATTATTGCACAGGAGAGAGAGATGGAGAGAGAGAGAGAGAGACAGAGAGAGAGAGAGGAGAGGGAGACAGAGAGAGACACAGAGAGAGAGAGAGCAGAGAGAGAGAGAGAGAGAGCAGAGAGAGAGCAGAGAGAGAAGGGGGGGGGGGGGGAGGAGAGAGCAGAGAGACAGAGAGAGACATAGAAAGACGGAGAGAGAGAAAGAGAGAGAGGGGGGGGGGGGGGAGAGCAGAGAGAGAAAGGGGGGGGGGGGGGTGGAGACAGAAGAGAGAGAGATAGAGTGCAGAGAGAGAGAGAGAAGGGGGGGGGGGGGGGTGGTGAGTGCAGAGAGAGACACAGAAAGACATAGACAGAGAGAGGGGGGAGGTAGATAGAGAGAGAGAGAGGGGGGGGGGGGGGGGAGAGAGTGCACAGAGAAGAGGGAGAGTGCAGAGAGAGAGAGACAGACAGACAGAGAAGAGAGAGAGAGAGAGAGAGAGAGAGAGAGAGCAGAGAGAGAGAGAGAAGGAGGGGGGGGGGGGAGGCGAGAGCAGAGAAGACAGAGAAAGACAGAGAGAGAGAGAGGGTGCACAGACAGAGAGAGAGGGTGCACAGACAGAGAGAGAAGGGTGCACAGACAGAGAGAGAGAGAGGGTGCACAGACAGGAGAGAGAGAGAGGGTGCACAGACAGAGAGAGAGAGGAGGGTGCACAGACAGAGAGAGAGAGAGAGGGTGCACAGACAGAGAGAGAGAGAGAGGGTGCACAGACAGAGAGAGAGAGAGGGTGCACAGACAGAAGAGAGAGAGGAGAGGAGAGAGGGGTGCACAGACAGAGAGAGAGAGAG
>CM054154.1:29869652-29879652 GCA_028751875.1 Rapana venosa
AAATAAACCCCGAGAGAGAGACAGACATACAAAAGAGACACAGGGAGAGTAGTGGTGTGTGTGTGTGTGTGTGTGTGTGTGTGTTGTGTGTGTGTGTGTTCTATGTGTGTGTGTGTGTGTGTGTGTGTGTGTGTGTGTGTGTGTTTGTACGTGCGCGCCCACAAGAGCGCCCATTCATTCACCTCTCCTGCAAGAGCATTCTATCATTATTATTTCTTTTATTTCGAGAATAATGAAATAAGCTCTCGTGTACTTTTTTTTAAAAATATACAATCCCCGTGTGTATACAGTTTTGTAAAATGTTGTTTTCCGTTCCCACCGGCACACAATGGCCTACTCTTCCATAAAGCGGAGCGGATTTTAACCTGTGCGCAAGTTAAAAGCATGCATTGGCACACATCCGAAGGACTTTTGTGGGGAGTGGAGTTGGCACTGATTTTTAACTCCAGAGGAAATGATCCTCTTGAATGAGATTTGAACCCAGGTCAGCAGATCACGAGCGCAATGCGCATCACTGTAACCACCAGGCTATCCCGGCCCCCTGTGAAGAAGACAGCAGCAGCAGCAGCAGCAGTAGTAGTAGTAGTAGTAGTAGTAGTAGTAGTAGTAGTAGTAGTAACAGCAGCAGTAGTAGTAGTAGTAGTAGTAGTAGTAGTAGTAGTAGTAGTAGTAGTAGTAGTAGTAACAGCAGCAGCAGCAGCAGCAGCAGCAACAGCAGCAGCAGCAGTAGTAGTAGTAGTAGTAGTAGTGGTAGTAGTAGTAGTAGAAGAAACAGCAGCAGCAGCAGTAGTAGCAGCAACAGCAGCAGCAGCAGCAGCAGTAGTAGTAGTAGCAGCAGCAGCAGCAGCAGTAGAAGTAGTAGTAGAAGTAGTGATAGTAGTAGTGGTAACAGCAACAGCAGCAGTAGGAGTAGTAGAAGTAGTAAAGCAGCAAGCAGCAGCAGTAGCGCAGCAGGCTAGCAGCAGTAGAGCTAGCAGCAGCAGTGTAGTAGAAACAGCAGCAGCAGCAGCACGTAGTAGCAGCAAACAGCAACACCACAAAAAAGAGACAAGACAGTTTTTGCGCATAGCAGGGTTCCATAGAATGCGAGGCTAGGAGATAGAGGAGGGAGGGATAGGTGCACTGACAGACAGCCCCCCCCCCTCCCCCCTCACACCACACACACACACTCACTCTACAGAGGCACATCAACTCAGGCCGTAGCAGCAGTAGTAGGCTAGGACGGAATGGACTGGACTGGAATGGATTCACTCACTCAAGAGAGGTCCTCCTATCCCTCCCTCCCCCATCCCCCATCCCTCCCTACCCTTTGGTTTCTTGGGAGGCGGTTTGGGAGGTTGGGGGGGGGGGGGGGGGGGGGGGGTGGTGGGGTGGGGTGGGGAGGTAGGCCTAGTCCTAGTGGTCTTCCTTGCCTTTGCCGAGCGGATTTTGTGTCGTGGTTATCGATTGGTCGGTCCCTCCTCCTCCTGTTCTCCAGGCTTGTTGCTGGACTCTCTGTGTCTCTTGTCTGTCTGTCTGTCTCTGTGTTTGTCTTGTCTGTCTGTCTGTCTCTGTGTTTGTCTTGTCTGTCTGTCTGTCCGTCCCTGTGCTTGTCTGTGTGTTTGTTTTTCTGTCTGTCTGTCTGTCTGTCTGCCTGTCGTTTTCTCTCTGTCCCTGTGTTTGTCGTCTGTCTGTCTCTGTCTGTCTTCTCTCTCTCTTGTCTCTGTCCGCTTGCTGGACCACACACACACACACACACACACACACACACACACACACACACACACACACACACACACACACACAAATTTGTTCTTAGATAGATGGCTTGATTGAAAAAAAAAAGCAAACGCATTGCTTATTCAATGTACTATCTGGAAATTATAAAAAAAAAAGACTTGATTTGACTTGACTTCTCTCTCTCTCTCTCTCTCTCTCTCTCTCTCTCTCTTCTCTCTCTCTCTCTCTCTTCTCTCTCTCTCTCTTCTCCCTCTCCCTCTCTGTCCGCTTGCTGGACACACACACAACACAACACACCCCACACACAACACACACACACACACACACACACACACAACACACACACACCACACACAATTTGTTCTTAGATAGATGGCTTGATGGGAATAAAAGCAAACGCATTGCTTATTCAATGTACCATCTGGAAATTAAAAAAAAAATTGACTTGATTTGACTTGACACACTCTGTCTTTGTCTGTCTGTCTGTCTGTCTGTCTGTCTGTCTCCATCCGTAAGGGCGGGAACTGGATGTAGAAAGAAAAGCACATGAGGGTGCTTATTCATTATCCTCGAAATAAAAGAATTTTTCACTGTCATTGTCTCTCTCTATCTCTCTCCCTCCCTCCCTCTCTCTCCCTCTCCCTCTCTCCCACCACCACCATCACCACCACAAAGCAGGCCTGCTCTATAGACCCTTGTATTGTCTAGGTAAGTACTACCAAAGCTCTGGCGGCTGCTGCTGCTGCTGGTGGTAGTGGTGGTATTATCCTCCCTCTCCCTCTCTTCCTCCTTCTGCTCCATTTATAGCGCTTATTCAGCCTCCTCCTCCTCCCCACCCCCCACCCCGTCCCTCCTCCTTCTACCGTCTACCTCATTCTCCCCCCCCCCCCCCCCCTCCCCTCTCCTACCTGACCATGTCCACAAAGGTAATCATTATCAGGGCAGTACTTGTTCTTTCTTTCTTCTTTTTGTTCTTTCTCTGTCTTCTGGATGGTTCTAATTCTGTTTGGCCAGTGTCTTTGCTGTGTCCTGTGTTCTTCCCCCCCCCCCTCCTTCCCCCTCCGCTCTCTGTCTGTCTGTCTATGTCTGTCTCCTTCCCCCTCTCTCTGTCTCTCTCACTCTCTCTCTTTCTATCCGCTCGCTCGCATCCCCTCATCATTATCATCGTCACTGGTAGCAGTGGTGGTGGTAGTAGAAGTAGTAATAGTAGGAGGAGTAATGAATAATAGAAGTAGTTGTAATAGAAGCAGTAGTACTAGTTGTTCTTTTTATTTCTTGTTCTTGTTCTTGTTTTCTTGTTGTTGTTGTTCTTCTTCTTCTTCGTTGTTGTTGTTGTTGTTTTTCTTCTTCTTCTTCTTCTTCTTCCTCTGTTTGCTGAGCTTTGTTAATGAATGTTTGTCTTCTGCCAGCCCCCACCCCCCCCCTACTTCTCAATAACTATGATGATGATGATGATGATGATAATCATAGAATTTTCATTTTTATCATCTATATTCACCAGATAATCAGCTGATTAAACAATGGGTCAGTTGACTGAAATATCAATGTTGCTTGGCTCGTTTAAAAAACGGCTGTTGAAAATGGACAGGTTTGAAAGAGAAACTCATCTTAAGTATTCGGTAGCACGAAAATTGGATTTTCGTAGCTAATGATGATGATAATAATAATAATAATAATAATGTTGTGACATACTTTTGATTTGAAAAACTTTCCATACATTTGTTTTTCATGACTGCATAGTTCCCAAAATGCTTGAGAACCACTTCCGGTGTGTTCTGTAATTGGCAGATGAGGAGATACATGAGGAAGGGAGGGAGGCTGAATGAGTGAATGAGTGAATGAGTGAGTGAATGAGTGCCTATCAAGAGATGCTGCGGTATGGTTCATGCCTTGATGAAAAGATGTCTCGGACTTCTTGAGTGCAGAGACCAAGAGAGGCGGTGGCTTGCTGAAGTACCTATGTAACTTTGAATGACAGGGGTCCAGTCTACCAAAACACTTCAGGCAGATCATAATCGCTATGCACAGTTTATTTTCCAAGAGATGTTGTGCAAGCAACCCACGGTCATTCTACTTGTGCCGTGAATGATGCTTGTCTGCCAAAACACTCAAGGTGACCGGTCGGAGTAAACATTTTTTTGGGTTTTTTTTGCGCGACGAATTTGCACGTACACAGTCATGCACTGCAACTCTTTCCAATGGCATTGAGTGTCAACATGGGCAGATCTATATATGTTTGTCCGTCGTGTCCGACGATGACCTCCAAAACAGCAGAGGAGGCAGCTGCTGTTTTGGAAACTGGGCAGAATTTTGATTATAGTGGAGATGCCTTGCCCACAGTACATCCCCACTCTCTCGGCCAAGTAGGCATAAGGACAGTCAGCGTTGGAGATGTTCTCCAAAGGCCAACCAGCCCCCAGGGCTGCAGCACATAAGGACTGTGCGAGTGAAGCCTCCTAGTCAGAGAGTCATAGTCATCACTAAAAGACTACGCTGTAAAGTGGAATTCCATGAGTGGGAAAGCCACTGGTCATACAGCCTCTCACTTTGCTGTTGCCCCCAGCGTCAATGGTTTAGACTGTCTTTGTGTGTGTGTAGGATAAAATAGGGATCTATACTGTCTTTGTGTGTCTAGGATAAAATAGGGATCTATACTGTCTTTGTGTGTCTAGGATAAAATAGGGATCTATACTGTCTTTGTGTGTGTAGGATAAAAATAGGGATCTATACTGTCTTTGTGTGTATGATAGAATAGGGATCTATACGGTCTTTGTGTGTAGGATAAAATAGGATCTCTGCTGTCTTTGTGTGTGTAGGATAAAATATAGGACTATACGGTCTTTTGTGTGTGTGTGTAGTATAAAATAGGGATCTATACTATCTTTGTGTGTAGGATAAAAATAATGGGGATCTATACGGTCTTTGGGTGTAGGATAAAACAGGAATCTAGACAGTCTTTGTGTGTCTAGGATAAAATAGGGATCTATACGGTCTTTTTGTGTAGGATAAAATAGGAATCTAGACTGTCTTTGTGTGTAGGATAGAATAGGGATCTAGACTGTGTGTAGGATAAAATATTGATCTAGACTGTGTGTAGGATAATATAGGGATTTAGACTGTCTTTATTTGTGTAGGATAAAATAATGATCTAGACTGTGTGTAGGATAATATAGGGATTTAGACTGTCTTTATTTGTGTAGGATAAAATAGGGATCTATACTGTCTTTGTGTGTGTAGGATAAAATGGGGATCTATACTGTGTGTAGGATAGAACAGAG
This sequence comes from Rapana venosa, assembly GCA_028751875.1. Lineage (NCBI taxonomy): Eukaryota > Metazoa > Mollusca > Gastropoda > Neogastropoda > Muricidae > Rapana > Rapana venosa. The sequence continues at coordinate 29,874,650 of CM054154.1, forward strand.
ATCTAGACTGTGTGTGTAGGATAAAATAGGGATCTATACTGTCTGTGTGTATGATAAAATAGGGATCTATACTGTCTTTGTGTGTCTAGGATAAAACAGGGATCTATACTGTCTTTGTGTGTATGATAAAATAGGGATCTATACTGTCCTTGGGTGCATGATAAAATAGGGATCTATACTGTCTATGTGTGCATGATAAAACAGGGATCTATACTGTCTTTGTGTGCATGATAAAATAGGGATCTATACTGTCTTTGTGTGCATGATAAAATAGGGATCTATACTGTCTTTGTGTGTGTAGGATAAAATAGGGATCTATACTGTCTTTGTGTGTGGGATAAAATAGGGATTCAGTGGGAATGGTTTGGGATTCTCTTTGATATGTAAGGGCAGAATTATGCGTCAAAATACGAATTGTCGTGTCACCTTGACCTATCCCGTAGTCTAGCAGACTGTTAGGGACACTATACCACTGAAGACTTTGCAGCCAGCTTCCTTCACTCCTTGTGGTCCCGAGCTCTCTATGTAGTATGTGGTTCCACTCCCGTAGAAATTGTCGTGTGGTCTCTTGGGTATTTGTCCCTTAGGAAATCTAGGTTTTAAAAATTAACTTGTTTCCGCAGCTTAAAATTGTGTAGGCCTGTGTTTGCTTTTATTATTGTTATTATTATTATTATTATTTACATAGTTCTCCATTCCCTTCCTTCACATTTCCAAGACATTTTTTTGGGCCTAATTTATCTGAATGTAATCTCAGATCATGGCATTAGAAGTTAGATCTGGATAACAATTACAGTCTGATTTTTTTTTTTTTCACTTTACAAAACAAACAACTAAAATGTTGGTGACGGAATCTAGGAATCCTTTTTCATTGTAGTTTGACCCCCCACAAAAGTGTGTGGTAGCCTGTAATTCATTACATTATTTACTAATACTTCAAAACCCCTTCAACAGTTTCTTACCAAGACGCCCATCTGAATAAAACAGAAGCAATCAAAGGGTGGAAGTTTCGGTAACCGAGAGGAACCAATTTCGGTGAGAAAAAAAGGGGGGGGGGGGGGAGAAAAAAAAAGTAAGAAAGAATAAAAAAAAAAGAAACACTTACGTCATTGTGGTTATGACATCACAACGTGCCTGTGTCACTTCAGAGACTTAAACTGACGGGCCGGGGGGAAACAAAGCAAGACCAACAACTCAGAGCGCATTCTTATATTTTTGGCTTTAATATTTTTTGTTATTCTCTTCTGAACTGTGCACATCATATACATATCGTCATCATCATCATCAGTGTTTTAAAGGACGAGGTGACAGACAGCCTTTGATAATTATAGCCTCTGTGGGTCGGCGGGGCTATAAACAACAGGATTGGATTGAATTGGATTGGATTTACAGAATTACTCCAAGAGCATCACGGAGCTTATAATAGTGTTATTATTTTATTTTCTTATGATAGTGCTCGCTACCTTTTTCAGCGCACTAGAACACCGTTTTTTTAATTGAGAAAAAAAAACTGTTTTGCCCTCCCCCTCCTCCTACACACTAACCTACCTTACACACATTCGAGATACTGAGAGGAATCTGGTGAGCAGCTCTTCAGTGCGGTGCCTCATCGAGAGAGAGAGAGAGAGAGAGAGAGAGAGAGAGAGAGAGTATGTGTGTGAGAGAGAATGATTTTATGCAATATTGAGCAGCAATGATAAGGTGGGTTGTTTATTTTTATTTAGGTTTTGTTTGAACACACCAACTAAAAACCATATATTGTCTAGTTTCTGCCTAGCTTCACATCATGCATTACAGAATTCTTCCTATAGGTTTGAATTTGCGCTTGCGTAGTACATACAAGGCTGAAATAAAACCACTGGTACGCATAGAAAATAAATGCTGTATGACAGATAGATACAACAACCAACCCCCCCCCCAAAGTCAATCCTTACTCAGTTCTTAAGGTGCCGTCCCTATACCGACGGACTCTAGTGAGTCACAATGTCTGAGTCAATATTCATAATGAGTATTGACTTGGGCTCAGCCCAAAAAATCTTTAAGTCAACAACGGTTGCAGACGAGACCAAATTAAAACTAATAGCAGATTCCAAAACTTTTAAAACTAGATCAACGCAGTCCTTCGATTCGTAAACGCCAGACGTCTCCAAGTGGGCCAAACTCTTCCAAACTTCTCGCCAGCTGTTGAAAAGAGAGAGAGAAAGAGAGAGCGAGAGAGCGCGCCTGAAAAAAGGGCAGCCCAGGCTTGAAAAAGCGAGAAAGCCTTCTCTGTGCTTGTGTAATCTCGCTCAACGTGGTTGCGTGTGTCTCGGAATGTAAAGCAGACGACAACAATGCAACGCATGCGCAATTATTTAAAAAGAAATGGCGTAATGCAGACGACTTCACGTGTTCGCGCCAAAGCAAGCCGGCAAAACAGTTGGGTGTTTTTTTTGGGGGGGAAGTGGAATGACTATGTGTGGAGTGAGGGGCAGACATGATCGCTTAGTATTTTTGTGTGGCCCAGAATGGTTCAATAACGAATGCAAAGGCGCGCAGTTGACCTAAACAAAGTGGCCCAGTTTGTCGGAAACGAGTGTGTGTGGGGGGAATTTTTTTGGCAGCGGTGGTGGCATTCTTTCTTTCTTTCTTTCTGCCTTCACGTGTGTGGATCTACAGTTTCTGACTGGAAAGGATCAGTGAAAGTTGATAGATAATCGAAGCTTGTGGGCGAGGACGTTGGAAGCAGCGACCTTCGGTTTGGGTCAAACGACTGTACTGTCAAAGCAAGTTCAGCAAAAAGTCGCGGCAGTTAAAATCAACAACTCGCTCCAAGTGATACGGTAGGTTTAGCCGGTTAAGATGAGCGCTTGTTTTATGTGTTCATGTGTCGCTGTAATTTTTGTCTCTACCCCCCCCCCCCCCTCTTTTTTTTTCTTTCTCTGCAACCCAGTGACGATTTCTAGACAGTGGAAAAGCTGTAAAGAAAGGTAGTCATGGCCACACGTCTGTGAAAGGTGAATATATTATGAAAAAAGATGAAGTTGGGGGAAGAATGTCTTGCCTCCCAGATCAATAAATCGATTTTAGTATAAGGCGGCACAGACTTTGTTCAGGGCTTCTCTCTCCAATTTCACTGTGCGGGCCCTCCCTCCCTCACACAGGCATGGTGTCGAGGCTAGAATACAATTGTCAGTTTATGCACGCGCCTGCACACATAGATGCTCGAGGGCAGGCGCGTGCACACACACACACACACCCACACAAATTTTTTAAATGCATTTAATATTAAGTATTATATCTAAGCCTACAGTTCTAACAGGGTGATCTTTTTTTCTTAAAAGGGGTGATAAATTCAAAAATTTTATTCAATAGGATTGATTTGTTTTGACAATGTTTTGTTTTTGTTTTTTCAGTTGCCAAATAAGTTTTGTTTTGTTTGATGATGGAGTATACTGTAACAGTGTAAGCTATTTGCTTGTTGCTGCTCCAAATTTATTTGTGTACACTGTGTTTCTCCTTTCTGAATAAACATTTGTTTAAACCAACAGGTGATAAAATAATGTATTATTGTAAAGCCAGTTGATAGGAACTAGCAATCTGCCAATCAAATTTTTTTTAAGTGTCAGAAGGTAGCCTAATTATAATTATGATAGTATTAAAGATAATGATAATAATGTTCATGATGATGATAGTGACGATGTTGATGATACTACTACTACTACCACTGCTGCTGCTGCTACTGATGGTGATAATAATGATTATGAAGGTCCGTCTGATTGATACCAAAGCCCAAAGCATTTGCAAGAATGAGCATAAGCGCATGCATATGCACATGAAAATCAGCCTGTACAATGATATAGGTCTGTAACACGCGTTCACACACACACGCACGCACACACACACACACACACACACACACACACACACACACACCACACACACACACACACACACACACCATACAAAACAGTTAAGATTGTGATTATGCTGACCAACTCATGGCAGATATACAAACATACATACATACGTATGTGTGTGTATATATATATGTGTATATATATATGTGTATCTATATTGTGTATATATATATATATATTTATATATATATATATATATATATATATATAATATGAGGAGAGAGAGAAGAGAGAGAAAAGATGAGATGAGAGATGAGAGAGAGAGAGAGAGAGAAAACACACACACACACTTTTTACATACATGCATACATACAGAGCATAGTGCTAGTTTTGAATAGTGATTAGGTAAAGCATATTTTCGAGTGCCTTTCTCTTAACCCTTCGTTTCACTTTACTAACATTTCTTGTTCAGCGAATACATTTTTTCAGTATGAGAATGAACAATCATACAGCCTGCCTTGTATGGTTTACTTAAAATATGGAACGATAGATTTTGGCCTGACACTTTGGGCAAGGGTGGTTCAAATGAAAGAATTGATGTCTAAATTTTAAAGTGCAAGGCATCATTATTACACACTACAGTCGGAACAATATCTACACAATTTCCTTAACAAACTCAAGCGCGATGTTAGTTTAAAAAAAAAAGATTCGAGATGGAGCAGTGATTAATCCTTTCCTTCCTTCCATCCAACTGATTTTCATCTGTAGTAGATTCAATTTTGGGGGGAGGGAGGGGGGGGGGGGGGGGGGGGGGGGGGGAGTACTGGGGAGTACGAAGTGATGGAGGTCCCGAAGAAAGTTGGTACCTCTGCCTCCTGGAGGGAGGGAGTAGGGGAAAACGGACGGTGGGGGGGAGGGGGGGGGGGGGGGGGGGGATTTGAAATTTAAGGTAGTATGTGTGCCGGTGTGGATGTCCGGGAGGGTAATGGTTAAGGTCGCTTCTGCTGTAGTGATTTGTGAGATGGTATGTGTGTGTGTGTGGTGTGAATGTTTGCCGTGCATAGGCACACACACACACACACACACACACAACACACACACACACACACACACACACACACACACACACAACACACACACACCCGCGCGCGCGCCAGAGATTTG
>CM054154.1:29901732-29929232 GCA_028751875.1 Rapana venosa
TCTTCTTAACTGTGAAGTGTTGACTACCTTTTTTTTCGGGATAGGGGGGAGTCATGTATCTAAAAAATAAAAAAAAAATGTTAATCTCTGTAGTCATCTACGAATATTCTTATCTAAACAAGCAACAGCGAGAAGAGGACATTCATTGCATAAGGCATTCATTTGCCACTATTTCAGTGTGTGTGTGTGTGTGTTTATTTATTCATTCTTTTACGTCGAGGATAATGGAATAAGCACTCACGTGCTTTTTTACATCCAGTCCCCGTGTGTATGCAGTTTTGTAAATTTTGTCATGTTCCCACCGGCACACAATGGCCTACTCTTCCGAAAAGCGGAACAGGATTTAACGTGTGCGCAAGATGTTCTGCATGCGTTCGGACACGGGGCCTCGGTTTATAGTCTCATCCGAAGGACACTCAGTTCGATTTTTTGTCAAACTGGGAAGAAAGGGCGAGGAGGCTGGGAATGGAACCCAGAACCTCGCGGTTTACTTGTTGGCAGGCGAACGTCTTAACCATCCTGCCACCTTCCTTCTTGTGTGTGTGTGTGTGTGTGTGTTTGAGTGTGTGTGTGTGTGTGAGATGAAGCTAAGTACAAAAATAGTTATCAGGATACGTTGACTTTTTTTCCTTTTTTCTTTCACTTCAAGAACCATAAAAACAAGATGCAATTATGATGAGGTACTAAGCACAACTGGCTAATTTTAGCACTACCCTTTTATACGACCTCAACAACACAAAGGGAAGTAATCACATAAGTCTGTTGAAGGCGGGGGGGGCACGAATACTCAGGGAAATATTAACATTTTTTTCTTTTTAAATCTTATTCTATTTCAGTTATCTTATTTGTATATTTAGTTTTTTTATATGGTGCTTTTGGTTGAGGGGGGGGGGGGGGGGGGGGGGGGGGGGGGGGGGCGACTCTTAAAAAAAAAAAAAATGAAATGTAAGACGTCCCGAAGGCATCCCGCCACATTTAAAACATTTTTCTTTTTAATGGTGATGCTCGACTCTATCCCCTACTCTAAAGAACATATTTGTCGACCTCCAAGGAACTTAAATAGAGAGGAGAGAGAGAGTAGAGAGAGAGAGAGAGAGAGAGGAGAGAGGAGAGAGAGGGGAGAGAGAGGAGAGAGAGAGAGAGAAGAGAGCAGACAGACAGATAAAACAGGAAAAAAAAAAAAGAAAAAAAATGAGTATGTTATACCCCCGCCAGCCCGCAAGCGAAAATGGCTCGGGGAAACAGAATGCTTCGATTTCTCTTACTTAGTCCAAGGTCTGCAACTAACATAGTCTCATCTCACCCCTCCCACCCCTCCACCCCCAGCCCCCCTCCCTCTTTCTCTCTGTCTGCCACACCTACCTCCCCTACCCCCCTCCCCCCCCCCCCCCACTTTCAATCCTTCTCATCCACGTTTTTTTTATTTCGTGGTGTGTGTGTGTGTGTGTGGTGTGGTGGGGGGGGGGGGGGGGGGGGGGGGGTGGGAGGGGGGGGGGGGGGGGTGGGGGGGGGTATCTAACTCAAGCATGGTCACAGACAATATATATTTTATATATCTCTCTCTCTATATATATCTATATATAACTCAAGCATAGACACAGACTATATATATATATATATATGTATGTATAACATTAAGCATAGACAATTATATATATATATATCTCTCTCTATATATATATCTATCTATAAATCTAACTCAAGCATAGACACAGACAATATATATATATATATAATATATATATATATATATATATATATATATATATATTATATATATATAATATATATATATATATATATATAAACTTGAAGCGTAGTCACAGACAATATATATATATAAACTCAAGCATAGTCACAGACAAAAGAATCAGGGGGAAAAGAAGGTAAATGGGGCGGATAGATGAGGGTGGGTGTTGGTTGGTTGGTTTGGGGGGGACGGGGGGATGGTTGGGGAGGGAGGACAGCGTCTGTAGCCCCCCCCACTCCCCCCACCCCACCCCCCGAAAAAAAAAGTGGGGGGGGGGGGGGGGGGGGGGTTGGGGGGGAGGGGAGGGGGTGGGGGCCGGGGGGGGGGGGAATTGGGTTGGGGGGGGGGGGGGGAAAGGGGGCCGGGGGGGGGGGAGGGGGTGGGGGGGGGGGGGGGGGGGGGGGGGGGGTTCCCCGCCTTCTTGACAGAAATGCGTGGCCCAGAGGCGAAATTGCATTTGTGTTGGAGAGAAAAGTGGCCGAAGGAGAAAAGTTTTTCCGTGGACAAACCACACCACAAATTCCCCCCCCCCCACCCCGTTCCCCAACCCTTTTCCCCTTTTTTTTTTTGGGGGGGGGGGGGGGGACTAAGCAGGTCAGACAAAATTTTTAAAAATTTTCCCCCTTTTTAAACAAAAAAAAAAAAAAAGGGGGGAAATATTTTTTTTTTTGGGGAAAAAGGGGGGAAATTTAAAAAAAAAATTTACCCCCTTTTTAAAACCAAAAAAAAAAAGGGGGGGGGGGGGTTTTTTTTTTAAAAAAAAAAAAAAAAAAAAAAAATTTTTTTGTTTTTGTGGGGCGTTTGGGGGGGGGGCTGGGGAAATCGGGGGAAAAAGTAATGTGGCGGAAGTGGGGTTTGGTTGGTATTTTGGATGGGGGGGTGGGGATAGAAAGGGTTTGTAAGCGCATCTAACCCCATAAAAATGGGGGGGGGGTGGGGGGGGGGGGGGAGGAGAGGGGGGTGGAGGGGGGGGGGGGTTGAGGGAGGGGGGTTGGGTGGGGGGGGTTATGGGTTGGGGGGGGGGGTGGGGGGGGGGGGGGTGGTAGCTGACGAAAATTGGTAGGGGAAAAAGGAAGTTTATGGGGGGAGAGAGGGTGGGCGTTGGTGGGTTTGGGTTTGGGGGGGACGGGGGAATGGTGGGAGGGAGACACCGTGCCCCCACTCCCCACCCCCCCAAAAAAGGGGGCGGGGGGGGGTTTGGGGCATAACAAATCTCCCCACCAAATTGCTTTGGTTTTCAGCCGAAAAAAGGTCCGACACACACACACCACCCCCCCCCACCCTCCTCTCCCCTCCCCGCACCCCTCACCCCCCCTTGCGTGATCGGGCCTTGACCAGGTTGTGTGAGGGCGATGGTTGGTGGAAGGAGAATGCCAAATGCACACAAAGATGGGTGGAGGAGGGGGGGGGGGGGGGGGGGAGGAGGAGTGAGTATTGGTGGGGGAGGGGGGGTTGGGGGGGTGGGGGGTTGATGGGGGCTTCGGGCATGCTCATGTCCCTCTGTGTGTGTGCTTTTTTGTGTGTGAGTGTGTGTGGATTTTTTTTTTTTTTGTTTTCTTCCTCCCCCCCCCCCCCCCCCCCCCCCCCCCCCCCCCCCCCTCCCCACCCCTTCCACTGCTGTCTGGCAATGGTTTGAGATGTCTCAACAAGTTGGAAACTTGTCTAAACCATCTGACGAACTGGTGAGGGAAGAGAAGAGAAGAGGATCCTTCTCTTCCCTTCTCCCTCTTCCCCCCCCCCCCCCCCCCTCCCCCCCCCCCCCCCTCCCCCCCACCCCCCCCACCCCATGCCCCCCCTACACCACACACAGAGTATGAGAGAGAGAAAATAATCTCCCCTTCTCCCTCCCTTCTCCCCCCACCCTTCCAAAACATCTTTTCGTACTTAAAACCAAAAACCCAAACACCCACACACACACACACACCATGCTCGCGCCACGCACACACACACAACACACACACACACACACACACACACACAACACACCACACACACACACACACACACAACACACAACACACCACACCACACCACACACACATCCGAAGAACGAATGTGTGCAAAGCTAGCCAGTGACAGACAGGCAGACAGACATGTCAACATGGGTCATCCATCAGCCCTAAACTTCAAAAATTTCGTCAACATCATAACCAGGAAAAAAGAACGAAGGAAAAGGAAAGAAAAAATTGTAAAGACCACCCCCCCCCCCCGCCTCCCCCCGCCCCCCCCCCCCCCCCCCCCCCCCCCTCCCCCACCCCCCTCCCCCCCCCCCCCCCCCCACCCCCCCCCCCCCCCCCCCCCCCCCCCCCCCCCCCCCCCCCCCCCCCCCACCCCCCCCCCCCCCCCTCAAAAAATATTAAAATGATGAAATTGGGGATTTTTGTCCAATTTTCCAAAAAATTAAATTTTTTTAGTATTCTTTCCAAGCAAAAACGAAATTTTTCCCTTTGTTGGGGTGCCCCAAAAAAGGAATAAAAACACCAAGAAAAAGGAAAAAAAAAAAGAATTAAACCGGAACGAAAAAGAAAACATTTTTAACCCCGTTGGGGTCTCGGGGCCTGTCCCCCGTTTTGGTCTTGTTTGTCTTGTCTGTTTTGCCCTCTTCTTGTGCGCACCTTCCGAAGAGAGGGAGGGGAGTGTCACAAGACCGAGGTCGGCATGATGAAAATTGTTTCCGAAACCTCCTTCCATTACCCATCATCATCATCATCATCATAAAACAACACTCAACTCCTCCTTCCTTTTTTTCCCTTTCCCTTTCCTTTCCAGAAGCAACAGTGGTTGTGGTAGTGGTAGTGGTGGTTGATACTTGTACTAAAGTTAGCAAACAGCTGAACAGGGCCAGCCACACCACCAACAACAACAACACCAACAACAACAAGAAGGAAGTCGGAAGCTTGCTCAAGGAAAGGAGAGACAGACAGACAGACAGAGAAAGAGAGAGAGAGAGAGAAAGAGAAGGCCAGTGTGTGTGTGTGTGTGTGTGAGAGAGTGTGGGGCAAAACAGATAGCTCACGATCATTGGTTGTCGTCATAGCAACTGTTGCTCGGCACGTGACTTGATGGTCAAGGGAGGGGAAAAAAAAGACGGGGCGAGGGGAGGGAGGGGGGGGGGAGGGGAAGAAGGCGGGAGGGGGGGGGGGGGGGGCAGGAGAAGACGGGGGGGGGGGGGGGGGGGGCGGCGGCGGTGGTGGGGTTTAAAAAACAAGTCGCTTGTGTCGTGTCGTCACCAAGGAAGGGGAAAAAGAGGAACGGGGGAGAGGAGAAGGGGTGAGGGAGTGGGGGGGGGGGGGGGGGGGGGGGGGGGTTGGAGGGGGGATTGGGGGGGGGGGGGGGGGGGGGGGGGTGTGGTGTGTGGGAGGGGATGGGGGGGGGTGGGGGAAGGGGGGAGGAGGGAGAAGAGGGGGTTAAATGAAGGGGGTTGTGGGGATGGTGTGTTGATGGGGGTTGGGGACCTCGGACGAAATAAACCTTCCTTTTTTGCCCTCCCCACTCTCCCTTTTCCCTCCCCCTCCCTCCTCCCCTCCCCCTCTCTTCTTTTCTCTCTCTCTCTCTCTCCTCTCTCTCTCTCTCTCTCTCTCTCTCTTTTCTTTTCTCTCTTTTCTCCGTCATTCCAGCACACTTTGGCCTTCCTCCACCATTCTTCCGTTCTTCATCCTTTCTCTCCCTTCTGTCTTCTTCTTCTTCTCCTTCTCGCCTCCCCCCCCCCTTTTCAGCACCTCACCTCACCCCAAGTCTGCTCTTAAGAAATCCACACCCATATTTGGGTTGTTTTCTTTATTTGGTTGGTTTTTTGTGGGGATGGGGGTGGGGGTGTCTTTTTTTTCCCTTTTAATTTAAAAAAACGTGAAAGCTGTAAAATGAAGTGGACTGACTCCCTCAACTGTTGTGTGTGGGCCCTAGGGTGAATAATAATGATGATGATAATTAATAATGATGATAATTAATAATGATGATGATAATAATGATGGAATGATGATGATAATGATGATGATGATAGTAATGATGGCATTGTTATTTTTATTTTCTTATTGATAATGATGAACGAAAATGATAATGATGACAAAGAATAATGATAATGATGATTGATAAGAATAATAATGATGACAATAATGATAATAATAAAGATAATGATAATAATGAAACGGAGTAACAAAGATTTGAGGTCATAATACTAAAAGGGATTTTGTTAGGACAGGACAGTGTGTATGTGTGTGTGAGACTGTGTATGAGCGTGAGACTGTGTGTATGTGTGAGTCTCTGTGCGTGTGTGTATATATATGTGTGTGTGTGTGTATATATTATATATATTACCTGAGGCTTGATCCTTTCTCAAAGTCCTTTGATTTGGTGGTGCACACATTTCTGTTACTAACCACTTGTTTTGGGGGAGTTGTGTGTGTGTGTGTGAATGAGTGTGTGTGTGTGTGTGAATGAGGTGTGTGTGTAAGTCTTTTGCTTAATCTCTTCTCTCTTTTCCTCTCTTCTCTCCTCTTCTCTCTCTTTTCTCTCTCTCTCTCTCTCTCTCTCTCTTCTCTCTTTTTCTCTTCTTCTTTCCCCTGCCTCTGCCTGTGTGTGTGTGTGTGTCTGTCTCTCTCTCTTTGTCTTGTGTGTGTGTGTGTGCGCGCGCGCGCGCACAAAAACAAAACCCCACCCCACACACACACACACACACAACAACACCACCCCACAACACACACACACACACACACACACACACACATGGATTTAGTCTTTTCCTCGCTCTCCTCTCTCTCCCCCCCCTCCCCCCCTCCCCCCCCCCTTCCTCTCTCACTCTTGCTGTGCGCCCCCCCCACCCCCACCCCTCTTGTTTCCCTCCACCTGTCCCCGTGCCCTTTCTTTTCTCCTCTCCTCTCCTCCCCTCCCATCACCCTCCACCCACCCCACCCCTCAAATCGTCACCTCACTTCCACCCCACCCCCGCCCTCACCATTCTGGGTTCATCTTCAATGCCGGCTGCTCTCTGACTCACCTCCCCCCTTCCCCCCCCCCCCCCCCCCCTTCCCACCCCCTTCAAGTTCAAACCTCTCTTCTCCCTCCCTCGTCCCTCTGTCTCCTTTTACTTGTCATGTTCCTTTCTTCTCCCTGCTCCCTCCTCCTTCCTCCTCTCCTCCATGCAGGGGGAACAGTGTCGCTGTTGTGTCGTGGGCCCCGCGGGCCCGGCGGTTATGATGGTGATGACGTGGTGGTGATGGACGATGGTGATGATGAATGTCGATGATATGATGATGGTGATGCGTGATGGTGAAAGGGGATGATGATGTGATGACGATGATGTCGGTATGCATTTGTAAATGATAATGTAGTAGGCATAGCTGTGTGATCATTTTGGAGCTTTTTCCTTCCGGGCTATACCTCATGGTTTACCCCTACCCTCTGTTGTGTGTGTGTGTGTCTTTGTCTGTTTCTGTCTCTGTGCTGTTGTTTGTTGTTATTTGTTCTACTTTTTTTGTCTGTTATCTGTGTTGATCTGTCTTTTACTCTCCTCTCTGTATATTGCTGTCTGTCTGTAATCTGTCTGTCTCTTTCCTCGGCCACTTCTCTCTCTTTCTCTGTGCAGGATTTGTGTTGATGATTTTTTGTGGTCCCTCTTTTAAAAAAATTTTTTTTTAATTTACTCTGTGTGTGTGTGTGCGCGCGCGCGCGCGCGGGCGGTCATACTTGTCGTTGCTTATGGCGCGTCGTTGATACCCTGGTTAAATAATTACTTACAGCTTGGTCACTTTTTGTTAGGGGAGGGGATAGCTCAGTCGTCAGGGCACTCACTCTTTCCAAGCTAACGTTATGCAGAGTTGAGCATGTTACCAAAGTGGATGGGTGACCGTTTGCGCTGCCCTGGCTTCAGTTCAGTCCCCCAGTTCACCCAGCTGTAAATGGGTACCTGCCCTCTTTAGGGTCAGGAAGGTAAAACAGCGAGGGAGAGGAGATGGGCGCCGCCGCCCTCAATAGGCTGGCCCCTGGAGAACTGAGGTCTCTGACACCTCACCGTAACCACAACGACCATAATAATTATAGTTATGGGAGGGATCACCTTTACTGTTTACCTTTACTGTAACTTCTTGTTGATAGTGTGCATACTACAGATTCTAGTCATTGTAATCAACGCTAATTGTGTGTGTGAAGTGTGTGTGAGAGGAGAGAGAGATGTTGTGGTGGAGAGAAGAGGAGAGGAGAGAGAGAGAGGAGGAGAGAGAGAGTGTGTGTGTGTGTGTGTGTGTGATGGAGAGAGAGAGGAGGAGAGAGAGAGTGTGGTGGGTGTAGTGAGAGAGAGAGAGAGAGAGTGTGTATTATGTTGACTTCATTACCCCGCCTTTCGCGTCTGCAACATCTTCTACCACACACATGCATTCTAAGCTTTAAACATCGTGTTCTTGCTCAAAGATACGGCTTTTACGTTGTGAAAATATCCCATCTTTTCGAGAAGAATTTTGTTTAAAAATTGACATACGTTTTTCCACTTTTCGGAATTAAAACTGTATTCATTTTACGACTGATGGAGAAGCACTTTTAAAAATAAAAGTTATCAAGCCTAGAAAAGCGGACTCATATCGCTCTTGTACACAGTTAATCAACTGTCTTTGTGTTTTTTGAAAGAAGTTTGAAACGAATGAAGACGCGTTTTCCCTTTTTGGACGTGAAGTGTATTTCCTGATGATGGAGCGCTGTATAAAAAATATTTTAAAAAGTCATCTGAGCGCTTTGGTTTGTTGCTTTACAAGATTCAGCGCTATATAAATTCCATACATTATTATTATTATTATTATTATTATTATCATTATCATGCAGACATGCTAGAGCCTAGATAAAGGGGGCTGATGTCCCTGGTACTGTGTCAGAAAAGAGCTGTGGAGTGGAGCGTACGGTGACCAGCAGTGCATTCTGAACTTGCTCCATCAGGGGGGATTGCTTCCTGCTATATAGGATGAAAAAAGGAGCATGCTCTATAGTGTGCCTGGTTTTATCAACCTTCTCTCTCTGTCTGTCTGTCTGTCTCTCTCTCTCTCTGTCTCTGACTCTCTCTCTCTCTCTTCTCTCTCTCTGTCCCCTCTCTCTCGCTCTCTCTCTCTCGCTCTCTCTCTCTCTCTCTCTCTCTCTCTCTCTCTCTCTCTCTCTCTCTCTCTATCTCTATCTCTCATATATGCATTCTCGTAGCTCAGGTTTCGATATTGGCGAGGAAGGAAAGGAAAGAAAGAAGAGTTTGTGAAGTGCCGTGGTTAAGGACAGAGACTGGGTATTTATACCTCGATGAAGAGTTGTCATTTGTGTGTGTGTGTGTGTGTGTGTGTTGAGAACGAAAATGAGCCTTTGTGTGTGTGTGTGTGTGTGTGGTGTGTGTTTGTGTGTGTGTGTGTGTTGTAAACGTGAAGAAGACAACCTGGATGATCGTTGCGGAAGTATGTCATCATCATCTTTTGCACTTTTTCAAAGAGAAAATGGATCATTTTGAGTCACACACACACATGCGTAAACCACACACACACACCACACACACACACAACACACACACACACACACACACACCACACACACACACGCTTAAACACACACTTAAACACACACTTAAACACACACACTTAGACACACACACACACTTAAACACAACACACACTTAAAACACACACACACACACACCACACTTGAACACACACACTTGAACACACACTTAAACACACACACACACACTTAAACACACACACACTTAAACACACACACACACACACTAAAACACACACACACACACTAAAACACACACACACACACACACACACACACACACACACACACACACACACACGAACACACACTTAAACACACACACAGTTTTTCCCATGTTCTTCAGGGCGCTATAATAGGTCAGCAAAACAATATTGCAAGAGGTTTTCTGGGTTTTTTTGTAGTTTGTAGCCTCCTCACTTTAAGAGGGAAACTCTCATAAAAACGAATTGAAGGTGGGCGGAAAGTAAGAAGAAAAGGGAGGGGAGAGAGAGAGAGAGAGAGAGAGAGAGAGAGAGAGGTGATACATCAGTTCTGTTGTTCTTGTACAAAAGGTTTCTTTGGATCACAGTTTTGTACTGATTGGGAAGGCCAGGGGGTGGGAAGGGAGAGGACGTGGAGAAGGTTGGGGGGGGTGGGGGGGGGGGAGCAAGTCTTGGGCACTGTCTGAGGAGTCCCTTTTGTTCCCACACAAGGGATTGGGGATTTGTCGGGGATCTTTTCTCAGCAGATATTTACGCAGCTTGTGTGTGGTAGAGTAGAGTAGAGAAGAGTAGAGTAGTAGTGTTGTGGGGAAATCCCAACTGTGGAAAGTCTGTGCGAGAAGGAAGCTGATCGACTGGGTCAGAAAAGGTGTAGTGTAGTTGGTTGGTGCTATAAGTATAGAGGGGAGGAGAGAGGGAGAAAGAGGGGGAGAGAGAGGGAGAGATAGATGAACGAAGACCTCGGTTCAGATCACCTGCATTGGACTGCTGTAGTAAAGCTGCACGCTGTAGGCATGTAATACACTCTTTTTTTTTAAACCCCCCTCCCCCCCCCCCCCCCCCCCCCCCCCCCCCTCCTTTTCCTCGGCTAAATTTTCGAGGTGGTAAGATTTTTGCGTGTGGGACCCTTTTTTTAAATAGTATATTTGATGTCTATACACTTCACTGTTTGACTAACCTTTGTATTGCTGCTCCCACTAATCTCTCTGGGTTTTTGTCGGTTGTAGGACTGTTGGTTTGCTTGTTTTGATGTTTGGACTGTTCGTGTGTCGGCTGGCTAATCTGTTTCTCCATTTGTTTTTTGTTTTATCCTGCAGCTTGTTATTTGTGTTGTGGTTAATCTTTTTGTCATTTACTTTTTCGTGAGATAATTATCTGGATGAGTCGAACAGTATTGGATTCTGGAATCCCCCCCCCCCCCCCCCCCCCCCCCCCACTCCCCCCCCCAAAACGATTGCCTATTTTATGCTATAGACGTGTCTTTTGGGGGATTCTTTAGCTATTTCATGATCTGTACATATTGATGCTGTTATTATTATTCTGCTCGGTCATTTTTTCCCCGTTGACTTTTTTTGCTCAATGTATTATGGATCATCAGCCACCACAAGAATGTTGATGATGTTGCACTTGAGCACTACGTAAGCTGCTTGCTTGTTGCTGCTATGCTGGTTATGTTATGTTCATCATGGTATACTTGTTTCATGTTTAGTAATGAATAAACCGTATTAAACCTTTAGGGGACGGGATAGCTCAGTGGTCGGAGCACTCGCTTTCCCCCAGCCAAGTTAAGCAGCGTCGCTGCAGAGAAAACGTTGCATTACTAAAAATGGCTGCATTGAAACGTTCCAAGACTAAAAATGGCTCCAGAGAAACATTCCAATACTAAAAATGGCTCCAGTGAAACATTCCAATGCTAAAAGTAGCTGCAGTGAACACGTTCCAAGACGAAAAAATGGCTGCAGTGAATTGTTCCAGTACTAAAAATGGCTGCAGTGAACACGTTCCAAGACTAAAAATGGTTGCAGTGAAACGTTCCAATATTAAAAATGGCTGCAGTGAACACGTTCCAAGACTAAAATTGGCTGCAGTGAAACGTTCCAATATTAAAAATGGCTGCAGTGAACACGTTCCAATACTAAAAATGGCTGCAGAGAAACGTTCCAAGACTAAAAATGGCTGCAGTG
The DNA here is from genome assembly GCA_028751875.1 of Rapana venosa. Taxonomy (NCBI): domain Eukaryota; kingdom Metazoa; phylum Mollusca; class Gastropoda; order Neogastropoda; family Muricidae; genus Rapana; species Rapana venosa. The sequence goes on from CM054154.1 coordinate 29,913,165, forward strand.
AAACGTTCCAATATTAAAAATGGCTGCAGTGAACACGTTCCAATACTAAAAATGGCTGCAGAGAAACGTTCCAAGACTAAAAATGGCTGCAGTGAAACATTCCAATATTAAAAATGGCTGCAGTGAAACGTTCCAAGACTAAAAATGGCTGCAGTGAACACGTTCCAAGACTAAAAATGGCTGCAGTGCTTACTTACTGTGGAAGGCTTCGCTGGTGACTGGTGTGAAAGAAGTGACTTGAAGCCGGGAGAGGAAAAAAGAGAGATGTGTACACGACACCAGCAGTGGGAAATTCCCCACGGGGCAGATCAGTAGAGGAAACTCGCGTGCGTAGTCAACGTGGTAGGATATGGTGTGTGTGTGTGTGTGTGTGTGTGTGTGTGTGTGTGTCTGTGTCTGTGTGTGTCTGTGTGTGTCTGTGTGCGCGCGTGCGTGTGTGCGTGTATGTATATGTGCCGGGAAGGAAGGAGGGAGGTTAGAAGTGGGGAGGGGAGAGAGAGAGAGAGATAAGATTTCTGGAATAAGGTAATGAATAATTGACACCCCCCCCCCCCCCCCCACACACACCACACACACACTTACACACACACACACACACACACACACACACCACCACACACACCACACACACACACACACCACACCACACCACACCACACACACACCACACACACACACACACACACACACACACACACACTCACACACACACACACACACACACACACACACACACACACACACACACACACACACACACACACAACAACAACAACAACAAAAAACAACAAGTTTTAAAGGCGGATTAATTTGGATGAGCTTGCCGTGTGGGGTGGTCTGTCTGACTGTCTTTGTAAGAGAAAACTCAGTCCTAACTGGAATCAGTACTGATGTTAACTCCAGGGTTACTTACTATACTGGGGGGGTTGTTGGCTGGCCTGTCAGATCACACACTCTATGCTCTGACCTCTCTATCTAGGCTAGGCTATCCACCACCACCACCACCACCACCACACCATCCCCTGGTGGTATTTTTTTTTTTTTTGGGGGGGGGGGGGGGGGGGGGGGGTTGTTTAAAGATTGGTTTGATAGCATTTGAGGTTGAAGAAAGACTGGGCTGAAATTCAGTCCACAATGAGGCTTTATTTTATATTTTATTTTATTCTTTTATATAATAATAATAATGTATGGAATTTATATAGCGCTGAATCTTGTAAAGCAACAAATCAAAGCGCTCTTTTTTCCCACGAGGACAATGGAATAAGCACTCATGTGCTTTATTTTTTTTTTACATCCAGTCTCCATGTGTGTACGGTTTTGTAAATTTTGTCATCCGTTCCCACCGGCACACAATGGCCTACTCTTTCGAAAAGCGGAACAGGATTTAACGACGTGCTCGCAAGATGTTCTGCGTGCGTTCGCACACGGGGCCTCGGTTTATAGTCTCATCCGCAAGGAGGCTTTGAATGAGTGAGGTCACCCACAAACAGTTCTAGCAGTGTGCCAGCATGATGTATGAAATGATATGATATGACACGTGCGTGCGTGTTGCGTATGTGCGTGCATAAATGGGTTTTTTTTCTAGTCAATATGATATAATATGACACGTGCGTGCGTGTTGCGTATGTGCGTGCATAAATGGGTTTTTTCTAGTCAATGGGTTTTATAACATTGTATTCCCAATTGGTGTGTGCGTGCGCACGTGTTTGTATGCGTGCTGTGTGTGTGTGCGTGCTCTGTGGTGTGTGTTGGTTGTGTGTGTGTGTGTGTGTGTGTGTGTGTGTTTCGTGACATTTTTTATTTGAAGTTTCTTGGAATGGTTTAACCAATATGAAATGTAGCTTTTTTTCGGGTGCCAATCGAGGTTATGATACGTATCAGTGTGCCTGTCAGTACTGTGATCGCCCTTCATGGGATGATTAAAGTCTTTTCGACTTGTCTTGACTTGACTTGACATTATGATTATGATATGATATAATTATCAGGCTGTAGACTTTGAGCATGCAAAGCTCGGCTAGTGTACGTACAGTTCTGTGACCGTGTGATGGTCAGTACAAGGCGGGTGTGTTGCAGGCAGAACTTGAGGGTTTGGAGTTGTACTTCTCTCTCTATCTCTGTTTGTCTGTCTGTCTGGCTGGCTGGCTCTCATGCACGCACGCACGCACGCACGGGCACACACTCACACACACACAACACACACACACACACCACACACACACACACACACACACACACACACACACATTGTGTGCCGGTGGGAACAGATGACAGAATTTACAAACAGCATACACACGGGGACTGATGTAAAAAAAAAAAAAGCATATAAGTGCTTATTCCATTATCCTTGATATAAAAGAATTTTTACAAAAATTTTGTAAAACACGCACGCACACGCACACACACACACACACACACACCACACACACACACACACACACACACACACACACTCACGCACACACACACTCACGCACACACACACTTTTCTTTTCTTCTTTTTTAAAATATATAATTCCCTTAGCTAAGGAGGACCCATGAATAAGCATGATCTTTACTTTTTGAACTCTGCAGCCTGACGGTATGGAAATGCAACAACAGCTATACATACATGTCACACGTAGAGCAACCATGGCTTAGAATCTTTTCTCTCTCTCTCTCTCTCTCTCTCTCTCTCTCTCTCTCTCCTCTCTCCTCCTTCTCTCTCTCTCTCTGTCTCTCTCTCTCTCTCTCTGTCCTCTCTCTCTCTCTCTGTCACTCTCTCTCTCTCTCTCTCTCTCTCTCTCTCTCTCTCTCTCTCTCTTTTCTCCTTTTACTTGTCCTCCCTCCTTCCCCTCCTGGGATCTGAGAACCCTCACGTCCCCTCCCTCCACCCACCCCCCAGTCCTCCCTCCCCTTTTCCTGTCTCCCGAAAACTGACCTAACCGATGCATAAGGCTTTGGAAAGTATTGCATCTCCCCACCCTGCTCCTGTGTGTGTGTGTGTGTGTATGTGTGTGTGCGTGCGTGCGTGTGTGTGTGTGCGCGCGTGCGTGCGTGTGTGTGTGTGCGCGCGTGCATTTATCCTTCTTTCCGCTTCCAGTTGTGACTGAACCTACTCGGTCAATAGGAATGAGGTAGTCAAGTCAAGTCAAGTCAAAATTTTATTTCCAGATGGTGCATTGAATAAGCAATGCATTTGCTTTTTTTCATCAAGCCATCTATCTAAGAACAAATTTCGTAATGATTATACTAAGACACTACATTATTGCATCATTTACCTTTAAATTAAACCGTAGGTGTGTGGTGTGTGTGGGGTGTGTGGTGTGTGTGTGTGTGAGTGTGTGTGAGAGAGAGGAGAGAGAGAGGAGAGAGGGGAGTGGTTGGTCGGTTGGTTGGTTTCGCAGCAGAGAGGGAGCGCAGAATTGAACCAGCCCTGTTCAGAGCAGAGGGGAGGAGGGAATAAAACAGACTTGAACAGACTCCAGTTTTAACTTGGTTTGCGTGGTATTTGGATCCTGTTTGATTTTTTGTGTCGTTGCTGTCGTTTGCGCTCTCCATTTTCAAGACTGTTATAATAATAATATCATAATATATTTATACCACTGTAGTTTGTTCCTGGGCCCAGCAACTCCGGATCCCCCTGGGGGGGGGGGGGGGGGGGGGGGGGGGGGGGGGGGGGGGGGGGGGGGGGGGGGGGGGGGGGGGGGGGGGGGGGGAGGGGGAAAATTTATTCTTTTATAATTGTGGACTAGTAACTTTACGGGTGAGATTATTGAGCTGCCAGAATCTCCTGTGTCGCTCTGTAATGTCTGTGTATGTCTGTCTCTCTGTCTAATGTCCTGTCTGTCTCTTCTCTCTCTTTGTCTTCTGTCTCGCACTCTTCCTCTGTCCTCTCTGTCTCTGTCCTATCCCGATCGCTCTTTTTCTCTGTCTATTTCTCTCTCGTCTATCTGTCTGTCTGTCTGTCTCCTCTCTCTCTCTCTCTCTCTCCCTCTCTCTCTCTCGTCTCTCTCTCTCTCTCATGGTCCTGGTCCATCAAAGCCCTCCAAGCAGGATATGAATGAATTACCCCCTGTACAAAACTGAAAATGCAGAAAACTGGCTTTTACATTAAGATTTATTACAATAAACTTCTCAACTGGTGACAATAGTGCATCGTGATGATGATACAAGATGAGATAAAGACAGATTATCACTTACGGCACTCGCCCCTCCTCCCTCCCTCCCTCCAACCCACGCCCACCCCTCCAAATCCTTATCACAGCAAGGTGTTTTTTTTGGTGTTTTTTTGTGTTGTTGTTGTTTATGTGAAGTGAGTTTGACCCACTCACACTCGAAGACAATGAACCAACCAACGAAATAACTTATCCTAACCCCCCTCCCCCCCCCCCCCCTTCCTATCGCTCCCTCTGGGGGGGGGGGGGGGGTTTGGGGCGGGGGGGGGGGGGGGGGGGGGGGGGGGGGGGGGGGGGGGGGGGGGGGGGGGGGGGGGGGGGGGGGGGGGGGGGGGGGGGGGGGGGGGGGAGTGTGGGGGGGGTGGGTTTGGTTGGGGAGGGGGGGGGGGGGGGGGGGGGGGGGTGGGGGGGGGGGGGGGGGGGGGGGGGGGGGGGGGGGGGGGGGGGGGGTGGGGGGGGGGGGGGGGGGGGGGGGGGGGGGGGGGGGGGGGGGGGGGGGGGGGGGGGGGGGGGGGGGGGGGAGATAGTTATGGGCACACTCCTTTACATTTAGATTGTAACCTTCAAAACATTTAAATATGTATTTCCTTTTCTCGTAAGATGAAAAACAAATTTCCCTTCATAATTTGGGTGTTAGAAAATCAAATGGAATGTGTTGACGTCTTCCAGTGCAGCATGTGCCGAGCGCCAGTCAAGTCCTAATGTATGTAGTATATATCTGTATGTAACTATTTGTTAATGCCCATTTAACACTCAACAGGAGATGACTCAGAACAGAATAATTGTGCCTCTTGTCTTTTTTTTTTTATTGTTGATCTTCTAGGTGGGAGTCGAGGGATATGAAGGGGTTTTACTATGTTGGGCGTTACTCGTTAGTATGGCGGTGGTTCATATTAACAACTTGAAACTATATATGAGTTGGAGTTTACTTTATTGTTTTTATAGGGCATTTCAAACACAAACCCCCCCCCCATAACCCCAACCACCCCCCCTAAAAATACACCCCTACCCCACCCAAAACACCCCCCCAACCAACCCCCCCCCCCCCACAAATACTAAACCCCCACCTCCCCCCACCACCCCCCCAACCCCTCCCCCCCCTCCCCCCCCCCCCACAACCCCCCCTCCCCCCACTCCGCGCCCCCCCCCCCCCCCCCCGCCCCAACCTCCCCCTCCACCCCCCCCCCCCCAACCCCCCCCGGACCCCCCCTCCCCCCCCCCCCAAAAAAACACACACAAAAACAAACAAACCATTTAAAGATTGATGTATATACATTATACTTTTTATCTTTTTCAACATTTTATAATTAAAAGGGAACATTAATCACCTGAAAGTGAATTAGAAAAAAAAATTGACGAGGTGACTGACAGCTTGTGATTCATGGCTATCTTATCGTCTACAGATATAATATAAAGCACAAAGTTTGCGTTGACCAGAAAACTCGTAACCAACACATCCCTCAAAATACATAACAAATACTCCCAACAAAGTTTCCTTGGACTGTAAATTCATACAAAGTCGTAAGGGGAAGAAAGAAGGGAGGGGTATGGGGGAAGGGGGTGTGGGGTCGGTTTGGTCGCTGGGCCTCCCTCCCCTCCCCCACCTCCCTGGGGAAGGGTGGGTCTCGGCCGTCCCCTCCTCACTCCATCTCAACCAATGGAGGCCACACAACTTACTGTAATTACTGCTGCTGACGTTGTAGTGGGTTATTATTTTTTTAAAAATTTAAAATCCTTTTATATCGAGATAATTGGAAGAAGCACTCATGTTCTTTTTACATCCAGTCCCCGTGTGTATGCGTTTTGGTAAATCTGTCCATTTGTTTTCCAACCGCACACAAGGCCTACACTTCCGAAGAAGCTGAACAGTATTTAACGTGTGCGCAAGATGTCCTGCATGCGTTTGAACACGGAGCCGCCTCAGTTTATAGTCTCAAGCCGAAGGACTTGTGGTTTGTGTGTGTGTGTGCGTTCGTGTGCGAGCGTGCGTGTTTGTGTGCGCGTGCAAGCGATGTGTGTTGTGACGTGCGTGCGTGTGTGTGTCTCGCCTTTCTCGGTCGTTTAAGTAAGGGATGCGGTTTGCACTGGCTCCCGCGAAGCGCCCACAGAGGCATTTATTTGTCTAGGCTTTTAATTTCGTGTTGTTCTTTCTTACTTACCACAGCACCACGCCTGGATTCTTCTGCCCTACCACCTTAGTGGTGGGGTGGGGAGGAGGGGGGAGGAAAAAAATATCAGACCTCATTTATCACGATGTCTCGTGTGTGTGTGTGTGTGTGTATATATATACTGGGAAGAAAAAAGAGAGGGGGAGCCGAAACGTCATGGTCTGACTGACTCCCCCTCCCTCCCGCCTCAAGAAGGGGGATTTGCCGTGCTAGGGGGGGCGACGCGATTGGAGACGTTTAATTCATTTTTTATTTATTTTTTTATTTTGTTTTTATTCTTTTTATCGAGGATAATGGAAAAAGCATCATGTGCTTTTTTTTTTTATTTTTTTACATCTTTTTTTTTTTTTTTTTTTTTTTTTTTGCCCCTCATCTTCGTGCGCCCCCCTCTGTTTTCCCCACGCCGCTAAAACCAAACCCCCCGCACAACCAACCCAGGTTTTTTATGTCCTCATCCAGGTGGGAGGTCCACAGGGAGCCATTATATCAGCCGGTGGGCACCAGCAGAGGGGCTGCGTGCGCGTGCGCGCTGTGGGTGTGTCGTGCGTGCGTGTGTGTAGTGGCACAGCCATGCGTATGAGTATTAGCTGTGTGGTGTCTCAGCCGTTTTCGGTTTTAGTTAAGCATGCTAAGTTCCAACAGCTCCCGCGAAGCGCCCAACAAGGCATTTTTGACTAGGCTTTTAATTCGTGTTGGCGTTCTAGCTTACTTAACCACAGCACCACGCCTGGAATTCTTCTGCCCTACCACCTTAGTGAGTGGGTGGTAGGTGTGTGAAGAAAAAAATATCAGACCTCATTTATCACGATTCGTGTTATATAATATATCACTGGGAAGTCAACGAGAGGGGAGCCGAAACTGATATGGTCTGACTGACTCCCTCCTCCTCCCCTGCTCTAAGCAAAGGGATTTGCCGTGCTAGGGTGGAGCGACGACCATTGGGTAGACGTTGTAAATCTCATTATTATTTATTGATTTATTTTGTTTATTATTCTTTTATATCGAGGATAATGGAATAAGCACTCATGTGCTTTTTATTTTATTTTTTACATCCAGTCCCCCCCCGTATGTATGCGGTTTTGTCAATTTTTGTCATCTGTTTGCATTGAGGCAAACAAGCAGATTGTCCCGGGGGCTGTGGAAAGGAGGGAGGGAGAGAGGGAGGGAGGGAGGGGAAAGGAGGGGGGAGAAGGAGGGAGAGAGGGAGAGAGGGGATAGGGGGAGAGATGTCTGGAGAGAGAGAGGAGAGGGATAGGGGGAGAGAGGGAGGGGGAGAGAGGGAGGATAGGGGGAGAGGGGGGGGGAAGGGAGGGAGAGAGAGAGGGGGGGATAGGGGGAGAGAGAGGGGGAGGAGGGAGAGAGAGGGAGGGAGAGAGAGAGAGGGACAGGGGGTAGAGATGTCTGGAGAGAGAGAGAGAGAGGGATAGGGGGAGAGAGAGAGGGGGAGAAGGAGGGTTAGGGGTAGGAGGGAGAGATGTCTGGAGAGAGAGAGGGATAGGGGAGAGAGAGAGGGGAGAAGGAGGGAGAGAGAGAGAGAGGGATAGGGGGAGAGTGTCTGGAGAGAGAGAGAGGGGGGGGAGGGGAGAGATGTCTGGAGAGAGAGAGAGAGGGGGGGGGGGAGAGGGAGGGATAGGGGGTAGGAGAGAGGGGAGGGGGAGAGAGAGACGTCAGCAGTAGATGTCTGGTTGGGTGAGGGAGTGATTCTTGGTGCAGGTCCAGGATCCCCTCCCGGACTCTTTATTCTGGTCGGCAAGGCACTTTAGTCTCGGGGCAGACAATTGCAGGAAAGGCACAGAGAGAGACAGACAGACAGAAGAAGAAGAGAGAGAGAGAGAGAAGAGAGAGAGAAGAGAGAGGAGAGAGAGAGAGAGAGAGAGAGAGAATGAAGGAAGAGGACTGGAGGATTAAACGGAAAGAAAAAAAAAAGAAAAAGTTTTAGAGTCAGCGTCTAGCTTTTCCCCTCTCCCCCCCCCCCCCCCCCCCCCCCCCCCCCCCCACCCCCCCCCCCACCCCCGAATTGTGCTTGCCCAGACGCAGACGAAATAAATGGAAGTTGGGTTGGTACAGAAGGACGAGGAGGAAGAGGAAGAAGTTAGAAAGGGGGTGTGGGGGAGGGATGATGCCATTATCCTCAACAGGCGTCTCCTCACCTCTACCTCCACCTCCATCCCTTTGCTGCCCCCTAGTCTCAGACATGACCACATCCGTCTACCATTCATCACAACTTACTTCAGTTTGGGGAGCTTGGGGAGGAGGAGAAGGAGGAAGAGGAGGGAAGTAGTTTGGGGTGGGGGTGGGGTCACGAGTTGGAGGTGAAAGTTGCGGAAGGGGAGGAAAACTTGACGAAATAAGCCAGACTGAATAATCGATGGGAAGGCAAGGAGGGGCAGGGAGGGGCATGGAGCATGGAGGAGGAGGGCTGATTGATCAGAACCTTGTTGCACAAACCTGGTACCATCACCTTAACAAAAATCGATATGAGAGAGGCAGAGAGAGAGAGAGGGGAGACAGAAGTGAGACAGACCAGACCACAGGAGAGAAAGACACACACACAGACAGAGAGAGACCACACACAGACAGGAGAGAGAAACAACACACACATACAGAGAGAGAGAAAAAGAGAAGAGAGAAGAGAGAGAGAGAGAGAGAGAGAGAGAAAGAGAGAGAGGCACACACACATACACACAGAAAGAGAGAGAGGACAGAGAGAGAAAGAGAGAGAAACAACACACACACACACACACACACACACACACACACACACACACACACACCACACACACACACACACACACACACAGAGGTGAGGTGGGGGAAGGAGGGAGAGGGGGAGGGAGTGAGTGGCGGCGGCAGCGTGCCTGATTTATGTGGAATTGTGCACCCACCACCACCACCACCACCACAAGCTTTGGCGGGGAGGGATCGAAGGAGTCGGGTAGGAAGACGGATGATTCGGGGAGAAAAGGGGTAGATGATCTATCTGTGGCCCCTCTGCAGGAACTTAACGAATAGTCAGTCTGCCAAGACAGAAAAAAAAAAAGATAGATAAAAGTCGTCGGCGTCGGAGGCGGCGGCGGCAGGTCCCCACCTTCATTGGCCCCGCAAGCCAATACTCCCCCCTCCTTCTCCCCTCATCTTCCTCCCACCCCTTCCGTTCCCCCCCCCCTTGACTGAAAAATGACGGTGGGACACTAGTTGATGAAGGACCGGCCGTCTGCGCCCCCCCCCCCCCCCCCCCCCCCCCCAAAAAAAAAAAAAAAAAAAAAAAAGAAAAAAAAAAAAAGAAAATAAAAGATTAAAACAAAATGATGGTGTAGTAGGAAGCTTGGGATCTTGGTAAGGGTGGGGGTCTGATTGAAATATGGGAGTTAGGGAAGAAGAAAAAGATGAGTGAGGGTGATGACCAGAATGATGACAGAAGGTGTGTGGTGTGTGTGTGTGTGTGTGGTGTGTGTGTGTGAGAGAGACACTGAACCTGGCCATTAAAAGCCCAGTGTCCTGTTTTGAGAAATGGGTGGGCTAGGAATGCTGCAGGTTTGCAGTGAGCAAAGGAATGATTGCTGACTGACTGACCGGCACCAGAGGCTGGCTGGCGGGCTGGCTGGCTGGCTGGCTGGCTGGCTGGACAGAGCGGTTTTGCAGAAGGACCCAAGAAATGATGTTGGGGTGGGGTGGGGTTGGCTGTAGGAAAGAAGTTTTAAGCTGAAAATAAAAAAGGTGTTGAGAAAGGGGGAGGAGCGTGATTAGGAAGGAGGATTGCTTAATTCAGCACGTTTTGTCTCGGGATTAATTGTCTGGTCTTTGATGTGAAGCAACTGTTCATTGATTTTAGCTGTGTGATTCGTTGTTGATGTTCAGTGATTTTAGTGTGTGATTCGTTGGTGATGTTCAGTGATTTTAGTGTGTGATTCGTTGGTGATGTTCATGTCTGATTCGTTGTTGATGTTCATTGATTTTAGCTGTGTGGATTCGTTGTTGATGTTCAGTGATTTTAGTGTGTGATTCGTTGTTGATGTTCAGTGATTTCAGTGTGCGATTCGTTGTTGATGTGCAGTGATTTTAGTGTGTGATTCGTTGTTAATGTTCATTGATTTTAGTGTGCGATTCGTTGTTGATGTTCAGTGATTTTAGTGTGTGATTCGTTGTTGATGTTCAGTGATTTCAGTGTGTGATTCGTTGTTGATGTTCAGTGATTTCAGTGTGTGAATCGTTGTTGAGTGGGTATTTTTGTTGTCAGATTTCTGTCAGTCTGTGTTCCTTTCCTATCAATTGTTGACAACACAGAGAGTTTTTAGATGTTTAGTCCTAAACCCTAAATTGTATAAATACGTTTAAGGAGAGGGTTGCATGCAACAAGGCCTTGAGGTGTTGAGGCTTTAAGGAGAGGGTTGATGTGCAACAAGACCTTGAGGTGTTGAGGCTTTAGGTCTTGAGGCTTTAAGGAGAGGGCTGATGTGCAACAAAGCCTTGAGGTGTTGAGGCTTTAGGTCTTGAGGCTTTAAGGAGAGGGCTGATGTGCAACAAGACCTTGAGGTGTTGAGGCTTTAGGTCTTGAGGCTTTAAGGAGAGGGCTGATGTGCAACAAGACCTTGAGGTGTTGAGGCTTTAAGGAGAGGGTTGATGTGCAACAAAGCCTTGAGGTCTTGAGGCTTTAAGGAGAGGGTTGATGTGCAACAAGACCTTGAGGTGTTGAGGCTTTAAGGAGAGGGTTGATGTGCAACAAAGCCTTGAGGTCTTGAGGCTTTAAGGAGAGGGCTGATGTGCAACAAAGCCTTGAGGTGTTGAGGCTTTAAGGAGAGGGTTGATGTGCAACGAGGTGTTGAGGCTTTACGGAGAGGCTTGCAGTGCAACAAGGTCTTTAGGTGTTGAGGCTTTAAGGAGAGGCTTGCAATGCAACAAGGTCTTTAGGTGTTGAGGCTTTAAGGAGAGGCTTGCAGTGCAACAAGGTCTTTAGGTGTTGAGGCTTTAAGGAGAGGCTTGCAGTGCAACAAGGTCTTTAGGTGTTGAGGCTTTAAGGAGAGGATTGCAATGCAACAAGGTCTTTAGGTGTTGAGGCTTTAAGGAGAGGATTGCAATGCAACAAGGTCTTTAGGTGTTGAGGCTTTACGGAGAGGATTGCAATGCAACAAGGTCTTTAGGTGTTGAGGCTTTACGGAGAGGATTGCAGTGCAACAAGGTCTTTAGGTGTTGAGGCTTTACGGAGAGGCTTGCAGTGCAGCAAACGCTTGGCTTAGCCTCCTAGCCTACCTGGAGCAGTCCAGAAGATGACATAGGTGCCCAGGGGACCGTCGTCATGGTGTGTAGCTTTCCAATTCCACTAATGGGCTTTTTTTTTTTTGGGGGGGGGGGGGGGGGGGGGGGCGATGCCTTGGTTGTTCCTCTCCTCCTGGGACAGTACAACTGCTGAGGAAAGGAAGGATGGAAGGACTAGTAGCTGAGGCCATGGCCATTCATTAAGGCATTGAGAGGAAAGCTTTGCTATGTCCACTAGATTGGGGGGTGGGTGGGATGGGGAGGGGGGGAGAGCTGTACTATGGATGTGGGGCGGAGGGGGGGGGACAAACGGGTACTATCCTTACCTGCAAGGGGGGAAGGGGGGGGAGAGAAAACTATACTCCCTCCTCACCCCCCCCCCCCCCCCCCCCCCCCCCCCCCCTCTTACCTCTCTCCTCGAAATATAGAAAAAACTGCCCTAAAAGAGAAAAAAAAAACTGTGGTGAAAATGCCCAACGAAGATACTTTGAAAGCCACTCCCCCCCCCCCCCCCCTCTCTCTCCTCTCTCTCTCTCTCTCTCTCTCTCTCTCTCTCTCTCTCTTCTCTCTCTCCTCTCTCTCTCTCCTCTCTCTCTCTCTCTCTCTCTCGTTCAACGGCTAGAGTTCTGAGGTTCACCATAACAGTGAGATTCAGGGTATGTGACCGTTTGGGTTGGTTTGTTTGGTTGTTTTTTTCCCGCCATTAATTAAGGCAGCCGCAAACCGTCTGGCAGGATTACAATCTGAATAAAACTGTTCTTTTTCTTCTTCCAGTTCCTCGGCTAGAGCTCCGAGGTTTGTTTGTTTTTTTTTAAAAAAATTATTTTATATCGAGGATAATGGAATAAGCACTCATGTGCTTTTTTACATCCAGTCCCCGTGTGTATACGGTTTTGTAAATTATGTCATCTGTTCCCACCGGCACACAATGGCCTAAGTATGTTCTTTCAAGCCAGAAGGCCCATAGAGCCGGAGCTTATCCCGGTTTCTGTAGCGTTAAGCGAACTGATGGTTTTTCACCACCCCTGTGACAGGACGCTAGTCTGTCGCCAGATACTTCCCCAGCAGAGCTGGTACCCGCTTGTACACCTGGGTGGAGTGAGGAAAATAGGAGTAAAGTGTCTTTCCCAAGGACACAACACCGAGCCGAGCGGGGATCGAACCCTCGACCTCTGGATCACGAGTTGACCGCCTAAACCACTCGACCACGGTGCCTCCCACACACAACGGCCTACTTGTACAAAAAGCGGAACAGGATTTAACGTGTGCGCAAGATGTCCCGTGTGTCGTTCGCCCACGGGCCTCGGTTTATAGTCTCAATCGATAACTTGACGGAGAGAAGAGAGAGAGAAGAGAGAGAGAGAGAGGAAGAGGAGAGATAGAGAGAGAGAGAGAGAGAGAGAGAGGAGAGAGAGAAAAAGAAGGGGGGGGGGGGGGGGGGGGGGGGGGGGGGGGGGGGGGGGGTGGGGGGGGGGGGGGGGGGGGGGGGGGGGGGGGGGGGTGGGGGGTGGGGGGGGAGGGGGGGGGGGGGAGGGGGGGGGGGGGGAGGGGGGGGGGTGGGGAGGGGGGGGGTGGGGAGGGGGGTGGGGGGGGGGGGGGGGGTGGGGGGGAGGGTGGGGGGGGGGGGGAGGGGGGGGGGGGGGAGGGGGGGGGGGGGGGGGGGAAGAAATAGTGACAGACGGATAGGGAGAAGAGACAGAGAGAGGGAGAGAGAGGAGGGTGAGGTCACCAAGGGTGAGATTTTTTGGGGGCGTATGTTAAAACCCCGGGGGTTTATGTTTCACCATGGAGGGACCACTTTTCGACTTCGGGATTGTAAATCGAACTAATTTAAAGCTGATTTATTAGTTTTTTTGTTAAGCTCCATCCAGTCTGTCAGTCATCCATCCCATCAGCCAGTCAGGCAGCCAGTCAGCCAGCCAGCCATTCATCAGTCATCCAGTCAGTTCTTTGTCAATTAGTGGACCTCTATAACAGCAGACCTTGATAACAAAAATACGTTCTCCCCGGATTAAAGAAACCGTTAGTTTTTGTTTGTTTGTGTTTTTTGTTTGTTTGTTTGGTGTGGTTTTTTGGTGGGTTTTTTGTGTGTTTGTTCTTGTTTTGTTTGGGGGGGGGTGGGGGGGGGGGGGCTGTAGTCAAGACAACGGATTTTTACAAGTTTCTGAAACATTTGAAGTTAAAAAGGAGATGTTCCTCCTTCGTCCCTTCCACCAGATTTTTTTTTTTTAAAAACACAGAGTGTGTAAAAAGATAAAAGTGTTGTATAACGCTATGTGGTCGAATGGAAGCGAGCTATCAGAGACCTCAATTCCTCAGAGGCCTGCATATTGATCGCGGTGGCCCCATCACCTCTCACCTCGCTCTTTACCTTCCCTGACCCTAAAGAGGGCAGGTACCCATTTACACTGGAGTGAAACTGGGGGACTGTACATATATATTCCTACTAATAATTTCCCTAGGATTTTGACACAAAATAGTTAGCAATGTTTGAGCTCTCTCTTGCCCTCTCTCCTCTCTCGCCCCCTCCGTCCTGTTCTCCCCTATCTCTCTCCATCCTCCCTTTCCTCCATCCCCCTCCCCTCTCCCCCTTTCTCTCCCTCCCTCCACCTCATCCTCCCCCTCCCTCTCGCTCGCCTCCCTCCATCTCTCGCTCTCCCCTCTTCCCTCCCTCACCTCCCCTCCTCTCTCTCCCTTCCCGTCCCTCACTCTCTCAATTCTCTCTCTCTTTTCTCTCTGGCACTCCCGTCCTTGGAAGAGCTAAAATTGTTTGAATACAGACGTTGATGATAGGTTGACAAGTGTGTTGGTATTGCCCATGGCACACGTTACCACACAGATAAATGAGCAGGAGAATGACTGCAAAGAAAGAAGTGGCCATGCAACTCCTCTCAGTCTTCTGTACTATGGTATCTCTCTCTCTCCGTCTCTATCCCTCTCCCTCTCTCTCTCTCCCTCCCTCCCTCCCTCTCCCCCCCCCCCCCTGCCCTCTCTCAATGCTCGTTCTCCGTCCCTTCCTCCGTCTCTCTTTCTCTCCCCGCTCCCCCTATACTTCACTGCCTCTGGTCTCCTCCTCTCATCTCCCCTCATTTCTCTCTCTCTCTCCTCTCTCTCTCTCTCTCTCTCTCTCATCCACACACACACACACACTCACATGACCACACACACACACCACACACAACGACACACACACAGCGAGGCTGTACTGGTCTGTCCAGGCACTCTATCTATCTATCTATCAGTCAGTCCCCCCCTGCTATCTTCTTCAAGTACCCTCGCTGTCCTCCCTCCCTCCCCCCACACTTGTATTAATTAAGGATGGCTTTTTAGGTGTCCCATCTGCCTTCACCACTTATTTGTTTCTTCTTGCTCTTTCTTTCTTTCTTTCTCTTCTTTTTCTTTCTATTTCTTTCTTTCTTCTTTCTTTCTTTCTTTTCTTTTCCTTTTCTTTCTTTCTTCTTTAGCCATCTATATTCGCTCTTCCCACGCTCCGGTCTTTATCTTTCTTTCTTTTCTTTTTTCTTTCGTTCCTTATCCATCTATAATTCCCCCTCATCTCAACCCTTCCAGTGTTGCAGTCGTCCCCTCTTTCTTCCGCTTCCTCCTTCTCCTCTCCCTGTCCTGTCTTTTCCCCGTCCTCCCAAAATGTCCCGACCGTTTACAGAGGCCAGTGCAAGATTCAGCAGGCAAGGTATGAACGGTAATAACTATTGGTTCTTTTGTTCAGGATTGAAATGCAGCACAGACACATATACATGCGCGCGCGCACACCACACCACACACCATACAGCGCGCGCGCACAACACAATACGCGCGCACACCACACGTACGAGACACACAAAACACCCACACACACAAGATTGGTTCGCTACATAAATGACTAATGGGGGAGGGAAGCAGTGCATTGCTTATTCAATGTACCATCTGGAAAATAAAAATTTGACTTGATTTGAATTGACATACAAACATCCACACACACATAGACTTCACACCACACACACACACAACACATAACACACAAAAAAAAATAATAAAAAGATACACGAATAAAAAGAAATTTCATACACCCACACTCACAGACACACACTTACACACACGCTCTCGAATAAAAAATAAATTTCATACAACAAAATTCCTCTCGTCACACACACCACACACATTACAACCACAAACACTTACATTACACACAACACTCACACACACACACACTTTATAACACACACACACACACACACTCACACACACAAACACAAGACACACACACACACACACACACACATATACACACACACACACACACTACAGAAACACACACGATTAGAATAAACACACACTCACACTCAAATGAGCCGAGCGAGCGTGGCGGTTTAGAAACGCGCTCGTGATCTGGCTGGCCAGTTTCAAATCTGGTGTGATGGAGCCAGCCACATCGTAGACTACCCCCCCCCCCCCCTCCTCCCCCATCCCCCCACTCCCCTGTTGTTAACATCATG
>CM054154.1:29934232-29936732 GCA_028751875.1 Rapana venosa
AGTGATTACGGGTATAAGTAACAGGACATCAAAATAATTTAAATTTGCGCAGTTCCTTCAGTCTTTGGAAAAATCACCCTGAAAACAAAAAAACAACAAAAAAAAGACCCAAGTGATCTCTTGTATTATTTGGTAACAGGGCTTCAGTATGACATGTACTGCCCTTCGTCCTTTCGCGCGAGATAAAGATACATATCAATGTGCCTGTCAGTATTGCAATTGCTCTTCATGGGATGATGATTAAAGTGGTTTTGACTTGACAGACTTGACTCGACTGACTAGACTTGGGAAAAAAAACCTAATGATTAAGGACAGTTTCCCTACAGTGGTTTGGGCAATAATTATGTGCAAAGAATAATGATCATGAGAGAGAGAGAGAGAGAGAGAGAAGAGAGAGAGTAGAGAGAGAGAGAGAAGAGAGAGAGAGAGAGAGAGGAAATAAAAAAGAAATGTGATGTGAGTCTAGCAGTAAAGGGAATGAAAAGTTTTCCCCTAGAATTAATTTATGGATAGGAAAACAGTCAGAAAGAAAAGGGACGCACACGCACGCACGCACCACCACGCACATACATACACAACCTCCTCTCTTCTTCACACAACACACCACACGCACGCGCACACGCACGCGCGCGCGCCGCACACACACACACACACACAACACACACACACAAACACACACACACACACACACCACACACACACACACACACACACACACATACACGTACGGCCCAGGATCATCGTCAAAAAAAAAAAGAAAGAAGAAAGAAAGGACGCTATGGAAACAATGAATGGTACCACAGTGTTCTTTCTACACTGACACTTGAAAGAAAAGTCTGTCGGAATGTGTCCAAAGGAACAGTCACAGAGAGACAGACAGACAGACAGAGAGAGAGAGAGAGAGAGAAGAGTGAGAAGAGATGAGTAGAAAAGGATAGGACACGCCTGCAACCAAACACAACACATGGTCCACACCGACACACCAAGTTGATTGTCTGAGAAATAAACCCGCCCGCATCCAAGATCGAATCTTTTTTTTTATCCTGTGGCATTTGTCAAAGAGATGTCAAATACACCCCAACAAATAACTAATACACACAACAAAACACAACAACAAACAAAACAGTATCGACGATATGATTGGCATAGCCCCCAACGGTTATCGTACGTCAGTTCTTTTTTTGTTTTTTTTTTTTGTTTTGTTCTGTAAGGAAACATTGGGAAAAGTCTCTATTGCACGGTAACCTAATATTGCAAACGATGCTTGTTGGAATTTCTTGTTTAGTTTAAAAAAAAAAAATTTTAAACCAGTACCAACAGTCCAACCAGAAAGAAGACGTTAGTCATTGAAAAAGAAAAAAAATAAAGACAGGAAAAACTGATGAAAAAGAGGACAAAGAAAGAAAGAAAAACTGATGAAAAAAGACAACAAAAAACTGATGAAAGCAAAAACAGTAATTTATCAAAAAGAAGACATTAGTAATTGATGGAAAAGAGGACATCTGTAATTGATTGAAAAGAGGACATCCGTAATTGACGGAAAAGAAGACATCTGTGGCTGATGAAAAAGAAGACATCAGTAAGAATTGATGGGAAAGAAGACATCAGTAAGAATTGATGGGAAAGAAGACATCAGTAAGAATTGGTGGGAAAGAAGACATCAGTAATAATTGGTGAAAAAGTAGACACCAGTACTAAACTGATGACAAAAATGACATCAGTAAGAATTGATGAAAAAGAAGACATCAGTAAGAATTGATGAAAAAGAAGACATCATAAGAAATTGATGGAAAAGAAGACATCAGTAATGATTGATGGAAAAGAAGACATCAGTAAGAATTGATGGAAAAGAAGACATCAGTAATGATTGATGAAAAAGAAGACATCAGTAATGATTGATGGAAAAGAAGACATCAGTAAGAATTGATGGAAAAGAAGACATCAGTAATGATTGATGGAAAAGAAGACATCAGTAAGAATTGATGGGAAAGAAGACATCAGTAAGAATTGATGAAAAAGAAGACATCAGTAAGAATTGATGGGAAAGAAGACATCAGTAAGAATTGATGGGAAAGAAGACATCAGTAAGAATTGATGAAAAAGAAGACATCAGTAAGAATTGATGGGAAAGAAGACATCAGTAAGAATTGATGGGAAAGAAGACATCAGTAAGAATTGGTGGGAAAGAAGACATCAGTAATAATTGGTGAAAAAGAAGACACCAGTACTAAACTGATGACAAAAATGACATCAGTAAGAATTGATGAAAAAGAAGACATCAGTAAGAATTGATGAAAAAGAAGACATCAGTAAGAATTGATGGAAAAGAAGACATCAGTAATGATTGATGGAAAAGAAGACATCAGTAATGATTGATGGAAAAGAAGACATCAGTAATGATTGATGGAAAAGAAGACATCAGTAATGATTGATGGAAAAGAAGACATCAGTAATGATTGTCATCCTATTAAAATGAGAGAAGACAGCTTTCCCTTAACGT
>CM054154.1:29956732-29984232 GCA_028751875.1 Rapana venosa
CATATAGTTAAGGTTCATGCGCATTAATATATATATATATATATATATATATATATATATATATATATATATATATATATATATATATATATATATATATATGAGTGAAACTAAACACATAGCGAATCTTTCTTCCTTATTATAATTTGTACGATTTATTACAGGCCTATTTGGGATGAGAATTTTAATGTCATTTAATGCTTGGGTTAAGGAGTCCCAAACTAGTGTCGTGAAAAAACAACCCCACCTGTATTATCTACAATACTTAGGATGAGGTGAGAGTCCATTTAAGCTACGATTAAAACATTGGATTATTCATAACGGTTTGGAGGAGTGAGTGTGCTCCATAGTATAGACACTGTTCAAACTTGCACCGTTTGTACTGCTTGTGTTGTAGATTAGAAATCCTTCGTATGAGATAATAAACCAAGGTCCCGTGTGCGAACGCACGTAGAACATCTTGCGCACACGTTAAAACCCGTTCCGCTTTTCGGAAGAGTAGGCCATTGTGTGCTGGTGGAAACGGATGATAAAAATTGACAAACTGCACACACACACGGGGACTGGATGTACAAAAGCACGTGAATGCTTATGCCATTATCCTCGAACTAAAAGAATACAGGATGTTATTAAATTTTAAAAAAGATTAGAATCCATAATAGAAAAACTAGGAAGGGTTGCGTCAGTTGCCATATTGGGCCTGGGGAAATTATATATATATATACATACATACATACACACACACACACACACACACACAATTATGTGGTCATATTTGGAGGAAGATCTTTGCTATCATTTTAAATAAAATGACGTTAGGTTCATGAAGAAAAATTGCAACAACAAAAAAGAACAATACGCGCGCGCGCACGCACACACACACCACACACACACACACACACACACACACACACACACACACACCACACACACGCGCGGCGCGCGCGATAATTGATTTCTTCATGCAAGGGGATAAGGGGAAAAATATTAGCAATCATTAATCTCAACCCCCCCCCCCCCCCCCCCCGAAAAAAAGTAAGAAATTCACGGTTTAGGAAAGAAGGGATAGGGTATGAAGAGATACCGGTATGGAGAGAGAAAGAGACAGACAGAGAGAAAAGAGAGACAGAGAGAGAGAGAGACAGAAGAGAGAGGAGAGGAGAGAGACAGACAGAGGAGGAGGAGGAGAGAGAGAGAGACTTTTAAAAAATTATCTTAATTGAAAATATGATACAGGATCTTAACCTTTTCTTTGAATATTTCATAGAATTTCTGAAACCAAAACCACCGTGCTTGCTTCCAATTTTCACACACACACACACACACACACACACACACACACACACACACACACACACACACACACACACACACACACACACACTATATATATATATATATATATATATATATATATATATATATATATATATATATATATATATATATAATTATTCGAAAGAGAATTTCTTGGTTAGAGCAAAAGCAATCGAGAAATGAAAAAGCATCAGTGTTATTTTCTCTGACCTGGCATCAGTTTTAGAATGAATTGCTAAGCTTTATTGAAGTCTTAGTAGTGGTTTTGTTTGTTTGTTTGTGTGTGTGTGTGTGTATTTTTTTAAAAAAAATACATGACAATCTAGAATCAGACGTTATTATATGTTCCTTTATCTTTAATAAAAATCATCATCATAATCAGAAGTTATTCTGTTATTTTATCTCCTATAATAATAAATAATACTAAAATGATGATGATGATAACAGTAATAATGATGATACTACTACTACTACTACTTCTACTCTACTACTACTACTACTACTTCTACTACTACTACTACTACTACCACTACCACTACTACATGGAATTTGTATAGCGCTGAATCTTGTAAAGCAAACAAGTGAAAGCGCAAGCATTCAAATTATTCCCGCGCATGCAACCGTTCACAAATTAGATTAACAATATTTACACACACACACACACACACACACACACACACACCTCACTACAGCTGAGATGCAATAGGACACTGTTTCAAGGCAAAACCAATTTCGCATAACAATCCACAATTGCTGAAAATTTTGTCCAAAGAATTCTCGTGGATGGCAGGCAGATATTGTTTCAACAAGTGACAGTCACAAAGAATACGAATGTTTGATATTGTTCCGCCACATACACAATGTAGGTTTTTCACAAATCTTGTCTGGAATGCACTTAAGTCTATTGATATGACAAATGATTGGCCAGGGTTGAGATTTATCAAATCCAAAAGGCGAAGAAAAAATATGATGAACGTCGTAAATGGTAGAAGAATTACATAGATCCAGCATCTTCCTGGGTTTTGTTTTTGTTTTTTCTAAGACTTTTCCAGCAGGTACTTTCCGTCATGCTGTATCTTTCATGTACAGAAATAGGTATGTCGAGTACACAAGCGCAATGTGAATGCTTTGCTGCAGTTTTCGCGCGTAATAAAATAAAATTACGTTGCAATGAGATGGGACCCACCAAAAAACTGACACTGGTACCTCTTAAAACTAGAACATGTATACGATGTTTTACTTCATTGATGACATCTTGTCTAAAAACCGAGAGCTTTTAAGAGATTGTAGTTCTGAAATCGAATCGACATAACATATAATAGAACGTGAAGTATTGGTCCTGAGAAAATCAAGTAAATAAATTCAAAGCCATCAAAATAGCAGTAAATAAAATCAAAGCCATCAAAATAGCAGTCAAGCTCTGCAGTAAAAATGGAACGATTTATCCCAATGTGGTACGAACTTTTTCAACTGTTAGAGAAGGAATGATGAAGGCTTGTCCCTGCCTCGCTGCTCTTAAGAAGGGATCCACCAGTATATATTTTAAGATGTGAAGGTGATTATTATGTTCTTTCACATAGGTGCTAACAATATTACTTCTTTTCTTTTTTTTTTTTTAAAGATGGAATGATCAATATCAAAGTTAGCTCTTTGAAGTTCCCATGACGGGACAAAATAAAAGAGGCATGGGTGGGCCTATCTGTTTTGGGTTAAAGTCAGACCTTTAAAAAAAAAAAAAAGTCCAGAAGTGATAGTAGTAAGCGAAGAGATAGATTTAGCTCGGTTTGGAAAGCGTTCATCAGATCTTAACGCTAATCTCATTTTGAATATTATTTTCGCTCGCTGAGCTTGTTATGACATACTTTGCTACGGTTAGTTCGCGATATTCCACCCAGTGGTAAAATTTCCATTTCTAGCATATAATGTATGTACTTGAAGAACAAGCGAGAGAAGGCACATACCAAGAGAAAGGCGGAGAACTTTACTATCGAAGCGTTTAAAGTTTCTTCAGTAAAAGACTTTGGGGAAACTGAAATAGACTTCGTGTCCATAATTATGTCAGTATAGACCGAACGACTGCTAAAGATAGGTGGTGTGTGTGTGTGTGTGTTGTGTGTGCGCTGCTGCCGCGCTTCGCGCGCGCGGCTCGAAAGCATCGACTGCTGTGCCCATTATCCATGGCACATAATCATAGACCATTAGGGCAGGGTGTGCGGGCAGTGCTTTCCTTTCCTTGCTTCTCTCTGGCTGGTCTCGCTCTCTCTCTCTCTTTTGTCAATGCTCCTCTCTTGTCTGTCTGTCTCTGTCTCTTCGGTATGTTTCGAGGGGTGTGGCGCGTGGGCGATCTCTGTGTTGGCTTCTCGTGTTGGAGAGGTGGGCTGCTTTTTTTTTTTATTCTATTTTTTTTTTTCATGTTGTTTCTATATGTCTCTCGCGTCTTAACATGTGTGCTCTATCTCTTCCTCAAATAAATTTCTCTCTCTCTCTCTCTCTCTCTCTCTCTCTCATCTCTCTCTCTCTCTCTCTCTCTCTCTCTCGTCTGTCTTCTCTCTGTGATTTATTTATTATTTATTCTTTTAGTTCGAGGACAGTGGAATAAGCACTCATGAGCTTTTTTGCATCCAGTCCCGTGTTTTCTGTCTGTCTCTCACTCTCTCTCTCTCTCTCTCTCTCTCTCTCTCTCTCCTCTCTCTCTCCTCTCTCTCTCTCTCTCTCTCTCTCTTTCTCTCCACAGAATGCACAGACTGAAAACTATTACAAAGATTTACAGACTGAAAACTCTTAACAAAGAATTTACAGACTGAAAACTCTCAACAAATAATTTACAGACTCAAAACTCTCGACAAAGAATTTGCAGACTGAAAACTCTCAACAAAGAATTTACAGACTGAAAACTCTCAACAAAGAATTTACACACTGAAAACTCTTAACAAAGAATTTGCGGATTGAAAACTGCTTTTTAAAAAAACTACAGACTGAAAACTGTATCAAAGAAATTTATAGACTGAAAACTCGTAAGAATTTACAGACTCAAAAAGGGGAACAAAAAGTGTACATGGTTTTTAAAGAAAGAAAAAAAAATCAAAACAAAGAATTGATAGACTTAAAGAC
The DNA here is from genome assembly GCA_028751875.1 of Rapana venosa. Taxonomy (NCBI): domain Eukaryota; kingdom Metazoa; phylum Mollusca; class Gastropoda; order Neogastropoda; family Muricidae; genus Rapana; species Rapana venosa. The sequence continues at coordinate 29,961,161 of CM054154.1, forward strand.
TCGAAGAAAGAATATGCAGGTATGAAAATTTGAAATAAAACAAAAAGTACAGAGTTGGACATTGAAAATCAGGAGAATTAAAAGCTCCAACAACATATATATATATATATATATATATATATATATATATAGAGAAGAGAGAGAGAGGAGAGATGAGAGAGAAGAATATATTATATATATATATATAGACGAGAGAGAGAGATGGAAGAGAGAGAGAGAGATTAGAGAGAGAGAGAGAATTTGAAAATTCAAATGAAAAATTTACCGAGTTGTAGGACATTGGAAACAAATTTTTACAGACCAAAAAAAGCTGGGAGGGGGGAAGGGGAAGAGATATACAGACTTCAAAATTTAAAAGAAAGGAATTTTCAAAGTTGAAAATTGAAAAACGAAGAATTTGGAAACCTTAACACTCGAGCAAAGGAGGTACAGACTGAATAATGATTGTATTTTTTAATGATTTAGAGACTGAACATGTAGATAAAGGATCAGACTGAATAATTATTGTATTTTTAATGATTTACAGACTGAAAATGTAGATAAAGGACAGACTGAATAATGTATTTTTAATGATTTACAGACTGAACATGTAGATAAAGGTCAGGACTGAATAATTATTGTATTTTTAATGATTTACAGACTGAAAATGTAGATAAAGGTCAGACTGAATAATTATTGTATTTTTAAGGATTTACAGACTGAACATGTAGATAAAGGTCAGGCTGAATAATTATTGTATTTTTAAGGATTTACAGACTGAAAATGTACATAAAGGTCAGACTGAATAATTATTGTATTTTTAAAAATTTTTTTTAATGATTTACAGACTGAAAATATAGATAAAGGTCAGGCTGAATAATTATTGTATTTTTAATGATTTACAGACTGAAAATGTAGATAAAGGACAGACTGAATAATGTATTTTTAATGATTTACAGACTGAAAATGTAGATAAAGGTGAGGCTGAATAATGTATTTTTTTAATGATTTACAGTCTGAACATGTAGATAAAGGTCAGGCTGAATAATTATTGTATTTTTAAGGATTTACAGACTGAAAATGTAGATAAAGGTCAGACTGAATGATTGTTGTATTTTAAATGATTTACAGACTGAAAATGTAGATAAAGGTTAGACTGAATAATTATTGTATTTTTAATGATTTACAGACTGAAAATGTAGGTAAAGGTTAGTCTGAATAATTGTTGTATTTTTTAATGATTTACAGACTGAAAATGTAGATAAAGGTCAGACTGAATGATTATCGTATTTTAAATGATTTACAGACTGAAAATGTAGATAAATGACAGACTGAATGATTATCGTATTTTAAATGATTTACAGACTGAAGATATAGATAAAGGACAGATTGAATAATTATTGTATTTTAAATGATTTACAGACTGAACATGTAGATAAAGGTCAGACTGAATGATTATTGTATTTTAAATTATTTACAGACTGAAAATGTAGATAAAGGACAGCGGAGACTGAACATTGAAACAAAGAGTGTGTATAGTGAACATTTTACACAAAGAATGGATAGAGTGAACATTTTACACAAAGTGTGCAGAGTGAACATTTTACACAAAGGGTGTGTAGAGTGCCCATTTTACACAAAGAATTGTGTGGAGACTGGAAACTCACACAAAGAACACAGACTGAAAACTTGTCTCCCCCCCCCCCCCCCCCCCCCTCACCACAAGGACTAAATGTAAAATTAAAAAAATGATGATGATTATTATGAGAAAGGAGACAACAGATTCTGTGAAGAACGAGGGAAAGTCTTAGACTCAGTATCTGATTTTTTATTTTTTATTCTGTTTTATTTTGAAATCGAACTGTTTTGTTTTGTTTGTTTTCTTCTTTTAATAATAAGGAAGCAGCAACATCTGATGAGGAGGAGGAGGAGGAGGATGATGACGACAATGATGATACTACTGTTATTAATATCATCACTATTACTATTATCACAAATAGTGCTGCTGCTGTTAGTCATCATCGTCATAATAATAATAATTTTAGCAGTCATCGTCGTCTTCATCATCATCATCATCATCATCACATCATCATCATCTCCCTCCACACACACACACACACACACACACACACACACACACACACACACACACAACACACACACACACACACACACCACACCACACACACACACACAAAGTAGAACAACTTGGGCCAGAGAAATTTCACTTGCAAGCACCTAATAGTCAATAATAATCATAATAATGATGATGATAATCATCATCATAATCATCATCATCAAGCATTCTTAATAATGATAATAATAAGACCAACAATGATGGTCATGATGTTGATAATTATTTCATAGCTATCATTAACAAACATAATATCATTGTTCTTCTTCTTCATTATTATTACATTACTATTATTACCATTATCGTTGTTATCATCATCACGGTTTGGCGACTTTCCGATCAAGTTTTGCAATCTTTCATTTTTGTATACATTAATTTTTTTTAACAACTTCAAACAGATGACTGGTTGGCACTTACATAATTATCCAACCGAAACAATCGGCATGTCGTCTGTTGCAGTGTGTAGCCATCCGTCACAATGTGTGTGTATGTATGTTAGTCCGTCGTGTCCGACGATGACCTCCTAAACAGCAGAGGAGACAGCTACTGTTTCGGAAACTGGGCAGAAATTTGATTATAGTGGAGATGCCTTGCCCACAACAGTACATCCCCACTCTCTCTCGGCCAAGTGGGCATAAGGACAGTCAGCGTTGGAGATGTTCTCCAAAGGCCAACCAGCCCCCAGGGCTGCAGCACATAAGGACTGTGCGAGTCAAGCCTCCTAGTCAGAGAGTCATAGTCGATCAGTGAAGACTACGCTGTAAAGTGGAATTCCATGAGTGGGAAAGAAAGCCACTGGTCATACAGTCTCTCACTTTGCTGTTGCCCCCAGCGTCAATGGTTTAATCAAGAACTGTGATAAAGCCCAGGCGCTGACGGCACAATATGTGAATAATCATGACAGGACTATGTTAAGTTTTACTCGTTGTCTTGTCAAGGCAGGATTGTATACTTGGTGACACTTTGTTGAATAAATTCTGTTTCAACCATGACTATAATATCATCATTGTTGTAATCACCATTAGTATTGTTCTTGTTGTTATCATCAATATCATCATCATCATCATCATCATCATCATCATCATCATCATCAGTGATATTGTTGTTCACTTGGCTAGCTGGCTAGCAGTGAACGGGGTATGGGAGCAAACTTTTGTTTAATGAAGCAGATGTTTTACTGGAGACAACAAGATAGTACGTTTACTCAGTTAGTATCAGATGTAATAACTCTGACAGACTATGCACACAATACAGTAGGTTGACACAATACAGTAGGTTGGCTATCTTTGCATTCTTTGTAAGCAAGAAAGAGATGAATTATTTGTAAAAGCAAGAAAGAGATGAATTCTTTGTGAAAGCAAGAAAGAGATGAATTATTTGTAAAAGCTTGACAAAGATGAACTATTTGTAAAAGAGTTGTGTTTTTTTAAAGTTCCAACTTATTTGTAAACTAGATAGTTGAATTATTTATAAGCAAGAAAGATAAGGATTATTTGTAAGCTAGAAAGAGATGACATATTTGTTGAAAAAAAGTTGATTTGTTTGTAAGCAAGAAAGAAATGAATCATTTGGGAAAGCAAGAAAGAGATTAATTATTTGTGAAACCAAGAAAGAGATGATTTATTTGGAAGGAAGAAAGAGATGATTTATTTGTAAAAGCAAGAAAGAGATTAATTATTTGTGAAACCAAGAAAGATATAATTTTTTGGTAAAAACAAGAAAGAGATGAATTATTTGTAAAAGCAAGAAGGAGATGAATTATTTGTAAAAACAAGAAAGATATGAAGTATTCGTAAAAGCAAGACAGATGAATTATTTGTGAGCAAGAAAGAGATTAATTATTTGCAAAAGCAAGAAAATATGAATTATTTGTAAAAACAAGAAAGATATGAATTATTCGGAAAAGCAAGACATAGATGAATTTTTTGTGAGCAAGAAAGAGATGAATTATCCGTATAAGAGATGAATCATTTGTAAAAGAGATTAATTATTTGTAAGCAAGAAAGTTTAATTTGTGAGCAAGACAGAGATGAATTATTTGTAAACAAGAAAAGAGATTAATTATCTCTATAAGAGATGAATTATTTGTTAAAGAGATTAATTATTTGTAAGCAAAAAATTTTAATTTGTGAGCAAGACAGAGATGAATTATTTGTAAGCAAGAAAGAGATGAACTATTTGCAAAAGCAAGAAATAGATTAATTATTTGCAAAAGCAAGAAAGATTATTTGCAAAAGCAAGAAATGAATTATTTGTAAGGAAGAAAGAGATGAATTTTTTGCAAAAGCAAGAAAGAGATGAATTATTTGTGAGCAAGAAAGATGAATTATTTGCAAAAGCAAGAAAGACATGAATTGTTTGTAAGCAAGAAAGATGAATTATTTGTAAAGCAAGAGATTAGTTATTTGTAAGGAAGAAAGAGTAGTGATCACTAAACACAAATTAATAATAATGAATTAAAAATAACTATAGTAATTTTTTTAAAAAAAAGAACAAAGTTAGCAAAGAGATGAATAAGCATACACACACACTCTCTCTCTCTTTCTCTCACTCTCTCTTCTCTCTCTCTCTCTCTCTCTCTCTCTCTCTCTCTCTCTCTCTCTCTCTCTCTCTCTCTCTCTCTCTCTCCCACTCACTCACTTACTTACACCCACCCACCACCCACCCACCCACCCACACACACCGTCTCTCTCTCTGTCTCTCTCTCTCTCTCTCTCTCTCTCTCTCTCTCTCTCTCTCTCTCTCTCTCTCTCTCTCTCTCTCTCTCTCCCTCTCTCCCACTCACTCACTTGCTTACACACGTACACCCACCCACCACACACCGCCTCTCTCTGTCTCTGTCTCTTCCTCTCTCTCTCTCTCCTCTCTCTCTCTCTCTCTCTCTCTCTCTCTCTCTCTCTCTCTCTCGCTCCCCCACTCACTCACTTGCTTACACACTTACACCCACCCACCCACACACCGCCTCTCTGTCTCTCTGTCTGTCCTTCTCTCTCTCTCCTCGTGTCTTCCACACCCATCTCTCTCTCTCTCTCTCTCTCTCTCTCTCGTCCTCTCCTCATCACTTCTTCTCCTCTCTCTCTCTCTCTCTCCCTCCTCTCTCTCTCGTCTCTCCCCTCTCTCTCTCTCAGTGCTGATCTCATATCTTCTGACCTTGGTGATAGTGATCAGTGCCTGTTGTCTGATCCCTCCCTCTCCTCCTCCCTCTCATTGTGTTCCACCTGTCTCTGTGGGCACAGAGATAGAGACATATAGATTGGTAATAGATAGATAGATCAATAGCTGGTACTAGATATAATATATAATAATAGGTAATAGATAGATAATAATAGATATAGAGATAGGTAATAGATAGATAGGTAATAGATAGATAAGAGTAATAGATAGGTAATACATAGATAATAGATAGAAAGATAGATAGATAGATATATAGATAGATACACACACCGCCCCGGCACACATACACATCTAAGCAAGAAGATAATTATATTCCTCGTCTCTCTCTCTCCTATATATATATATATATATAAATCCTCCTCGTCTCTCTTAAATTATAGTCATATATATTACCTTAAATATATGACCATAATTGTCCCAGGTAAAATCACCCCCCCCCCCCTCTCTCTCTCTCTCTCTCTCTCTCTCTCTCCTCTTTCTGTCTCAGTATGACGTTCATTTTAAATGTCATAGCAAACGTTTCACAATGATGTAAAATTGAGATTGACGTCATTCCATCACGTCATAATAATTAAAAAAAACCCTGAGGAAAGCCGAAATATTGGGGAACATTTATTATGCTGGTTGTTATGCTTTCACTTTGTGTGGTGTATATATATATATATATATATATATATATGGCATGATGAAAAAAAAAGCAGCTGCACTGCTTTATTCAACGTACCACCTGAAAATAAAAGTTTGACTTGACTTTTCAACACACACACAACACACACACCACACAACCACAACACCGACAACATACACAACGCACACACATACATGGCAAACACACAACAACATCACACACACAACATATACACACAACCACAACACACACACACACACACACACACAGATTCATATTCATGTGCTGCACGTGTAAAGTTTACAAATGATTTAGTCATGAATATCGTATCGGTTTATTTACCGAAGGGAGCTAATGATTCTAATACAGAGTGGCTGCATTCACTACAAGATAATCAGAAGTGGCTGGTAGGAGGAGATTTTAATGCCCACGCGCCTTTTTGGGATAAAGGAAGTATATCCATTTCCTGCAATCGTTTTTTAGAAAACATAATAGACTCTTGCCTGTGCCTACTAAATGATGGTAGTATCACGATAATACCTGACATTTGTACTCACAGAGCATCAGCATTAGATTTGTCTTTGATATCTTCTGCTCTTGCTCCAGAATGTACATGGGTAACAAATGATGATACATTGGGAAGTGATCACCTACCTATTGTAATAACATTTAATGAAATGCCAATCCTCTGTGACACTGAAAAAGACATCATTCCAAAATTTAAATATAAAGAGGCCGATTGGGAGAAGTTTAAAAGTATCCTTGCTGCCTACAATACAAACAACTTAGATTCTGATAATATTGACCAATTTTATTCCACTTTTACAAATGTCATTATTCAAGCTGCGCACCTATCCATTCCCATCATTAATCACTTAAATCAAAAAAGTGTTCAGGGAATGTTTGGTGGACACCTGCTTGCGAAGAAGCAGTGACCAACAAGCATTTAATGTTTAAAATGTATCTAAAAACAAGACATCAGAAAACAACGAAAAACAGAAACAGGCAAAAATTAATAGCAACATGGTCATAGCTCAGGCAAAACGACAATATTGGTCGTCATTTTGTTCCAGTGACATATCAAGTCATACAGATCTAAAAAAAAGTGTGGAAAAAATTTCATGAAATGAGAAAAGGTGTGACTTTACCAACTTGTCCGATTAAGCTAAAAAACAACGAATTTCCATCCAATGCAGAAAAGGCTGAGGCTTTTTCAGATATGTTCTCAGAATCCATGTGTATTGAAGGTCTCTCACTTAAAAGTAGTAAGTACAGAAAATCTGAAGAGAACAAAAAATAATATGAAGACCCACTTTCTAATAACACCGAATACATCAATGCCCCAATAACAATCAATGAAATAAAAGATGTATTACATTCTCTTCCTAATAAGAAAACTTCTGTTGGATTAGATGCCATATCCAATGATATGCTTAAACATTTACCAGAAAAATTCATTTTTCTATTACATAAACTTTTCCAAAAGTGTTGGACTGAAAGTGTATGCCAGTCAACTGGAAGCAGTCCATCATTGTTCCCATTCATAAAGCAAGGAAAGCCAAAAAATGACAAAACTAGTTACAGACCCATAGCGACTGACTTCTAACACAGGTAGCTAATGGAGCGAATCATTCTAAGAAGGATTGTGTATTATTGTCAGAAAAATAAGGTAGTTCCAATCAATCAAGCAGGCTTTCAAAAAGGCAGATCTGCAATTGATAATCTAGTTAAACTAACAACACAAGTCAAACAACAGTTTGCAAGAAGAAAAAACTTACTTGCAACATTTTTGATGTCAGAAAAGCCTACGATCAAGTCTGGCATGCTAAATTACTGCGTAAATTGAAGACTACTGGATTATCTGGGCATGTTTATTATTATATCAAAAGCTTTTTATGTAACAGAAGTATACAAGTGAGAGTAGGGAATACATATTCACACTCTAGGTCACTCCATATGGGTTTACCACAGGTTCTGTTATAGCCCCTTTCTGTTTAATATACTGTTATAACGATCTACCCACAAAAAAGTCTAAAAATAATCATCCTAGTACAATATGCTGATGATATATGTATGTGGATGAAATGTCACTATGAAGCGCAGTACAACAAAGAGGATGATCATTATACCAGAAAAATCTATCAAAAAGAGTTAGATAATTTATATAAATATATTTTTGAAAATGGTCTGACATTTTCAACAGAAAAAACGCACATTATGCTTTTTAACAATGGCAGTGATCCAGATACACTACCGCAGTTTAAGATTGGAGGGGAGCTAATTCAGTACACAAATACTGTCAAATTTTTAGGCATATTACTTACATCAAAATTGACTTGGAATGCTCATATTGGATACATTTTAACAAAAGCTAGAAAATGTATTAATTTCTTAAAATGGTTACCAGACAGTCTTGGGGACAAGATATAGTCACTCTGAAATGCTTAGCTACGTCACTTATACGGTTCCAAGCTGTCTTATGGACAAGAAGTCTTTTTTAGTGCTCCAATATTTTACTGAAAAAACTCCAAAGTGTAGACTGTAAAGCATATAAACTTGCACTTGTGTACCATTCCACACCTCCACCATAGGAACTTATAACGAAATTGGGGAACTTCCCCTAGCCGAATACCGACAACTTTCATGTGCCAATATGTTTACGCAGCACAACAAATGAAAACTTGTTTCTAGTGAAATAACAGTCGAAGCAAAAACAAATTATCCTAAAAGGGCTAGACATATTTCGTGTTTAACGCCTATTGGTACTTATGTATCAGACCTTTTCAAAAGTCAGGACTTAATCATTATGAATTAGAAATGCAGAAAGAAGCTTTTGCCATGCCCTTCGTGGGAAATAAATAAAGCATATTTTGATATAGAATGTACTAATGAAAAAAAGAACGAAAACCAAAATATCATGGTTGCAGATATCCAATCACATATTGAAAATAAGTATACTGACAACTTAAAAGTATATACAGATGGGTCAGTCTTAGAAAATAATGAAGCTGGTTCAGCATTCGTCATACCAGCTCTAAAAACAGAGAAATCATACTATCTTGGTAAACATCATTCAATATTTACAGCTGAACTTATTGCAATTCTTATGGCTCTTAACTATATTCTTGATTTTGCATTTCCCATCATTCCTATCTTACTTTGTGTAGATTCTAAGTCGGTACTGTATGCTATCAAATCCCCAAATTCCAGGAAAGTATCCAGAATCATTTTTGAAATTAAATATGTCATACACCTTTTAAGTTTAAGAAGTATTCCTGTCTCCTTTTGTTGGGTACCTTCGCACGTTGGAGTTTTTTCAAATGAGTGGGCTGACAGAGCTGCAAAAAGGGGGGCAAGACATCATTTTGAATCAATAGAACTGCATGTTCCATTATCTCTACAGGAGGGATACAGTTTATTAGAACAGACGTCGTGGAGTAAGTGGAGAGAATCAGATCAATTCAAGGAACGATCTTTAAAGAATTGCCTGACTAATGGCCTTATTTCATGTTACATGACTCCTTCTCAAACACATTTAAGTATTGCAACCACAAGAAGAGTTAATGCACACTATATTTTAGATTAAAATTAAATGCATTTATAACAAAATTTTGTAAAAATGTGAGGTGCCTCTGTGGGGAACATATTTCCAACACTCACATCATATTTGAGTGTTCAATTGTAAAACCTTTTTTACCCACATTTTGTGAGCAGTCTGTGGAAACTGTTTTTAAAAATCCGAAATTAGCCTTTGCCATTGTTAAATGTCTATTGCACAGCCCATTAGAGTATTTGTTGTAGTTATTTTATAGATGTTTCATGTTAAAAATTTGTTGAATTTAAATGTTTACTCATGTTTAAGATTCCCCCCACCCCTTTAATTGCATGAAAATACCAACACACATGTTACCTAATCAGTCTTTTCTCTGTACATTCCCCTCTCCACTACATCCACTACATTTTCCACATCCTTTGTCTAATATCACTAAGAGTGAACAGACGTTAAATTGAAGACAACAACAACAACAACAACACACACACACACACACACACACACACACACACACACACACACACACACACACACACACACACACACAACCACAACACACAACTACAACACACACACAGCACAACACACACAACCACAACACACACACACACACACACACACACACACACACACACACACACACACACACACACACACACACACACACACACACACAGACAAACAACACAACCACAACACTCACACTCACACACACACACACACACACACACACACACACACACACACACACACACTACAAGGAAGAAAACGGGGAAGTAGTTTTAAAGAGAGACACACTGACTGGCTGAGATAAAAAAATAATAAAGATCGAATATTGCATCATCATCATCATCATCACTACCAGAGAGAGAGAGAGGAGAGGGGAGAACAAGCAAGCGTGTTCCTTGCTGTATGTCGATCCATTGGCATTAAAACACAACACACGCGCACACACACACACTTACACTTAACCCCCCCCCCCCCTCCCCTCACCACCCTACCCAACTCCACCCCCCCCCCCTCTCTCTCTCTCTCCCTTGTTTCCAGACAGGGACAAAAACATGAATGTAGCTAAAAATTCGAATATTCCAGGAGCAGTGTGCCTTTCTCTCTCTCTATATATATATAATAATAAAATTACTACATATATATATATATATATATATATATATATATATATATATATATATATATATATATATATATATATAGCCAGTAGCAGAAGTAGACAAGAGTGCTAGTGTCTGTGTGTGTGTGTGTGTGCTAACCATTGTACCACTGCTATGAAAGAGACGCCAGCACTGCTCCTGCGAGCGCGTGTGCGTGTGTATGTGGCACAGTCAGCCAGCCAGCCAACCAACCAGCCAGCCAGCCAGCCAGTCAGTCAGCCAGCCAGACAGACAGACAGAGACAAGCGAGCCAGACAAGGGCGCGTGAGGGGCTGCCGGCTTCTGATTGGCTGACGCCAGGCACGCGGGCGGGTCAGGCGAGGTCGGGTCAGGCGAGGTCGATGACCTTGGCCGTGTTGCGTGTGTGTGTGCGTAAGTGTGTGTTGTGTGTGTGTGTGTGTTGCCTTGCTTGGCTCAGCTGACTTGGCCGCTCTGTGTGTGTGTGTGTGTGTCGCTGTCTGTCTGTCTCTGTCTGTCTCTCTGTGTGTGCTTGTGTCTAGCCTGTGTTTGCGTGCGTGCGTGGATATGCTGGTGTGTGTGTGTGTGTGCATGTGTGTGTGTAGTGTAGTGTAGCCAAAACCCCCGGAATAGCGAAGTGGGAAACGTTTTCGCTATACTCTTCGCGCTCAACCTTGCCACCGGATTCTCCCCCCCCCCCCCCCCCCTCTCTCTCTCTCTCTCTCTCTCCACTCCTTTGCCTACCTCCCCCCCCCCCCCCTGCCCCCCCCCCCCCCCCCCCCCCCCCCCCCCCCCCCTTCTCTCTCTGGTTATGGTTGTTGCTGGCTGGTGGTAGTAGCCCCAGCAATGGCTGCTGCCTGTGTGTAGTGTACTGGGGTTTAGGAGGAGGAGGAGGGGTGGGTGGTGGTGGTGGAACAAGCCGGGTGTGCTAGCTAGCAAGTAGTAGTAGCCTTTTTGGTGAGGAGGACAAGGCCAGGGAATGGGCCTGGTGGAGTGGTCAGTGGCAGTGGACAAGGTGGCTGGACACTGGCTGCCAAGGCCACAGGATGTCTGGACAGTTGTTGTTGTTGTTGCTGGGCTTGTGTTGTTGAGGTTTGGACACTGGGCACCCTCTCTCTCTCTCACACACACACACACACATACACACACACTCTCTCTCTCACACACACACAGCTGAGAGTCCTTGCCGGCTCACTACTACACACTTGTTAGGTTGTTTTTTTAATTTTTTTTTGCTTGAGGGGATAGAGAGTTTGTTGGGTTTTTTCTTCTTCTTTTTATCTCATTATCTCTTCTCTCTTCTCTTTTCTCTCTCTCTCTCTCTCTGTCTCTCTCTCCCTCTGTTTCTTTTTCTTGCCAGCAACAAGAGTGGTAGTAGTAGTAGTAGAAGGATAGTGGGGAGATAGAGAGAGAGAGAGATGCTGCTTCAAACTTGTGCCAGCAAAGTTGTGACTTGAGGTCTGTGGTCTGTCTGTCTGCTTGCCTGCCTGCCAGGATGTTGCTGCTACTGCTACTGCTGCTGCTGCTGCTGCTTCCCCAACTTGTTGCCTCCTCTGTGTGTTGTTTGGCCTGGTGTGTCTGTGTTTTTAGTACTGGACTGACTAAACTACCACCCTGAGCAACAAGCAGTGTGGGTACTGGTACAACCCTTCTGTTTTCTTCATCTTCTTGTTGTTAGTGACACTGTGATTGCTGTGGCAGCAACAAAACGAAAAAAGGAAGTGAAAACAGTAGTGTAGAACACAGGTTTGTGTAAGGAAGTTGGAAATTAGCCAGTGCCACTACCATGACTTTGTGACTTGTGTAAAAGTGAGAGAGACCCTACTTGGGGTTTTGGGGGTTGCTTTGCTTTTTTTCTCCCTCCCTCCCTGCCAGTGTGTGTGTGGTTTTGTGTGGTGATGTTATGATCCCCATGCGAACAGACTTCAAACGTCAGTGTGTTGAATATGTTGAGTGTGTGTTTGGTAGTACTGCCGCGCCGGTGGAGTTTGTGGGGGCAAACAGTGAAAAGAAAACGTGTGGAAAGCCTTCTGGGTGTTTTAGGATGACCACATCTGCCCAGCATGCCACGATGGTGATTCCGCCTGTGAGCCGGTGCGACCTTGTTGAATGTTGAGTGGTTCAACGTTGTGTGCTGAGTAGCCGTAAATTCTCGAGTACTGAATGCTTGGTGACTTGACTGGTGAGGGATCAACGTTACGGCTTGTGTGTGTGTGTGTATATGTGTGCGTGCGCACGCAACCAACAAAAAACCAAGCCCTAAACAAACGAACAACAACAAAAAGTGAAGAAACATGGAGCCTTGTGTCGATGTGGAAGGAGTGAGTGTGTACCGTGCAGAAAGATGTGGTGTTGTGGCATGCTAGGATAATATGTGACGGCGGTGGCGGTGATGTGAATGTGAGTGGAGTATTGCTGTGTGCATGGGCTAGACATGGGTGAGTTGCTGGACCATTTGCTTGCTTTTTTGTTGTTTTGTTGTTGTTGTTGTTTTCATGCGAACAGGTTGAAGGCATGCGTGTTTGTAGGTGATGAGTGTACAGCGATTGGTTTTGCAGAGTTGGTAGGAGTTTTGCCTGTTTTGAAATGTGCTTGATATTTTGTTCGTGGTAGGTTGTGTGTTGGCTTCCTTAGTGTTTTCGTGTCGTTTTATGTGATAACGGTGGCTATGAAAATGTAATCCAGTGTATGTTGGGAGTTTTCATGCTAAGTAAACAATCAGAAATTTGATATCCTTCCTTCTCCAAAACCCTTCTCAGTCTTCACCCACCCTCTCCCCTTCTCCCTCTCTCTCTCATCCTCACATATCACGGTTATTCTGTAATGAAATGAGCTAACAACAAGAAGCAAAGAATCAGCAACACCCACTACTGTTGGGTTTTTCAAGCTAAAACCATCCTGCCCCACAGAATTTTAAAAAAGAAAGAAAAAGTTCTCTCCTAGCATCCTCAACAGATTTTTAGACAACAAAGTACATACCATCAACAGCTAACTTCAAAAACTCTGTCGGGCAAGTTTCCTGATCTGCAAAGAAGAATTGTGTACACTTTTGTTGTGAAGAAAACACACACAGGCGTGCGCGCACACACACACACGTGCACACACGCACACACACACACGCACACACGCAACGACACACACACACACACACACGCACACACAAAAAGAAAGAAAGAAGGGAAAGTGAAGATTTGAGGACAAGATTCTTAAAAAGTAAACGAGAAAAAGAAACGCATCAGCAACTTAAGAGGAGTAGTAATAGTAGGAAGAAGAAGAAGAAGAAGAAGCAGTTGAAGAAGTTGCAGCAGTATCAACAACAACAATAAAGTACACAGTACCTAACTCACCCAAGCCTTTACAATAAGGGGAGAGAGTCCAGTAGAGACAAGCTGACAAGAGAGAGAGCAAGCTATAAATAGTCCCTCTGCCTGTAAACTGGGTACAGTGAAGTTGACAAATGGCTGGCACAGAGAGAGAAAGAGTGTGTGTGTGTGTGTGCAGTGATAAGCAGTTGCAGGCTAGCTTAACTGGACAGACCCATAGACAGACAGACAGGGGTAGATGTCAGTGCATATACAGAGAGAAGTGAAAATACTACTCACAGATAAGAGAATGGGCATGCCGATGGATGGACGGACAGACAGACAGGAGACAGACACAGCTTCAAGGCAGGGAGAAACTGGTTGTAGCAACAGCAGCAGCAGCAGCAGTAACAGCCAGCAGTAGCAGCCAGCTGCACACACACACACAGGCACAGGCACACGCATGCACAGACACACACGCATGCACACACACACACATGAACACACACACACACACACACACACACACACACACACACACACACACAGGCCTCTAGCAGCACACAGGCTGTTCAGGCAGGCAGGCAGAGACCTTTCATTCCCTTCTGTGTGTGTGTGTGAGTGTGTGTGTGAGAGAGAGTCTGTGTGCAAGTGTGTGTGCATGTGTGTGTGCAGTGTGTGTAAGTGTGTCTGTGTGCAGCGTGTGTGTGTGTGTGTGCAGCCTGTGTGTGTGTGTGTGTGTGTGTGCAGCCTGTGTGTGTGCAGTGTGTGTGTGCAGTGTCTGTGTGTGTGTGTGCAGTGTCTGTGTGTGTGTGTGCAGTGTCTGTGTGTGCCTGAGTCCCCCTTGACTGTCAGCACCTCTAGTGTGGGGCAAGAGGCCTCCCTCCTCCCTCCTCCCTCTCCCTCTCCTACTCCACCCTCTCCCTGGGTTCTTCCTTTTCTCTCTCCTTCCCTCTCCCTCTCTCCTTCCCTCCCTCCTGCCTGTCCTCCTCCTCCCCTCTCTCCCTCCTCCCTTTCGCCCCAGTGACCTCAAAATGTGTGTGTGTGTGTGTGTCTCTCTCTGTGCCTGCTTGCCAGCCTGTCTACCAAGGTTGAGTGTGTTCTGTGTTGTGTCATTCCGCCAATGACAGCTTGCTCCCCCACGCCCCCCCCCCCCCCCCCCCCCACCTCCTTCTCCACCACACCTTTATCTCCCTCTCTCACCTACCTCCAAGCCTCCCTCTACCCCCCCCCCCCCCCCCACCACCTTCAGGGCTTTCCTTCTCTCTCCCCTCCCCTGGGCGCAACAGAAGAATTTCAAATCTTTATTTTTTCAAAAAAAGTGGCGGGGGTAGGCAGCCTTTTGGGTTTAGGCAATAAGTAGTAAGGACTACAAAATGCAGAAGTTGAGGTGTGGGGTGGGGTTGGGGGTGGGTTTAAATCTTTTGTCTCTCCCCTTTGTCTCTCTGGTCCCCCCCCCCCCCCCACCCCTAATCTTCCTTTTTAAGGATAGAAAACCTATCCAGACATGTGTGTTTGGTGGAAATGTAAATGTGTAGTCATTCTGTACATCTATAGGGCTGAAGCGTTGTGTGTGTGTGTTGTGTGTGTGTTCTTTGTCTTTGTTTTTCTTTTTTCTGAAGGAGGGAGGAGGGATAGGGGGTGGAGGGAGGGGGGGGGGAGAGGCAGGGAGATAAAAAGTAGAATTAGGGTGAAGGAAGGGTGGTAAGAGAGATAGGAATGAGAAGTGTTGGCATTGGCTTGGCTGCGAGATCGATATAAAGTGGTGGTGGTAGTGTGACGAAGGTGGTGGTGATGGTGATGATGAGGATGACTGTGGTGAAGGTGGTGGTAGTGGTAGTTGGCACTGATGGAGAACAGTGTCTGTGCCTGTGGCGGGCAAGCAATTTTTGTTGCTGACGTCAGTGTAGTCAGCACACAGTGGCTTAGTGGAGAGATATGGGGGGGGGATGGATGGAGGGAGGAGGGGGGACAGCCTGTTGCTGCTGCTTCTGCTGCTGCTACCAGACAGAGGGTTTATATACTATACCCCACCCCGCTCAATCCCCCCCACCCCACACCCTTCCCCTCCCCCACACCCTCCCCACACATCCTTTCCCTTCAGCAGCTCTCTCTCCTCCTCTTCCACTTTCCATTTCCCTAGGTCCCCTTCCCCTTCCAGTCCCCAAAGTACCATCCCTGGGTCTTGCTGTCTGTCTTGTCTCTTTTTTTCTTTTCTCTCTGTTCTGTGTCTCTTTCTCTTTCTCTCTCCTTTTCCCAAGCTGTTCCAGACATCTAAGTTAGCTAGCTAGGTCTGCCTACAGCCCATCAAGGAGGAGGAGGAGGAGAAGAGAGAGAGAGAGAGAGAGTCTGGCCTGGCCTGGTCTGGTCTGGCTCTCCACAATGCCTTCAGGACTGGAGTGAGAGAGAAAGAGAGAGAGAAAGCCAACCACACGCTGCCAGTTTTGCAAGTGGCCAGGTACAGTCAGTCCTCGCTGTTGCTGCTGCTGCGCTGTGGCGCAGCCCGCTATGTCATGTCGTCGTCGGCTGTTCGGTTTGCTCGTGTCTGTAGCTTCCCACATTGCTCCTCCACCGACTCTCAACTTTTTTTTGGGGGGGGGGGGGGGGGGGGGTTGTTGGTCTTCCCCTTCCTGCATTTCCTTCCTGCCTTCTTCCTCCTTCCTCCTCCTCCACTACCACCACCACCCCTCCTTTTTCTGCTGTCAGTGAATGACACAAATGACGACGTCTGTCATTGCTTTTTTGGGGGTTTTTTTTGTTGCTTTTCCAGCTGTGGAGTGTCTTTGTTGATTGAGATGGTGCAGGAGGTGTGTTGTTGTTTTTTTGGCGTAGACATACATAACACATATATATATGGACGCCAAGGAGAAGGAGGAGGTGGAGAGTGGCAGGCAGTATAGGTTGGAGGGAAGCTGGCATGGGGGGAGGGGAGGGGGGGGAGAGAGACCTCGGGGTCAGATTGGACCGACTGCCACAGTCTTAACAGATTGCTTGGATATTTTGAACGCGAAGTGGGTTGAGGAGTCGAGTGGAGTGGTGGTAGTGAAAGCTGTGACGGTTTCTGTGCCGCTGCCGTCGTGTCGTGTTGTGTCATGTCGTGCGGCTGGTAAGATAAAGGAGGCTGGTTGCCCAATCAGCAGATCCCAGCGTGACAAGTCCCTGTGACGCAGGTAAGCGTTTTGAATTTGAATGCAGCAGCCGCCGGCAGCTTGCTTCCGGCTTGCTTGCTTGCGTCGACTGAGGAGGGGAGGGGGAGGGGAGGGGTGAGGAAAAGGGTGGGAGGTTGCATTGCACATGAATTGTTCGACTGTGGTGTTGGCTGAAGGCTCGAAATTGGAAAATGGGCCAGGCTTAGCGGTTGGGGCAGTCCATGTGGGGTTTTGAGGAGGAGGAGGAGGGGTGTGCAGCTTGTGAAGAACAGTTTTTTTTAGAGCGACTGGAGCGAAATGTGTTGTGTGCGAAGGTTAGTGGTGGAAGAATCTGGCAAGGTTTTTTGCTTTGTTTTTTTGTTTATCCTGTCTCACCCCCTGCTCTTCTCTCCTCTCTCACTCGTACCTGTCTGTCGCCTGCAAAAAAAAAGAAAATTGTTGTCAGTGTGGAGACGTAGACATAACAAAATGTCGTTGCCCTCTGCTTTATAAATGTACAGTTTGCCACAGCCCATTTTCTGATGTAATCCAAAACTTGCACATGTCTAGTTCAGTCTCTGTTCAGCTGGGGGGGGGGGGGGGGGGGGGGGGGGGGGTTAGGGTATGTATGCAGTCAGCTGTGTGTGGATAGGTATGAAAAGAGGGAGGGCTTGGTTTCTTTTCTGGGTGGCGAACAGGTAGGCCCGGTGTGACAGATAAGAGTGGTGTGGTGGTGGTGGTGGTAGGTGGAGGAGGAGGGGAGATAGGGGAGGAGGAGGAGGAGGGAGGGAGAGAGAGAGATGTTGGGAGGAGGGGCTTCAAAACCCAGACGATTGTTGACACGGTTGAGATTCACCCGCCACTGCTCGCCCACCGAGACATTTCAGGCCTGTGGACCAGGGCTCCACAATCATGCCCAATATGTTGTCAGGAGGAAAAAAAAGGGGAGGGGAGAGGGTGGGGTGGAAAGAACGATTTAAAAAAAAAAATAATAAATAAAAGCGTTTGAGTCTGGATTGTAGGTGGAGTGGAGGTGAAGAAAGCGTGGCGTAAGGGCGGGCAAGAAATGCATGACGTACTTGGCTGTGCCTGCCTGCTTGTCGTGCTTACTTCCCGGCTCGATCCGCCGCCCTCCTCCTTCTATCACGTGGTCTTCTCCACAGTCCTGACACAGTTACTTCCCTTCCCTCTGTCGCCGCTGCTGCCACCACCACCTTTTCCATTCGCGCTGCCATGGCTGCCTCTAGTTTCAGCGTGTCAGCAGTTCTTTTCTTCTTTCTTTTCTTAAAACTTGCGTTTGTTAAGTGTACCTGAAGTGTCACGGATTAGGAAATCGTGAACTAGAAAAGAGTGAGACCGGTTGGAAGGAGCTAGGAAAGGTGCGCGTGCGGAGGGGAAATCGATGCGTCGCACCGTTCGCATGCGCGGAGTGGCGGCATCTTGGAGCTCTTCGCTCTCCCTACAAGTTTGGATTGTGAATTTCAGGATATAGTGTTTCACTACTGTGTCGTGTGTGTGTTGTTTTGTGAACAAGGTGTGATGGTCGCACTGTTAAGTGTTAGGCGTTTCTTTTCTTTCCACCCCTCTTCCCTAAGTTTGATGGTGGATTGTGTGTTCCAGCCAGTTGACTGGTGATCCAACCTCTGAAGTCAAGGCATGATTGCGTCGCTGAGGTAAGCAAAGGAATGGCGGTGTTACAGACAAAGAGGGGATGTTAAAATGATGAAAATTAGTAAAGAGTCGTTAAGGATTTCGTGTGAACATAACGCGCCGAAAATTGCGAATTAAAGATGGCGACGAAGCGTCGTTTCCCAGCGGGAAGGCGCCTCGTTCCTAAAGCCAGTAACATTGGCTTGGTAAGGGTCATGTTCTGTATGTGACATGCACGTTCACTTCAGAGACTTACAGCTTATTGGGCTATTGCTCACCATTTCCACATAGATAAACCTATCTTCTATCAACGGGGTCGGGCGGGTTTTGCTCTCTCTCTCTCTCCTCCCGAGAAGACTTAAAACGAAATGTGCGCGACAAGGTAGACTCCAGCGTGGTGGCGGGCATATTGTGCGCAGAGGTGGCGTGGCTGCCGTCAGACCAACATGGTGGCCCTGGTGTCGGCGAGGTTGTGGAAGATGACGTACAGCAGCGAATGTCCCCCAGCAGCGTCGGTCGGCTTCCTGTCTGCGCTCCTCCCTCCTACCTTGTGCATTACCCGGACAGTTGTGTTCACTTGGTGAGGTAAGGGCGGCAGACAGTGCAGTGTACATGCTGAGAGCCCAGCCACCATGATGACGCGCCCCAGTGAAAAGCCCCCCCCCTTTTTTTTTTTTCTTTTTTGCTTTTTGTAGATAGCGGTCTCGGACATAGACGGCTTGCTTTGCATTTTGTGGCCAGGCTGGTGGCTGCGGCTTGTTGACAGTACAGTACAGCGCAGCGCAGCGCAGTGCACATTTCATTCCTTCCTTCCTTGCCTAGTTCTCTACTTAACTCGACCCTATTGTTTCTTCACTGAAGGAAATCAAGTGCAAGATGAAAATAGCGTAGAAGTTATGTATTGTACTTGGGGCATTTCCTTGCACTACAGAGAGAGAGAGAGAGGGGTGGGGGAGGGGGGGGGGGGGGGGGAGAGGAAGGGGTCAGGGGTCTTTGCTTTGACTTTACTTTTTTGTTAGTTTGAAAGAATAAGTGAACAAGGAATGAGTGTTGTTGGTTGCAAAGAACTTTTAATGATGACTTCATCCAATGAAGAGAGGTTGAGGACTGCCATGCTGATCCGAAGTTGGGTGAGGCGGGCAGGCGGGAGTATTTAGAACTGATGATAGTGTTACAGAGACGGGAAATTTGCATCAGTGTAGGGGGAAGGAAGCATGTTATGAGATAAGTGGCTGGCAAACTCAGCGTTTTTCCTTTGGCAGACAGTTTGGGCCACATTTTGTTTTACAGCTAACTTGATGCACTGTCACTGATGGCTGATAAAGGGAAAAAAGTAAGGCAGCGTGTTAACAAGTGAAGAGGGTGCCGGCGTGTCAGTCTCCTTGACTCGTTCCTTACTGCACACATTTTAGCAGCGTTGGGCTGTGTGAGAACGGGCTGTGAATAGTTCACTTCTGATAAGTGATACGAACGCCTGTATGTATAGGTTACGTATCTTTTTTATTTCCGACTTGACAATGACAGTGCAATGGTGGAAAGTTTTGGAATGATATTTCGCATGATGCGCGCCATCTGTCTGCTGAAGGGCAAACATCTGCTTATAATAGAAGCTTTCTTCATCTTGCTTGATACTTTGCAGCGGTTGTATGGGAATTAAGGATTGCTTTCTTGTCTGTGGCGCTCCCTGGCTACAATTTGGCATGTTGTTTGCTACCGATGATCTTACACTCCGATACACTTCTTCTAGTGGATTTGTAGAACCCCACTGGTGGTGTTCACGCAGCATCGGCGCTACTTTTCGAACATTTTCTTCATACCGATCAGTTGGTAGCTTGCAGGCTGGCTGTCTCTGCTCACCGCCGCGGTCAGCGGCTGTTTTGGCGCTCTTATCTCTCTCCCTCGCTCGCCAACACTTGGCGCGAAAACGAACAGATTGGTTCTCTCCTGTCGCCAGAAGGAGGCTCAGATGGCAAGTTAACTCGTGGCAGAAGGATTGCACCACGGCAAAGACTGTTGTGGGTGATTATGATAAGCACATGAAGGGACAATGGGGTTGAATCTTTTTGGTGATTGATAGCGAACAGTTTGGAAAACGGGAGCTGGGTGCGCATGCATGTACAGCCCAGGCGTGTGACGTCAGCGAGGACCGGCGGGTTGTGCTGTGCTGTGCGTGGAGGAGGAGGTGACTGCCGACTGCTTGACAAAAGTCAAAGTTTCGGAGTGGGGGAACGGGTGAGAGAGAACGCGTTGCGCATGCGCAAGGTCATAGTGACCGTCGCGCGGCATGGTTTCGGCTCATGTCTGGGTCGCGGGCGGCCAACGTAGAGAATGAATGCAGTGGTTCTGACGTGTGCCGCATGTCGCATGTCGGGGAGGCGCTGGCATTAGGTCTGTCAGCCACAGGTTGTATTGTCTTGTACACTTAACGACATGTCATTTCGGTGGTTGGTCTATGTTTATGCACGGTTACATTATTTCAGGGATTTTTTTTCCGCTTCGTGTTTGGTTTTTGAGCGCTGTTATCAGTCGTTTGAATGAATCTTAACCAAATAAAAAAAATTCTGTTGTATGTTTCTAAAGCTTCACCTTGTTCAGGTGGTTTTTTATATAAAAAATAGTCGTAACGGAACTCAGAAAAAAAATCTACACGGCATAGATGATATTCAGTACGCCACAGAATAAAGAAATGGGTTAATCGCATAATTCCACCTTCTTCAACCAACAGGGAGTTCTCTTCCTCACTTTGCATTTTTTTCTCTTCAAGTCATCGATAAAAAAAAGAGAAAAAAAGGAATAGCGACTTGTCGACACAGATTCCGCTGTCAGCGTGAGCTGATGTGCCCCCTTCTTCCTGCTTGTCTGCCGCGACCTGTCAGTTTGTGGCAGTTTGTAGTCATGACTTATCCCCCCTACTCCCCCTCTATCTTCTTTTCTCTTTTTTTTTTCTATCGCCATTTCAGCCAAACACTTTTTTTCACCAAATTTCCATTCCTTTCAGATCCGATAAGCCTTACCCATATTTCCAGAACCACAACAGTGAAAAAGGCGTTTGTGCATAGAGTCTCTAACCATGGACTTGTTTTATTTTCTTCAACACAATCTATACAGGTCTTCGCAGCTTTGCCTTGCTTTTTTTGTGTTGCTTCACGATTGATGGTGATGGGCATTAATATTTGCTGCAACTTAAGATAATTGTTTATTGTATTAAACTGATAGGTGTGTGTGTGGATAGGATACTGTTTAGCATTCTTACCATGACAAGAAGGAGATTATAAGAATTGTTAGCGCTCATATTTCTGTCTTTTTATCCCTCTGGATCAACTAAATATTTCTTAATAAACTGAATGACCGAGCGTTTGCAACAAACATTACTACTGGTCTTTTTAAAACTAATCTATGAATTAAACGCAGCCAACTTCCAACACTTGTAAACAGTCTGTAACATTGACAACTTGGGGGAACGGGATAACTCAGTGGTCAGAGCACTCACTTTCCCACAGTTAAGGTTAAGCAGCGTTGAACGTGGTTACCACTTGGATGGGTGACCGTTTGCGCGCCTGACTTCAGTACAGTCCTCCAGTTCACCCAGCTGTAAATGGGTACCTGCCCTTTTTAGGGTCATGGAAGGTAAAGCAGCGAGGGAGAGGAGATGGGTGCCGTTCTCATATGCTGGCCCCTGGAGAAGTTGATGACTCACTCCCCTGCTTCCATATAGGTTATGGGACACCTGGTGAGTAGTGTGTACATGTGTGTACTCATGGCATAACCTAGATATAGGCCTCTTGGACATGGCTTTTCTGAAGCAAGGTGTTGGCCTGGCTACTCCTGACCACACTGGTCCTTTGTGTAAAGATGGTGTCTCTCCTTGTCTGTGCTGTCTCTGTTATCTCCTTGCCTGTGCTGTCTCTGTGTATCTATCCTCTTGCCTCTGCTGTCTCTGTTATCTCCTTGTCTGTGCTGTCTCTGTGTGTTATCTCTTGTCTGTGCTCTAGTTATCTCCTTTGCCTCTGCTGTCTCTGTTCTCTCCTTGCCTCTGCTGTCTCTGTTATCTCCTTGCCTCTGCTGTCTCTGTTATCTTCTTGTCTCTGCTGTCTCTGTGTTCTCTCCTTGTCTCTGCTGTCTCTGTTATCTCCTTGCCTCTGCTGTCTCTGTTATCTTCTTGTCTCTGCTGTCTCTGTGTTTCTCTCCTTGTCTCTGCTGTCTCTGTTATCTCCTTGTCTGTGCTGTCTCTGTTATCTCCTTGTCTGTGCTGTCTCTGTGTTCTCTCCTTGTCTGTGCTGTCTCTGTTCTCTCCTTGTCTGTCTGTCTCTGTTCTCTCCTTGCCTCCTGCTGTCCTCTGTTATCTCCTTGCCTCGCTGTCTCTGTTATCTCCTTGTCTGTGCTGTCTCTGTTATTTT
>CM054154.1:29989232-29999232 GCA_028751875.1 Rapana venosa
TTGGGGGGAAAATTTCATGGGATAATTTGGGCTTTTGTTAAGGTTATACTTTAAAACAACTTTTCGCGTCAGCTACACGCCCATGCACACAATACATGAATTATATATTTGCAGTCCCCTGCCAAAGGTTGAGTTGAATGGGGGGGAAAAATTAAAAATAAAAGGAAAATTTTTTTGGGTAATCTTGAAAAACAACAAGTGCTTGCAAAACGGGAGTTTTATAAACAATTATATATTTATATATATAATTTTATATTTTAATTTTATAAAATATATAATGTGTGTGTGTTATAAATATGTGTATTTTTTTTCTCCCCGCATGAAATTCGGATTGTCGACCCTGAGAATTTTGATTGGTGTGTGTGTGTGTGTGTGTGCATGCAACTGGATAATAATAGAGTCTTTTCAGTAAAAATTTGATCACGAATACAATAAAGCAGCAACAAGAAAACCGTAATGCTTTTTATATATAATTATAGAACCAGTATTTCAAACAATACACACACAAAATGACAAAATGAACCAACAAAAATCCAGAATACAAGAAATTTTTATGAAAAACAGCAGTTGAACTGAAATTGGTCGACAATAAATTGAGGACATAAAAACCACGCAGAATGAATAAACCAGTGAAGATGAGAGAGAATTTATTCATAATTTATGAAAGGAATTTGGCCCACACATGAAGGGGGGCTGCTGATCACTTCACTGAAAAGTGTTAGGAATATATGTACGGTGAAGTACGGCGGAGACGAATTCTTCAGGTGGTATGAAAATGAAAACAAAACAAAATGAAAACTTGCAAACACAGTCACTGGAGAGAAGGGGAGAGAATAGCACTACCTTACGACAACGTGATATCTCTTTATCTTAAAGGCTGTATGTATGTAAAATTATGTGTCTTCATGTCTAAGGATATTATTAGATTTACTACATGTATGCTAGGAGAAATCTAGAGTCTGAATGCATTCATTAGGCTGGTTGGTATAGTAGTTTGCTGGGGTAGAATTATTAATATTTTTTTAAATCATTATTATTTTTATTTTGTGTGTGTGCCTAATGTCATTTAAAGACGGGACATCTTCAGATAAAATGTATAAAGGAGAGAGAAAGATAGACAGACAGACAGACAGAGAGAGAGAGAGAGAGAGAGAGAGAGAGAGAGAGAGGAGAGAGAGAGAGAGAGAGAGAGAGAGAGAGAGAGAGAACTCGAACAGATTTATTCACAAAAAGGCCATTGGCCCATACATGAAGGGGGTTGCCGAGCTGCTTAGCATTTTAGTGAGAAATTTTTTTTTAAAAACCAAAATGTTAATGTGTAACCACAACCACCCTAATAAAAATCAGTTACAAAAGATATGACTTAAGAAACCAAGATATCTCTTATTCTGAAGGCTTTACACAAATATAAAGCAAGGCTGCGCACAATCTCAGGGTGACTAGATGCCATGAGTAAACAGAATCTAAATAAATTAGGCTGTCTACTATACTTTACCGGAATGTCATTCTGTCTTACATCTTCTAATACTGGACAGCACAGCACAAAATGAACTTCATCTTCCATTGTTTGCTTACATAATGGGCATAGCAACCTGAGGTCATCATCATCATGTTCTATATATCTAAATTTATGAACATTTATGTCTGATACGCCAAGTCTAAACTTAGACGTAATGAGAGAGACAGACAGACATACACTGGTTGGTTTGTTTTTTAAAAGCAGAAACCAACAAACCCACCCAGAAGAGACCAACAAGGAAAATGGAGGTGAAAAAAGGGGTAGAGGAAAAGTACTTACTTGCATATTACTTTTCATTTCATGACACTAAGAGGACACAGCGAGCGAGTTCTAATTTAAAAAAAAAAAATAATAATAATCGTCTTGGAGCCAATAGGCTCCAACAACTTTGCAATCTATAAAATAATAATTAATACATAAAAATAATAACGTCTTGGAGCCAATAGGCTCCAATAACTTTGCAATATAATAAATATATATATATATATATATATATATATATATATATATATATATAATATATATATATATATATATATAATCGTCTTGGAGCCAATAAATAGGCTCCAGCAACTTTGCAATCTATAAAATAAAATAAAAAGATATATATAATAATAATCGTCTTGGAGCCAATAAGTAATCTCCAGGAACTTTGCAATCTATAATAAAAATAATATAATAATAATAATCGTCTTGGAGCCAATAAATAGGCTCCAGGAACTTTGCAATCTATAATTTAAAAAAAAAATAATAATAATAATAATAATCGTCTTGGAGCCAATAAATAGGCTCCAGGAACTTTGCAATCTATAAAATAATAATAATGAAAATAATAATAATAATAATCGTCTTGGAGCCAATAAATAGGCTCCAGCAACTTTGCAATCTATAAATAATAATAATAATAATAATAATAGTCTTGGAGGCAATAGGCTCCAGCAACTTTGCAATCTATTAAAAAAAATAATATTCGTCTTGGAGCCAATAAATAGGCTCCAGGGACTTTGCAATCTATAATTTAAAAAAAACTAAATAATAGAAAAAAGAAAAGAAAAAAAAGATAAGACAACCAAGAACAAATTTAATAAAGAAAAGAGTATTATTATTATTATTATTACTATTACTACTATTATTATTATTATTATCATCATCTTTATCATTATTATTATCATCATCATCATTATTATTATCATCATTATTATTATTATTATGTACTGCTTCAAGCAGCGTTGTCGTAAGTTTATAATTGTTAGAGAAGCGAAGTAGTAACCTCCTACCACTGAAAACTCGCTTTTGTATGATATAATATGTATCATTTAGGCCAGAGAAAAAAAAAAACAGCAAAATTTTGGGTGACTCTCTGTCTCTGTCTCTCTCACTCACTCACACACTCACACACACACACACACACACACACACACACACACACACACACACACACACACACACACACACACACACATGTGTGCCGATGTTTAAAAAAAACCCAAACAGCAGCATATCAGTGCTTATTCCATAATCTCGAATAAAAAATGAAATTGATAAAAAATAACCTCTCTCACTCTCTCTCTCTCCTCTCTCTCTCTCTCTCTCTCTCTCTCTCCTCTCTCTCTCTCTCTCTCTCTCTCTCTCTCTCTCTCACTCTCTCTCTCTCTCTCTAACACACACACACATATACACACTCTCACACACTCTCACTCTCTGGGACTGGATGTAAAAAAGCACATGGGTGCTTATTCATTATTCTCGAAATAAAAGAATTTGTTATTCATCTCTCTCTCTCTCTCCTCTCTCTCTCTCTTCTCTCTCTCTCCTCTCTCTCTCTCATCTCTCTCTCTCTCTCTCTCTCACTCTCTCTCTCTCTCTCTCCTCTCTCTCTCGGGACTTGATGTAAAAAGCACATGGTTGCTTTAAAATAAAAAAGCACATGGGTGCTTATTCATCATCCTCAAAATTCTCGAAATAAAAGATGTTGTCATTCTGTCTCTCTCACCTCTCTCTCTCATACTCTCCCTCACCTCACACATACACACACTTCTCTCTCTCTCTCACACACTCACTCACACACACACAACACACACACACACACCTCATACTCTCTCTTACACACACACCTCTCTCTCTCTCACACACTCTCTCGCTCTCTCTCACACTCACACAGTCTCTCTCTCACACAGTCTCTCTCTCTCTCTCACACACACACACACACTCTCACACACTCACACACTCACATACACTCACACACACACTCACACCACACACTCACACACTTGCACACAAACTCACACCCCACACACACACACACACACACACACACACACAACACACACACACACAACACACAACACACACACACACAACCTCTCTCTTACACACACCTCTCTCTCTCACACACACTCTCTCGCTCACTCTCACACTCACACAGTCTCTCTCTCACACTCACACAGTCTCTCTCTCACACACTCACACAGTCTCGCACTCACACTCACACACACACTCTCTCACACACATACACTCACACACACACTCACAATACACTCACACACACACACATACACACTCGCACACACTCAACACTTGCACACAAACTCACACCACACACACATACACCACACACACACACACACACACACAACACACATACACTCACACACACACTCACACCACACCACACACACACACACACAAACACACACCACACACACTACACACACACAAACACACACCACACACACGACGCACACACACACACACACACACACACACACACACACACACATACACACACACACACACAACACACACACACTTGCTTATTCAATGTACCATCTGGAAATAAAAATTTGACTTGACACAAACACACACACTGTCTATACCTCTATATGCAAAGGGGAAAACAGCTTAGGTGGCAGAGCGTTGAAAGTGGTTCAAGGGAGGTGATCCCGCCTTTCCCCAGCTCTTGCCCTCGTCAGCGTCTTGCAGGAGTGTCGTCTCTTGTTTGTCTCCCCTCCCCCCTTTTCTCTCATCTCTTCTCTCTCTCTCTCTCTTTTCTCTCTCTCCTCTCTCTCTCTCTCTCTCTCACCTCTCTCCTCTCTCTCTTTCTCTAATAGCCTGGAGGAGACCATACTATTGTATACAGCTTTTAAGTCACAGCAGATTTCTCTGCGTGAAATTCTTGGGCTGCTTTCCCTGGAGAGAGCGCACTAAAGCAGCACCCATCCTTTATTTTTATCTTTCTTTTCCTGTCTGCAGCTGTATTATTTTGTTTCCCTTATCAGAGTGGCTTTTTTTTTAAAACATAATTTTGCCAGCAACTTCCTTGGGTTCTCTTTACATGCGCTAAATAAGATGTAACGCACAGGACCTTGGTTTATCACCTCGTCCAAAAGACTAGCACCCAGACCACCACTCACGGGTCTAGTGGAGGGGGGAGGGAGGGGGATTTTCAGGTCCAAACGAGGGATCGAACCACCACACAGTTCAAACTCGGACATTTCCGCTTTCTAGGCAGGTGCGTTACCTCTAGACAACCGATCCAAATGTTAGAGTAATGCCTTCTCGTGATCTGCTGAATCTGGTTCAAGAGGATTTTACCCCTGGAGTTAACATCAGTGCTGACTCCACTCTCCCCCAAAGTCCTTCGGATGAGACTATAAACTGAGGTCCCGTGTGTGAACGCACGCAGAACATCTTGCACACACACGTTAAAACCTTTCCGCTTTTCGGAAGAGTAGGCAATATTGTGTGCTGGTGGGAACGGATGATAAAAATTTACAAAACTGCATACTCACGGGAACTGGATATAAAAATACACATAAGTGCTTATTCCAGTATCCTCGAAATAAAAGGTCTATGGTTGTTTCTTTTAAAAAAGGTGGCAGTGGGAAGAAAAAATGCTGACTTTGTAAATATATACACCTTCCAACCTCCTTCCTGACTAGCAACAGAATCTAGCGTACTACTACTACAACACAATGCCAATTCATTCTCACAACTCTCCCCCACCCCCACCTCCACCCCCCTTCCTCGATCTTCTTCTCATTATGCAGACATCGTCCAGTCAGTTCTAAGGAGGACTCCCCAATGTCGATGTTTGTCTGTCATGTTTGACGATGACCTCCAAAACAGCAGAGGAGGCAGCTGCTGTTTTTAAGAAATTGGGCAGAAACTTGATTATAGTGGAGATGCCTTGCCCACAACAGTACACCCCCACTCTCTCGGCCAAGTGGGCATAAGGACAGTCAGCGTTGGAGATGTTCTCCAAAGGCCAGCTAGACTCCCCAGGGCTGCAGCACGATATAAGGACTGTGCGATTCAAGCCTCCTAGTCAGAGAGTCATAGTCGATCACTAAAGACTAAGCTGTAAAGTGGAATTCCATGAGTGGAAAAGAAAGCCACTGGTCATACAGCCTTGATGTTGCCCCCAGCGTCAATGGTTTAATTAATGAAGACCTGCGATAAGGCCCAGGTGCTTGAAGGCACAGTTGTAAACAATAATAGTTATAATAGAAAATGGTTATCACAAAAAAGTAATGATGATGAAAAGGACAACTAGAGCACATTCTCAACAAAATGACCGACCAAACAAACCACACACCACATCACACATGGCAGCAGCATCTTTTCATTTTCGTTTAAAGCTCTCCTGTCACACCATTCTCTTTTACTATTAAAAAAAAAATCCTGGCATGCAAAAGGTAGCCACACTTTGACTTCAGAGAAGAAACACGGGCATAAAGGCACAGCATGTTAAGAGGAGAGATGATGGAGACGTAGGTGGCAGGAGTTGCATGGTGACCTGTAGTGAAGTAAGGCCCCCTCCCTCGCTCCCTCCCTGCTTACAAGAGGAGGGGAGGGGGGGGGGGGGGGTAGTGGTCAAGCTTGGCTGGTTGGGGGTTCCAGGTTGCAGGATCCCCAGTGGTCTTCCAAGGATCGCCTCTGACACCACACTGGTTGTCAGCGTGAGATGTACTGCAGGAGCCAACACACACACGCGCGCGCGAACGCACGCACAACACACGCACGTACGCACGCACGCACACATACATACATACATACACACATATACACACACATTGTTTGGAATCAGAATTTACACACACACACACACACACACACACACACACACACACACACACACACACACACATTGTATTCTTTGGAATCAGAATTTAGACATACACACACATACACACACATTGTTTGCAATCAGAATTTACACACACACACACACACACACACACACACACACACACACACACACACACACACACACACACACTTTAATTACCAACACTAATCTCTTTGCTTTTAAGCCCTCATTTCATCACTCCTACTTCACTTTTCGTCTAATATCACTTTATAAGTGAGCAGACGTAACATCGAAAAGACACACACATAGACAGACAGACGCACACACACACATATTCACACAGACACATACACACATAGACAGATACAGACATAGACACACACACATCCACAAATACACACATATATATAGACACACACATACACAGACGTACACGAGAAAGAAAAAAAAAATCAAATATTTTGCTGTTTCAATGTAGGCCTACCATCTGGAAATAAAAATTTGACTTTGACTGACTTTCACATACACACGCACGCACGCGCGCGCGGAAGAAAAATAAAGCAAATGTTTTGCTTATTCAATGTACCACATGGAAATAAAAGTTTGATTTTGACTGACTTTGACTTTTACACACACACGCACGTGCGAAAAAAAGCAAATGTTTTGCTTTTTATATTGTACAATATGGAAACATTAGTTTGACTTTCACTGACTTTGACTGCACGCACGCACGCACGCACGCACGCACGCACACACACACACACACACACACACACACACACACACACACACACACACTGTGAGTGAGTGTGTGTGTCAGAGAGAGAATTGCAATATATATAAGCTTAAAAATTGCAGTTCAAAAACAAAACAACACCTCCCCCCCCCCCCCCCAACACATTCCAAACAACAACAAAAACACACAACAACACAACAACACAAGAACACCACTACCACTACCACCACCAACAACAACACATACACGTACACACTCTCACACACAACCACAACCAACATCAAAATAATAAATACAAAACATACACGCACGCGCGCACAAACACGTACACACACGCACACGCACACACACAAAAGAGCTACAGAGGGACGATGTTTACAGTTCTATTCCCGAACTACAGAGATAAGACATTAGTTTGTTATTAATTTATTTTCTTTCTGTCAGTCTGCTCCCCAACACGCTGGCTCGCCTTGGGGGGGGGGGGGGGGGGGGGGTCAGACGTTGATGAGGAATCATTTTGGACATTGAGGAGAATCATTTTGTTTCAAACACAAAAGAACACCCCCAAAAAACAACCAAAAAAAAACCCCAACTCCAACATCAAACAAACCCCAAACCGGGCTCTTTTGTTGGTTAACTTTGCAATCATCAAATGGGAGTAGATGGAAAAAGAAAAGTTTTTAAAAAAAAAAAAAGGGGGGGGGGGGGGGGGGAGGGGGTATGTAGGAAGGGAGGATAGTCGTAAGTAGACACTGAAATGATTTTGACAAATTTCTTTTTTTTTTTTATATATATAAAATACTCGTAAGGCGCACATGAGTTCTATTTGGAAATAAAAAAAACAACCAATCAAGCAAACAAACACAAAAGTCATCATCCACCACCACCACCCCACCCCCTTTGGGGGCAGAGAGAGAGAATAGCTGACATACCATAAACCCGGAGTCGGTGGATTATGGCAAAAATTATACTAGGAAGGTGGTGTCACTGAAGCACAGATTTTAAATAAAAAGTTACGTAAAATTTCAAACTCTCTCTCAGCTAACTTATCTTTTTGTATAGATCTATAAGACCAAAATCACACAGAAATATCCAACCAACCCCCCCCCCCCCCCCCCCCCCAAAACAAAAACAAAAAAAACACGCCCAAAAAACAACAAACACACAAAAACAACAACAAAAGCTGATGTGTTATAACTTCTAACTTAACTCTGCAAAAAGTCATCAACATAAGCTGCTTGCTTGTTGTTGCTATGCTGATTATGTTCATCATACCTATGCTTGTTTCCTGCTTATCAATGAAGAAAGCTTATTTACACACTTCCCCCCTACCCCCCAAAAAATACCCCCCAAAAACACAAAAAACCAGGAATTAAGGGGTTAAAAAAAAAAAAGCATTCGATTTTGTGGTCACGAGTACGAACAAAAAAAAATCAACAACAAAAAGCCCCTCTATATATAATTATTGACTCGTGAAGCAAATCCAACTCCATACTTTATAACACTGAAGGGGGAAGCCTTTTCCTGGAAAGCAGAGAAATCCCCATCAGAACTGTATGGTGGTTTGATTTCCCCCCCCTCCCCTTTAGGGCCAGAAACTCGTGTGTGTGTGTGTGAAAGTCACTCAAAGTCAAACTTTTATTTCCAGATGGTACATTGAATAAGAGAGATGTGTGTGTATATATATATTTTTTTTCCTCCTCCTCCCCGCGTGAAATTCGGATTGTCGACCCTGAGAAATTTAATTTAATTGCGCGCGCGCGCGCGCGTGTGTGTGTGTGTGTGTGTGTATGTGAATTAAGTCCCTTCCGACTTGACAACAAAGGTAAAGGTTTCTGAATCTGATTTCAACACACACACACACACACACACACACACACACACACACTTTTATTCTTTTATTTAATTTTTTTTTTCGGGGGTAGGGGAGGGACCAACTTCTGAGTTCGCACAAGTCATGTTCCATGACTGTTCAGTGTGGGACACAAATTTGGCACTTTCTATTAAATCTACCACCTTCCTCTGTGTGTGTGTGTGTGTCTTAGTTTTTTTGCTGTTTAAAAAATTCTTTCAAAACTTGAAACAAACTGATTTCTTCACCCATTATTATTATTATTATTATTATCAATTTATTCATGTATTTCTTCTGCTTGTACCTTTTTATGTGAGGGTTGGGTTTCTTTTGGGGGGACGTTTTTTTGTTTGTTTGTTTTTTGTTCCTCGGCTTGAGCTCCGAGGGTTTACCATATGGAATTTTTGCGTTGCGACCGTTTCTCAAACCTCCCCCCCCCCCCCCCCCCCCCCCCCCCCCCCCCCCCCCTACCCCCCAATCCCCCTTCGGGGGGGGGGGGGGGGGTGGGGGGGGGTGGGGGGGGGGGGGGGGGGGGGGGGGGGGGGGGGGGGGGGGAGGGGGAGTGGAGGGAGGGGGTGTAACGTTATCACTCAACTGTAAGAAGATGAATTTTTAAAAATTAAAAAAAAGAAGAAAAGTAAGTCTCCCCCAAAAAACAAAAAAACCCCGGGTAGAATTGTATAGAAAAGTCGGCCGGCGAAAATGAAGAGAATAATAATAATATATGAGATAAAGAGCTGAGTATAATATAATAAAATGTGTGTAACAAGATGGTGATATATGACGATGATAAAGATGGTG
>CM054154.1:30001732-30011732 GCA_028751875.1 Rapana venosa
GTGTGTGTGTGTGTTTGTTGCGGTGTGTGTGTGTGGTGTGTTGTCTTGTCTGCGGTGTGTGTAGTCTGTGTGGGGTGTGTTTGTGTGTGTATCTGTGTGAAGTAGTGTGTGTAGTCTGTTTTATTCTGTGTGTTTGTGTGGGTGGGTGGAGAAAAATAGACCAAACCCCCCCCCCCCCCCCCCCCCCCCCCCCCCCCCCCCCCCCCCCCCCCCCCCCCCCCCCCCCCCCCCCCCCCCCCCCCCAAAAAAGAAAATTTTATTGGGTTTTAAACCCCCCCCCTTTTTAAAAAATTTTTTAAAAAAAACCCCCCCCTTTTTTTTTGGGGGGGGGGGGGGGGGCCCCCCCCCGGAAATTTGGGGGTTAAATGGTTTTGGGGGGGTTTTTTTTGGGGGGGGGGGGAAAGGAAAAAAAGGGGGGAGAAAAGGGGGGGGGGGGGGGGGGGGAAAAAGGGAAGGGGGGGGGGGGGGGGGGGGGGGGGGTTTTTTTTTTTCCCCTGACCTGACCTGAAAAAAAGAAAAGGGGGGGGGGCCCCTTTTTTTTGGGGTTTTTTTCCCCCCCGGGGGGCAAAAAAAAAAAAACCAAAAAATTAAAAGGGGGGAAAAAAGAAGAGGAAAAGGGGGGGGGGAGGGGGGGGGGGGGGGTTTGGGGGGGAAAAAGGGGGGAAAAAAAAAAGGGGGGGGTTAAAAAAATTAAGGGGGTTTTTTTTTTTGGTTTTAAAATAAAACCCCCGGGGGGTTTTTTTTTTTTGGGGGGGGGGGGGTTTTTTTAAAATTTCCCCCGGGAAAAATTTTTTTTTGGGGGGGGGGAAAAAAAAATTTTTTTCTTTTTTTGGGAAAAAAATTTTTGGGGTTTTTTAAAAAAAAGGTTTTCCCTTTTTTTTAAAAAAAAAAATTTTTTAAATTTTTTGGGGCCCCCCCCCCCCAAAAAAAAAAACCCCTTTAACCCCCAAAAAAAAACCCCCAAATTTTAAAAAATTTAAAGGGGGTTTTTTTTAAAAAAAAAACCCCCAAAAACCCCCTTTTTGGGGGAAAATTTTTGGGAAAAATGGGTTTTTAAAAGGGGGGGGGGAAAAAAAAAAAACCCAAAAAACTAAAAAACCCCCACAATCACACACAAACACACACAAAAAAAAAAAAACCCCAAAAAAAAAAAAGAAAAAAAACCCCTTTTTTTTTTTAAATTTCCCCCCCCCCCCCCCCCCCCTCCTCCCCTTCTCCCCACCCCCCCCACCAAAACCCCCCACCCCTTTCCCCCTCCCCCCCCCACACCCAACCCCCCCCAAAAACCTCCCCCCTCCCCCCCACCCCCCCAAAACCCCCAAAAAAAAACCCCCCCCCCCCCCCCCCCACAAAAACCCCCCCCCCCCCCCCCTTTTCCCCCCCCCCCCCCACACCCCCCCCCCAAAAAACCCCCCCCCCCCCCCCCCCCCCCCCCCCCCCTTTTCCCCCCCCCCCACCCCCTCCCCCCCCCCCCCCCCCCCCCCCCCCCCCTTTCCCCCCCCCCAAAAAACCCTTTCCCCCCCACCCCCCCCCCCCCCCCCCCCCCCCCCCCCCACACCAAAAACCCCCACCACACACACACCCCCCTTTTTTCCCCCCCCCCCCCCCCCCCCCCCCCCCCCCCCACCCCCACCACACCCTTCCCCCCCTTTTCCCCCCCCAACCCCCCCCCCCCCCACCCCCCCCCCCCCCCCCCCCCCACCTTTCCCCCCCCCCAACCCCCCAAAAAACCCCCCCCCCCCCCCCCCCCCCCACCCCCTTTTTCCAAAAACCCCCCCCCCCCCCCCCCCCAAACCCCCCCCCCCCCCCCCCCCCCCCCCCCCCCCCCCCCCCCCCCCCCCCCCCCCCCCCCCTCCCCCCCCCCCCCCCCCCCCCCAAATTCCCCCAAAAAAAAAAACCCCCCCCCAAAAAAAAAAAAGGGGGGGTTTTTTTCCCCCCCCAAACCCCCCCAAAAAAAGGGGGGGGGAAAAAAAACCCCCTTTCCCCCCCAAAAAAAAAAAAAAATTTTTTTGGGGGGGGGGTTTTTTTTTCCCTTTTTTTTCCCCCCCCCCCCCCCCAAAAAACCCCAAATTTTTTCCCCCCCTTTTTAAAAAAAATTTTTTTAAAAAAAAAATTTCCCCCTTTTAACCCCCCCCCTTTTTTTTTCCCCCCCCCCCCCCCCCCCCCCCCAAAAAAAAAAAAAACCCCCAAAAAAAAACCCCCCCCAAAAAAAATTTTAAAAAAAAAAAACCCCCCAAAAAAAATTCCCCCCGGGGGGGAAAAAAAAAAAAAAAAAAAAAATTTTTTTTTTTTTTTTTTTTAAAAAAAAAAAAACCCCCCCAAAAAACCCCCCCCCCAAAAAAAAAAAATTTTGGAAAACCCCCCCCCCCAAAACCCCTTTAAAGGCCTTTTTTCCCCCCCCCCCCCCCCTTCCCCCCCCCCCTTTTCCAACCCCCCCCCCCCCCCTCCCCCCCCCCCCCCCCCAAAAAACCCAAAAAGGGAAAAAAAAAAAACCCCCCCCCCCCCCCCCCCCCTTTTTTCCCCCCTTTTCCCCCCCAATAAAAAAAAAACCCCCCCCAAAACAAAAAAAAAACCCCCCCCCCCCCCCCCCCCCCCCCCCTTTTCCCCCCCCCCCCAACCCCCCCAAAACCCCCCCCCCCAACCCCCCCCCCCCCCCCCCCAACCCCCCCCCCAAAACCAACCCCCTTCCCCCCCCCCCCCCCCCCCCCCCCCCCCCCACCCCCCCCAACCCAAAAACCCCCCCCTCCCCCCCCCCCCCCCCCCCCCCCCCACCCCCCCCCCCCCATGTGTGTTGTGTGTGTGTGTTGTAAGTGTGTTGCGTACTTTTGTGTGTGTGAAAGTGTGTCTGCGTGTGTGTCTGTGAGAGAGGTCAAGTCACATTTTAAAAAAAATTTCCAGATGGTACATTGAATAAGCAGTGTATTTGCTTTTTTAAATTTTTATATCAAGCCATCTATCTAGGAACAAAAATAACTCTGTGTGTGTTTGTTTGTGTGTGTGTGTGTTGTGAGAGAGAGTGAGTGAAGTGTGTGTGTGTGTGTGTGTGTGTGTGTGTGTGTGTGTGTTTGTGTGTGTTGGTGTTGTGGTTGTAAAACGCTCACATCATTCGTTATCCTAAAATGGCAAGTAATAATTATTGATGAATTGAAGATAAATGAAAATTGATTAATCAACAAGAAACAGTACTTTATCAGTAGTCCTTCTCTACGTAACTCTATAGTACCTCTCTCTCCTCTCTCTCTCGTCTCTTCTCTCTCTCTCAGTCTCTCTCTCTCTCGTCTCCCTCTCCTCCCTCTCTCTCTCATCTCTCGCTCTTTTTATTATTATTAAAACAAAATTAAGGATAAAAGAAAAAAAAAAGGCCTTTACAAGTCTAATATCAACTTTTTTCTTTCTTTTCTTTTCCTTTCTTATAAAAAATTAATAAATAAACCAGACCAAATTTACTGCATGTTGTTGGTAACTGTTGCCATCCATCCATTCCATCACCTCCATCCAACCATCCATTCATCCCCCCACCATCCATCCATCTCCCTCCAGCATGCCATCTTCCTCCCACATCCATCCATCCCATCCACCCGCCATCCATCCCTTCATCCATCCAGCCATCCCTCATCCATCCATCCATCCCTCATCACCATCCATCCATCCATCCATCCCCCATCCCTCCATCCATCTCATCCCACCCATCACCTCATCCATCCTCCCATCCATCACCCATCCATCCTCCCTCCATCCACCCATCCATCCTCCCTCCATCCCACCCATCCTCCTCTCATCCACCCATCCATCCATCCCTCCATCCATCCCATCCATCCATCCCTCATCCATCCATCCCTCCATCCACACCCCCATCCCTCCATCCACCCATCCATCCATCCCTTCATCCACCATCCATCCATCCCTCCATCCACCCATCCATCCATCCCTCCCTCCATCCACCCGCCATTCAAGCACAAAGTCAGACAGAACCCGCTATGGTCGGAGGACGGATACACACACTAAACAAACACACCAGTATTGACCACAGCAGCAGCAGCAGCAGCAGCAACATCATGGTCCACTTGCCTGGCCAGCCCAGCCGCCCCTGTAGTGTCGGAGAGCAAGGTCTAACAAGTTAAACTAGCGGGCAAGAGTGCACCACACCACGTCACGTGGCCTGGCGCGACCTCGGCTGACCCAGTGACTGACCTCGGCTGACCCAGTGACTGACCTCGGCTGACCCAGTGACTGACCTAGTGTCCTGAAGAGGCAGACAGATGACCGACCCTCTCGGTGGTGAGAGAGAGAGAGAGAGAGAGAGAGAGAGAGACCCAGTTTACCACCCCCTCCCACCATTCCCCTTTCTTCTCCCTCATCTTCCTTTTTCTCTTTTGTTCACTGGCTCACTTCTTTCTTCCTCCTTTCTTCTTCTAACCATTGCTGTTCCAGCTCTTTTCCCCTTCTTCTGTGTTGATTGACCCACCAGACTCTTGTGTGTGACTGTGTGTGTGTGTGGTGACTGTGTGTCCCTCTGTCCCCTCCTGTCTGTCTCTGTTTCTCTGTCAATCTCTTGGCCTTCTTCAAGTCTTTGAGTCTTGTCTCTTCTTGCCTTTTTGTCTCTCCCCCTCCCACACCTCTCCTCGCCCCTCTTTTTTTTAACCTATTATTTTCTGGTTGACTTTGTGAAAGAGAAAAAATCCCAATTCTTTGAGAGAGAGAGATAGTGATAGTGACAGACATATATATATATAGTGATAGTGACAGACATATATATATATAAAAAGAGAGAGAGAGAGAGAGAGGGCAGACATATATATATATAGTATAGTGAAATATATATATATATATATATATAATATAGAGAGAGAGAGAGAGAGATGAGAGAAGAGAGAAGAGATAGTGACAGACATATATATATATGTATATATATATATAGAGAGAGAGATGATAAAAGAGAGAGAGAGAGAGATATGCGACATATATATTATATTAATAATATATAATAGAGAGAGAGAGAGAGAGAGAGAGAGAGAGAGAGAGAGAGAGAATGACAATGGTTTGTTGTGATAAGCTTACCAGCCATTGACAAGGGGACAGTGGGAAGAGGACTGGGCATAAACACATATTTAACCAATAAGTAAACACACACAGACACACACACACACACACACACAC
Source organism: Rapana venosa (assembly GCA_028751875.1). Classification (NCBI taxonomy): domain Eukaryota; kingdom Metazoa; phylum Mollusca; class Gastropoda; order Neogastropoda; family Muricidae; genus Rapana; species Rapana venosa. The sequence goes on from CM054154.1 coordinate 30,006,890, forward strand.
AGGGATGTCTAATCCAAACATTTGAACAAGAGCAAAGAAGGGATGGGCCAGACTGAAAAGTTATTAACACCCCCCCACTCCCCCCCCACCTATCAACACACACACACACACACCACTTCAACACACCAACAACATCACCACCACCAACAACAACAACAACAGCAAAATCGGAGAGAGAAGACTGGACTTAAGTCCTGGTATACACTGTGTTGTGTGAGGTTTTCTTGGCTGTGTGTGTGTGTGTGGGTGTGATAGTCCCTTTCTGTATCAACCTCGCTTTAACCAAGAGGCTCGCAGGTCCATGAAGTCCAGAGTTCGAATCTCAGCTGGGCACCCGGTGGTGAAAGAAGGGGTTTGGATTTTTTTTTTTTTTTTTTTTTTTTTGGGGGGGGGGGGGGGTTGTTGTATGATCTCCTGGGTTAACTTGAAAAGTGCTTTAAACTTGTCCTGTGCTTTAAAGTTTATTTATTTTATTTATTTATTCTTTTATATCGAGGATAATGGAATAAGCACTCATGTGCTTTTTTTACATCCAGTCCCCGTGTGTATGCGGTTTTGTAAATTTTGTCATCTGTTCCCACCGGCACACCATGTCCTACTCTTTCGAAAAGTGGAACACGATTTAACATGTTCTGCGTGCGTTCGCACACGGGGCCTCGGTTTATAGTCTCATCTGAAGGTGTGTGTGTCTGTCTGTCTGTCTACAGAGGCAGAAGATCCACACACACACGCACGCACGCACGCACACGCACACGCACACACACACACACACACACACACGAGCTCCTGTAGAGTTAAAAGCGCAGAAGAAGAAGATCAGGCGCTATATTCCAATCATGTCCAACCCTTGATTTTCAATGTTCTAACCTTTAATATCTGTCGTATCAAATTGTTGATTTCTAATGCACCAGTTGTTGATTTATAATGCACCACTTGTTGATTTATAATGCACCACTTGATTTATTGGTGCATTACCAACTGTTGATTTCTAATGCACAACTTGTTGATTTATGATGCACCACTTGTTGATTTATGATGCACCAATTGTTGATTTATGATGCACCACTTGTTGATTTCTAATGCACTAATTGTTGATTTCTAATGCATCACTTGTTGATTTCTAATGCACCAACTGTTGATTTCTAATGCACCAACTGTTGATTTCTAATGCATCACTTGTTGATTTCTAATGCACCACTTGTTGATTTATAATGCACCAACTGTTGATTTCTAATGCACTAATTGTTGATTTCTAATGCATCACTTGTTGATTTCTAATGCACCAACTGTTGATTTCTAATGCACCAACTGTTGATTTCTAATGCACCAACTGTTGATTTCTAATGCATCACTTGTTGATTTCTAATGCACCAACTGTTGATTTCTAATGCACCAACTGTTGATTTCTAATATACCATTTGTTGAATTCTAGTTTTTATTTATTCATTTATTTATTTATACCACTTTAGGTCACGGCAGATTTCTCTGCGTGAAAGAAATTCGGGCTGCTTTCCCCAGGGGAAAGGTGTCTGTCGTCACAAGAGCAGCGCCACCCATTACTTTTTCTATCTTTTTTTTCCCTTTCCTGTCTGCAACTGCTGTTTGTTTCCATATCAGAGTGGCTTTTCTCTACAGAATTTTTCCAGGGACAAACTCTCTTGTTGCCGTGGGTTCTTTTTACCTGCGCTAGATAATATTATGTGTAACACGTAGGACCTCGGTTTATCATCTCATCCAAATGACTAGAACCCAGACCACCACTTAGGGTCTAATGGATGGGGGGGGGGGGGGGGGGGGGGGTTTGGCCCAAACGGGGATTGAACAACCGCACACTTACTTCGGACCTGGACTTTTTTGGCTTTCTAGGCAGGTAGAGACATTGCCTCTAGACCACCCTCTAGTCCTTCGGATAAGACTATAAACCGAGTCCCCGGGTGCGAACGCACGCAGAACATCTTGCGCACACGTTAAATCCTGTTCCGCTTTTTGTAAGAGTAGGCCATTGTGTGCCAGTTGGGAACAGATGACAGAATTAACAAAACCGCATACACACCGGGACTGGATGTTAAAAACGCACATGAGTGCTTATTACATTATCCTCGATATAGAAGAATAAATAAAAAATAAATAAATAAAATGGATGTAAAAAAGCACATTAGTGCTTATTCCATTATCCTCGAAATAAAAATAAAAAAATAAAAATTTTTTTTACTAATTTACCAATAATTATATATTATTGTTATTATTCTGTCCCTGTGTTCACAACCATTCCCCTGCACAAAGACTGGACCCCCACCCCCCCCAAATCACCCCCCCCCCCCACCCCCCACCCACACCACACCACACCCAACCACACAGATTCTATAGTCACTTCTACTACTGGGGGGGGGGGGGGGGGTCACTCTCTCTCACGTTTCCCTCCCCCCCTTACAATTCATTATTACCGCTGCCTGTTGCTAAGTCTATCATGACCCTTTGACCTGAGGTCAGAGGGAGGGAGGGAAAAGAAGGAGGGGGGGGGGGGGTGTGAACTGTTGACGGACTGTGTGTGTGGGTCATTGACCTCTCTGTCTGCTGGTCTAGACTGACCAGAGGTCAAGCGAAGGTAACCTCGGTAAAGGTCAGCCGGCGTGGGCAGGGGTCTTGACGGTCAGTAGGGAGGGGGGGGGGGGGGGGGGGGTTGGTTGGTGGGGGGGTTAAGTTTGCTTTGGGTACATGAGGGTCAGTCAGTGAGCAGTGAGTGACTGAGCAGTGTCTAGCTGTAAAACTCCTGGTGCTGTACTGGTATGAAATCTGGGAGAAACAAGTATGGCCTTGAAGATGGAAAATGTATGTGTAGATGTGTGGGTGTAGATGTTGTGGGGGTTTTAGATGTGTGTGTAGAAGTTTGTGTGGGTGTGTGTAGGTATGTCTGTATAGGTATGTCTGTGTGTAGGTGTGTGTCTGTGTAGATGTGGTATGTCTGTGTGAAGTGTGTGTGTAGATGTATGTCTGTGTGTTTGGTGTGTGTGTACAGTGTGTGTGTGGAGGTGTGTGTTTAGATGTGGGTGGTTGGGTGTGGGTGTGTGTTCTTTAATGTAATGTTTTTTAATTAAGTGTTATTAGACAAAACTACTGTGGTTTAGAGAGAGAGAGAGCAGGCTTGCGTGTATGTACATGTTTGGGTATGTGTTATACTATGTGTATGTGTGTTATATTGTGAATGTGTGTTACTCTCTCTCTGTCTCTCTGTCTCTCTCTCTCTCTGTCTCTCTCTCTCTCTCTCTCTCTCTCTCTCTCTCTCTCTCTCTCTGTTGGTGTGAGTGTGTGTATATATATATATATATTTATATATATTATATATATATATGTATGTATGTATGTGTATGTGTGTCTGTCTGTCTGTGTGTATATATGTGTGTGTTACAGAAAGCTGGGGGAAGTGTGGTCAAAGTTTGTACAGTGTGATTTCAAGCCCTGGTAACTAACTAGGTCCATTAATTGTTTCCTTCCCAAGGGGCTGACTGAGCCAGGCAAGTAGGGCCTGAGGTAGTATTGCCAGTCTGTGTGGAATAGAGATAGGTAGGTAGATGGATAGATGAAGAGATAGATAGATAGATATCCTTCTATCTATCTATCTATCTATGAAATTTTGGCCGTGTAACGGTGAGGAAGTTATGTGGAAACTGTATAGAGGGAGACAATGAGATTGAAAATTTTGGCCGTGTAACAATAGAGGAACACGGTGGCTGTAGAGAACCAAACTTTGTGTAACGGGTAGAGGACAAAAAAGCAGTGAACATCAAAATTTTGGTTGTGAAACTGGAAGGTGGAGGAAACTCAGGGCACCCAGAGCTTTCTCCCAGCTAAGGTTAAGCAGCATCAAGTGTGGTTAATAATAATAATATATGGAATTTATATAGCGCTGAATCTTGTAAAAAACAAACAAATCGAAGCGTTACCTAGTGGATGGGTGACCGTTTGCACGCCTTGGCTTCAGTACAGTTCCCCCAGTTCACCCAGCTGTAAATGGGTACCTGGCCTCTTTAGGGTCAGGGAAGGTAAAGCAGCCAGGGAGAGGAGATGGGCGCCGCTGCCTTCAATATGCTGGCCTCTTGGGAGAAGCTGGGGTCTCTTTGACGCCTCGCTTCCTAATGACTGCATTAGGGTATGGGAACGCTTTTACATTATTATTTGTTTGTTTTGGATTTTAACCTTCTCAAGATCTATTCTGCTTAACCTCTTCCTCAACCTGTTCACCTTCTCCACTAGTCCCCCCCCCCCCCCCCACCCCCCACCACCACCACCACTCCTTTCAGTATTGTGGGTGGATACAAGAGAGACAGAGAGAGACAGACAGACAGAGAGAAAATATACCCTGAATGCGCAAAGCCCAGGTAAGGTACCGTAAAGGAAAAGGGGGGGGGGGAGAGAAAAAAGTGTATGTGTCCCAGAGGATCTTGTTCCCAAGTGTTGATCCCTTTTTTTCAAAGCATCTCCCCCCTTACCTACCTACCTACCTACCCCTGTTGGTCCTTAAACCATCCAGGCTGAAAAGTGTTGAGCCCCAAAGCATCTGTCTGTCTGTCTGTCTGTCTGTCTGTCCCTCCCCAGACTATGTCCATCCCCCATTCCCCCCAAAACTTATGTCAGGTAGAGTAAAGGAAGAGTGGGGTGGGGTGGGTGGGGTGGGGGGGACTGTGTGAGGTCTGGGCTTGTCTATCACTTATTAGTGGTGGTTGGGGGTGGTGGGGGTGGGGTGGGGGGGGGTGACGGTTTGAGAACCCAACCCTGTCCTTTGTGTGCTAGTGGGTGGGGAGGGGGGTGGGGGGGGGGGGGGAGGGGGGGGGAGAGATCATCGACC
>CM054154.1:30019232-30026732 GCA_028751875.1 Rapana venosa
ACCAACGAACACCACCCCCGCCCCCCATCCCCGCTCCCCCCAAAGAAATAAAGGGCTAGCCAGACAAGATAATAGTGTGATACTGTGTTTGATGTTGTTTTGTGTGTGTGTGTGTGTGTTTCAGACATATTACAGACGAGGTGCTTGGCTATCATCAGAAACTTACTGCTTGACAAGGCTGGCACCAACCAACCAACCAACCAGCCAACCAACCAACGTCTGTGGCGTTTGGGGGTGTTGTTGTTTTGGGGGGGTTTTCCCTTTGAAGGCGGGGTGAGTACATGAATTTATTATCGTTATTGTTATTAGTATTTTATTTTATTAATTCTTCTTATTATCATCATCATTATTATATTTATTCGTTGATTTTTTTCTTTCTTTTTTTTTTTCTCTCGTCTTTTCTTGGTTCCTTGTCTGCGTCTTTCTTTGTTCGCTTCTATGTGTGTGTGGTGCGCTTGTCGTTGTCTTCTCTCTCTCTCTCTCCTCTCTCTCTCTCTCTCCATGTGTTTATCAAGCCTACGTCCCCCACCCCCACCCTTATCTCTTTCCTGATTTTGAGCGCCTTGTCTTATGATTTTAGTTCCTGCTTTCGCCACGTCTTCTTTGTTCTGTTGTGAGAGGAGAGGAGGAGAGGAGAGAGAGAGGAGAGAGAGAGAATGTGAATGTGTGTGAGAGTGGGGGAGTGAGAGAGAGGAACTCCAACGATTTATTCACAAAGGCCATGGCCATGAATGACGGGGGGGGGGGGGGGGGGGGGGGGGGGGGGAGGGGGGGGGGGGGGGGGGGGAGTGCTTAGTATGTGTGGTGGGAGGGGGGAAAGCAATAGCAACAACGACAAAAATGTATTGTATACACACAACATCAAAAAAAAGGTCAGTTACAACAAATATGGCTTGGAATATCAAGAGAAAGAGAGAGAGAGTATGTGTGAGAGAGATTGTGTGGTGTTGTTGCTGCCATGTTCACAGGGTAACACCCGAGGGGGGGGGGGGGGGGTGCCTTTGGAGGGGGCACCCACACTGTGCATTCTGCCATAGCCCAACTGTGTGCATTCTGTCACACCCTCACATTGCATTCTGCACCCAGACAGTACATTCTGTTGCACCCAAACTGTGCATTCTGTTGCACCCTGGCTGTGCATTATGTCGCACCCTGGCATTGCATTCTGCACCCAGACAGTACATCCTGTCGCACCCTGACATTGCATTCTGCACCCAGACAGTACATTCTGTCGCACCCTCACTTTGCATTCTGCACCCAGACAGTACATTTTGCCATAGCCCAACTGTGTGCATTCTGTCACACCCTCACATTGCATTCTGCACCCAGACAGTACATTCTGTTGCGCCCACACTGTGCATTCTGTTGCATCTCTACTGTGCCTTCTGACGCACCCACATTGTGCGTTCTGTCGCAGCCAAACTGTGCATTCTGTCACACCCTGACATTGCATTCTGTCGCACCTCTACTGTGCATTCTGCTGCAGCCAAACTGCATTTTGTGGCTGCCAAACTATGCAGTTCTGTCGCACCCTGACATTGCATTCTGTTGCACCCTAACATTGCATTCTGTCGCACCCTGATTGCATTTCTGTCGCATCCTGGCTGTGCATTTCTTTCGCACACAGACTGCATTTCTGTTGCATCCTGACATTGCATTCTGTCGCACCTCTACTGTGCATTCTGTTGCATCCTGACTGTGCATTCTGTCGCATCTCTACTGTGCATTCTGTTGCACCCTGATTGTGCATTCTGTTGCACTTCTACTGTGTATTCTGTTGCACCCTGACATTGCATTCTTCTGTGCATTCTGTCGCATCTCTGCTGTGCATTCTGTCGCACCTCTACGGTGCATTTCTCTACTGTGCATTCTGTCGCACCGACACTGTGCATTCTGTCGCACCTCTACTGTGCATTCTGTTGCACCCTGACATTGCATTCTGTCGCACCCAGACTGTAATTCACGTCAGCATTTTGGCGGATGATAGGAAACACTAAACATACCCAGCATGCATCTTGCACTGGGATGGGGGGGGGGGGGGGTTGGTCGCTTCCCGCCCCCAAATGCGTCGTGTGTGTTTGTGGTGGAACTTCTTGCCCCAAGAAAGGCAGGGTTTCAAGGATGGAGGAAGGGCCCCTTGTTCCCTCTTGCAAACCTTTCCTTGCAAATTTCCAAGGGCAGCGTTTTTTTAGGTTAGGATTTGCCCCCTCAGTTCTGAGGAGAGTTTCACAGAGAAAACAGACAGACAGACACAATACGAGAGGGACGAGAGAGAGAGATGTATGAGGAGAGAGCGAGAGAGAGAGAAGAGAGAGAGATGAGAGCAGTGAGAGAGAGGGGAGAGACACACACACCAACACACAACACGGGGAAGGATGGGGAGAGGATGGAGAGAGTGAGAGAGAGATGAGAGAGAGGAAAATTGTTTCTCTATATTGAGAGTTCGAAAGTCCTTTATTGGCGATTTTTTACTGTGGGTAAAATAAAACTTTTAATTTAAAGAAGAAAAAAGCATATGTGTGAGTTGGGAGGGGAGGGGGGGATGGGGATGGGGGGAGGATGTTAGTCGTGGAGAGACAGACAGACAGAGAGTGGCAGGAGAGAGACAGACAGAAAAGACAAGACAGACAGAGACAGACAGAGAGAGGTGATGCTTCGATGGTTTTAAAGTGCTGTGCTGTGGCATCCTTTAGTCCTCTAGTGTGTTACTAGAGGGAAAGGGAAAAGGGAAGAAGGAAAGAGACTCTGTGTGTTGATGGAGAGAGGAGGTGGGGGGGGGGGGGGGGGGGGGGGGAGAGAGGACTTATTGGTGGTGAGGGTTGGTTAGCAAGCAGTGTCTGGGTCATTTTGAAGGCAAGTAGCTAGGTGTAGCTAGCCTGCCTTACTTTGTAGTATAAAGCTGTAGCCGGGTTGGGAACTACTGCTGATGAGTGTCTTGACTGATCTGGTCTGACTGTGTGACTTCGAGTGAGTGTTGTGAGTGACCTCTGACCTGCTGTTGTTACTGTGCTGGGCTGTACTGTAGCCTATTGGGTTGAGGTGAATTTGCCCTAGTATGAGGATAATGATCATTAGTCTACTGCTCTTCTTCCATCTCCTTCCTATCTCACCTCTGCCTCGCCTCTGCTACTACTGCTGTGTGTGTGTGCACTCATTGTGCATTGTGTGGGGTGGAGCGTGCTTGCATATAATATACTCGCGCGCGCACACTCTCATGCATGCACACACACCCTCACATGCATGCATGCGCGCACGCACGCACTCACTCACTCACACACACACACACTCACACACACAGGAAGACGTGAGTGGTAGGGTCTAGGCGCTTAGTCTGTCGGTTTCAGACGATTTAAACCCGAGGTCCGTGTGTTCACACAAAATTATCAGCGCAACGTAAACGAACCCCGGCAAATCAAGAGAGTAGTCCCTGCCACTCGGATTGGGGATACAAATACAGTTGCTGACAAAACAAAAACAAAAAGGTGGCGTGATTCTTTGTGGCGTTGACGCGCTCTCCCCCCCGGGGAGTGAGCTGGCGCATCTAATAAATTGATTGCCCATACCAAGCTTATAGGAGAGCATTAATAGTGTCCAACCGAGGCAGCGAATGGGCTGCCCAAATAAACATATTTTCTCGCCAGTGAAGAGAAGAAATCTCAGTGACCTCATTATCACCTTTCTTTGACCTTTTTTTAAAAGTGGTTTTTTTATGGTTTTTTATAGGTATTATTAAGTGACAATAAATGATATTACATAATACAACTAGAAGATATAGTTCAAGACTAGGAATGGTACTCAAGATCCAGGGACGGAATGTGCCAGATTCACCCCCCAGCCCCCTACTCCCTTCCCCTCTTCCCCACTTCTATCCGTTTTCCCCCTCTCTCTCTCTCTTCCCCTCTTTTCTACCCCCCCCCCCCCCCCCCCCCCCTCCCCCCCCCCCCCCCCCCCCCCCCCCCCCCCCCCCCCCCCCCCCCACCCCCCCCCCCCCTTTTTATATATATTTTTTTAAGGTATCTCCACACTTACTTGTCTGTACTTCTTGTTGCTTGCTTACGTACGTTGCGTGTATGTATGAAATTGTCAATAGCGAGCTGCCGATAGAGTGAGAGACTGGTCTGTAAGCTGTCTGTCTATGCCCTCTCTGTTCTCTCTCTTGCTTTCTGTTTCTCTCCTCTGCCTCTCTACTCTCTTCTCTCTCTCTCTATCTCTAGCCGTTACATAGTCTTGATTTTGGAATATTATACATCTTCATGGTGTACAGTTTTTCGGTACTATGCCAAAAGGGTTACCAAAGAGTTACGTTTACGAAGAAGAAGTTTATATTTTTTTGTTTATTTTCACAAAGTGTTTTGTGGACTAGTAAGGAACGACTGTACATGTACACCTTATCAGAGTCCAGTGCTGGGTGTAGTGTGTGTGTGTGTGTGTGTGTGTGTGTTCTGTTTTGTCTGTCTGTCTTGTCTGTGTTGTCTGTGTTGTGTGTGTTTTGTCTACATTGCCACCAAGTTAAACGACGGAATGTGTCTGCGTGGACTGTGCGGGTGTTTTATTTTTATATAGATAAGTGTTATGTATGTGTGATTTTATGTATTTATATGTTTGTATGGTATTATATCTCTCTATATCTATCTCTATATCTATCTATCTATATATATATATTCCACCACGTAGTTTTTTCTCGCCATGCATTTGCCAGTTCATTACATTCGCTTGTGGGTGTTTTTTTTTTCTTTTTTTTTCTTCTTTGGTCTTTTCTTTTTCTTTCTTTAGAATGGCTGGGTGTTTTAAAAAAAAAAAAAAAAAAAGAAACAGCAGTTGTTATGCTTATTCTGTTACCCTGCACGCAGAACATCTTGCGCACACTTTAAAATCTGTTCCACTTTTGGGAAGAGTAGGCCATTGTGTGCCGGTGGGAACGGATGACAAAATTTACAAAACCGCATACACGCAGAAACGTAATGGATGTAAAAAAAAAATTAAGCACATTAAGAGCTTATTCCATTTTCCTTGATATAAAAGGAAAAAAAAAGGTTTTATATTTTAAAACATAAACACTCTCTCTCTCCTATCTCTCTCTCTACTCTCTTCTCTCTCTCTCTCTCTCTCTCTTCTCTCTCTCTCTCTTCTCTCTCTCACAACACACACATACCCACAAACACACCTACACACGACACACACAAACTCACTCACCTAACATCACACCACACATACACACACACAAACACACCTACACACACAACACACACAAACAACACTACACAACATCAACACAACACCACACACACACACACACACTACAGGCTGGTTAGGTTGTAGCACCTTTTTTTGACTGGTTCGCATAATTTGGCACTCATTATGCGTGCGACGATGCCTTCCGCGCCTTCCTAAAAAAAAGAAATACTGCAGGTAGGATTGAGTTCAGGACAACAGACTGACTGGGAAGGGGATTGGGGTTGGGTATGGGGGGGTGGGGGGGGGGGGGGGGGGGGGAGGGGGTTGGGGGGGGGGGGCTGGGGGGTTGTGGGGGGGGTTGGGGGGGCGGTGACTCAGAGGGGGGGGGGGGGGTTTGGGGTGGGGGGGGGGGGTGTGGGGGTTGGGTTGTGACTCAGACATAATGTCAGATTATACAGAACAAATAACCTCGATGACCTTGTTGGGCACACAGACAATCGCTGTGGGTGGGGGGCGGTGGTTGGTGGTGGGTTTGGTGGGGGTATGAGACAAGGTATGAGAGGAATAAAAGATTAATTTAAAAGTATTAAAATAGGGTGGTGGTTTGGGTGGGGGGGTTGGGGGTGATGGTCTGTCAAAATACAGGACCATGTGGGAAAAAAATGGTGTGTGTTTTGGGAGCGGTGTGGGGGTCGTGGTGGAGTGGCGTGGGTAGCTTTGTTGTTGTGTTTTGGGGGTAGGGGGGTGCGTGGGGTGGTTGGTGGTGTTAGAGTTTAGAAGTATTACTTTAATAATAGGTCGTTCCGAAAAGATTGTTAGGTGGGGTTTGTCTAGTGTTTGGGCGTTTGGTTTGGGTTTGGGGGGTGTGGTTGGTTTCAGGTGGGGGTTTTTGGGGTTGTTGTTGGTTTGATTGTAGTTGGTTTGTTTTTTGGGGTTGGGGTTGGGTTTTTTTGGTGTGGGGGAGGGTTTGTTGGGTTTTTTTTGGTTGTTAGTGGTTTGGGTTATTCTTTGACTAAGGACATCCTACTGAATTCATATAGTCAGTAGCAGGTAGTGTGTGTGGTTTGTGTTCGGGTCACTCCCTCCCACCCCACCCGCACGCCAGTGCCTTGCGCAGTGGAGTTTGGCGGTGGTCTTGGAACTAGACCGGGGGGCGTCTATAAACACACATTACTCACACATCACCACACTCTCATCCACACAACACTCACTCTACACTCACTCTTAACACGATCTCACTCATCCCCTCCCCCCAACCCCCCCCCCCCCCACCCCCCCCCAACTCACACATCACACACACATCACATCACACCACACACTAACTCACACACACACATCGCACACTCACTATCTGAGCGCTGCCGCGCGCGAGCTATAGGACGTGGGCTGCTGTTTCTTGTGCTTAGCCATATTATGATTAGGGTGTGAAGATCACTATACGCTGTCTATCTGCTCGTCTCTCTATGCTCCAGTCTCTCTGCTCACTCTACTTAATACAATCCGAGCGCACACACACCACACACTCGCGCTCCACGCTTTCTCTCGTGAGCTGCTCTCTTCACGCGCGCCCCAACCAACCGCCTCCAAGACAACACCAGCCTCCCATCACCACACAAAACACCCAACACAACCAAACACCAACCACCCCACCCACACCCACCACCCGAGCGCGCGGCCAGGACGCAGTCCGACATGCGCTCGCGCGAGCGCTCGTACGCGCTCGACGTCGCTCTCTGATGCGTCCACACCTACACGAACACACACGCTCTTCTCTCACACACACACCTCCCGCTCTATCTCTCTTTCACACCCATCACTCTCTCTCACTCTCACCAAAAACACACTCTCTCTCTTCTCTCACAACACACACACACACAAACACAACACACGCACACACACACACTACAAAAACACACACACACAAACAACACACCACACAGAACACACTCCACACCACCACTCACTAAACACACACACTCACACACCCAGTATAAACCATAAGGCTTAGGTTCTGCAGGATTCACACTGTTGTGCTCACGTTAAAACCTGGTTCCGCTTTGGGTGTAAGAGTGTGGCCGCCGTTGTGTGCCCGGAGGGCGGGAGGGGGACCGTATGGATGACAAGTCCACAAAACCGCATACAACACGGCGGTTTACTGGATGTTCTATAAATAAATTAAAAATGCACGTTGAGTGCTTATTCCATTATTCCCATTTTTCGATATAAATTAATAATAAATAAAATTGTGAATGCTTTTGGTTGGTTTGGTTGTGTTGTTATAGAGTGTACCTGTGGAGTTAGCACGGATTTCTCTGGAACTAAGCA
>CM054154.1:30029232-30034232 GCA_028751875.1 Rapana venosa
AGCTGTCTGTAGTTGTACTAGGTTAGGTTTGGATGGGGTGGGGTGGGGTGGGGGGATGGGTGGACTGGGTAGGGCAGCTGTTACCTGTGATCGATCAGACATGGATGACGAGAATGTCTAGGTGTGCAGTTAACAAGGGTGGGGGGGAAGGAAGGAAGGAAGGTAGGAGTGAGCCAGCAAAATTTAGAGGGGGGTGGAGAAAGAGGTTGGGGGGGGGGGGGGGGGGGGTGACCACGTTAGACAAGCTTTGAAAATGATTGATCCTCCCTCCCTCTCCTGTCTGCCTCTGTGCTTCAGGCCCGGTGTCGGCCCGTTCAGGAATGCTCCCCTCTGAAAAGTTGTCCCCGGTCACATTCACTCACACTCACTCACATATTCACACACACGCACACACACACGCACACCACGCACGTGCACACGCACGTGCACACGCACGCACGATGTTTTTATTGTTGTTGTGATGGGATTGATAGAACTTTTGTAATTGTTATTGTGCTTAGTTCGATACTCCCATGGGTTTTTGGTGGGTTTTATTTTTTACTTTGTAGTGTTTTCTTTTGTTTGTTTATGTAACTGTTTTATTATTTTTCTGTTTGTGTGTATTTTCCCCCCTTCCTCCTTGATACTCCCCCCATCTCCACCTCCTTTCCATTGCTTTTCTTTTTATCTTTTTTTTTTAATATTGTTATTGTGTTGTTACTTTCAGTGTTGATGGGTCATTATCATTATCATTGTATCATCATCATTATTGATTTATTTGTTTGATATCTCTTTCTTTCTTTAATTGTTAATTGTATGGATATGTTATGTTTAAACAGCGCTGCTTTAAGAGTATGAGCGCACCTCTACACCTAACACCCCCCCCCCCCCTTCCTCTGTGTGTTGGGGTGGGTTTTTTTTTGGGGGGAAGTGAGTTTTTGGGGGGGGGGGGGGGGGGGGTTTTTTTGCCGGGAGACAAAAATTAGTAGGGGGGGGGGGGGGGGAGAAAAAAAAGTGAGCGTGACACCGTCCTGTATGTATAAAATGTACATGTGGGTTGGTTGGGTTGAACCTACCCTTCTCTCCCTCCCCTCTCTTCTCTCTCTCTCTCTCTCTCTCTCTTTTCTCTCTCTCTCTCCCTCCCCTTCTCTCTCTCTCTAGGTTACCTGAGGTTGCTACTGCCCCTGGTTCTTCTCACCCCCCCCCCCCCCCCCCCCCCCCCCCCCCCCCCCCCCCCCCCCCCCCCCCCCCCCTCTCCCCCCTTCCCATCTGGGAAAGGCGCCCGAGGGACGAAGCGAAAAAAGAGGGGGGGGGGAGGAGGGGGGGAAAGGGGGGTGGGGAGGAGGAAAAGGGGGGAGGAGGTAAATGCGGGTAAAAAAGGGGTAAAACTGTCGGGGTCGAAATGCGGGTTGCGGGGTGGTCGTGCGTGCCTGCCGGGTTATGTGTGTGTGGGGAGAGTTTGTTGTGGGGCCCTTTGGAGAGAGTGTGTTTGAGCTTTTGAGAGAGTGAGGGGAGAGAATGTGTGATGAAGATTTTGGTTTGGGGGTGTGTGTGAGAGAAAAGAGAAGTGTGTGTGGTGGGGAGTGTGTGTTGTGAGAGGTGTGTGAGGTGTGTGAGAGAAAAGGGGGGGGGGGGGGGGAGGTGTGTAAAGAGAGAGAAGGGGTGTGGGAGTGAATGTGAGGGGAGAGTGGTGAGGGGAGGGGGGGGGGGGGAGTGAGTGTGTGTGAGAGAGTGTGTGTGTGAGGAGAGAGTGTAAAGAGAGAGAAGAGAGTGTGTGTGGTAAAGAGAGGGGGTTGAGTGAGTGAGAGAGGGGTGAGTGAGAGATTTTTGTTGTGAGAGAGAGAAAAAGTGTGTGTTGTGAGAGAGTGTGTTGTGAGTGAGAGGGGGTGAGTTGTGTTTGTGAGTGTGAGAGAGTTGGGGTGTGAAAAGAGAGAGGGTGAGGGGGGAAAGTGGGGGGTGCGTGGTGGGGTGTTTGCGTGTGGGGTGTTTGTGTATGAGAGAGTGAGTGGTGTGTGTGTTTTTTATTTTTAAATTTTATTCTTTTTTTATCGGGGATAATGGGAATAAGAAATTTATGTGTTTTTTTCCTTTCCAGTCCCCTGTGAAATTTTTTTTGGGGGGGTAAATTTTGTCTTCTTTTTCCCCCCGGGCCACACAAGGGCCCCTACTCTTACGGAAATGGAGAAAGGTTTTTAACGTGGGCGAAAGATGTTCTGCATGCGTTCGAACAGGGGCCCTGGGAATAGCCCTCATCGGAAGGGCCTTTTACATTCAGTTCGATTTTTTGGGTCAAACTGGGGGAAGGGAAAGGGGGAGGCGGGAAACGAAACCCCAAAACCCCGGTTTACCCTTTTTGGCAGGCGAACGTCTTAACCATCCTGCCCCCCTTCCTTCCTTGTGTGAGTGTGTGGTGGGTGTGTGTATGTGGTGTGTGAGTTGTGGGTGTGTGTATGTGATGTGGTGGTAGTGGTTTTGTGTGTGTGTGTGTTGAAGTGGTGGCTACGGTGTATTAGTGACTGTTTTGTGTTTTGTTTGAAAATAATGAATTACTGGGGTTTTTACAAAATACTGTTAAACATAAAAAACAACACCAAGGCCTGTCTGTAAAGGTGTCTCTGACCTGTCGTCTGTCGGGGCAGACTGTCTGTCTGTCTGTCCCCCCTTTTCTCTATTTTCTCTATTTATCTCACTCACTCACTCACAAACGCGCGCACACACACACACACACCCCACACACACACACACACACCACACCCCCACACACAACACAATATAAAATTTAAAAATATAAATATACACACACAAAAAAAATGCACCACAACAAAAATATTAATACGTATGTCTGGTTGCAGGGGCGTTCCCTTTCGGGGCC
This sequence comes from Rapana venosa, assembly GCA_028751875.1. NCBI lineage: Eukaryota > Metazoa > Mollusca > Gastropoda > Neogastropoda > Muricidae > Rapana > Rapana venosa. Next base: position 30,032,084 of record CM054154.1, read on the forward strand.
TTTTTTTATGTTTTGTGTGTGTTAATATAATATATATATATTTTATATATATTTTATATATATATAATATATATATATTATATATTTATAAAATTTGTGTGTGGGGTGTGTGGAGGGCCCGGGGAAAAGAGAGAGAGAGAGAGAGAAAAGAGAGAGAGAGAGAGAGAGAGAGAGAGAGGGGGAGGGGAGAGAGAGAGAGAGAGAGAAGAGACCCAACAAGTAAAACTACAAAAAGAAAAAATTTTTCAGGGAAAATTTTTTTTTTTACATTTAAAAAACCCCTACCTGAGTCGGTTTTTTTAAACACCCTTTATTCAGAAAAAAACCCCACACACCCCACCACTACACACACACACACACACGCAAAGCCCCGCACGCCCCGACGCACGCACGCACACAAAATTTCGCAAAACATACTTTCACACACAAACCTAATTACACACACAAACATATACACTTTCATACATGCTTGGGTACATACACCCCACACACACAAAACACACAACACACACACACACACACACACACACACACACACACACATACAAACCCCAAATTTTTAAATTTTTCTAATTTAAAACTTAGGTGTAAAAACCTTAAAATTTAAAGGGAAAGGAAAAACGCAAGCACGCCGGGGCGCGGGACACACACACACCACACACACCCCCCACAAAAACACACACACTACACACACACACACACAAAACCCCACACACCCCACAAAAAGCCCCAAAGCTTAAAAGTACTACTACACCCGAAGGATTTTTGGGGGAAAAAGTTGACCAATTCAGTAAGAGGGGGGGGGAAAAGGGGGAGAAAGAGAGATAAAGAACAAGAGAGAGAGGGGGGGGGGGGGGGGGGGGAGGGAGAGGTAAGAACACCGAGAGGGTGGGGGGGGGGGGGGGGGGGGAGGGTAAAACAGAAAAGAGGAGATTATGACTTTTGAAAAAAGGGGAGGGATTGGGACAAGGTGGGGTAAAGGGGTGTTTTGTTTGTGGGGTGTGTGAAGAGAGAGAGGGGGAGTTTGTGTGTGCGGTTTGTAGTTGTTTTGTGTTTGTGATTGTGTGTTTGTGTGTGGTTGTTTGTGTGGGGAGACGAGAGACAGAAAAATTCAGATTTTAAAGTATATATGTATTTCAAAATTAAACTCTGTTCACATCGGGGGTGTGTGTGTGTGTGTGGTGTGTTGGGGGGGGGGTGGGGGTAAGTTGACGATGGGGTTTCGGTGTGGTGGTTGGGTGATGATGTTTTTGATGACGAAAGGGGGGGGTGACAAAAGGGTTTTGATTACAAAAGCCAGCCAAATTCTTCCTTCACTTCATGTCATGTACGTCATTTAATTTTCCCCTTTACTTATACATTTTCACTTCACTTCATATCACGTCATTTTATGCACGTCACTTCATAACAGTCACTTCATATCACTCACTTTTTGTCTTTTCCCCTCACTTCAATCACGTCACTTTTTGTAACGTCACTTTATTTTCACGTCACCCTTATATCACTTCATTTACGTCACTTTTTGTCCCGTCACTTCATTTCAATTCACCTCAGCACTTCACTTCACTTTATATCACATTTTATTCCCCGGCTTGGGCCGGGGCCCCAACCCTCGAGTTGGATTGTGGTGTTTGTTGTGTGTGTGTGTGTGGTGTGTGTTGTGTGTGTGTGTGTGGGTGTGTGTGTGTGTGGTGTGTGTGTGTGTGTGTGTGAGAAAAGAGGGGAAAAAAAGAGAGAGAGAGAGAGAGTGAGTGTGTGGGTGGGGAGAGAGAGAGAGAGTGGGGTGTGGAGGAAGAGAGAGAGAGAGGAGAGAGAGAGAGAGAGAGAGGTGTGTGTGAGAGAGAGAGAGAGTTTGTGTGTGAGAGAGAGAGTGTGTGTGTGTTTGAGAGAGAGAGTGTGTGTGTGTGTGAATCAATCAATCACATTTATTCATGTGTGTGAGAGTGAGTTTGTGTGTGTGTGTGTGTCACTTGTTATGTCATTTTCATCTTGTGTCAATACGCTAGGCTAAGCTGTGTGACGATGCCAAGGTGTGTGTGTGAGAGAGAGAATTATGTATGTGTGAGTTTGTGTGTGTGAGTGAGTAAGTGAGTGAGTGAGAGAGAGAGAAATGTTTGGAGAAAACGCAAAAAAATGTAATCTCTGTGTG
>CM054154.1:30039232-30041732 GCA_028751875.1 Rapana venosa
ACAAGTATAAAGCAAGGCTGCACACAATCTCAGGGTGACTAGATGCCATGAGTATGGGCCAGTGTCCTGTTTGGTGAATAAATCATTTGAGCTCTCTCTCTCTCTCTCTCTCTCTCTCTCTCTCTCTCTCTCTCTCTCTCTCTCTCTCTCTGGGGACGGGTAGCCTAGTGGTTAGAACATTGCGTTGGCAACCTGACGATCCAGGTTCGATTCCCGTTCAAGGGGGTATTTTCCCCTGGGATTAACATCAGTGCAGACTCCACTCTCCCCAAAAGTCCTTCGGATGAGACTATAAACCGAAGGCCCCCGTGTGCGAACGCAAGCGGAACACCATTGCGCACACATTAAATCCTGGTCCGCTTTTTGTAAGAGTAGGCCATTGTGTGCCGGTGGGAACGGATGACAGAATTTAACAAAAACCGCATACACACGGGGACTGAGATGACAGAATTTAACAAAACCGCATACATACAGGGACTGAGATGACAGAATTTAACAAAACCGCATAGACACCAGGGACTGGATGACAAAATTTTAAAACAAAACTGCTTTACAACCGGGGACTGGATACAGAATTTAACAAATGCATTCCAGGGGACTGAGATGACAAAAATTACAAAACCGCAACCAGGGGGATGGATTTTAAAAAAAAAAAAAGAAGCACGAAAGGGGTGCTTATTGCATTATCCTCGATAAAAGGAATAAAAATAAATTTTAAAAATAAAAAAAATAAATGCGGCCCCCGAAAAAACTAAAGCAAGTCCCTTTGACTTCATTAATCCCTCCCCCCAAAGCCAACAAGGTTGTTGAAATGCCCTTTCGGGGTTTCCCCTTTTGGGTCAGAACTGGCAGGGCACTACTGAGGACTCATCACACACACACACCACACAAAAACCCCCGGGTAAATTAATAAAATAGGCACCTACCCCTGCAACGACCCAGTTCAGTCAGCAGTGCGGGCCTCCCCGGCAGTGCCCCTGGGGCCCCCCGGGCTCAGCTTACGGGCTACTTCCGCCCCACCCCGGCTGTGGTGAAGTGGGGGGTGGGGGGGTGGGAAAAATTTTTTTTTGTATAAGAAGTTCTTTCTGTGTGTTGTGTGTTGCAAGTATCTACTGGTTGTGTGTTTTCAATTTTACGTCTGTTCACTTAAATAATTAAACGAAGTTTTTGGGTGTGTGTTATTTTTTTTTTTATATTAAAAAATTCATATCGGGGAAAAATGGAAAAAGCACTTAGGGTTTTTTTTTAACTCCGTGGTATGGGGGTTTTGTGAATTCGCATCTGTTCCCACCGCCACAAAATGGCCTACTCTTACAAAAGCGGGAAAGGGTTTACGTTGGCAAGATGTTCTTCGTGCGTTCGCTTCGCACACGGGGCCTCGGTTTATAGTCTTCATCCGAAGGACTTTGGGAGAGAGAGAGAGAGAGTGTGTGTGTGTGTGTGTGTGTGTTGCAAGTAGCTACTAGCTGTCTTTGTGTGTGTGTCTGTGTGTGTGTGTGTGTGTGTGTGTGTCTTTGTAGTGAGGTTGGGTTGAGTGGCGGGGAAGAAGCAAGCAATCCTAGGAGGAGGGTGCATGCAGAAAATCACACAGACAAGCGCGCACGCATGAACATGCAGGTGCGCGCAGGCAGGCACGCAGGCATGCACGCACACAGGCATACATGCACACAACTCACACACACACACACACACGCGCGCGCGCGTACACATGCACACGAACACAACACGCACAAACACACACACGTAGACAACTTGTAGCTACTTGCAAGACACGCACACGCGTGTACATACACATACACAAACATACGCGCGCGCGCGCACACACACACACACACACACACGCACACACGCACACACGAAGACAGCTAGTAGTTACGTGCAAAGCCACACACACACACACACACACCTCTCTCACATAACACACACACGAAGACAACTAGTAGCTACTTGCAACCACACACACACACACACACAACACATACACACACACACACACACACACACACACACACACACCACACACACACACACACCACACACACAAAACCACATACACACACACACACACAACACACACACACACACACCATCCCTCATAACACATACCTCACAAAACACATCCCTCCCTTCATCCCTCCCTCCCTCTATCCATCCATCCCTCCCTCCCTGCAAAAAAAAAAGAAAAAAGAAATGTAGGTCATCCTCTCGACCCAACCGACCAGCCCAGTCCGCTAGCTAGACAGAAGAGGAGAGAAGAAGGGGGAAAAAAAACGAAAAAAAAAAAAGCGGGGTAGCCTAGGTCTCTATAATATTATGATGTCTGGGTTGTGTCGGGTGGCTTGGCCGGGTGGCTGGAGGAGGTACCCGGGGTAAGATCGATGGACGGTGTCTGCTGCTGCTGCCCACTGATGCTGGAGGGGTTCTGGGTGGTAAAGGGGGGGTGGGAGGAGGGTGGGGGGGGGGGGGGGGTGTTAAGGTGGGTGGTTGGGTTTTTTTTGTG
>CM054154.1:30051732-30094232 GCA_028751875.1 Rapana venosa
GGTCGGTCTGTGTGTGTGTGTGTGTGTCTCTCTCTCTCTCTCTCTCTCTCTCTCTCTCTCTCTCTCTCTCTCTCTCTCTCTCTCTCTCTCTCTCTCCTCTCTCTCTCTCTCTCTCTCTCTCTCTTCCCCCCCCCAAGATATTTGTATGAATTTACAACAGGACCTCTTGTGTTACCAAAGAACATGTTTCATGAATGCCAAAAAATCCTCCCTTTTTTTTTTTGGGGGGGGGGGGGGGGGGGGGACCCATTACATTACTCTTATTTATTTCTTACTTTTAGATCTCTTAGCAGCAGAGTACAAGTTGGTTCAGTTGTGTTTGCAACCCTGTTACAGTTTCAGATAATAAAACAACATCATCAAGCAAAAAGTAATAAAAAATATTTCTTTCAAACAATTAGAAAATACACCATGTTTTTCCATTGTTAATTACACCCTGAGTAAGCTCATAAATAATTTTTTTTTTTTTTTAAAAGAAGCAGTATAATACAGGGCTGCAAACATCTCCCTGTTTAACACCTGTTGTACAATAATATAGATCATCACAGAATATTTTGTTCCACATCCGACCGTTGCTTTGACTACGTTATACATACATACTTTTTGGATACAACAAAACAATTTACCTGTTACTCCACTATTTTTCTCCCCTGAATATTGGCCACAATAGTTTTCTTGAAATGACATCGAACGCTTTTTCAAAATCGATGAAAGCCACAGAGAGAGAAAGAGAGAGAGAGAGAGAGAGAGAGAGAGAGAGAGAGAGAGAGACAATGACAATGACAAAATGACAATGACAAAATAGTTTATTGTTCAGACTCAGAGTGTCCATAAACAAGGGGAAATGAATGTATATATACACAATTTGCAGCAAATTTTTGTTAATGGCAAAAAAGAAAACCTTGAATTTCTCATTCTTTGTAAGAGAGTGGGAGGGGAGAGTGGGAGGTCTTTGACCAGTGCCAGGTAAACTTAATATTTTGATTGAAGAATAGGGTACCCACTAAGTAGATTGTAATTTTCTGCATTTGAAGGCATAGAATATATACTTTGCCAAGTGAATGATTTGTTCAGGGCTCTGTAACTTTAATAAGGATAACTTCTGGTTTTTGAAAGGTTCTAAATTAAACTTGCCTAGATAAGTGTGTCGCAACTCAGTGTATGCTGGCAGTAGAAAAGAAAGTGAATTTCATCCTCAGGTGCATGACTGCACTTTGGACAAGCCATAGAGCTACTATCTGCTGTGTACCTAAATTTGTTGCTATTGAGTTCTGTTACTCCCAATCTAAAGCGTGTAAACATAGTACGTACATATCTGGAAGTGATCAAGTTCATATATTTTTCTGGTTCTAACATACCTTTGAAGGAATTATATAGATTGTAGCGTGGTCTACTGGCTATTTTTTCTGACCATTGTTGTATGAAGCAGTCAATCATTCTTTGTTTGAATTCCCGTAAAAAAGCTTTATGGTTTCCTACTCCCTGAAAGACCCAGACATATCCGAATCCAGAGGAGCAAAGGAGATTTTTGATATCTGTGACCCAAGTTGTTTTGCCTTTTTCATCCAGAGATTTTAACATATGGTAGGCCATGCTAGCATATCTCTGACTAGGTAGAGAGCACAGACGTAGCCAGTAGGACACACTTCTGACAGCTGACAGAACAAGGAGAGGATAACGGCCTAATTCTCCATACACCATGTAGTTTGGCGTGTGCATACTGACATTCAAAAAACGTTTACATGCAAACATATGACTTTTTTCAATCTGGTTAAATTCATGAATACCCCAAACCTCTGCTGCATATAGTAGCATAGGGGCAACACGTGCATCAAAAAGTTTAAAAAATATCCTAGGAGATGAGCAGCCTAATCTTCGCAGTGTTCTACATATTTCTATGACAGATCTTTTGGCCTTAGATGTTAAGCTTTCTGTAGCAGCATTTAGACTCAGACGTGTTGTGAAAATAAGCCCAAGGTATTTGTATGAGTTAACAACTCTCTCTTCCATGAGAGAGAGAGAGAGAGAGAGAGAGAGAGCTAAGTACAGTCGGAAACTTCTGGAGAGACAGACAGATACATACAGACAGAGAGACAGACAAAGAGAGGGAAAAGATCTTGTTCAGTCTGTGGCGCGGAATAGGAAGAGACTGAAAAGAGAAGAAGAAGAAAAAGAGGAAGAAGCGGAATGAGTATGATGAAGAAGAAAAAGAAGAAGACACTCCCCCACGCAGAGGATAGACGGACTGAAACTTGATGGAGAAGCCGAAATCACAACGATGATGAGAAGAAGACAGGAGAGATGAAAACCCAAAAAAGTCAATGGTCCCACCACTACCACCACCATCATCATCATCATCACATCTCATACCCTGGTCTGGTCTTAGACCACCCAGACGAACAGAGACACACACAGAGAGACAGACAGACACAGAGAGACGAGAAGAGAGACAGACACAGAGACATACCGACACAGAGAGAGAGAGAGAGAGACACAGTGAGACATACCGACACAGAGAAGAGAGACAGACACAGTGAGACATACCGACACAGAGAGACAGACAAAGAAGAGAGACAGACAAAGAAGAGAGACAGACACAGAGAGACAGACCGACACAGAGAGAGAGACAGACACAGTGAGACATACCGACACAGAGAAGAGAGACAAACACAGAGAGACAGACCGACACAGAGAGACAGACAAAGAAGAGAGACAGACACAGAGAGACAGACCGACACAGAGAGACAGACAGAGAAGACAGAGAAAGAGAAGAGAGACAGACACAGAGAGACAGACCGACACAGAGAGATAGACAGAGAAGAGAGACAGCACAGAGAGACATACCGACAGAGAGACAGACAGAGAAGAGAGACAGAGACAGACACAGAGAGACATACCGACACAAAGAGAGACAGAGACAGACAGAGAAGAGAGACAGACACAGAGAGACAGACAGAGAATCAAACCAAATCAAATTATTTTTATTTCGAGGAAAATGAACAAACACTAGTGTGTGTGAGAAGGGGGGGGGGGGGGGGGGTTGGTTTAGTTTGGTTTGGTTTTACATCCAGTCCCCCTGTTCTTAGCACACAGAGGGGGGGGGGGGGAGGGATGGGGGAGATGGGGCAATGACGAAAAGAGGAGGGAAGGAGAACAAGAGACGAGCGAGAGCTTTCAACGAGGAGAGGAGAGAGGGGGGGGGGGGGGGGGGGGGAGAGAGCTCCTCCACCACCCCCACCACCACCCCCATTCTCGTACCATCATCACTGGTTGCACAACGATTGCTAGTGAAGTGAGTGAGTGACGACGACGACAAACTCCAGCCACGCTTGAGACATCGCCGCCGCCGCCACCACCACCACCGCCATCATCACCGCCACCAACACCACTACATCCACTACCACCACTACCACCGCGCCCTTCAGTTCTGTGTCAGTGAAGCGAATAGACAGACCGACCGACCAAGGGACCGACCCAGCAAGACAACTCTAGCCTAGGCTCTAATACTAAGCATATACCTAGCTCTCTACGTTTTCTTCTTCTTCTTCTTCTTCTTCTTGCAGCATCATCTTGTTGTTAACCTTAAAACCGACCCTGGGAGTGGTGTGGTAGGGTAGGTAGGTCTCTAGTAGGCCTAGCTTCTCTTTCTTCTTTCCTTCCTTCCTTCCGAGTAGTCCAAGTCTTCATCGTCGTCATCATCGGCATCGTCAGCATCAGCATCATCATCAACCCCCAGACACGCTCTGTTTGGCCTAACGTGGCCTGGTTTTAGGCCTAGGTGTGGCCTGACCTGATTCTGGCCTAGGTGTGGCCTATGTCTGGTCTGGTCTGGTGTGGCCTATAACTGGTGTGACCTATGTCTGAAGTGGCCTATGTCTGGCCTGGTCTGGTGTGGCCGGTGTCTGGCCTGGTGTGGCCGGTGTCTGGCCTGGTCTGGTGTGGCCGGTGTCTGGCCTGGTCTGGTGTGGCCTAGGTCTGGTGTGGTGTGGCCTAGGTCTGGTGTGGCCTGGTCTGGTCTGGTGTGGCCTATGTCTGGTCTGGTGTGGCCTATGTCTGGTGTGGCCTATGTCTGGCCTGGTCTGGTGTGGCCTGGGTCTGGCCTGCTGGTCTGGTCTGGCCTGTGTCTGGTGTGGTCTGGCCTGGTCTGGTGTGGCCTGTGTCTGGCTTGGTCTGCTGTGGCCTATGTCTGGTGTGGCCTATGTCTGGTCTGGTGTGGCCTATGTCTGGCCTGGTCTGGCCTATGTCTGGCCTACTAGTGTGGCCTATGCCTGGCCTGGTTTGGTGTGGCCTATGTCTGGCCTGGTCTGGTCTGGTGTGGCCTATGTCTGGCCTGGTCTGGTCTGGTGTGGCCTATGTCTGGCCTGCTAGTGTGGCCTATGTCTGGTCTGGTGTGGCCTAGGTCTGGCCTGTTAGTGTGGCCTATGTCTGGTCTGGTGTGGCCTAGGTCTGGCCTGTTAGTGTGGCCTATGTCTGGTCTGGTGTGGCCTAGGTCTGGCCTGTTAGTGTGGCCTATGTCTGGTCTGGTGTGGCCTATGTCTGGCCTGCTAGTGTGGCCTGGTCTGGTCTGGTGTGGCCTAGGTCTGGCCTGTTAGTGTGGCCTATGTCTGGTCTGCCCAAAAATCTGGGACGTGGGGAGTTTTGTGATGGGTGGTGGAAGAATAAGAAGGAAAAAAAAAGAGAGAGAGAGAGAGAGAGAGGTGTGTGTTTTCCAAAAAGAAAAAAGACAGAGAGGTCTGGACTTATTGCTGTTGCTGCTGCTGCTGCTGCTGCTGCTAGTACTAGTAGTAGTGCTTCGTTAGCGCTAAAGGATGGTGTGTAGGTAGGTGTAGTAGGGGTATATGTGTGTGTGTGTGTGTGTGTGCTGGACAGGCGGGTAATACTATTGACCTGTGGTTATGCTCGCCTTCCTTCCTTCCTTCCTTCCTCCCCCTCCAGGGTTGGTGGGATACTACTCTACTCGTGTGCCGGCGTCGCTCTGTCAGCTGTCTCTCCCCCCTCCCCCCTCCTCTCTCCCTTCATCCTTTCCCACCCCACCCCCTACCCACCCACCTACCTACCTCCCTTCCCTTTCCACATCCAACCCTACCCACCAACCTAACCTAACCGAACCTAACCACCTCCAACTTTTTGGGGGTTTGGTTGTTTTTTTGGGTGATGTCTCCCTATTATTATGTTGAAGTGATGGTGATGGGTCTTATGGCGCAGGTAAGTGACATTGTATGCGCGATTCTCTCTCTACTGTGTCTTTGTGTGTGTCTTGTCTGTCTGTCTGTCTGTCTGTCTGTCTGTCTCTCTCTCTCTCTCTCCCTCTCTCTCTCTCTCATCTCTCTCTCTCTCTCCCTCTCTCACTCTCTCTCTCTCTCTCTCTCCCTCGCTTCTCGCTCTCTCTCAAACTCATGTTTAGTACTGGAACTGAAGCCGCCGATCTTTTTTTTTCTTTTTTCTTTTTGTTGTTGTTGTTGGTCTTTTCCTTTCTTTAGTTATATGTTCAATGTGATTTTAGACCGGACTTAACTTTTATATAAACACAGAATTATTTCTTAAAATCAGATGATGTATGATTTCAGGATTTTTTTTTGGTTTTGTTTGTTTGGGTTTGGTTTATGAAGCAGAGAGCGAGATTTTTTAGCAGAGAGAGAGACAGGGAGGTTTGTTTTTTTTAGCACAGAGGGAGAGGGGGGGGGAGAGAGAGAGAGAGAGAGAGAGAGAGGACTCGAGAGAGAGAGAGAGAGTGAGAGAGAGAGAGAGAGAGACTCAAAGAGAGAGAGAGAGAGAGATGCAGTGATTTAATTTGGCGTGGGGGTCGGGATAGCCTAGTGGGATCAGTCAGAGCGTCTAGCTGGCAAGTTTGATGGGGCACGGGTTCGAGTCTCTCATTCCAAGAAAACTTTTCTTTCCCTCCTGCAGTTAACATCAGTAACCCACTCCACCTCTCTCTCTCCAACCCCCGAGAAAAAAAAAAGTTCTTCGGATGAGACTGTAATTATAATAATTATTTTATAAACCGAGGGGGGTTCCCCGTGTGCGCGAAGGCAACGATAGAACCCTCCCGGCCCGGCCCGCTTTTGGGAAGAGTAGGCCGTTTTCTGGCCCGGTATGAACGACACGGCATTTAGTTAAATGAAAGCCGGGTCTGATTTGTCAACTGAGCGCTTAATTGACAGCGCGCGCGGCATGCAGCGCAAACGCATTTTCGCTCCTGTTAATAACAGTTAGTTGCTGTCTGAGCGTTCGAAGAAGAAAAAGAAAAAAAGCATATATAGGAAAAGGAGGTAAAGGAGTCCCATAACCTATAAGGCCGTAGGGGAGCGAGGCGTCAGAGACCTCACTTCTCTAGGGCCAGCATAGTGAGGGCGGCGCCCATCTCCTCTCCCTCGCTGCTTTACCTTCCCTGACCCTAAAGAGGGCAGGTACCCATTGACAGCTGGGTGAACTGGGAGAAGAACTGTACTGTAGCCCAAGGCTGGCACAAACGTCACCCTCCAACTGGTAACCAGCTCCGACGCTGCTTAATCCTGCTGGGAAAGCGAGTGCCTCCTGAAAACCCCTGAGCTACTCCCGTCCCATGCGCATATCGCATCCTGTTAATAACAGTTAGTTGCTGTCTGAGCGTTCGAAGAAAAACAGAAAAAAAGCATACATAAGATATATATAGAATAATTATTTTTTTTTAAAAATCTCTTTATTCGTTTATATCGAGATAATGAAGAAACACTAATGTTCCCTTTTTTTTAAATTTTCTTTTTTTTTTTACATCCAACCTGTCCCCGTGTGTATGCATGTTTGTCAATTCTGTCGCATTCATTTTGTTCCCCACCCCCGAGCACACAGTGGCCAACGCGTGATGGAAGCGGAACAGGATTTTGACATATGGCGCATGATGTCCCTGCTGCAACGTGCGTTCGCCACACACGGGTCCCTCTTCCGTCCGTATATAAGCTCGTTCCGACAGCGCCTTTCGTGTGGGGGGGGAAGGGGGGCCGCAAGGGCCGAGGGGAGGGGGCCCCGGCGCCCCCGGCGAGATCCGGGTTGGATCGTGGTGGACGGGGGGGGGGGGGAGGGGAGGGGGATAAAAGACTTGCGGAAGGGGGGGGGAGGGGGGGGGGCGGGGGGACGGAGGGGGGGGGGGGGAGGGGGGGCGGGGGGGTGGGGGGGGGGGGGGGGGGGAGTGGGAGTCTTCTGCACTGAGTTAACCTCCAGGGAAAATGTCCCCCCTCCCCCCGCCCCCCTTCAACGGGAATCGAACCCGGGTCGCAGATTGCCAGCGCAATGTTCTGACCACTAGGCTATCCCCGTCCCCGTATATTCACACTGGTGTCGTGTTTTGACAGTCGTCCTCCCCCCCTAGTTGAGGGGCAAAAACAAACCCCCCCAAACCCCCCCAACCCTTTTAAAAACCAACCCCCGTCCCCCCCAAAAAAAAATTTCACATTGCGAAACTTCTACCATGGTGAATGAACTCTGACGAGAAAATGAATAAAATAAAGATTCATTAAATTAAAAAAAAAATTATGAAACTAAACAAGAGAACAAAAGTAAGACTAACAAGAAAAAGAGAGACAGAGATGAAAAAGAGAGCAGAGAAGACAGACAGACAAAAACAAAGGGAGAGAGGTACATACAGACACAGAAGAGAAGGGAAAAATATGGTAGAACTGAACGCTACACGATGATATATGATAATAATAATAATAATAATGTGAGGGGAATTGAAGAAACAGAGCAAGAGGGAAACAGAGCAGAGGGAGAAGTGAGTGAGTGGAGAGAGACAGACAGAGAGAGAGAGAAGAGAGAGAAAGAGGAAAAATCAATACCATAGCTACCACCACTACCAAACACTTCTAAGGAAATAACCAACAAACGTCTTCTGAATACTATACACCCACCATCTTCCCCTTATTAGCTTAGAGTTGTGTCTGAGAGGGGGGGGGGGGGGGGGGGGGGGGGGGGGGGTGGGGGAGGTTAAGGAGAAGACAGAGGGGGAGGGAGGGTGGGTGTAGTTGGCGCAGGGCCTGATGGAAGAAGGAAGGTGGGGGAGGGGGGTGAAAAGAGACTGAGGAGAAGAGGGGTTGTTTTTTTTGTTGTTGTTTTTTTTTTTTTGGGGGGGGTGGGGGGGGGGTATGTCTGTGTGTGGAAAGTTCATTTTGACCTTCATTGGCGATCGTTTTCGTCATCACGTGGTAAGCTTGTTTCAGAGGGTTAGGTGTTTCATTTTCGATTTAATATATATATATAAAATATATATATATATATATATATATATATATATATATAATATATATATGGTTTTAAATAAGGTTTATTCATTACTAAACATGAAACAAGCATAGCCTAATGAACATAACCAGCATAGCAGCAACAAGCAAGTAGCTTACGTTGTGCTCAAGTACAACAATATCAACATTCTTATGGCGACTGATGATCCATAATACATTGACCAAAAGAAGTAAACGTGGGGGAAAAATACCTTCCCCCCCTCCCCCCCCCCCCCCACAACACACACACACTAAGTTTTCTTGTGACTTTCGTGTGTATGCGAGCACATTATGGCCACACCATGTCACAAACGCCCCCGTCAAATAGTTTAGAGATGCCGTGTATCATGATTATGAAGAAAGAAATCGAGGTGGGAATGCTATAACGCTTATCACACGAAGACAGAAAGAATCCTGAACTAAGAGAAAACGAACAAGATCAGTGTGAAAGTCTTTGTCTCCTGAAGCGCACGCACGCACACACGCACGCGCACGTGCGCGCGCACACACACACAATGTACCAGGGAGGAGGATATAAAGCAATTACCACCAAGAAAACTTCTGACGAAGGCTCATCACCCAGGAGTCGAAACTCCTCAAATCTATAATAAATATATTATAATAAAATCAACTATAAACCACAAAACAAACTAGGCCTCAAAATTGCACCACCTCCCCCCCCCCCCCCCCCACACCCCCCAAAAAGGTTGATATGATAAGATTATTATATTCTACAACAAAACAACAACACAAAAAAAGAATAATGCTCATCATCATCATCATCATAATAAAACATTTTCAAGTCTTCTTAATATAGTGATGACTGTCACACACACCCGCACACACATTTTTTGTTGTTGGTTTGTTTCTTTCTTTTTCCCTACGCGCGCTTGAGTTGTGCATGCACGTGCTTGTGTGCCAGCTCTCGCGCTCGACCCGCGCGCGATAGCCTAGCACACATCTCGCCCAGCAGAATGTTGCCTCGGTGCTTTTCTTGTCCTTCTCCCCCCCACCCCCCCCCCCCCTCCTCCTTTGCAAGCGTGTGCAGGCATGCATAGCCAGTCAGACAGTCAGTCATGCAGGCATGCATGCATGCATCCACCCGTCCATCCATCCACCCACCTACCCTGCCACCGCTGCAACAACAACGACAACGTCCTCGCTTGCTACTAGGGCTTTGCCCCGCTTTCCTTTTGACCTGACCTACACTCTCTGTGTCTGGCTGTTTGTGTCTCTGTCTGGCTGTCTCTGTCTCTGTCTCACCCATCTTTCTTCTTGCTGTCTCTCTCTCCCTCCCTCTCTCTCTCTCTTTTTCTCTGATCCTCATTTCTGTCTGTGTCTCTCTCTCTCCATCTCTCTCTCTCTTTTCTCCTCATCTCTCTCATCTCCTCTCTCTCTCTCTCTCTCTCCTCTCTCTCTCTCTCTCTCTCTCTTCTGTCTGTCTGGTCTCTCGCTCTCTCCCTCATCTCTCTCTTTCTCTCATCTCTTTCTCCCCTCATCTCTGTCTCCTCTCCCCCCTTTCTCTCTCTGTGTCTCTCTCTCTCCCCTCATCTCTTCTGTCTCTCTCTTCCCTTCTCTCTGTCCTCTCTCATCTCTCCCTGTCCTCTCCTCTCCTCTTCCCCCCCCCCCCCTCTCCCCATCCCCTCCTCTGTGTCCTCTCTCCCCATTCTCTCTCTCTCTCTCTCTCTCTCTCTCTCCCTCCCCTCGTCACTCTTCACGCCCCCCTCTCCCACTCCTCCCCTCATCTCCCTCTTTCACCCTCTCTCTCTCCCTCTCTCTCCCCCCCATCTCTCTCCCCTCCCTCCCCCTCTCTCTGTTCCACCACATCTCTCCATCCCATCCCTCCATCCATCCATCCATCCAACCGTCCCCCACCTCAGCCCCACCCCCCCCCAGCCCCAGTCCCTCAGTTACCAAGCCAGCAAGCAGACACAGCTATCGATCCATCCATCCATCCATCCATCCCGCCAGATCGATCAGCCTCTATATATACACATACACACACACACACACACACACACATATATAGATGATGTGGGCCAGACAGTCACGCCTGGCTGCTGCTGTCACCAGCCTACCCTTCCCTACCCTGCCCTACCCTGCCCTGCCCTACCCTAGCCAACCCTAGCCTCGCCTCTTACCTTACCTTACCTTCCTCACCTGTCTTGCCCGCCCGCCCCGCCAGCCAGACAGACAGCCAGACAGCCAGCCAGCCAGCCAGACAGCCAGCCAGACAGCCAGCCAGCCAGACAGCCAGTCATCGGAGCGTGGAACAGTGCACCGTACAGTCATGTCCTCAGCTCGTGTTACTCGTGACTCGTGACACCATTCATGGGCTCACAGCGACTGTGTCTGTCGCTAGCCTAACGCGCTGTCTCTCTCTCTCTTCTCTCATCTCTCTCTCTCCTCTCTCTCGTGTGTGTGTGTGTGTGTTAGACCTTTGGGTCTCTTGCTTGTGTGTGTGGTGTGCAAGCAGCAGCAGCAGCAACAGTGGTGGTTGGTAGTGGTGGTAGTGGAGGTTGTGAAGGTGGTGTTGAAGGATTCGGGTTGTCACGTCGCGTCACGTCACGTCTTTGACATCAACGTCAGGCTAAAGGATTTGTGTTGCCTGTTTGAGGGTTGGTTTGTTTTATTGTGTGTGTCTGTAAGATTTTAAACAAAAAACAAAAACTGACTTTCCAGTTTGGAAGGATTTTTGTTTTGGTTTTTTGTGGTGGTGGTTGGGGTTTTTTGGTTTTGTTTTGGTTTGGTTTGGGTTATTTCACGTGAAGCGTAGATTTTGGGGGGAATTTTTTTTTGAAGGTGCAGAAAGAAAGAAAGATCTCGTAGGTAGGTATTAGTAAGAGTAAGTTTTGATTTGAAGGTATACCCCCCCCCCCCCCCCCTCCAAAATTTTTTTTAAAACTACCCCCTTCCCCCTCCCCCCTTAACAAAAAATAAAAACATAAACAAAAAACCCCGAGATGTAGTCTAAAAGCTGGTAGGTGTTGGCAGACCTGTAGAGGTTGGGTTTATGTTTTGTTTTTTTTTAAGATCAGAGTTTCAGGTTTTTTTCATTGTACAACTATGAATTGATAGACAGACAGGTAGAGGTAGACTCCTGAAACAGAGAGACCTCCTCCATACAAAGAGATAGGGGTAGACATGTAGACAAATCAACCTAGACTCTTAAAGATCAGAAAATACTGGATCTGTATCAAAACGCAGGCAGACGCCTAGAGAGTTAAGACTCTTATGACAAAGACCTACCATGAGAGAGACAGACAGACAGACAGACGTATAGACAAATAGAGCTACACTGAGATATAGACCTAGAGAGAGGCAGACAAATAGAGTTAGATTGAGATATAGACCTACAAAGAGAGAGAGGTAGACAAATAGAGTTAGATTGAGATATATACAGACCTACAAAGAGAGAGAGGCAGACAAATAGAGTTAGATTGAGATATAGACCTACAAAGAGAGAGAGTGAGGCAAGCAAATAGAGTTAGATTGAGATATAGACCTACAAAGAGAGCGAGTGAGGCAGGCAAATAGAGTTAGATTGAGATATAGACCTACAAAGAGAGCGAGTGAGGCAGGCAAATAGAGTTAGATTGAGATATAGACCTACAAAGGGAGAGGCAGGCAAATACTTAGATTGAGATATAGACGTACAAAGAGAGAGAGGCAGGCAAATAGTTAGATTGAGATATAGACCTACAAAGAGAGAGAGGCAGGCAAATACAGTTAGATTGAAATATATACAGACCTACAAAGAGAGAGAGGCAGGCAAATACAGTTAGATTGAGATATAGACCTACAAAGAGAGAGAGGCAGACAAATAGTTAGATTGAGATATAGACCTACAAAGAGAGAGAGAGGCAGACAAATAGAGTTAGATTGAGATATATACAGACCTACAAAGAGAGAGAGGCAGGCAAATAGAGTTAGATTGAGATATAGACCTGCACAGAGAGAGAGGCAGACAAATAGAGTTAGACTTGAGATATAGACCTACAAAGAGAGAGAGTGAGGCAAGCAAATAGAGTTAGATTGAGATATAGACCTACAAAGAGAGCGAGTGAGGCAGGCAAATAGAGTTAGATTGAGATATATATACAGACCTACAAAGAGAGAGAGGCAGACCAATAGAGTTAGATTGAGATATAGACCTACAAAGGGAGAGAGGCAGGCAAATAGTTAGATTGAGATATATACAGACCTACAAAGAGGGAGAGGCAGACAGAGTTAGATTGAGATACAGACCTACAAAGAGAGAGAGGCAGACAAATAGAGTTAGACAGATATAGACCTACAAAGAACTAGACTCGAGAGATATCGACTTTCTTCTTTTCTCGTTTTTTTTTTTTTAATACCCTAGAATTGTGCCAATATATTAAGGAGTTTTGAAAAGTAGAGAGATACCAGTGTGTGTGTGTGTGTACAGGGGATTACCTAAAAGCTATGTCAGTAGAACAAAGGATAAAGTACCTACCAAGTACTATGACAGTTGAGAAACTGGGTAACGAGTTTGTCTGTCTCTGTCTCTCTCTCTCTCTCCTCTCTCTCTCTCCTCTCTCTCTCTCCTCTCTCTCTCTCTCTCTCTCCCCCTCTCTCCTCCCCTCCTCTTTCTCTCCCCCTCCCTCCATCCCTCTCTTTCCCCCTCCCCCTCTCTCTCCCCCTTCCCTCTCGCTCCCTCTCTCCTCCCTCTCTTTCCCCTCTCTCTCCCTCTCCCTCTCTCACTCCTCCCCCTCTCTCTCCCTCTCTCCCCCTTCTCTCTCCCTCTCTGGCATTTTGTCTTACCACTAGTATATTTATCGACTTTTGTTTCCCCCGAAAGCGAATCCTGTCTTTTTTTCTTTCTTTAAAAAAAAAAAAATTCTTGCTTCTTTTCATCCCCAAAAAGTTTCCGAAAAAGACTGATTTACATTGACATTGTTGTCACATAAACGCTGGAGAATAGATAAGATTTTCTTTTGCAAGCTGTATTTATTTTTTGTTAGTTCGAAGAAGACCAAACAAAACAAAAAAGAACAAAACAACCTCCCCCCCCCCCCCCCAAAAAAAAAAAGAGAAAAGCAACAAAAAGTATGTTGTCTACTACTTGTGTTTTAATGTGATTTTTTTTTTTCTATTTTCAAAAAACTTAGACACATGGTTTTTTTGTTTTTTAAAGGATTTTGATGGCGTCATCATTTTAAGGATGACCTATATATACCCTGCGGGGTTGAGAGAGTGTGTGTGTGTGTGTGCACGGTGACATAAGTGCATGCCTTGTGTATCAAAGTTATAACTGTATTACAATATGGTTATATAGATACGTACATAATCACGTACGCACATGCACACACACACACACACACACACACATATACACATACAGAGCAAATGCATTGCTTATTCATTGTACCATCTGGAAATAAAATTTTGACTTACAAACACACACACACACACACACAGCAAATGCATTGCTTATTCAATGTACCATCTAGAAATAAAAATTTGACTTTCACACACACACACACACACACACACACACACACACCCCACACACACAACCACACACACACACACACACACACACACACACACACACACACAGAGAGAGAGCAAATGCATTGCTTATTCAATGTACCATCTAGAAATAAAAATTTGACTTTCACACACACACACACACACACACACACAGCAAATGCATTGCTTATTCAATGTACCATCTAGAAATAAAAATTTGACTTTCACACACACACACACACACACACACACACACACACACACACACACACACACACACACACACAGCAAATGCATTGCTTATTCAATGTACCATCTGGAAATAAAAATTTGACTTTCACACACACACTCTCACACACACACACACACACACACACACACACACACACACACACACACACACACACACACACACACACACAGAGCAAATGCATTGCTTATTCAGTGTACCATCTGGAAATAAAAAATTGACTTTCACACACTCACTCACTCACACATACACTCACACACACACACACACACACACACACACACACACACACACACACACACACACCACACACACACACACACACACACACACACACACACACACAACACACAGAGAGAGCAAATGCATTGCTTATTCAATGTACCATCTGGAAATAAAAATTTGACTTTCACACACACACGCAGAGCAAATGCATTGATCATTCAATGTACCATCTGGAAATAAAAATTTGACTTTCACACACACAACACACACACACACACACGCGCACGCATGCACGCACGCACGCACACACACAGCAAATGCATTGCTTATTCAGTGTACCATCTGGAAATAAAAATTTGACTTTCACACACACTCACACACAATCACACTCTCTCTCACACACACACACACACACTCGCGCGCGCGCGCGCACACGCACGCACGCGCACACACACACACACACACACACACACACACACACACACACACACACACACACACACACACACACACGGAGTAGTGGAAGAACACCAAGTGGCAGGTCATCACCCCCAATATAGACCACTTTTCATCATTGCACGCGAGGATTTCCTTTTTTACCATTTCACTAATTACGTTTTGGTGGTTCTTAGGCCTGCTTTTTTCCTCCAAGAAAGGGCAACGTCTGTCTGAATTTCTTCATTTTTCTTGTAAATTGGTGTGTGTGTGAGAGAGAAGAGAAGAGAGTCAAGTTATTTCTGTGCTTTTTATTCAGTATTGGGCTGATGCGTGACAACAGTTGAGAAACTGGAAACGAAGTGTGTTTTAAAAGAACAGATGGTGGTAATGCTAGCTTGGTTTGAAATCCTGTTTTGTCCTTGCGAGCATCAAGTATCTTTTTGTCAATTTTGTCTCTTGTCTCTCTCTCTTCTCTCTCACAAACACACACCCGCGCGCACAACACACACACACACACACACACACCACACCACACACACACCAACCCACCACCAATCAGCCTACCAACCAACTTCTCTCTCGCCTCTCTCTCTCTCCTCTCTCTCTCATCTCCCTCTCTCTCTCTCTCTCTCTCTCTCTCCTTCTCTCGAGAGAGAGAGAGAAGAGAGAGAGAGAGAGAAAAATCAAATCAAAATTTAATCCATGTTGTGCTTACCTTTC
Organism: Rapana venosa; assembly: GCA_028751875.1. Lineage (NCBI taxonomy): Eukaryota > Metazoa > Mollusca > Gastropoda > Neogastropoda > Muricidae > Rapana > Rapana venosa. Next base: position 30,067,117 of record CM054154.1, read on the forward strand.
GGCATTGGAATTCAGTGGGTTGGTCTGAGATAAACAATAAAAAAAAAAAATAAAAAAAAAATTGTTACTTTATGATGTTGGTTACCAATACTGTAGGGAAACTTTTGTGGAAATTTATAGTTGAACATTTTTGTTGCTGTTGTCGTTGTTTTTCTTACAATTGCAGTGCATTAAAACCAGCTAGCTATTCAATTCATAAACAAAAAATGGTCCAGAAAGAAAAATTGCTGGATCAAAAGAACTTTGTTATAAATAAAGGAATAAAACATCACTGAAGAATGTTAGTAGGTTGATTTTATCAAAAGGTCATTTAAGGTTTGGAAAGGATGTATTATGTGCTTGTGTTTATCTACTACTAGAAAATCATTTTGATATTAATAGTGGTATGCTTATGTCTGAAAGATGTTCCAGAATAAGATTTTAGAGCTTTAAGATGTGCATGTATTGAAAAAAAGAGATTTAATTAAATTGAAGGGTAACTATTGTCCCAGATATCATAGATAAAGATTCTCATTGTTTTAGTTTTACATGCACGTCACCATGTTTGGATTACAGTTGCTCTGGTGAGTGCGTAGTGGGGAAATATGGCAAATAAATGATAAATATGTGTAAAGTCTGAATGTAATGTATTCTAATTTGGTAAAATTTGCTGGATTTGATCATGGTTGTTTGTGTGTACAGACACAGGTAAAAGTGTAATGATTATATTTTTTATCTGCTGATTTGTATAAAGTTTAAAGATAGATGACGCAACTGAAATGAACATAATCAAACAAGAAGATTTTCCTTTTCGGGTTATTTGAACCTTTTACTGTCAAAGATTCTTGTGCTTTATGTTATTACATATTGTAAATGACATTTTACAGATTAAGTTTTGGAACACCTGGGCCCCTGTTTGGCTTTGAAACTGGTGTATTGTACCCCCTTCAGTAAGGGGCCGTGGCCTATACTGAATAAACCAGTTCCAGTTCCAGTTCCAGTCTCTCTCTCTCTCTCTCTCTCTCTCTCACACACACACACACACGCACAGACACCATCAACCTACCAACCACTTTTCTTTCTCCCTCTCTCTCCTCTCTCCTCTCTCTCTCTCCCTCTCTCTCCTCTCTCTCTCTCTCTCTCTCTCTCAATCTCTCTCTCTCTCTCTCTTCTCTCTCTCTCTCTCTCTCTCTCACGCACACACCATCAACCTTCCACCCACCTTCTCTCTCTCTGTCTCTCCTCTCTCTCACACACACCACTTCATCAACTTACCACCCCCACTCCCCCTATCTCCCCTCCTCCCGCCTCCTCTTCTTTTCTAACCCCCCCCCCCCCCCCCCCCCCCCCACCCACCCAATCCCCACCTCCCATCCATCCCCTTTTTCTCTTATATCCGGGTTTGGGGTTGTTTTTTTTCGCCCTCGTGTGATGTTGTATTGTATTGCATAGTAATTATATCTGATTGTCTGTCTGTATCTATCTGTGCGTGATGCTGTCTATCGGTCTGTTGCCTACTGTGCGTTTCTTTAAGCTCTTCCCTGTTTGTATTTTCTTCTGCCTGCTCTGCTCTGTCTCTCTCTCTCTTCCCCCTCTCTCTCCCTCCCTCTCTCTCTCTCCCTCCCCTCTCTCTCTCTTCTCTCTCCTCTCCTCTCTCTCCTTCCCCCTCCCTCCCCCCCTCCCCCCCCCTTCCCTCTCTCCCCCTCTCCCCTCCCCACCCTCCTCTCCCCCTAAAACTCTGCTTCCTTTGCACTGTTGGTAGGTCAGGTTGAACTCTGTCACTCTTGTGTGTGGTTGTGTGTAGATGTAGGTGTGTGTGTTTGTAGGTGTGTGTGTGTGTGTTCTCTCTCTCTCTCTCTCTCTCTCCTCTCCTCCTCTTCTCCTCTCTCTCCTCCTCTCTCTCTCTCTCCTCTCCCCTCCCTCCCTCCCTCTCCCTCTCTCTCATTGTGTCTATATTAACGTACGGAATAAATTATTTTGGGGTGGTTTTTTAAAATTTTATTCTTTCCTTATGAGGGCCTGTTGTAAGGAAGCCTCTGTGTGTGTGTGTATGTGTGTGTGTATGTGTGTATTCGAGCTCGCTCTCTCTCTCACTCGCACACACACACACACACACACACACACACGTTAAAACCCGTTCCGCTTTTCGGAAGAGTAGGCCATTGTGTGCGCGGATGACAAAAGTGACAAAACTGCATACACACACACACGGAGATTGGATTTTAAATGTTAAGAAAAAGCACATGAGTGCTTATTCCATTATCCTCGAAATAAAAGAATAAAATAAATAAAAATATTTTTTTAAGAAAAAGAAAGAAGGGGAGGGGTAAGGTACTGTGTGTGTGTGGGGGGGGGGGGGGGGGGGTGGAGGGTAGTGGGACATCTGTGAAGACTGTCATTGACACAGTGACCCGAGAGGAGATTGTCTAGACCTTACCCCCTCCCCTCCTCCCTAAACCTTCACACCCCCCCCCCCCCCCTCCCCTAAAAAAACCCCCCCCCCCACCCTTCTTTTACCCTCTCTCGGCCACCCCTTCTCTCCCTCTCTCTGTCTGTCCCGTCTCTCGTCTGTCTTCTGTCTGTCTGTCTCTCCCTCTCTATGGTCTCTCTCTCCCTCTCCTCAAGTTCTCTCCTCTTTCCCCCCCCCCTCTCTCTCTCTCTCTCTCTCTCTCTCCCTCCCCTCCCCCCCCTCCCTCCCTCTCTCTTCAAAGTTCTCTCTCTCTCTCGCTCTCTCGTCCTCTCTCTATCCACACGTATTTCTTACGTCTATCACTTTTTGTGTGTGCAAAAGCCCTAAATTGAAAACAACACACCACAACAGAACACACACCCACACACACAACCAACTAACTCTCCACTTACTCATACACAATACAACACAGCACAACTACACACACACACACACACACACACACACACACACACACACACACACACACACACACACCTCACACCAAATAATATTTATATAATATATATATTTATATAAAATAAAATATATATATATATACATACACACAAACAACACAACACACACACACACAACACCCCCCCCCCCCCCACACACACACACAAACACACATACACACACAAACCCCCCCCCCCCCCCCACACACACACACAATCGCACACACACAACACCCCCCCCCCCCCCCCCCCAAAACACACACACACACACCGGGGCGCGCACACACAACACACTCGCGCGCACAAACACACACACACCACACACCAAAACCACACCACACACACCCCCAAAACACAACCCCAACACACACACCACACCCCTTACACAACACAACACCCCCTCCCACCCACCCCCACACACATATCTCCCCCCCCCCCCCCCCCCCCCCCCCCACCCCAAACAAAACAACACACACACACTCACACTCAAAAACCCAAACACACAACACACACACACACACACAACACCCACTCACACACAAAAACCATTTTTTTTTTTAAAAACCCACCCCCATCAAGCGACGAGAGAATATGCTGACTGAAGACCTACAGACATGATCAAGACGTTGACCTCCTCCTCGTCAGCGACCAGCAGCTGTCCCACCTTTGACCCCCACACACCCTCCTCTCCTCTCCTCTCCTCTCCTCCCCCTCCCCTCCCCTCCCTCCCTTCCCCTCCCCCATGACCTCACTGACCTCTCTCTCTCTCTCTCTCCCCCTCTCTCTCTCTCTCTCTCTCCTCTCCTCTCTCCCTCCTCTCATCTCTCTCTCTCTCTCTTTCTCCTTCTCCTACCACCTCCTTTTACTCATACCCTTCCCCTACACTCTGTATACCTCTCACCCCTTATCTTCCCCTCTCCCCTCTCTCTCTCTCCCCCCCCCCCCCCTCTCCTCTCTCTCTCTCTGTCTGTCTCTCCTCCCACCTCCTTTTACTCATCCCTTCCCTACACCCCCCAAAACCTCTCACCCTTTATCTTCCCTCCCTCTCCTTCCTCTCTCTCTCTCTCTCTCTGTCTCTCCTCCTCCCACCTCCTCTTACTCATCCCCTTCCCTACACTCCCAACAACCTCTCACCCTTTATCTTCCTCCCTCTCCTTCCTCTCTCTCTCTCCCCCTCTCCTCTTCTCTCTCTCTCTCTCCTCTCTCTCTCTCCCCTCTTCCCCTCTCCTCTCTCTCATCTCCTCCTCCTCCTCCCCCCCTCCTCTTACTCATCCCTCCCCTACACTCTGTATACCTCTCATCCCTCTTTTCCCTCCCTCTCCTTCTGTGTCTGTCTCTTTCTCTCTCTCTCTCTTCTCTCCTTCTCCTCCCACCTCCTCTTTCTCAATCACTCCCACACCTTTTTTACCCCCTTATCTTCCCTCCCCTCTCTCTCTCTCCCCCTCTCTCCTCTCCTCTCTCTCGTCTCCACGATCCTCCCTCACTCTCTCTCTCCCCTCTCCTCTCTCCCCGCTCAACTCTCTTTCTTTTCTCTTTCCTGGCTGCGTGCTTGTCTGACTGTAATATGGAACTCTCTCTGTCCGTCTGTCTCTCTTAATGTCTCTCTCTCTCCCGATATAATAGAAATATATATATATATTATTTAATTTAACGTCTGTTCACTCAAGGTGATATTAGACCATAATGCGTTATATATAATATAATATATAAAAATATATGAGTTCTCTTTTCTCTCGTCTCTCTCCTTTTCTCTCCCCCTTCCTCCCCCCCCCCTCTCCTCTCTCTCCCTCCCTCCCTCCCCCCCCCACTCTCTATCTCTCTCTCCAAGATTCTTGCAGTTTTTATGGACCCACACAGTCTTCTCTAGTACTATAGTGGGTTTTCCACTTTTTTCTTTTATCTGTACCTGTAGTGTATGTCCCACTTTACATGTGTGTCTGTATCTATCTGTCTCTCTTTCAATCCGTCTCTCTGTCCGATTATCTGTCTGTCTGCCTATCTGTTTCTCTTCCTATTCCTCTGTCTGTCTCTCTGTCCATCTATCTGTCTGTCTTGCCTATCATGTTTTCTCTTCCTATTGCCTCTGTCCTGTCTCTTCTGTCCACTATCTGTCTGCCTGTCTCTGTGTCCATCTGTCTATCTCTGTCCGCCTGTCTCTCTGTCTGTCCCTCTGTTTGCCCATCTGTCTGTGTCCATCTGTCTATCTCTGTCTGCCTGTCTCTCTGTCTATCCTTCTGTCTGCCCATCTGTCTCTTTGCCTTTGTATCTGTCTGTCCATCTGTCTCTGTCTGTCTGTCCTTCTGTCTGCCCATCTGTCTCTGTGCCTTTGTCTCTGTCTCTCTGTCTGTCCATCTGTCTCTGTGCCTTTGTCTGTCTGTCTCTCTGTCTGTCCCTCTGTATCTGTCTTAACTGTCTGCCTGCCTGCCTGTCTATCAGTACTATAATATTTGGGGAGCTGGCAACCCTGTGGTAGAGACAGCCTCTGTGTGTGTGTGTGTGTGGAGGGGAGGGGAGGGGGGTAGGGTAGAGGTTTTCATCTAAGTAGATCAGTGCCTCATTTGAAAACTATTCAGCCAGACACCCCTACCCCACCCCAACCCCCACCCCCCAAGGTAAAACCAAAAAACCCACACACAAAACCCACACAAAAACCCAACCTCAACCATCATTGGTCAACAAACGCAAATATATTAACGCCCAGAATGAACAGGAAACAAGAGAAGAGGAAGATAAAAAGACTGAAAGTAGAGAGAGAGAAGAGAGGGGGGGGGGGGGGGGGGGGGGGGGGGGGGGGGGGGGGGTGAGCAGGGGTGTTGAGATGAAGGGGTTTAATGTACTAAGTCTCTCCCTCCTCAGACCATCTTGTTGGACAAAACCGAAATTGAAGAGAAGTGAGGGAATGAGACAGACGAGGAAAGAGAGAAGGGGGGAGGAGACAGACCTATCCAAATCAAAAATCTTTTATTTTCCTAGAATTATAAAGGGAGGGTTGGGAAGCAACATAATTATTTATATTACTATTATAGGACTACTGTCTCTGTGTAGTTGTGGTGGGTGTGTGTGTTCGGTCATGATCTAAAAGGAGGAGAAACAAAAAGGGGGGGGGGGGGGGGGGTGCGAGGAGGTGGGGAGGGGGAAGCCCAGACCAAAACAAGACAATACAGTGTCAAAGTGAAAAGATGGTAGAGGATGGGAAGTGAGAGAGGGGGAAATGAGGATGGAAAGAAAGTTGTTAAGGTCACGAGAGAGAAGGGAGGAGGGAGAAGACCTCATCAAATCAACAATCTTTTATGTTTCCAAGAATTATAAAGGGGGGGGGGGGGGGGGGGGGGGCAGAGAAAGCAACATAATTGTTATTATCTTGTGTGTGTGTGTGTTCAGAATCTAAAGACACGAAACAAAAATTGAGGGGGGGGGGGGGGGGGGGGGGGGGGGGGGGGGGGGGGAGGGGGGGGGGGGGGGGGTGGGGGGGGGGGGGGGGGGGGGGGGGGGGGGGGGGGGGGGGGGGGGGTGGGCGTGTAGGGGGATGGATGAGACCAAAACAAGACACAGTGTTTTCAAAGAAAAAATAGATGGTAAGAGGATGGGGTGGGTGAGGGGAGGAGGAGGTGGAGAAGAAGGGGGTGGGGGGGAATAGGGATGGGAAAGGAGTTGTTAAGTCACGAGAGAGAAAAAAGGGGGGGGGGGGGGGGGGGGGGGGGGGGGGGGGGGAGGGGGGGGGAGGGGGGGGGGGGGGGGTGGGGGGGGGGGGGGGGGTGGGGGGGGGGGGGGGGGGAGGGGGGGGGGGTGGGGGGGGGGGGGGGGGGGTGGGGGGGGGGGGGGGGGGGGGGGTGGGGGGGGGGAGGGGGGGGGGGGTGGGTGAAGGGGGGGGGAGGAGGGGTGTGGGGGGGGGGGGTGGAAGACCTATCACATCGCAACTCTTTTATTTTCCAAGAAATTAAAAGGGGGGGGGGGGGGGGGGGGGGGCGGGGGGGGGAGCAACATAAAATAAATATTATTATGCTGTATATGTGTGTTAGTATTCACCATGAATTTTCCTTAAAAGAAAAACAAGAAACAAAAATGAGGTGGGGCCAGTGTGTGTTTTGATGTGGTGAAGGGGGTAAGGTGGTGGGGGGAGGGGGAGGGAGGGGTGGGGGGGGGAGACCAACCAAGACCCCTGTGTCACAGTGAAAAAAGAATGGTAAGAGGAGGTGGGTTGAGGGATGGAGGAGGTGGAGAGAGGATGTTATTTTTGATGAGTGATTGGATGTGGAGGTGGGTGGGTTGTGGGTGTTGGTTGATGTGTGATATGTGATGGGGAGGATTGTTGTTGATTGTGGTGGGTGTTGTGGGTGATTGTGGGTGGTGATGGTGTGGGGATGTATGATGTGTGTTGTGGGGTGTGTGGTATGTTGGTGGTGTGATTGGATGTGTCGGTTTGGGGGGTTGGGATGGGAATGGTATTGGGGGTGTGTATTTGTGTGTTGTGGGGATGTTTGGTTGTTTTTGATTTTGGGGTGGTTGTGTGGTTTGATGGATAGTTTGGGTGGGGTTTGTGTGGTGTGTGTTATTGAGATGGTGTGGGTGTGGGATAATATTGGATTTTTAGGGGATGGTTTGATGGGTTTGGTGTTGTTTGAGGTGTGTGGGGGGGGTTATGATATATTGTAGGTTTGATGTTGGGGGATTTGATTTTGATGGAGGATTGTATATCTTGGAATGATGTGGTGGATTGGGGGATTTGTTTGGGGATGGGTAGGGGGGAGGGGGCGGTGTAGGAGAAATATGGAAAAGAGGAGGATTGAAAAGTCACGCGAGGGGGATGGGGAGCGGAGGGAGGGGGGGGGGGGGGGGGGGGTTATGCTAGGTCAAGTGGCCCCAGAACATTAGGACAGGAATTGTTTCTGATGTCTAAACGGCACTGATATCCTTGTCTCCACCACTTCATCTCTCCCCTCCCACCCCTTCCCCCACCAACCCCACCCACCACCACCAAACCCAAACCTCCTTGGCTTGGCTTTGAGGGTGGGAGGGAGGGAGGAGGGAGGTGTGTGGGAGAGGGAAGGGGTGGGGAGGAGGGCTTTGGGTGTTGAGAAATAGGGTTATGGAGGAGGAGGACGGGGGGGTGTTGGGATATTGACGTCTGTGTCTGAAGGGGAGTAAGGGAGGAAGGGTGGGTAGGGGGTAGTGAGAGTATTATTAGGAGAGAAGTGAGGGCAAGGAAAGGGAGGAGAGAACGAGAGAGGGTTGGGGCGGGATAGCCGGAGAGAGATGTGGTATACGCCCCTCACGGCAGTGAAATATTTCTTTCACTAGGAGTTTCTTTTCTCCCCCATCAAGCTTAGACTGTTTTTTTTCCCGTGTGGGTGTGTACTGTGTGGGGAAAGAAGTGTGTACGTGGTGGGGGTAAGTGTGTATATGTTGGGGTAAGTGATACGTGTGTGTGGTGTGGGTGTGTATGTGGGTGTACTAATGTGTGGGTGTGTTTTGAGGGTGTACGTATGTGGGTGTACGATGTTGGTGTGGTGTGTGGGGTGTACGAATGTGTGTGTGTGTAATGTGGTGTACGGCGTACGTGTCGGGTGTTATGTGTTAACTAACGTTGGGTGTGGTTGTGGTGTACGGTTTTATTGTGTGAGTGGGGTGGTGTGTATGTTGGTGTATCGTAACGGTGTGGGTGAGAATGTGGGTGTCACGTACGTGTGGGAGTGTATCGTGGGTGTAAACTAGTGGGTGTGTATTGTGGTGTAACGAAAAACGTGTGTGTGGGGTAGATGTGTATATGTGTAGGGGGTGTGTAGTACGAACTGTGGGTGTCGGGTAGTGTGTGTTTCTAATATTTATTAATTTTATATCGATGATAAATGGGAATAAAGCACTCATGTGCTTTTTTTTTTACATCCATCCCCGTGTATATGCGGTTTTTGTCAATTTTTTTCCATCTGTTTCCACCTCCACCGGCACCACAATGGCCTACTCTTCCCGAAAAGTGGAAAAGGATTTAAAAACTGTGTGCAGAGGTTCTGTATGAGTTCGAACACGTGGCCTCGGTTTCTAGAACTCATCCGAAGGACTTTGAACATTTGTGTGGGTGTGTGAGTGTGTGTATGTGGTTTTCAGTTTAAAAGATAGACAGTTTAAAAGAGAGAGAGAGGAGACTGTAATTTACACAAGTCAGAATTAATTTGACCGCTACTTGCCGACACTAAGAACGAGAAGGAACGACAAAAATCGTAGTTAAACTAGTAAGTAGGACTGATTTTGTTCGAATAAAGCTAATTCAAGCATAGGTTGGGGTGTTTTTTTTAATGTAATGATGGAATATGACTGTGTTTTCCTTCCCCTCCCCCCCTCGGCATTAATGTACACTATCTCTCTCTCTCACTCTCTCTCTCCTCTCACCATCTCTCGTTACCCTCTCATCCCCCCCCTCTCCTCTCAACTCTCTCCCCTCATCCTCTCGCTCACACCTCCCCCCCGCAAGCACCCCCCCGCCCCCCCCCAGCCTTTCCCCCTGCTCAGCCGACCAAGCTACCAGACGAGCCTCCCGAACCCCGCTCCAACCCTCGGAAATCCCTCCAAACTCGACCAACACCCCCAACTCCTCCATCAGCAAGACACCCCCCCCAAACAGGAATCACACTCTCACTACCAGCCCGCCCCCCCCTCGCCCAAGACCCCCCTCGACCGTTCCACCCAACCGCCAACACAAGGCAACCACTACACCGCCACCCAACTCAACACCTCTCCCTCTCTTCTCCCTCATCATACTCTCTACCCCTCACATCCTCCCCCCTAACCCCCACCCCGTTCCGCGCCCCACCCAAGCTCCCCTCCACCGACAACCGACCATCACTCACCCCCCGGCTCATCCTCCACCCCACACAAGCCTCCCAATCCCCCCCACCACAACGACACACACACCCAACTCAGCCCCCCACCCACATAGTCCCTTCACTCCACCCGGGCCTCACTCCCCACCCCCCAACCATCTCACCTATCCCCTACTTCCCTCACCGCAGCCTTCGGCCAAGCCCCCACTACCACTCAAACCAAAACACCCTGACACCCAACCACCCCAAGACCCTCCCACGTCCACCCTCCCACACACACGCCACCTCCTGTCACACCCACCCCCTCCCCACTCGTATAGACCCTAACGTCAGTCACTCGCACCTCTCCGAACCTCCCTCACAGACTCCCAAACCCACCACCCCCCTCCAAAACCACCACTACCACCCAACCCACGAAATCCCAGCACGCAAGATCACCCCACCAAACACCGCAACACCCACCCCCCTGAATCCAACGCTCCTCCCCCAACACTATCACAGGCGCACCCCACCACAAGTTCTTCTCATACCCCACCCCAAGCGTCCAATCATCAGTCCCGCAGCCCCGCTCCCCCAACAACCCCACCCCCCCACTAGCACCCTCTCGCACCTAAGCCCAACACAACCCATCAGTTACCCCAACCCACGTCACAACAAACACCCCACCGCATGCCTTACCACCACTACAACCCAACCCTCACCTCAACCGATCGCCAGTCTAGACGCTACCCATCACCTGCGCCCTCCACCCCAGCCTGCCCAACATCAATACCTCATACACCCCCTCTTCACCCCCGCCACGCCCAACCCCCGCCACTCACACCAGCGCACCAGCACCCCCGACAAGCACATCTCTCCTGTCTCCACCCCCCCTCCCCGGGAGGACTCCGAAAAGAGCCAGATAACTTCACTACTCTACTCCCACGTACACAAACCTCGCCCTTCAGACCTGTAAAGAATCACAGATGAACGATCACCCCATCAACACCCAACCCGCCTCCGCGAACATACAGACGAGAGTCATCGACAACCTCAACGGAGTCCGACCGCCCCGTTCCCACGATCCCAACCTATGTCAGACCACGCTACGTTAACCCAGGCCCGACGAAAAGACAAATCTCCAGTAACTCGTACCTATAACGCTCGCTCCTATGACCCGACGCACAAAACATGGACCAACGACGCCCAACCAAACCGGCCCAAACAGGCCCTCAAAACATCATAAAGCAAATACAAATGTCATCACACAAAACACCACCCATAACAACGACCATCCTACTCACCTCGGGAGCCAATCAAAGAGCCCAGCGCCAAAACCTCCTAAACCGCACTCCGTACGAAACGCCCCAACCCACTCCAGGTGCTCAAACTACAAAACATCCTCTCGAAACCTCATCCAGAAGTCTCTACCCCACTAACTCTCCCTCTCTCATAACCTATCCTTACCACATTCCCACTCACCCGATGAGTCGCCCCCACGCCGTCCTCATCACACACACCAGCCCTACCTCAAACACCCCACACTCCCTCTCTCATATACCTCCCCCCCAGGAGACAGCAACTTCACATCTTCTTCTCTCCTTCCTCCGACCCGCAACTCAAAGACACTCTGGGCTGTAAACACAGGTCACCTCCAGCTCCCACCCACCCCCGCCCCAGACTCCGAACACACCAGAAACTCAACTCCACGCCGCTAGCCCCACTCCAGGTCGGCTCTCAACTCTCTGACTACCACTCAACCCCCCGACTCCCACCCTCTCTCTAGACCACATCATCCTCCCGAGGCAACTTGGAAACCCCAAGACACCCCAAGCCCAACTCTCACCTCTATCAACCCCCCCACACCTCCAAGACCGCTCCAACAAACCCAGTTTCCCCCCACCACTCCTCACCCCCACCCCCGTCCCATAACAGTCTCACACCACAAAAGCACACCGTTCCCATTCTCCCCACAAGCAACCCCTCAATCCGCGCAACCCCACTTCTCAATACTGCTCTATCTCTCTCTAACAGTCACTCACCCTCATCTCACCTCTCTCATTCTCATCAAGGTCTCTCTCCTCTCCCGCCCCCCTCTCATCTCTCATCCCTCATCTCTCCTCCTCTCTCTCACTCTCCCCTATGTCTCCTCTCTCCCCCCCCCTCTCAACTCTCTCCCTCAGTCTCACTCACTCTCTCTCTCTCTCTGTCTGTCTCTGACTCTGTTGACTTGGTGTGCTTTCCGTATCTATAAGCCATCTGTCCATTCATCTATCAAATCTCATCTATCCATCTGTAGAAGATCTATTAGCCGTCTATCTAGTCATCTGTTCATCTCTCTGCCTATCTATCCATCTGGTCCATATACACCATTTATCTATCCATCCATCATCTGCCCCATCAATTTCATCTTATCTGTCCATTAAACCATCTTATCTATCGTAATCTATCCATCTGTAGAGATCGATTTATCATCAATCTGTTTAGCCATCTGTTCATCTGTTCTGCCCTACCCATCCATCTGTCCATCCATTTATCTATCCATCTGTTCATCTGTCTGCTAATCCATCCATCTATTCATCTGTCCATCCATTTATCCATCTACCTATCTGTCTATCCATCCATCTGTCTATCTATCTATCCGTCTATCCATCCATCTATGATCCATCCATCTATCTATACATCTGTCTATCCATCCACCTACCTGTCCATCCATCCATCTATATATCCATCCACATATCTATCCATCCATCTATCTATCCACCTTTCTATCCATCCATCTATCTATCAATCTGTCTATCCATCCACCCATCTATCCATCCATCTATCTATCCATCTATCTATCCATCTGTCCATCCACCCATCTATCTATCCATCTGCCTATCCATCTGTCTATCCATCCATTTATCTATCCATCCATCCACCCATCCATCCATCCATGGCACGCTAGGTATAAACGATAAGTGTTTTCAGAAGGGCAGTAGGTCAGAGCCAGAGGGGAGAGAAGCCAGGAGAAAATGGGTTGTTGCCCTTGCGCCCCCCACCCCCACCCCTCCCTTCCAAATACACACACACACATCACCCACCACCAACACCCTCATCCTCCCCCTGCCCCCTCCCCTCTGGCAGTTAAGGAGCGGTACGGGGTTTATGTTATTGTGTAGTAGTGTGTATGATGTATGTCCCCAGTGTTGTTGTTGTTGTTGTTGTTGTTGTTGTCCTCGTCTTCCCCCACAATTCACAGGCTGTTTTACAGGGTGGCAGGTTCCTCGGAATCATGATGCGTATTGTTGGTTTAGCTCCTCTGTGTGTGTGTGTGTGTGTGGGGGGGGGGGTTATAGCCACAGCCCCATCCCCTTTCCCCCCCCCCCCCCCCCTCTTCTCCCAACCCAATTCATCCTGACCTGTGTTGGGTTTAGTTTGGTTTGGATGGGTGTTTGTTTTTTATCCCCTCCCCCCCCCCCCCCCCCCCCCCCACACACACACACACACACATTTTTCTTTCTTTTTTGCCTCATTATTTATAATTGTTACCATTGTTTTAAAGATGTAAAAATACCCCTCGCATACACACACACACACCTCTGTTTAAAAGGAATACTCTTGTCTACCTCTCCGCCCCCTCTCTCTCTCTCTCTCTCTCTGTATGTATGTGAGTAATCTTTTTTCTTTTTTTTACTCTTTTATTTCGCAGATAACGGAATAAGCATTCATGTGCTTTTTTACATCCAGTCTCCATGTGTGTGCAGTTTTGTAAATTTTGTCATCCGTTCCCACCGGCGCACAATGGCCTACTCTTCCGAAAAGCGGAACCGGATTTAACGTGTGCGCAAGATATTCTGCGTGCGTTCGCACACGGGACCTCGGTTTATAGTCTCATCCGAAGGACGTTTTAGGGGGGAGTGGAGTCGGCACTGATGTTAACTCCAGAGGAAAAATCCTCTTGAACGAGATTCGAACCCGGGTCAGCAGATCACGAACGCAATGCGCATCAACACTAACCACCAGGCTATCTTATCCCGGGTGTGTGTCTCTGTCTATGTGTGTGTGTGTGTGTGTGCGTGTGCGTGTGTGTGCGTGCGCGTGCGTTCGTGTGAGCGAGCATGCATTCATCCGAGTGTTTGTGTCTATAGTGCCATAGGATTAGGCAATAGACCGTTGTGGGGATGGCTCCTGTCCATCTCTTCACTATACTATATGATGGGGCTATCTCTTCTCCACTATGTATTATGGGGCTGTCTATCTATTGGGCTATCGCTTATTAATGGTGTGCTGTCCTCGCCAGTACAGAGACATAGAGACAGTCAATCCTCCCTTTTACCACCCCCTCCCCCATTTTGATAGTATTTGTCAGCATCTTTGAGTGTGAGTGTGTGTTGTGTGTGTCCCCGCTCTCCTCCCCCCCCCCCCCCCTCCACGTTTCTTTCTTTTTTCTTGCCCCCTCCCTCCTCTTCCTCCCCCCCCCCCCCCCTTTCATACAAACTCACTCCCCTCCCTCTCTCTCTCTTCCCCTCTCTCTCTCTCTCTCTCTCTCTCACACACACACAAACTCTCTCCCCTTCCTCCCTCTCTCTCGCTCTCTCTCATCCTCCTCCTCCCCTCCCCCTCCCCCCCCTTTTCTGTCTCCCCCTCTCCTCCTCCCTCCCCTCTCTCTCCTCCCCCCCCCCCTCTCTCTCTCTCTCTCTCTCTCTCTTCCCCATCTCTCTCCCCTTTTCTCTCCCCCGTCCCCTCTGTTGTAACGCAAAAAAAAAAAAAACCAACAACCGAAAAACCCCAACAACAAAAAGGCCCAAATTAAAGAAATACGTTGTGTGTCCTGTTTGCTTGTTTCAATCCGCAGCAACCCGTCTCCCCTTTTCCCAACGCCCAAAACAAGAACGAGCCCCCCTTTTTGCCTCCATCTTTATATTTATTATTATCTATTTATTTATTTACTTTACTTTTTTTGGCCTGCCATCGGTTTTTTTTCATTCTCCCCCTTTCCTAAAGCAGGGCTGGTTAAATAACCCCTTTAAAGAAGCACTGACCGAGTATATTTGTTATCGGAAGGTTTTTGTTAAGGAAATGGAGGGGGGCAGGGACATTTCAGTACATTGACCGTTTTTTTGAACCACCCATAGTAAATATTTATATTCAGTGCGTTTTTTTAAAAAGGATTGTTTTTTGTTGAGAAAAAGGCTGACCCTCTTCACAAGGGGTTTCGAAAAAAAACAAAAAAAATAATGGAACCAACAAAAAAAGACAAACTTTTCAACCAACCAAGGGCAAATAAATTAATAAAAGAGGATATGAAGAAGGGGGATCAAAGCAAATTGCCCGCGGGGGTTTTTTGGACCAAAGAAGACAGACCAAAAAAAGAGACAGAGACTGGTGGGGGAAATTTAACACTGTTTTGGGGGGAAGGGGGGGGGGAAAAAACCCCGTATAGGGGCTCTTTTCCCTGAGGGGGTTGGGATGGGTCTAAAACCCCAAGTCTTCGTTTTGGGGGCTCTTTAAGGTAAGAACATTGGGAATCTTTTTTAAAAAAAATATATATATTTTTTTTCTCTTTGAAGCGGGGGGGGGGGGGGGGGGGGGGGGGGGGGGTAGGGGGGTTGTGTGTGGTTTTGTTTTGTGTCTTGGTTTTTTGTTTTGTTTTTTTTTATCGAGGGTATTGTTGTTTCTTTGTTTGGCTCGGTTTTGGGGGGGGGGGGGGGGGGTTGGATGGGGGGGGGGGGGGGGGGGGGGGGGGGGGGAAAGATTTTAGTTGTGTTTTTTTTATTATTTTGTTTTTTTATTTTTTTTTTTTTTTTTTTTTTAAAAAACGAGGGGGGGGGGTAATTTGTTTGTATTTGGTTATTTGGTGTTTTATTTAAAAGCTTGATTTTTTAGATGTCTTTCCCTGTGAGCCTTTTTTAGAACCCCCCCCCCCCCCCCCCCCCCCCATCCCCAAATGCTGGCAAATGGGTTGATGAGGAAAGATCATTTTTTACCCAACCACCCTAAAAACAAAATTTTTTTGGCCTCTTCTGTCTTCTTTTTTTCCAATCCCCCCCCCCCCCCTTTTCTCTTTCTCTCTCTCTCTTCCTTTTCTTCCTTCTCCCCCCTCCCCCCCTCCTCTCTCTCTCCCCCCTCTCCTTTTTTTCTCTCTCTCTCTCTCCCTCCCTCCCTCCCCCCCTTTTTTCTCTCACCTCACACACACCTTCCCCTATCTCCCCCCCTCTCTCCTCTCCCCACCTTCCCCCCCTCCTCTCCCCCCTCTTTCTCTCTCTTCCTCCCCACTCTCACACACACTCTACCCCCCCTCTCCCCCCCTTTTTCCTCCTCTCTTTTCCTTCCCCCCCCCCCCCCCCCCCCCCCCCTTCCCTTTTTCTTCCCGGATCACAATTTTTTTTTAAAAAGGCAGGCCTAACCGAACCCCAAACCCCCCCGTCCCCTCCTTTTTCTTCTTCCTCCCACTTTTTCTTCTTTTTCTCTTCTTTTTCTTTTCCCCTTCTTTTTCTTCTTTTCCCCCTCCTCCTCCTCCCCTTTTTCCCCCTCCTTCTCCTCCTCCCCCCTCCCCCCTCCCCTTCGCTTTAAAACCCCCTCTGTTCTTTGTAAAAAAAAAGAAATAAACAACTATTACCCTTTTTTTTTTCCCCAATCCCAAGTCCCTGTGGTCCTGATTAGAAAAAATTATATTGAGAAATAAGAAGGGGGGGGGGGGGGGGGGGGGGGGGGGGGGGTCAAAGGAGAAGGGGGGGAAAAGGGGGGGGGCCAAATTCCCTTTTTTTATTTTGGAGTGACCCCGACATCCTGCACTCAAAACCCAAAAAACAAAAAAAAAAAAAAAAAAATTTGGGGGGGATCTCCCGGGGAAAAGAACCATGCTTCACCCGTAGGCTTCCAACTTGGAGCGACACCGCAATCCCGGGCCACGGTGGGAAATCCTAAATTGACGTTTAGGGGCAGAAACCACCTTGGAGGGGGAAATTCGTGGGGGGGGGGGGGGTGACGTCACCTGGGGGGCAGAGATGTCGTCGGGGAAAATAATGACGCCCTTGGGGGCGGGGAATTCGTCAAAGGGGGGGGGGGGGGGGGGGGGGGGGGGGGGGGGGGGGGGGGGGGGGGGGGGGGGGGGGGCAGAATAGCGTCACCTTGGAGGGGGGGAGATGTCAGGGTGCAGGATGACGTCACCTTGGAGGAGCAGAGATGGCGCTAGGGTGAAGAATGACGTCACCAAGGAGGGTGCAGGATGACGTCACCTGGGGCGGGGAAGAATGACGTCACCTTGGGGGAGCAGAGATGTCATGGGGCAGAATGACGTCACCTTGGAGGGGCGGAGATGTCGTCAGGGTGCAGAATGACGTCATTTGGAGGGGAGCAGAGATGGGGGTAGAATGACGTCACCTTGGAGGGGGGCAGAGATGTCGACGTCGTTATGTCCATGACGCAGGATGGATGAAGGATTGGGGAGGGGAGGGGAGTTGTTCAAGCAAGTTTGGTTATCTGGTGTGGGGGAGGGGGGGGGGGGGTTGTTGGTTGGATTTGTGTGTGTGTTGTCAGTTTGTGGTTTGTTGATGGATGGGTTGTTATGTGATAGGTACATAAGTGCTTATTCCATTATCCTCGATATGAAAGAATAAAATAAATAAATAAAAGAAATAGGTGGTTGGTTGTTGGGGTTTTTTTTGTTGTTGTTGTTTTTTTTTTTTGGGGGGGGGGGGGGGGGGGGTTGTATTTAGGAAGTGTCTTGTTTTTGTCTTTCTTTCTTTCTTTCTTTCTTTCCGAAGGAGTTGGTTTCTGACGAGGGTTGTGGTCAAAGTCTAGTGTTGTGAAAGGAAGGAAGGAAGGAAGGAAGGAAGACATCATTTATGGCTTTGAGAGAGAACGGTTACAACTCGTATTGTCTGTGGTCTTGGTGTTTTAGGGGGAGTGAGTTAGCGGGGAGTTGCTTTCGAGTCAGGCTCATGTTGGAAAAGAAAAGAAAAGGTTTGTTGTCGTGGTGTGTGTGTGTGTGTGTTCGTCAAACTGCTCAGATAGCGACTTATGGTCAATTCTCTCTCTCTTCTCTCTCTCTCTCTCTCTCTCTCTCTCTCTCTCTCTCTCTCTCTCTCTCTCTCTCTCATCTCTCTCTTCTCTCTACTCTCTCCTCCTCCCCCCCCCCCCCCCTCTCTCTCAGTAAAGGAAAGAATGCGGTTTGTTATGATGTTACGTAAGAGCTTGTCGTGCCTTGAAGAGAGTAATCATATCAACATGACATTTTGCAATAATGTAACAACCAATTTTTGAATGGAGGCCTCGGCACTTCTCACCACTCACCTATCCCGTAGACCCTTGGATTGTTGGGGGGGGGGGGGGGGGGCACTAATGAAGATTTTGCAACCAGCTTCCTCCTCCACTCCCCATGGTCTTCTGCTTTCCGTAAGCAAATCGTTCCTCCACTCAAGGCCAGTCAGTCCAGTCTCTGATGTTGTCTTCCTTCCCATCGTTTTCTCTGTCTGTCGGCACTGAGCATACATCAGCGACTAAGTCACAACGGCTTTAGCCAGTGGGGGGAAGAAGGACTGTTAACCCAAGCCGAAGAATGACGCCAGAGTTGAGTTTCAAGCCAACAAATCAAATATTTACAAAAAACAAAAGAAAAACCGTTCGAAATCGAATTCTCTATAGCATCGGAACGCATCTCTGTAAAAACCAATGTTCGGAGAGAGAGCGAGCATTAATTTCAAAATCATTCTCTACACCCCCCTCACACACACACACACCACACACTCACACACACTCACACACCACAACACATACACACACACACACACTCACACACACACACACACTCACACACACACTCACACACACACACACACACACACACTCGTACACACACTCTCACACACACTCACACACACACTCACACACACACATCGTACACACACTCTCACACACACTCACACACACACTCACACACTCACACACACACTCACACACACACACACTCACACACACACACAACACTCACACATACACACACACACTCACACACATACACACACACACTCACACACCACAACACACACAACACACACACACACACACACACACACACACACACAACAAGCGCTGTTTTGGCCATAAACTCATCAAAACGAGGTTCTGTAGCAATTCGAACCCTGGCGACTTCACACATTATCAAGGAATGGGCTACTTTTTAAATTCTTTTTCTTTATTTTTGTGGTTGTTGGAAAGTACCAAAGTTCTATAATATAGTCCTTCCTTGTCCCCCTTACTGTTGATAAGAAACGAAGAAGAGAGGGACTGACAAAGAGTTGTATGATGGCAGAGGCCAAAGGTGGGTGGCACCCTCCTCCTCCACCTCCTCCTCCTCCTCCTCCACCTCCTCCTCCTCCTCCTCCTCCTCTTTCCCTGCGCTAACTCAACCAACTCATAAAAAGCGAAGAAAAAGAAAAAGAAGGGCTGAAAAAGAGTTTATGATGGAAAGGGGCCAAAGGTGGGTGGCACCCCTCCCCCACCTCCCTCCCCCCTCCTCCTCCTCCCCCCTCCTCCTTTTCCCTGGTAATCAACTAACCCAAACTCAATGGACTGTGCTAGGCCCTACGGGCTGGGTCGGAGGGCGGGCCTGATTATATAGTCCGTTTGCGGTGATAGAGAAAAATGGGAAAGGACAAAAAAATGACTTAATTTTTGGGTCGGATATGAATCAAGGAGAGACCCACTTTTAAAACCCAAAGCTCCCCCGACGGACATTTTTAGAGCCCAAATAAGGGTTTGGGTTTTTTTTTTTTTATATCGAGGATAATGGAATAACACTCGTGTGCTTCTTCTTTTTTACTTGGGGGTTTTTAAATTTTTTTTTCCCCCCCCCCCCCCCACCCCGGGGACCAATGGCCTACTTTACGAAAAAAGGGGAAAGGGTTTTGACGGTGTCAAGATTTTCCCTGGCGTTTTCGTTGTACACACGGGGCCCGGGTTTTAATCTCTCCGAAGGACTTTGGGGAGGGGCGGGGGGGTTTTGAGTTTGGGCACTGATGTTAACTCCAGGGGGAAAATACTCCCCCCCCCCCCCCCTTGAAGGGGAATCGAACCCGGCTTCAGATTCCCAGCGCAATGTTCTGACCACTAGGCTATCACTGTCCCCCGTCGGTTAGGGGGGGGGGGGGAGCCAACAACATGATAATGGGATTGTGGCACTTGGACTTGTGATGGAAGTGACAGACAGACTAAACTAAACTACTACAGGGCTGTGTTCTAAGCGAGTAGCTACCAGGGGGAAAAAAACCCAACAAACAAACAACAAACTAGGAGTTAAGACTGTAGGTAGGACTCGTTCTTCTTATCACTGCGTTGCACAATCTGTCAAGCATTCGTGGCTGCTTTCTTGTGTGTGATTTTTGTAGTGGTGGTGCGCTTTTTTTCCCGTCCTTTTTTCCCCTTATTTTTCTGTTTTTGGCGTGTGTGTTTCGTTTTTTTTTGTTGTTTGTTTGGTTTGGGTTTTTTTTAGGGGGGGGCAGTAGTAGAGGGGTGTGAAGTGGTATCCTCGGCCTCATCCCTCCCTCCCGTCACACAGCACCACTCGCGCGGACACACACACACACACGCGCGCGCGCGCCCCGCCACGCAACACACAAACACACACAAACAACACACAACACAAAAACAACAACACACACACACACACACACATTTTCGTCTAATATAATTTAATGAACAGAGTAAAATTTTGAAACAAACCCTCACACCACACACACACACACACACACACACAACACACACACACACACACACAACAAAACAACACACAACACACACAACACGCACGACAGAGACAG
Source organism: Rapana venosa (assembly GCA_028751875.1). NCBI lineage: Eukaryota > Metazoa > Mollusca > Gastropoda > Neogastropoda > Muricidae > Rapana > Rapana venosa. The sequence continues at coordinate 30,087,602 of CM054154.1, forward strand.
ATGGAGGATTAATCAAAAGAAAGTAAAGATTTTTCACCAGACACCCTTTTTTTTCTTTCTTTTATTCAACCCAAATTGGGTTTTTTTCAGACTTCAAGACTGTAATTATGCCTAAACAATTATTCACACACACACAACACAACACACACACACACACACACACACACACACACACACACACCACACACACACAGATGACAAAGAACCCTGACAAAATTACAAAACCGTACACCCCGGGGGTGGGTGTAAAAGCAATTTAGTGCTTTTCCATTATCCTCGTTTTAAAAGAATAAATAATAAATCACACACACACACAAAACAAAACACACAACACAACACCCCCCCCCACCCCCCCCCCCCACCCCACCCCATCCCACCCCAAAACGCAAACAAAAAGTAAGTGAGACTATAGCATTTTACAGGTTTATATACACAAACAGACAAAGTAATTGCTTTTCGTTTCTTCTTTTTTTTTCTTCTTTTTATTTTTTTCATTCTAATTATATGAAATTACTGTCTGAGGGAGAAGAGAGGCAGGAGTAGGAGGGGTGTTAAAATTTTTATTTATCTCAAAAAAACCACTGTGACCCCGCCTCGCTTTTCAACTCACACGTCTATGCTTGAGTGTGGAGGGGGGTGTTGGGTGGAGGGGGGGGGGCGTGTGTGGGATTTTTAGGGGTGGTGGGGAGGGGAGGATTTGTAGGTTGGGGGGGAGGGGTGGAGGGAGGTATGGTATAGACATTTGCAAACAATGGAGCTACACACGTCACAAAATGAATCCTTAGTCTGGTGGCTAAGCTGACCTAAGACATCCCATCCCCACCCCCACCCCATCCTGCCCTACCCTCCATCCACTACCCTCCTCCTCCTCCTCCTCTCTCTCTCTCTCTCTCTCTCTCTCTCTCTCTCTCTCTCTCTCTCTCTCTCTGTCTGTTTCTCTCCTTCCCTCTCTTCTCTCTGTCTGTCTGTCTGTCTTCCTCACTCCCTCACTGTCTGTGTCTCTTTTTCTTCTTCTCTTCCTCCCTCCCTCCCTCCCACTCTTTTTCTCTCTCCGTCTTCCATTTCCCATCTCTCTGTCTCTGTCTGTCTATCTGTCTGTCTCACTCTCTCTCTCTCTCTGTCTCTCTCTCTCTCTCTCTCTCTCTCTCTCTCTCTGTCTCTCTCTCTCTCTCTGTGTCTCTCTTTCTTTGTCTTCCACGTCCCATCTCTCTCTCCCCCCCCCCTCTCTCTCCCCCGTTTCTCTCCCCTTCTCTCTCTCTCTCTGTCTTACATTTTACCTCATTCTTTAGACATTTCACTATTGTTTGTTTAATCGAATGTTTGGTTGATTGGTTTACCTTTTGGACTGAGGGCGGGATGGGGGAAAAAAAGCCACCCTTGTGCTTACTCTTTTCCCTCAATAAAAATGTTCGTTCATTCATTCATTCACTCTCCCCTCTCTTCATTCTCTCCCTCTCTCTCTCTCCCTTCTTCTTTCTCCCCCTCCCTCTCTCCCCTCTCTCCCCTCTCCCCTCTCTCCCCCCCCGCTCTCTCTGTCTCTCTCCCCCTCTCTCTCTCCCCTCTCTCTCCCCTAAATCGACAGCCCCTCTCTCTCTCTCTCTCTCTCTCTCTCTTCCCCTCTCTCTCTCTCTTCTTTTCTCTCTCTCTCTCTCTGTGAACTTTCCTTCCCCGCTCAGCTCACCCCCCCCACCCACCCCAAACCCCACCACACCTTTTCCATATCTTACTATACTGTTTCACACATTCTAATATACTTTTTGTATTCATATTTCACACACACACACACACACACACACCAACACCACCACACACACACACACACCAACACACCACCCCTTTTCTTTACCCCAAACTTCTTTTTTCAAATTTTATTTTAGACCCAACAATTTTTTTTTTTTTTATCCCCCCTTTCCCCTTTTCCCCACCTCTTTTAGGTTGACCCTCATTGCACCCCCTCCCCCATCCTTGTTTGAACTGTAAAATAGTATTGGGGGGGGGGGGGGGGGGGGGGGGATAAAGAGGGGAGGAGGGGGGGTGTGTGAAGGGGGGGGGGGGAGGGGTCCTATCTTTCAGGGGGGGTTACATGGATCCAAAGGGAGAGAAGAATGGAAACGAAGAGAGAGATGGGGTTTGAGAAGAGAGGGGAAAGGGAAGAGAGGGGAAAATGAGAGAGAGATGGAAGTGAAACGGGAGAGAAGATAGGAAACGGGGAAAAGAGAGACAGAAAATTTGGAAACGTGGAGAAGAGACAGAAGTTTAAGACAGGGAGAGAAGAGATTGGAAGACAGGGAGAAGGACAGAGAATTGGAAGTCAGGAGAGAGTGAGAGACAGAAGATTGGAAGACAGAGAGAGATAGGGTGGGAGATTGGAAGACAGGAAGAAAGCCCAGAGAGAAGAGAGAGAGATGGAAGACAGGAGAGAAAGACAGAGAGGAGAGAAGATTGAAGACAGGGAGAGCAGTAAAGTACAGAGAGAGAGAAAGAATTGAAACAGAGAGAGAGACGAAAGAGATTGAAACAGGGAAAGAAAGACAGAGATTGGAAGACAAAGAAAGACAGAAATGAAGACAGGGAGAGAGACAGAGAGATTGAAACAGGGAGGAGATGGAAGACAGGGAGAGAGAGAAGACAGAGAGATTGGAAGACAGGAGGGAGAAGAGAGGAGCGATTTGAACGGGAAGAGATTGGAAGACAGGAGAGAGAGGAGACAGAGATGAACAGGGAGGAGGTATGGGGAGATTGAAGACAGGGAGAGATGGAAGACAGAGAGTAGAGAGATTGGAAGACAGGGAAAAGGAGGACAGAGAGATTGGAAACGGGAGGGGAAGAGAGAGAGTTGGAAGACAGGGAGAGGATTGGAAGACAGGGAGAGAGAGAGACAGATTGGAAGTACGAGTGGAGGAGAGGAGAGAGATGGGAGAGCATTCAAGGGTTGAAGACTGAGAGAAAGAAGACAGGAAATTGGAAGACAGGGAGAGGAGAGAGATTGGAAGATGGGAGAGAGAGGAAGGATTGAAAGACAGGGAGAGAGAAAGAGAGAGTGGAAGACAGGAGAGAGAGAAAAGAGATTGAAAGGAAGGGAGAGAGACAAGAATGGAGACAGGAAGAGACGAGAGATTGGAAGACAGGGAGAAGAGAGACGGGAAGAGAGGAAGCAGGGAAGAGGGAAAGTGGAGACGAGAGAGTCGACAGACACAAAAGGGCAAGAGAGGAGTCAAAGAGAGGAAGGAAAGATCTCGATGGGTTCGACAGTTTCCAATACGGGGGTGGAGGGGTCGCAACTTCAGAGTTTGGGGGTCCAAAATGTGGGGGAGGGCAGAACAGAGACAGACTGGGGGCAGGCGCACCCCCCCCCCCCCACCCACCCCCCCCCTCTACACCCACCCCCTGCATGCGCCCCCACACCCCCTTCCCCCCAGTCCACTCACAGCTTGGTAGTATGGGGGGGGGGGGGGGGGGTTGAAGAAGCAGTGGACCTATGTGACCTTATGTGCTATTGGTTTTTGGGGGGGGGGGGGGGGGGGGGGGGGAGCAAGGCCAACTACTTCTGGGCCCCCATCCCCTTTTCCTTGGTTTTTTTTTGTTTGGTTGTTGGGGTGTTTTTTTTGTTTTTTTTTTTTTTTTGGGGGGGGGGGAGGCAAGTTGGTGAAGAGAAAAGTCGTAAGGAACGTTTGATGAAAGTGGTGAGTCCTGGACTTAAAAGAAAATGGAAAGGAGGTTGGGTGGGATGTGCGTGTCTGTCTGTCGTCTCTCTCTCCTCTCTCTCTCTCTCCTCTCTCTCTCATCTCTCTCTCTCTCTCTCTCTCTCTCATCTTTCCCACACACACACATCACTATCTATCTATCCTATCTATCTATCCATTTCTTTCATTTCAGTCTCCTATTTTAGGGCCGTCTGGTATCACTTAAAGTGGAAAGACGTTAAAATTGAAGACTTACTTACACACACACACACACACCACACACACACACACACACACACACACACACACACACACACACACACACACAGAAACAAGGAGAAGAGGTTCAGACTATATTATAATTATAGAGGTTACGAGACAAATTATTGTAAAATAAAAATAAAAACCCACGGAGAACAGAAAAGATAACGACATTAAACAAACGTACACCATTAAGCTGGTCGGGTCACCCAAGCAGTTTAAGCAGTCCAGTCTTCCTACCTACCCCTACCTACCTACTACCTACCTACTTACCTACCTTCCTACCTACTTTTCTACCTACCTACCTACCTAACCACCCACATCAGATCTGCCCCTCCTGGACATTTTCCAAAATCTCTGCCCTCCCATAAGCATAGGATGGTACAACCCCAGCTACAGAGACTATGGTGAAGGGATGGTTGAACCCTGGCTGGCATTGCGTGAGGTGAAGTGGAGTGGAGTGGAGTGGAGCTAGCTCCTATTAACGACAACAGCGGGGCGATAATAATAATGATAATAATAAATGTATGGAATTTATATAGCGCTAAATCTTGTAAAGCAACAAAATCAAAGCGCTCAGATTTTTTTGATTTTTTTTTTTATCGGCGATAATGGAATAAGCACTTAATGTGTGCTTTTTTACATCCAGTCCCCGTGTGTATGCGGTTTTGTCAATTTTGTCATCGGTTCCCACCACCGGCACACAATGGCCTACTCTTTCGAAAAGCGGAACAGGATTTAACGTGTGCGCAAGATGTTCTGCATGCGTTCGCACACGGGGGCCCGGTTTATAGTCTCATCCGAAGGACTTTGACGTGACATTCAGTTCGATTTTCTGTCAAACTGGGAAGAAAGGGCGAGGAGACTGGGAATCGAACCCAGAACCTCACGGTTGACTTACTTGTTGGCAGGCGAACGTCTTAACCATCCTGCCACCTTCCTTCCTCAGCAGCGATGAGACATAACATTGGGTGGAGTTGAAAGATGGAAGAGTGTGGGCGGTTTTGGGGACGGGATAGCTCAGTGGTCGATAGCACTCGCTTTCCCCCAGCCAAGTTAAGCAGCGTCGAGCGTGGTTACCAGTTGGATGGGTGACCGTTTGCGCGCCTTGGCTTCAGTACAGTTCCCCCAGTTCACCCAGCTGTAAATGGGTACCTGCCCTCTTTAGGGTGAGGGAAGGTAAAGCAGCGAGGGAGAGGAGATGGGCGCCGCCGCCCTCAATATGCTGGCCCTAGAGAAGTGAGGTCTCTGACGCCTCGCTCCCCTACGACCTTATAGGTTATGGGACTCCTTTACCTTACCTTTAGATATATTATCGGCCAGAGGGGCTGGGCTGTCTTAGGGTTTAGGAGAGATTCTTTTGACATTTTCTTCTTCATCGATTCTGTGATGCAAATCAGGACGACGATCTGTAGAGAGCGAGAGCGTTATCCCTTGATGAATCTTCTGCTGTGATGAACGCATTGAAACTGGGTCGTGAAGCGGGAGTGTTAGTGAAGAGGAAGAAGAAGAGGAGTGGGTGGGTGGTGGTGACCTTTTGTGAGTTTCTTGTCTTTGGGTGGGGGGTCTCCAGTTTTAGTGAGGAGGAGTAGGTGATCTTTTTGGAGGTCTTGTCTTGTGGGTGACCTTAGTGATAGTGAGAAGGAGCTGGTGATCTTTTTGGAGTTCTTGTCTTGGGGATGACCTTAGTGAGGAGGAGTAGGTGATCTTTTGGAGTTCTTGTCGTGTGGGTGACCTTAGTGAGGAGGAGCAGGTGATCTTTTGGAGGTCTTGACTTGTGGGTGACCTCAGTGATAGTGAGGTGGAGTGGGTGATCTTTTGGAGTTCTTGTCTTAGGGTGAGCTCAGTGATAGTGAGGAGTGGGTGATCTTTTGAAGTTCTTGTCCTGTGGGTGATGTCAGTGATAGTTTGGCTCTAGTGTAGCGCTGGGAAATGGTTAAAAATAGCAGCTGGCCGCAGGAAGGGTATGTCGGTGTGATGGCGGTTACCACGTCACTGCCCGACATCACATCAGGGCGGGGCCTCTAGCCGTCTGATGAATGGGCCGCCATTTCTCATGTATATGCAAATGCAATTGCCTCCCCTGGGGGGGGGGGGGGGGGGGGGGGGGTTGGTGGGGAGAGGGGGGGGGGGGGGGGAAGCTGCTGGCAGTGTTTGCCGCCCTTTCCTCTCTGGCTCGCTCTCTCTCTCTCTCTCTCTCTCCCTCCTCTCCTCTTCATCTCTCTCTCTCTCTCTCTCCTCTCTCTCTCTCTCTCTCCCCTTCTCACTCTCTCCCCTCCCCCCACCCCCACCCCCCCTCTCTCTCATTTCTATGTACCCTTCCTCAACATTCACCACCACCCCTCCCTCTTTTCTTTATATCAACCCCCCCCCCCCCCCCCCCCGTTTTCTGTAATCTCACAGAGAGACAAAGAAAGAGAGAGGGGGGGTTGATTCCATCACTTGTTTTCATCTTACAATAGATTTGCACTGTTGAGGTGGCTAGGCCCATTAACTAAAGACGCGCTTGGTCAAGAAGCTCCCAACACTCTGGCTGGTGGCCCCACGGCGGCCCGACATGGATAGTAGGTTCCCTGTGGACTTCCTACCCTGGGGATGAGACATAACGAATCTGGGTATGTATGGCTGTAGCGGGGGAGATTATTGAGATGAGCGGCGTGGGAACAGCAGGACGGGGACGTCACAGA
>CM054154.1:30099232-30156732 GCA_028751875.1 Rapana venosa
TCTCTCTCTGTGCCCACAATCCAGATGAAGGTTCACAAATGACCCCATACACTTTCAACACAGACAGCAGGTTTTAAAAACAAACTCAGTACAAACTATTGACCAGTCACACAGCAGTAGCAGTGCAGACACTAATTGGCAATGAAGCGTTTGTTTCACAGACCAATTAGCCAATTTCATCGTCAGTCAGTCAGTCAGTCAGCCAGCCCAGCCAAACAGGCAACAAAGAGAACTACAGCCATTCCCTGTTGCCAGGAGTTGAGCCAGGTCTTTGTGTGGAACAGTCTCTGTCTAGACTTGGCAGCCATCATCATCAGCTGGAGGGAGAAGATGGCTGACAGGTCAATTCGCCTGGTTAGTATTCATTAGTTTGGTTTGACGTACAAGGGGAGGGAATTGGCGGAAGGGGGAACTACCGCTTTGTTGACATTCATTTTCCACAACTGGAACAGAGGGATGCGGGAGACATTGGCTGACGTTCTGTCGTTTAGCTTGTTGTAAGAGGCTGGAGGGAAATGGAGAAAGAATGGAGACATTGAGTGGTTGTTAACAACTGTACAGCAACTAGGGATTTGGGAGGGGGAAAAGAACTGGAGGACATTATGTTCAGGCCTGTCTGCAGGGTCTGAGTAATTTGTTGAGCTGCAGATTTACGTGGTTCTGTGAAGGGTTTGGGTTTTTTGCTTATCCTTTTTCTTTTTCTTTTCTTTTTTGAAATTTGTTTTCTTTGGGTTGTTTGTTTGTTTTGGTTTGGGTTTTGTTGTGTGGGTTTTTTTTTTGTTTTTGTTTTGTGGGGGGGATATTTTTATGTGATTTTGTTAGGCTTCTTAGCAGTCATTAGTCTAGCTGTTTCTGAACCGTTTGACAAACGTTGGGATGATGTTACATTCAGCAGTGAACGATGTGTTGCATTTGCCATGAACCCCTCCCAAAACAAACCCAAAAGAACCAAACCCATCAACAACAAACGCAACAGAAGCAAAGGAAAAAAAGAAAGTAACTGGAACAAAACTACAGCCTGCTGTTCCATCACTGGCTCTGGCTAATAGTACTTACCCTCTTCGGTGTTAATCACGTGTGTGCTCTAGGCCTGCCCTAAAGACAGGGGCTGGGGGAATGATCAGCATATGCATGGAGCCAGTCCTGGCTGTCTGGGTCCCTTCCCTGAGGGATTTCCTGCTGACCATGAAGATTGAAAGAGGCTGACCCCAGCCAGGTCAGGTCAGGTCAGCCTGCGCTGTCAGCAAAGGGACGTAACTGTCACGCGAGGGTTTGACAATGGCAAGGAGTAGTAGTCCTAGGTTATGACTGCTGTGAGGACAGAGGACATCTGACAGAAATTGGATTCCAGGGCTTTGGGAAGAAAAAGTTACAGTGGGTGAAAGGCGGGGGAGGGGGGGGGAGGAACAACAGCCTTGATGTAATCCCCCAATAGCCACCCACCCCCTTCTCTCTCTGTCTCTTTCTATCTATCTCTCTCCTTTTCTCTGCCTTTCTCTCCCTCTATCTCTCTCACTCTCTCTGTCTCCGCTTTTTCTATCACCCGTCCCCTCGTCTTTGTCTCCCTCTCTCCTGTCTTACTCTTTGTCTCTCTAACCCTCTCTTACCCCGTCCTCTCTCGCTCCTATCTCTCTCTCTCTCCTCTCACAATCTCTCTCATCTCTCTCCCTCCTCTCTCCTCTCTCTCTCTCTCTCTCACTCCTCTTCTCTCTCTCTCACTCTCTATCTACTTCTATCTATCTACCTACCTACCTACCTATCTATCTATCTGTCTCCTTCACCTATCTCACAGCAGTAAGGTGGGGGACCGACAATATTTCAGCAATAGAATAAATGAAAGAGCATCGACAAAGAAGAGACCAGTGAATTGATGGTGATAATTAGGATGATGATGGTGGTGGTGGTTGCGGTAATGACGATGATGATGAGGGTAAATCCCCAAATAATGGAAACTTTGTTTTATAATTGCATTGAAAAGACACAGACGGTAAGAGTGAAGGGAGGGGGATACTGGTGGGAGGGAGGGGGGAGGGGGTAAGTCTGTCTGGAGATGAAGATGATTCAATCAAGCTGGTAGACAGTGGAAAAGATGATGACTCATTGGCAATTCAACACCAGTATCCAAATTTGATTAGTCGTCTCTGTTTGCTCTTCCATTCGAAGGTCTTTCCTTTTTTTCTTTCTTTTTTTTCTCACTAAAAGCTGTTATTGGATGGAGCTGTTTTTCAGTTTCTCTTCAAAATGTCTGCGGAAGGCCATCATCATCTGGTATTGTCAGATTAAAGTTATGGTGGATTCTTATCCACATTTCTTGGACGTTTCTCTCCTCTCTCCCTCCCCCCCCCCCCCCCACCCCCACTCTCCTCCCCCTCTCCTCTCTCTCTCCTCTCTCTCTCTCTCTCTCCTCTTCTCTCCTCTCTCTCTCCCCTCTCTCCCTCTCTCCCTCTCTCTCTCTATATATATGTATACACAGCAGTGTAGAGGAAGCTTCACACAAAATCAATGGCCTGATACACCTCAACACAGACAGCAGGTTTTAAAAACAAACTCAGTACAAACTATTGACCAGTCACACAGCAGTAGCAGTGCAGACACTAATTGGCAATACAGCGTTTGTGTCACAGACCAATTAGCCAATGTCATCGTCAGTCAGTCAGTCAGCCCAGCCAAACAGGCAACAAAGAGAACTACAGCCATTCCCTGTTGCCGGGAGTTGAGCCAGGTCTTTGTGTGGAACAGTCTCTGTCTAGACTTGGCAGCCATCATCATCAGCTGGAGGGAGAAGATGGCTGACAGGTCAATTCGCCTGGTTAGTATTCATTAGTTTGGTTTGACGTACAAGGGAGGGAATTGGCGGAAGGGGGAACTACCGCTTTGTTGACATTCATTTTCCACAACTGGAACAGAGGGATGCAGGGGAGACATTGGCTGACGTACTGTCGTTTAGCTTGTTGTAAGAGGCTGGAGGGAAATGGAGAAAGAAAGGAGGCATTGAGTGGTTGTTAACAACTGTACAGCAATTGGAGTCTGTCTGCAGGGTCCGAGTATTTGGTTGAGCTGCAGATTTACGGTTCTTTGAAGGTTTTTTTTTCTTTTCTGTATTGAAGTTTGCTTTCAAATCTGATTTTGTTCGACTTCTTGGTAGTCATTGTTTAGCTGCTCTGTGATATTTTACTACTGTGGGATTTTGTTATTTGAGCACTGACAAGATACATTGCATTTAAACCCCCACCATCCCCAACCCCAAAAATTGTGCCTGCTGTTTTGGTTTTGGTAGCTTGCTCTGCCCCATCAAGCCACACCCCCCCCCCCCCCCCCCCCTCCTCCACCTCCTTGTTTTGTGTGCTTTTACTGGTTTTGTTTGGTTGTTGGGTTGTGTGGTTGTTGTTGTTTTGGGGGAGGGGGGGGGGGGGTGTCTGTTGTTGTTTTCTTGTGGGGAGGGGGTTGGTTTTCGTAATCATATTATAATACTGGTTTTCGTGATAAATAGTACAACAGCTAGACAATGACTACCAAGAAGTTGAACAGAAAGCAGATTGGAAAACAAAACTTTTCCCACTCTTTTTGCCCCACTTCCACTCTCAGCTTTCACCTACTTCTCCTCCCCATGGCAACGACCCCCACTCCCACCCCCCACCCTACCCCCAACCTTGATCCTTTGCTGTCCCCTAAAATCAGGGGCTGGGGGGAATGATCAGCATATGCATGGAGCCAGTCCTGGCTGTCTGGGTCTCTTCCCTGAGGGATTTCCTGCTGACCATGAAGATTGAAAGAGGCTGCCCCCAGCCAGGTCAGGTCAGGTCAGGTCAGCCTGTGCTGTCAGCAAAGGGACGTAACTGTCACGCGAGGGTTTGACAATGGCAAGGAGTAGTAGTCCTACGTTATGACTGCTCTGAGATCAGACAGCATCTGACGCAAATTTGAGTCCGCGTCATTTGGGAAAAAACCCAACAAAAGTTGCCCACGAAAGGAAAAGAGTGTATGGGTAAAGTAGAGAAAAAGAGCAAGGTAACTTACCCCCCCCCCCCTCACCCCTCTTACCCCCCCCCCCCCCCCCCCCCACCTTCCCCTTACCTCTCCCCACCCCAACAACTTCATTATGGTTTGTTGAGAGGGTTATTGGAAATATTACAGCGCTGGCACAAAGGAGCATTGACGACGAAGTAGAAGAAGAAGAAACAGACTGATGACTTGATGATGCTAATGAAGATATAGATAAAGGCAATGACTCAGTATAGTCCAGTCCAGACTTCAGTTTTTTGGTGTGATTGTAGGGGAAGATAGACAGACACAGACAGTAAGAATGAGGAGGACTAAAGATGTGATGGTATAAAAAGGGAGGGGGGGATGTAAGTGTGTCTGGAGGTGATGATGGTGATGATGATGGTGATGATGATTCGATCATCTGGCAGACTTCATTGGGGACTGATCGGCAGTTCAGCGCCAGTATCCCTTATTATTTGTCTGTGTTCTGCTCTTCAAATTGAGGTCTTTTGACAAAGCTTGTTGCTGCGTATGGCCAAAGTATCTTTGTCATCAATCCCTGTCAGATTAGCATCATGTTGTCTTCCCATCAAAAATGTCTTTGGGGGGGGGGGGGGGTGTTCACACACGCACGAGTACACGCATGCACACACACACGCAACTTGCATGGCTGGGGTTTTTTGCATAACAACCACAAAACGTATATTATAGTATGTTTTATACTTTTATGATGTTATATTCTAGACAGCCAGCCTTTGCTATCATTAGGCCTACTTTTTTCTTTATTACTACTCTTATCATCAAAAGCTAAAGGAATACATTCTTGTGATCGTGATATTTTCCAACCTTTTTTTTTTCTTTAAAGAAAGCTACAAGGTATAGATTTCGTAAACATTTCTTTGCCAAAAGAGGTATATCTCCTATATTAAAAAATAAAAAACAGGGGAGGGGGTGTTTATGAGAAAGGTGTCTGAGTGAAAATAGCAGGAAGCCAGTACAGGTATTTTCAGTTTTGTGGCATTACAACTGCTGACCTACTTTTAACACATACAAACACTCACACACAAACACACACCAGTACAGCAGAGGAAGCTTCACAAAATGGCCTGTTACACTTTCAACACAGACAGCAGGTTTTAAAAAACAAACTCAGTACAAACTATTGACCAGTCACACAGCAGTGCAGACACTAATTGGCAATAAAGCGTTTGTTTCACAGACCAATTAGCCAATATCATCGTCAGTCAGTCAGTCAGTCAGCCCAGCCAAACAGGCAACAAAGAGAACTACAGCCATTCCCTGTTGCCAGGAGTTGAGCCAGGTCTTTGTGTGGAACAGTCTCTGTCTAGACTTGGCAGCCATCATCATCAGCTGGAGGGAGAAGATGGCTGATGGCTGGATTTCCTTAGTTAGCAATCGTTAGTTTTGGTTTGATGTACAGCTGAAGTGTTGGGGAGACGAGGCGTTGTCTGAGGACTTTGTTTAACTTCGGGTTTATAGCTCTTTAAATCCCTTCTCTCTCTTTTTTGTGTTGTTGTCTCTCTTAAGTTGTAGTAAAACGGTCCTGGCCTAAAATGGTCTTCGACATTTCACAGTCTGGGTAGTTTGTTTGGCGTAAGTGTTATGTGGAGAGCAGGAGAAAATGTTATACGTTCATGGGAGAAAGTTACTGCTTGCCATTTTGTCTTGTGATTATCAGCGGTTTGCCTTCTCTCTCTCTTCTCTCTCTCTCTCTCTCCCTCCTTCCTCTCTCTCTCTCTCTCTCTCCTCTCTTCTCTCTCTCCCTCTCTCCCTCTCTCTCTCTCTCTCCTCTCTCTCTCTCTCTCTCTCTCCCTCTCTCTCTCTCTCCTCCCCCTCCTCCCCCTCTCTCTCTCTCTCCCTCTCTCTCCCCCCCCCTCCTCTCTCTCCCCTCTCTTCCCCTCTCTCCCTCTCTCCTCTCTCTCTCTCTCTCTCCTCTCTCCCCCCCCCCCCCCCCCCCCCCCATGGTGTGTGACTTGTGATATGCAGGTAACCATCAAGCATCTGGTTCTGCAGTGTTGAGATGTCCAGGATATCAGGCACTACAAGCATTTTACTGCAGACTCCCTGAAGATCCTTTTTCGGGATGTTCTACTGGACACCATCTTTAACTACCTGAGAGAATCGGGCTTTTCCCCGTTTGATATGAGTGAAAGTGTTAAAGTTGGTCACTAAGAACGAGGTTGTTTTAAGGAATCTGGTTTTGGTTTTATCTCATTTTATGTGTGGATGATGTGGTTTTCCCACAACGCGGTGCCCCTGTCCTGGGTTGACCCTTATGATTGGCCAGGGCGTTGATACAAGGAACGACAGTAGAGTTGGTTTTATACCCTGTTTTAATCCGTATATAGCTGCACGGTTTTAATCTGAGATTTAAAATTTTACAAGGTGACAGCCCTGATATGGCCTCTGTGGTCAGCGGGGCTATAAACAACTGGATTGGAGTGGATTGGTTAGATGGAGGGTCACTGTAAAAGGGTTCACTGTCAGATGACCTTTTCTTTTATCATCCAGATTATCCTTGAAATCGTTTAGTGGACACTGTTCAGCAGAGTGTCGGAGAAGACCAGATTTTATTTAGTGTTGACATCTTCCATGAAGGTCAAGTTCTCAAGGTATATACTGTTTTGTGGGAGATGGTTGTTTTCAGAAAAGCGTGACACTGTTGTTGTGAGGGATAGACTTAGTTTAAAATGTGACCTGGGACAATAATGTGGTAGATAGTTTTTGGGAGGTTTTTTTGCTGCCTCATCTTCTGTGACCTTCCTGCCCCTGCTTTGTTCCCTTGCAGGCTCATTCCAACCTCTCCCTTGCCACAGCTGTACCCAGATTTGTCATGTCGCATCCTCAGAGCCGAAAATACTACACAATCTGATAGAGTCATGTAACTAAGTTTAACTGTCACAGACCACAATTCATGAACACACAGATTTGTCACGTCGCAATCCTCAGGGTCGGAAGTCCCTTGTGGTAAGAATTTACTATCCCAGTGAATTCATTGACCCAGTCGAGTCGCGTTGTTTCATGATTCTGGAGGAGGAATGGTTTAAAAGATAAAAAGGAGTTCTAGACTGGTAGTAGAGAGGGTATCGAGCTGTTCATGTCACCGCAACTCTTGGTCTATACATCATCATCATCATCGTCATCAATGCCTTTGTGCCTTATTGGCACGTAGGGCAGCAACAAATGTTCTCCACTCCTGTCTGTCCTGGGCCAGCTTCCGAATGGTTCCCCAGGTATGTTGGAAGGTCTTCAGCTCTGTTTCGAAATACAGCGCGAGTCCAAAAACCCCATGGACACTGCTGACCCAGTGGGAAGGAGGAAGGCACCACCAAGAAGAAGAAGAGTGAAGGCGAGGTGAGGTAGTCGGTTGTATAGTTGAGGATTACACCATGTACTGGGAGAAACTGTACAACCTGCTAGCTTTCCTCGACACACTGTTGCCAGCATCCACCACCATCAACAGCAGCAGCAGCAGCATCACCACCATCAACAGCAGCAGCAGCATCAGCAGCAGCACACCACGGCCAGCCTGCCTCCGCTTCCAAACAGCTTCTGTCTGCCATCAGTCTGCGTTAAAGGACAGGACAATGGGGCCCAGGACTGTGCTTTGGTGTGGTGTGGTGTGGTTTGGTTTGGTCTTTCGTGTCAGTCTGCGCAAGGGAAGGTGGGTTTGTCATTGATGAAGCGGTTTGGGTTTTTTTGTTGTTGTTATTGGTTTTTGTGTGTCGTTTTTCTCCTCTCTGCCTGCGTTGGTGGTAATGAGTGGGTTGGGTCATGCAGGCTTTCACAGTTAAGACATACAAGGTTAAAAGTGGGGTGTCACACACACACACACACACACACACACACACACACACACACACACACACACACACACACACACACACACACACACACACACACACACACAATTTTTTTTTAATAATAATAGTATTGTGAATGAGCGTGAACTTTAGGCCGCAGGGTCATTGTAAACGGATTGCTGGGAATCGGCGTGGTGAGTCGTTGTAAAAGGGGTTGGTGAGAGTCTGCTTGGTGAGTCGTTGTAAAAGGGGTTGGTGAGAGTCTGCTTGGTGAGTCGCTGTAAAACTTGAGAGTCTGCATGGGGAGTCGCTGTAAAAACCTGAGAGTCTGCATGGTGAGTCGCGTTCAAACTTGAGAGTCTGCATGGTGAGTCGCTGTAAAAACCTGAGAGTCTGCATGGTGAGTCACATTCAAACTTGAGAGTCTGCATGGTGAGTCGCTGTAAAAACCTGAGAGTCTGCATGGTGAGTCACATTCAAACTTGAGAGTCTGCACGGTGAGTCGCTGTAAAACCTGAAGAGTCTGCATGAAGGGTCGCTGTAAAACCTGAGAGTCTGCATAATGAGTCAGTGTAAAAGGGTTCCTGAGAGTCTGCATGGTGAGTCACTGTAAAACCTGAGAGTCTGCATTGAGGGTCATTGTAAAAGGGTTCCTGCCTGAGAATCTCAGGTGGTTAACCTGGAGGGTCATTGTAAAAGGGTTCCTGCCTGAGAATCTCAGGTGGTTAACCTGGAGGGTCATTGTAAAAGGGTTCCTGCCCGAGAATCTCAGGTGGTTAACCTGGAGGGTCATTGTAAAAGGGTTCCTGCCTGAGAATCTCAGGTGGTTAACCTGGAGGGTCATTGTAAAAGGGTTCCTGCCTGAGAATCTCAGGTGGTTAACCTGGAGGGTCATTGTAAAAGGGTTCCTGCCTGAGAATCTCAGGTGGTTAACCTGGAGGGTCATTGTAAAAGGGTTCCTGCTTGAGAATCTCAGGTGGTTAACCTGGAGGGTCATTGTAAAAGGGTTCCTGCCTGAGAATCTCAGGTGGTTAACCTGGAGGGTCACTGTAAAAGATTTCCTTAGTAACTGCAGGGGGGGGGGGGGGGGGGGGGGGGGGTGGGGGGGGGGGGGGGGGGGGGGGGGGGGGGGGGGGTCATTGTAAAACTAAGGCTTCCATCCTCACAATCTCTCTCTCTCTTCTCTCTCTCTCTCTCTCTCTCCCTCTCCCTCCTATCTCCTCCTCTCTCTCTATTTCTTTCTTCTCTCTCTTCCTCTCTCTCTCTCCCTCCCTCTCTCTCTCTCCTCCCTCCTCTCCTCTCCCTCCCTCTCTCTCTCCCTCCTCTCTCTCCTCTCTCTCTCCTCTCCCTCTCTCTCTCCTCTCTCCCCTCCCTCTCTCTCTCTCTCTCCTCCTCTCTCTCTCTTCTCCTCCCCTCTCTCTCCCTCCTCTCTCTCCTCTCCTCTCCTCCCCCTCTCTCTCTCTCTCCCTCTCCTCTCTCTCTCTCTCTCTCCTCTCTCTTCTCTCTCTCCCCTCTCTCTCTCTCTCTCTCTCTCTCCTCTCTCTCCCTCCCCTCTCTCTCTCTCCCCTCCCTCTCCCCTCTCTCTCTCTCCCCTCCTCTCTCTCCCCTCCTCTCTCCTCCCCCTCTCTCCCTCCCTCTCTCTCCCCCTCTCCCCCTAACCAGACAACAGGTGTGTGTTCACACTGGTGCAGTCTCCCTCTGGCCTGGCTCACACATGATTTCTGCATCCAGTCATTCATGTTGACCTACTGTACCCCCCTTTACTGTACGTGTTTGTGGCTGCACCCCCTCTTTCTTCCTTCCGTTCTTCATTCCTTCCTTCCTTTCTTTCTTTTTCTGTCGTCTTGTCTTTTCCTTTTCTTCTGACTTTCTTTCTTGATTTCTTTCTTGTATTTCTTTCTGTATTTCTTTCTTTCCTTTCCTTTCTTTTTGTCTTTTTTCTCTCTTCTCTCTCTCTTCCTCTCTCTCTCTTCTACTTCTTCTCTTCTCTCCTCTCCTCTCTCTCTCTCTCTGTTTTCTTTCTTCTCGTCTCTCACATCTCTTCTCTCTCTCTCGTTTCTTTCTTATCTCCTCTCTCTCTCTCTCTTCTCTCTCTCACTCCTCTCATCCCTCTCTTCTCTCCTCTCTCTCATCTCATCTCTCCTCTCTCCTCTCTCTCTCTCTCTCTTCTTCTTTCTTTCTCTCTCTCTTTCTCTCCTCCTCTCTTTTTCTCTGTCCTCCTCTCTCTCCCCCTCAACTCTCCATCTCCCTCCATCTCTCTGTCTCTTTCCCTTCGTTCATTCTGTCTTCTCTTCGTCTGTCTTCTCTCTCCTATCTCTGTCTCCCCCCCCCCCCCCCCCCCCCCCCCCCCCCCCTCTCTCTCTCTCTCTCTCTCTCTCCTTTCTTTCGGTCTATCTATCTGTCTTTTGTTTTTTTTCTTTCCCTTGCTTGTTACCACAATTAAACAG
Source organism: Rapana venosa (assembly GCA_028751875.1). Taxonomy (NCBI): domain Eukaryota; kingdom Metazoa; phylum Mollusca; class Gastropoda; order Neogastropoda; family Muricidae; genus Rapana; species Rapana venosa. The sequence goes on from CM054154.1 coordinate 30,109,488, forward strand.
GAATGTAAACACAAGTAAAAGGGAGGGAAGGGGGGGAGGGGGGGGGGGGGGGGGGGGGGGGGGGGGGGGGGGGGGGTGAGGAGGGAGGGAGGGGGGGGGAAGGGGGGGGGGAGGGAAGGAGGGGACAGTCAGCAGGAGCCTTATACAGCAGACAGTTGCATGAGCCAGTAATTGGCTTGACAGCCCGTGTAGGTTAACTGTAGGACAGTGTGTGTGTGTTGTGGTTGTTGTGTGTGATGTGGTGTGTGTTGTGTGTGTGGGATGTGTGGTGTGTGTTGTGGTGAGATGTGTGTGTGTGTGAGTGTGGTGTCTGCTGTCTTGTCGTCTAGACTCCTTGCTTGGTTTGAAACGTATGACCTACTACACATTTTGCCCCACCATTACCTTCCCAACTCGAGTGCCACTCCACCACCACCACCCCTCTCTTCCTCCTATCACGTCTATCCTGAAGGAAAATCCCCGTTTCTTATGTAGTGTTATTGTTATTATTATTATTATTCAGAAACTTGGTCAAAACTTTGGAGGTAAAACTGCATCCCGCCCAAAACAAAAGAAACGCTATGCAAATCAGATGCAAGTATGTGAAGGTTGAGGTTTTATTCTTCACAACAATACACAGATTAAGGCTGCTTCTATGGTTCAAGCCAAAAGCTGTGTCAGTTACTTATTGGTGTCGGCTATTTGCCAAGGCCTACATTAAAATGTTGTAAAATGTTGTGTGGAGATTGCCTTGAGCCATGACAAGCTCTCAACATGTTGAAACACCCCGCACTCTCCTTTGTTAAAGGAGAATAAATCCTCTGAAGTCGGGAGTGTGGCTGCCTATAATGGCGAGGTGTTTGAAAAAGAGTCATACACGCAAACTTCTCATCCGGTGTACTTTCAATCTCACAGTGATTCCTCAGGTGGGATGATGAGGGAGTCCAGAGTGTGGCATGTTCTGGGTGACCCCCAGAGTGTTTGTAAAGCTGGGGAACGCCTAACAAGTAGACTGCGCCTTGTGCCTTTAGGGTAATAATCATTGAAAGCACCTGAGTATCATGTCGTTGGGCTTTTAAACAGTATTTGTTAAGCATTCATTGGTGTGACGCCAAAATCAATGTAAGTGCTGATGTTTTTTGGGTTGTTTGTTTTTTTAAACTGTAGCAGTCATTGTGTTTTTAAATGTTTGATTTGGGTCTCCAAAGTTAGGATCCTTTGGTAAAGTAAACCCCAGCTCCCTAAGTCTGGAAGCAGTTTAGCTGGTGTTTGGATCCAGTTTCTTTCCGCCCCCAAACAAGTCTGCTTTGCTGTGGGCTTATGATGATGGAGCTAGCTACTGAAGTGTGTAGGTGATTACACTGTATGTATTGCCATCACCCTTTGGGTATCATTGCCGCTGGACAAGCTTATGCTGGGAGGAGGGGAGAGTGTTACAAGCTGCTTAGAAGCCCTGGACGTGAAACAGTGTGACAAATCTCGACTACTGTTGACTCTTTATCAGCAAAAAAACCCAAACCAACAACCTACCCAACCCTTGCTTTTTATGCTGCTATCAAACTATAATATATTTAAAAAATCAGCCCTGAAAAAAAATCACATGATCACACCGTTTTGAGACACACCCACATGTTCGTGTGTACGGTGCGCCTTTTCTTCCTCCTCCTCCTCCTCCTCCTCCTCTTCTTTTTCTCTCCTTGCTCGTTTTGGAGTGATTGAGGTGCCATGCCACAGGGAGGTATCGGTCACCCAAGTCCGTCATTTCTGTCGGTTGGTTGCCCCAACCTGGGTCTCACAGCTCATGGTTTTCTTTGTTCATCCTGCATTGTGGTCTGGCCACCAGTTCCCCTGTCTACCTACCTACCCCTTCATCTCCCGTCCTTGGTAGCCAGCCCACTGGAGAAACGGTTTTAACCAGGCCGTTGGATCTGGTTACGTGTCCTCGCCAGTGTTTTCAACTTAAAGTTTGGAGGTTTGATGCTGGGGGCCACACTTGTTTGGTGAGATTGTCAGTGTATAGACTGTTTTGTAAGGTAAAGGTGTTGTTCCCATAACCTATGTGGTCGTAGGGGAGCGAGGCATCAGACTTCCAACCTCTCCAGGGGCCAGCATTTTGAGGACGGCGCCCATCTTCTCTCTTTCGCTGCTTTACCTTCCCTGACCCTAAAGAGGGCAGGTACCCATTTACAGCTGGGGGAACTGTACTGAAGCCAAGGCGCGCAAACTGTCACCCATCTAATTAGTAACCACGCTCGATGCTGCTTAACATTGGCTGGGGGAAAGCAGGTGCTCTGACCACTGAGCTACCCTGCAATAACACCTTTTTATGGCTTTTTCAGTTGTTGTTGGGTTTTTTTCTGTATCAGCTGTCAGTGTTCATACCTCACTTGTAGAAAAGGACTGGATGTAATAAATAAATGAAATTAAAAAAAGCACACGAGTGCTTGTTCCATTATCCTCGATATAAAAGAATGAATAAATAAATAAAAAGGAGATACAAAACGCTAACACACCAGAGCCTCCTCGTAAAATGTGTGTGTCATGGACACGTTCTCGCCTTTCCAAGCAGGTTTCAGTGAATTGGACACAGTCATCGCTGCTGTTGCTGATCTGGACAGGTTTTTGGGTTCGGATCCCTCCTCCTGCTATGTTCTATACTGATGGTGGATTTCAAATTGCTCAGATAGTTCCTCGTGTTTTGTCTATAGACATGCTATGTCTGCAGTCGTGGGGGAATTGTGGCTGGCTTGTTGGTTTACTCGTCGCTGATGTCTTTCTATTCCACATCCTTTTTTTTTTCCAGCATTCTTTTCTTCACTGTCAACCAGACCACAGTGGATGTTGTGTGTTCCCCAGCTTAACACAATCTGGGGGTCACCCAGAATGTGCACTCTTGACTCACTCATCATCCCCACCTAGGAGGAATCACTGTGAGATTGAAATTGCACACACTGAATGAGAAAGTTTGCTTGTGTATGGCTGTTTTTTTTTGAGTACCTCGCCACATAGGCAGCCATACTCCGACTTCAGAGGATTTTTTTTTCTCTCTCCTGTAACAAAAGGAGAGTGCAGGTTGATATATGTTAAGAGCTTGTCATGGCTGAAAGCAATCTCAGCAACACAACATTTTACAACATATAAATGTAGGTCTGGGCAATGAGCTGACACTGATAACTGACACAGCTTTTGGCCTGGACCAAGTGATGGATGATTCATGGGTTGGTGTTTTTGTTGTTTGTTTTTGTGGGTGATTGTTGTTGTTTTTTTGTGGTTGTTGGTTTTTGTGTATATACAGTAGTGTGGGAAGGAGACTCGAGGCAACCCTGAGAAACTTCAGCAAGTGAAGTATAGACATTGATCATCGCCCTGACGCATGACCGCAGTATTTATGTGTAGGCATGTGATTTTCGTGAGGTGTCGCAAGTCAGGCCATCAACAACCAAACAGTTTTAATGCTGTCCTGAAGGGACATTTTCCGGTATTTTAGGGGTCCCCTTAGGGATGATAAGTTCTTCGTATACATTGGATGTGAAACGAGGTTACACTGAGAGACAGAGAAACAAGACAGAGACAGACAGACAGACAGAGAGAGAGAGAGAGAGAGAGAGAGAGAGAGACACACACACACACACACACACACACACACACACCACACACACACACACACACACACACACACACACACAAACTCGAATAAACACACACACACAATCACACACAGGCATACGTACACACACATACACACACACACATACACACACACAGGCATACATATACACACACACTCACATACACACACACTCACATACACACACACACATACACACACACACACACACACACACACACACACACACACACACTTGTCTAAGATCACGTAATGTGAAAAGACGTTAAATTAAAGAAGAACACACACACACACATAGAAGCCCCCCCACCCCCACCACCCCCCCCCCCCCACCCCAAGAAAAAAAGAATCACCAGGACAGGTCATGCATACATCTCTACTAAACAAACCAGCACAACAACAACAACAAAAACATAAAAGCAAGCAGAAAAACAAACAAAAAATACCCCCCACCACTGATGTGAACTGACTTGCACCATTCATTTCTAAGGTCGGTGTGCATTTAAGCCACAGAGGAGTAGTGGGGTGGGGGGAACTGTGTTGTGCAGTGTAGTGTCTATCTATCCTATACACGAACTGTGTAGCGCAGTGCAGTGCATGCAGTGTCTATATCTACCCAACACGCGAACTGTGTAGTGTAGCCCACCAGACTAGACTTTGAAGAGGCAGAAAAGCCTGCCAAAATATCAAGCTGTATAGTGGGGGGGGGGGAAGAGGTGTCGTGTCATGTTCGTGTGCCACTGACCTACTTGGTAAACCCTTCACATGGGAGCCTCATCCTGTCTCGACGTCGGGCTGCTGTGTTGTGTAGCGCGTGCACACGCGTACACACACACTCACACACACCTAAACCTAAACCATGACTATTTCGAAATTGCGCAGTGGGGGCCATCATTTTGACTGGTGGAACATTTTGGAGCTCCCAAGACCTGGCAAGTTTTTCGTGAAGGTATCCAAACCCATCTAAAGCAGCCTGGGAAGGATGATGTGCTGTTGAGATTGTCAGCCGATTTCAAGTCCTGTTGCGTTAGCACTTTTCTGTAGTGTTGGGGCCTGATTTCTGCCTCTGAGGAAAAGCAAAGCAGCCGCCCCGGGAGACTATGGAGTTGTTGTTGTGCTCTAGGAGGAGGAGGTGTTCGTTGTGGTGGTGGGGGAGGGAGGGGGGTGTTGTGTGGAATGACAGTCCCCGGGACTTATGCTTGTCTAATCATTGTTGTGGGTGGTGGTGATTATCTCCCACTTTCTTGGACTCTGGCTACTACTTGCTTACTTCGATGCAGAAAGGTTTGTCATCATCGCGCGTGTTTGGTTGGTTGGTGGGGTGGAAGTAGGGAAACTGTAGGTAGGGAAGCTTGGTCAGCCCACCGAGAAAGAAATGATATCTTGGTGTAGTGTACGAAAGTTTTTGTTTTTAAAAGGAAAAAAAGTGAGGGTGGGGTTGTTGTTGTTTTTGTTTTTTTTTGGTGGGGAGAGGGAAGGTAAGGTATTACCCAGGCAGAATGTTTGTGACGAGAATGATGATCAACTAGGGGTTGTTTTGTTGTTGGTTTTGTTGTTGTTGTTGTTTTTTTTTTTTGGGGGGGGGGGGGGTTGGTTTGTTTTTGCTGTTGGTTTGGGGGTTGTTGGGGTTTTTTGTGTGTTGTTTTTTTTTAACCCCTGTTGTCCTCTTGAATTAAGTCATCATCATCGTCGTATGTATCAGCAAACCACACCCACTATTGTTTTTGGTTAATACCCCCCCCCCCAACAAAAAACAAAAAAAAGTGCAGGTTTCCATCTTCACAATAAGTTTAGGTATAGGCTTAGGAGCCGGCAGCTAGAAGAACGAGGGTGTCCCTCCCTCCTCTTCGCCTAACCCCACCCGCCCTATGTTGTGTTCTGCTGTGCTGTGCTGTGTAGAAAGGAACACAGAGAGAGGCATTGTTTCGTGGTGGTGGTAGTGTGCATCAAGCCCTGTGCTGTGCTGTGCTGTGCTGTGTGCTTCTGGGTCAGACACAAGTAGCCTAGGCAGAGAAAGATTGGGTCATTGTGTGTGTGTGTAGATCATTAGTATGCTGCGCTGCCTGTTCTTCTTACTGGGGTTGATTATCCTTCCCCCCCCCTCCCTCCCCCCCTTTTCTCTCTCTTTCTCCTCCTCCCCCCCACCCTTTTTTTTTTATACTTCTTTTCCTTCTCTCATGCCCTTTAGCGGATGACGAATTGGATTGTGATGTATGCATATTATGTAGTGGTATATATATATATATATATATATATATATATATATAATATATATATATATATATATATATATTTTATATAATATAGTGTTTTGGTTGTGGTTGTATGCTGTTTGAAAAGTTTCCAAGTGCTCAGGTGGATTGATTTTCTGAAACTGTTCCAGATCAGGACAGACAGACAGACAGACCGACAGGCAGGCAGACAGACAGGCAGGCAAGGGGCTTGGCGGTTGAGTTCGTCATGATGAAAGAAAGAAGAAAATGTGAGTCTACCTTCTTTTTTCTTTCTTTTTAAAAAGTCTCAGAATGTAATGTAATGTAATGTAGTGTAGTGTAGTGTGTTGTATGTGTAGGCCTGATGAAAAAGGTGAACAGAAAAAGCAAGGGGGAAAAAAAGGGAAACTTGTTCGTTTCCCCCTGTTGGTCGTGTGGGGTTGTATTTTGTTTTTGTTGGGGTGGGTTTGTTTGGTTTTTGATGGGGGGGGGGGGGGGGGGGGGACTGGGGGGGGGGGGGTTGTTTGTTTGGTTTTTAGGTTTTGTTTGTTTGGGAAGGGGGGATGGGTGTACATTTTTTTTTAAACTCTTAACCTCAAATTGTTTTTCTTTTCTTTCTTTTTTCAACAATTGCTTGTTACCCTGTACACAGGCTATATTTGTGTACACACCACAACACACACATATGTATATGAATGAAACCTGGGTCTGGCTGAATGGATGTGTGTGTGTTGTTTTTTATATCAATTAATGAATCTGTTTATCATGCTTTTTTCTTTCTTTATGTTTACAATAGTTTATTTTACTGTGAGAAAGAATCTATTTTGTGTGTAGAATGTTTGGTTTAGTTTTGGTCGGGGGAGGGGTGGGTGGTGGTGGTAATGGTGGTTATATTTTTTTTGGGGGGGGGGGGGCTCGGTGTGTGTTGTGTTTTTTTGGGGTGGTAATATATTTTTCTGCACCCCGTTGTGCGGATACAGTGTATTTTTTCAGGTTTTGTGTCTAAAATCTACATGCTACCATCGAATGGACTGTGTTGTTTTTGCCAGGGGGGGTTGTTTTTCCTCCATCCTTTTTTTCGAAAGGCTGTTTTCATCATTTTTGTGATGTTCGGTCTTGGTGCTCGATATTTCGTCCTTCCTCCTGAAGTTTTCTTGTAAGGGATTTTTGGTTTTAGGGGTTATTTTTTTTTGGTTTTTGTTTGGTTGGTTGGGGTTGGTTTGTTTTTGGGTTTTTGTTGTGAGTTTGGTTTTTTTTGGGGGGGGTTTTTTTGGGGGAAGGGGTCAGTTTTATTTTGTGTTTCATTTGGGGTGGTCTAGCTGGCTGGCAAGTTTAAAGACCACCCCAACCCCCCCCCCACCCCCCCAAAAAAAAAAAAAGAAAAAGCTGGAGAGAAAAGGTCTTCCAGCAAACACAATTTTATAAAGATAGAGATCTAACACATACAAACATATCATGACGATGGCTGAGACTGACGAGCTCGCCTGCTCCCCTGCAAACAACAAGCGGAAAAACTACTATACACTACAAGAGAGAAAAAGAGAAAGCAAGCTGAGTGACCTGGAAGAGTGCCCCTCCCTTCACCCTGAGACCATAAACTGTGCGCTTCTTGGCGTCCAGTATGTGGTCTTGGGACCCAAGGTGGGTGTGTACATGTCGACCACAAAAACTCCGCCTGCCTGCCAGCCTGCCTGCCTGTCTTCCTGGCTGCCTTCCTACCTGCTTCCCTGCCAGCCTGCCTGCTTCCCTGCCTGCTTTCCTTCCTGCCTGTCTGCCTGCCTCCCTGGCTTCGCACTACTTCTAGCAACCCTTACTTCAGTCTTGACCTCCTTATCTTGTAGGAGGTGGTGGAGTGGTGGAGTCCTGCTGCTCTCTTTGTTATTGGTGGTAGTGGTCAGTGGTAGTGTGCTGTCAGTTGATCATGACCTCATCATTGTAGGAGGAGGAGGAGGAGTGCGAAGAGGAGGAGGAGGAGTGCAAAGAGGAGGAGGAGGAGTGCTAAGAGTAGGAGGGGGAGTGCAAAGAGGAGGAGTGCAAAGAGGAGGAGAAGGAGGAGGAGTGTTATTATGCTAGTAGTTTTGTGGTCAGCGGGGTGATTTGACTTGTGTGTGCGGTTGGTCAGCTACTGGTCTGTTTTGGAGAGTGGGTGTGTATGGCTGGTGGTAGGTAGGTCACAGGCTGTGGGGTTGATGTGGTTGGTTTGGTTTGGTTGGTTGGCTGGCTGAGTTAACTACCTCCGCCCCTTCCCTCTTCCCTCACGTTGATTGGTGAGTGGGGTTGGTTGTTGACTGCTTGTGTTTGTGTGTGTATTCTTTCTCTCTTTTTTTTTCTTCTTTTATTAATAGAATAAGCATTCATGTTGCGTTATTGTTGTTGTTTTTTGTTTTAACATCCAGCGTGTGTGTGTGTGATTACAGGGTAGTGCTGTTTTGAAGAATGAAGTTCTGTCTTCCCCAACTCTTGTAATGTCAGGCAAGGTCTTCCAGTATGAATATTGACCCTGCCCATCCTGAACAGTTTGCTGCCAGGCCCTGGGATGCTGTGTGGTGTACTTGGAAATGTTCTGTTGGGTAAGTAGCCCTTGTATTGCTCTGTGTGTGTGTGTGTGTGTGTGTGCCAGTAGCTGTGTGTCTCGTGCTGTGGTCTGTACAGTAGCTGTGGCCTTCACTTTGTTCTCTGTTCATTCACCGCCTTAGCAGAGCCCTCAGTGGTCAGAGCACTCGCTTTCCTCCCACAAGCTTAGGTTAAGCAGCATCCAGCGTGGGTTACCTCTTGAATGAGTGACCGTTTTTGCCCGCACTTAGCTTCAGTACAGTACAAGTCCCTCCCAGTTCACCCAGCTGTCAATGGGGGTACTACTACCTGCCCTCTTTTAGGGTCAGGGAGAGGAGCTGTCCTTAACATGCTGGCCTCCCCTGGAGAAGCTGAGGTCTCTGATACCTCCATGGAAACACCTTTATCTTTCTTGTTTTGTTAACCATCGGTCACAGTATGACCAACATCACAGCCTCACGCTCCCCCATCTTCCCACACCCTCTGTAAACAGTCAACAAAGGCAGTGTCCAGACAATGTCGCATTTTAACACTTTATTCATAATTCGTGACGTTTACAGGCCTGTTGGTACTACTGCTAATGAATAATGATAAATGGAATTTATCTAGCGCTATATCTTGTAAAAACAACAACAAATCAAAGCGCTTGCATCCATTCCACTCCCACACACGCAACCAACAATGATTAACAGTTTCACAAATTCAAATACACACAAGCGCGCGCACGCACACACACACACACACACACACACAGGTTATATGCTTCAGCAGGGTGATGGGAAACTTTGGCCATTGAAGGCAAGGACAGATAGTTACGAGACGAAACAATAGGGGAGAAGTCTTAGGTTTGCAATAGGTATGTCTTGAGGCTGGATTTAAAAGCGTCATAAGTAGGCTTTTGGCGAAGGGAGGGAGAGAGGGAGGTCATTCCAGATTGATGGACCAGAAACAGAGAAAGAGCGACGGCTCAGTACTCGTATCAGTGCAATATTATATGGTTTATATATTATATATTATTTATATACTACTCTTGTACTTCCTTTATTGTAACTGTCCTTGCTTTCTCCTTTATTTGCCTTCTCTTCGTCCCTTCTCTTTATAATGCCCCCACCCCCCCAAAACAAAAAAAAAACCCAAACGTTGTATCACCATATAAAACAATGTCCATGTAGAAACCCCTGAGCAAGAATCCTAAATCGCCACTCCAGTTCCTAGCCCCTTCTGACTTGGGTACCAGAGACATAATGTAGAAAACCCTGTCTCTTTCCTTTTGGAGGATTACGATTCGCCTAATTATTGGGGTGAGAGTGATGATGGGGGAGGGGGGGGGGGGGGGGGGGAGGAATAGGAGGAAGGATAACAGGGAAAGAAATGACAAAGAAAGTAGTGAAAATCAATGTAACTTCAACTCAACTCGGCAGCCACACTGTATATAGGCTAAACAACGAACGTGACCAACAACAACAACTTTTATTTCAATGCGACACTCCAGACCAAGCAAAGTTGCGGGTTGACAAGTTCTAGATTTCATCACACACACACACACACACACACACACACGGCCTACTAACTAAAACCTAGAAATTACGGATTACTATATACCAGTTGTAGTAGGCATCCGTCAATCTTGAAAGACTATGGAGTTGGGCTCTAGGTGTTCATGCGTCAGTTGTGGCTGGCCAGTCCCACACGGGAATGACATACAGTGCCTATGGCAGAGGGCACAGATGAAGTCTGACACTGCTGGTCTGTCTGCCTGGGCTGCAGCCTTTCTTCTCGCTCTCTTTGCCTCGTGCTGCTGAGCAAGTGTTTCTTCGAACTTGGAGAGACCTTTCTGCACAGTCTGTCTCCAGGCCGACCGTTCGAGGGCTGTTGGCAGTGTTGCTCCCCAGTTGTTCTGGTCGATGTTCAGGGCTTTTAAGTCCCTCTTGCACACGTCTTTGAATCACAGCTGTGGTCTGCCTGTGGAACGTTTTCCCTGCACACAAGTTCCCAGTTGTACCAATTTTATTGTACTACAAGTACAAATCGAACACAAACTGCGGTCACTTTTGTCCAGTCCTCAACATTACTATAAAAGCATTCGATTTAATTAAAAACATCCTCAACGACATTCCAATGTTGCACCTGTTTCAAAATTGCTGACTTTTCCTCGCCCCCCCCCCCCCCCCCCCCCCCCCCTACACACATCACATTAGGCTTTCACGCGCGCGCGCATGCACACACTTGAATATTTTCAGTATGTTATGAGCTGAACAATTTTCTGCCCAAAGTTTCACCTACAACAAAGACCATGGCTACCCTCTAATCTGCCACGCGTTTTCTTTGTTCAGGCCAAGTCAAGTCAAAGTTGAAGTCAAAAACACTTTTAATCACCCCATGAAGGGCAATTAAAATACTGACAGGCACACTGATACGTATCAAAATCTCGAAAGACACAAGAAAGCTACTTTTCATATTGGTTAAAACGTTCCAAGATAACTTCAAAATTTTTTTAAAGTCACAAACGAACACACACACACACACAATCTTTGAATACCAACACTTATCTCTTTGCTCTAAAGCCCTCACTTCATCATTCCCCCTCCCCCTTTTGTCTAATAAAACTTAAAGTGAACAGATGTATCATCGAACACACACACACACACACACACACACACACACACACACATGCCGCTGGGAACAGATGACAAAATTTACAAAACCGCATACACACGGGGACTGGATGTAAAAAAGCACATAAGTGCTTATTCCATTATCCTCGATATAAAAGAATTTTTTAAAATTTAATTTAAAAACACACACACCAATGTAGGAATACAATGTTAGGAAAACCATTGACTAGACAAGACGTTATAAACTTTATCATTAATTACGTACCCACGTACACCATCACTTAACTCTCACTAGTAAGCTCACAGGCTTAGAAACCCCCGAAGTAAAATGTAATGAAATATCTCCTAACCCTGTTACAACTAGTCTGATTTAAGCTTAAGATGGCTATTAATTTGTTTTTAAATAGCAAAAACCATTCCTTCATTAATGGGGAACATTAGACACAGTGAGTGTGTGTGTGTGTGTATATATATATATATATATATATATATTTATTTGTTTGTTTTGTTTTGTTTAATGTCTATTCACTACATGGTGATTTAGACACATCCGCATTCATACCAAAGTACCTATTATTACACACTGCATCTCTCTCTCTCTTTCTCTCCCCTACACGCACCTACATCCACACACACATAAGTATATAAATATATATATATATATACATACATATATCTATATATCTCTATATATATATGTAATTACAATAAAGGTTTTACAGGTGAAGAATATATGACTTCAGCAACTGACACTATGAATTGCTGAGAGTCATATAAAACTTCTTGACTAGTGGCATATTTCTTATGAATATCTAAACCTCTCCTTTTATACATGTCAAGAAGAATTGGGCAATCAAACAACAAATGGTGGACTGAAAGTGGAATAGAACAACATGTTACATTTTTTGAATATTTAGTATTCCATGCATTTAATCTCAGTTTAAGTATTAGAATTTCTAATTTCCGTGGGCAAGGAAACTGCTGATAATGTTTTTCTATAATCTTTGAATGTATGTATTTCATTAACTTAGAATGAATTTCATAAGACGACAATGCAAGATTAGAATCAAACACTTCAGTACTGTATTCAGAGGCACCTTGTTTTGCCAAAGAATCAACCAGCTCATTCGAATAAATTCCACAATGAGAGGGGATATATATATATATATATATATATGTATGTATGTATGTATATATAGCAAGAACCTTTCCATATCATTTTTATATATATAATTATATGGAAAGTGTCTTGCTGTTAGAGTGCTCAACCAGGAGCCGAAACTCCAGTCGGGTCAGGCCAAAGGCATGGTCCTTACTCAATGGTTCCCCTAATGCTGCTACCTTCAAAGTTTTATCTTGTAGTAGTGAATTTTCTTTTCTTTTCCCGAATCTTGGGACAAAAATCATGTTTATGACGGGAATGAAGTTGTAACTGGTTACTTGTATTTTGTTTTTCCTCACAATATTTTATCAATTATATATATATATATATATTTATATACAAAAAGATTATATAATTTATATATAAATATATAAGACAATGGCTACCGTTACATACACACACACTATCAAAACAAAAGGCAAGACAAATGGCTACCGTTATAATAATCATATTCGTTTCGTTTCCCATTGAACAGGACATTTTGTCAGGCCTACTATCTTTGCGCAGTCTCTGACAGGGAAACAAAATAATGCCCCATAAGCCACATAGTGTGTGTGTGTGTGAGAGAGAGAGAGAGAGAGAGAGAGAGAGAGAGAGAGAGACAGACAGCCTGCACCAACCGAAAAGCTATTTTGGTGGCCTGTTTAAGGTATGTCACTTTGACGCGATGCGTAACTGCTATCTCCTACTGATGAATAACCAGATGGCAGGTATGATAGTTTTCCTGGGTTTTTGGGTTTTTTAAAGGTTAGGGTTTATTGCTTTTTTTTTTTTTTGGGGGGGGGGGGGGGGGGGGGGAGGAGGTAGCGTACTGGAAGTATGACGAGTACAACCAATAATAATAATAAATGGTTATAGAAATGGTTATAGCCTGGATACGTAATTTTAAAACAGACGGCAATATATACTGTAAAATAAAAGAGTAGGAAGCGATATATCGAGAGTGTCTGTGTGGGTGGCTGTATAAGGGACGTGATAAAATGCATGTGTCTATAAATAATAAATAAATAGAATTTACTTTAGGATGCCAGTCAAAATGATTGTATCCAATTCATTAATGCACTGGGATTCTTCTCCCCCCCTCCCCCTCTCTCTACGCCCCCCCCCCCCCCCCCCCCTTTTTTAAAATTTTTTATTCTTCAATATCTCCGTTTAAAATATTTTTGAAAAAAGAAAAAGTCTTTTTCAGTTCCCTGGTCTAACTCTTTACAACCTTGAGAGATCTTATAAATTTTAAGCAGCATTATCTGCTCCTTACCAATTCTTTGTTGTTGTTGTTGTGGGGTTGTTGTTTTTTGGGGGGAGGGTGCTAATTGTTCATGTTTTGAGTTAAAAAAATAATAATAAAATTTTTTTTTTAAAAACTTAACGTTTTACAAAAAATATAATTTAGAAGCAGGGCTTTAAGCCTTTTCTTTTTTAAAAAGTATTTATTTTATTATTTTATATTTTTTGCTTCTATAGTCTCTTCACTCGAAAATCATGAATTGGTTTAAGTATTTTTCTTTCAAAAACAGTATCTAAATTAATGTGTTTTTTTAAAAAAATGAATGTGTTAACAAAGTAAAAATTAATAATAATGATTTTAAAAAAAATTATTCACTGGCAGTCTAACCTAAAACATACCTGCCCTCGCGCATAGATGACAGTTTCGAAGATTTGAAATCATTAATTTAATTTATTTTCTTTGGAGAAGGCTTATATAGCTTGGTCCTCCAGCACGTATAGTATAGGTCTACCTACATCTATAGATATCTATCTATCCAATGTCAGTTCTAGAGACACCAAGTCTGGTAGGCTAGGTAAAGGTAAAGGAGTCCCATAACCTATAAGGTCGTAGGGGAGCGAGGCGTCAGAGACCTCACTTCTCTAGGGCCAGCGTATTGAGGGCGGCGCCCATCTCCTCTCCCTCGCTGCTTTACCTTCCCTGACCCTAAAGAGGGCAGGTACCCATTTACAGCTGGGTGAACTGGGGAACTGTACTGAAGCCAAGGCACGCAAACGGTCACCCATCCAACTGGTAACCACGCTCGACGCTGCTTAACTTGGCTGGGGGAAAGCGAGTGCTACTAGACCCAAAAGGAACAGGCACAAGGGCGATAATAAACCATGGCATCCACTTCAGTAGGGATGCACGAGTTGTCGTCCTCTTCTAAGCGCTTGCGCGGGATACCGCATGTATGCGTACACTCCGTGTGCGCGCGCGCACACACACACACACACACACATAGTATGTAAGCCGTTTTAACTTCAGCACTAAGTAGAAGCAATTTATAATTTATAAGAATAATAATAATAATAATGTATGGAATTTATATAGCGCTGAATCTTGTAAAGCAACAAATCAAAGCGCTCAGATGACTTTTTATCAAACAAACATTTAAGAAAGCAATACTAAGACTTAAATCTTTCAATGATGACAACTCAATCAAGGTGGGGGGCTAGGGCAAAAACGATCCTATACGCAAAATCTCGCCATTGGTGAACATTCGGAACTTTGTTGTTATTGTTATGACAAAGTCGAACAGTATAGCCATCTGTGATAGTTCATAAGAGAGTCACCTTTTTCCTCACCAGAGCGTTGCGCGCACACGTTAAAAACCCGTTCTGCCTTTCAGAACAGTAGGCCATTTCGTGCTGGTAGGAACGGATGACAAAACTTGTATTTAAAAAAGCGCATGCGTGCATACAGGTGTCCTTGTGCTTTAGACACCATAATTATGTCGGAATGCGGCTATCTAAATGTTGAGGGGAAAACAGTCGTATCATTCGAACAAAACACACAACCACAAAAAATCACCATTGATGAACCTCGACACAATTTTAGCCGAGGAATTTAATGATAATAATAGTAGTGGTAGTAGTAGTAATAACAGTAATAATAATGTCAGTATCTCTCTTTCCTTGTTTTGGCGATGTGTGGTGGTGGGTTTTGTTATTGTTTTCCGTGTTGTTTTGACTATGTAGGAATCATTGGTGTTAATGATAATTCTACTGATAATGACAAGGAATAGTCATGATGATTAAAAGAAAAATTGGTTAGTGTCATTGATTTAAAAAAATAATGGTATCAGAATAGCTCACTTGGTAAAATGTTAGAACTTGTGATACACAGGTGATACTAATAGTAATAATGGTGAGGAGAAGGGCAATAATAATAATAATACTAATTATATAACAATAATGATGATAATAACGATGACTATATTGATAATGACATAATGATACTACTACGACTACTGCTGCTGCTACTAGACTACTACCACCTCTACTACTACTAAGACTACTGCTGCTGCTACTACCTCTACTAAGATTGCTGCTGCTGCTGCTGCTAGCTACTACCTCTACTAAGACTACTGCTGCTGCCACTAGACTACTACTACCTCTACTACGACTACTACTACCTCTACTACGACTACTACTACTACTAAGACTACTACTACCTCTACTACGACTACTACTAAGACTACTACTAAGACTACTGCTGCTGCTACTAGACTACTACTAAGACTACTGCTGCTGCTACTAGACTACTACTACTACTAAGACTACTGCTGCTGCTACTAGACTACTACTACTACTAAGACTACTGCTGCTGCTACTCGACAACTACTACCTCTACTACTTCTAAGACTACTGCTGCTGCTACTAGACAACTACTACCTCTACTACTACTAAGACTACTGCTGCTGCTACTAGACTACTACTACCTCTACTACTTCTAAGACTACTACTACCTCTACTACTACTACCTCTACTACTTCTAAGACTACTGCTGCTGCTACTAGACTACTACTACCTCTACTACTACTACCTCTACTACTTCTAAGACTACTGCTGCTGCTACTAGACTACTACTACCTCTAAGACTACTGCTGCTGCTACTAGACTACTACTACCTCTACTACTACTACCTCTACTACTTCTAAGACTACTGCTGCTGCTACTAGACTACTACTACCTCTACTACTTCTAAGACTACTGCTGCTGCTACTAGACTACTACCACCTCTACTACTACTAAGACTACTGCTGCTGCTACTAGACTACTACTACCTCTACCTCTACTACTACTAAGACTACTGCTGCTGCTACTAGACTACTACTACCTCTACTACTTCTAAGACTACTGCTGCTGCTACTAGACTACTACTACCTCTACTACTTCTAAGACTACTGCTGCTGCTACTAGACTACTACTACCTCTACTACTACTACCTCTACTACTTCTAAGACTACTGCTGCTGCTACTAGACTACTACTACCTCTACTACTACTACCTCTACTACTACTAAGACTACTGCTGCTGCTACTAGACTACTACTACCTCTACTAAGACTACTGCTGCTGCTACTAGACTACTACCACCTCTACTACTACTACCTCTACTACTTCTAAGACTACTGCTGCTGCTGCTGCTACTAGCTCTACTACTACTACTAAGACTACTGCTGCTGCTACTAGACTACTACTACCTCTACTACTTCTAAGACTACTGCTGCTGCTGCTGCTGCTACTAGCTCTACTACTACTACTAAGACTACTGCTGCTGCTACTAGACTACTACTACCTCTACTAAGACTACTGCTGCTGCTACTAGACTACTACTACCTCTACTAAGACTACTGCTGCTGCTACTAGACTACTACTACCTCTACTACTACTAAGACTACTGCTGCTGCTACTAGACTACTACTACTAAGACTACTGCTGCTGCTACTAGACTACTACTACTAGACTACTACTACTAAGACTACTACTACGACTACTGCTGCTGCTACTAGACTACTACTACTAAGACTACTACTACTACTAAGACTACTGTTGCTACTAGACTACTACTACTAAGACTACTGCTGCTACTAGACTACTACTACTAAGACTACTAGACTACTGCTGCTGCTCCTCCTAAACTAAGACTACTGCTGCTACTAGACTACTACCACCTCTACTACTTCTAAGACTACTGCTGCTGCTACTAGACTACTACTACCTCTACTACTACTAAGACTACTACTGCTGCTACTAAGACTCCTGCTGCTGCTACTCGACAACTACTACCTCTACTACTTCTAAGACTACTGCTGCTGCTACTAGACTACTACTACCTCTACTACTTCTAAGACTACTGCTGCTGCTACTCGACAACTACTACCTCTACTACTTCTAAGACTACTGCTGCTGCTACTCGACAACTACTACCTCTACTACTACTAAGGCTACTACTACTTAGACTACTGCTGCTGTTACTAGACTACTACTACCTCTGCTACTACTACGACTACCACCACCTCTACTACTACCACCTCTATACCTACTAACTTAACTACACTACACCTCTACTACTACTACTACCACTCTACTACTACACCTCTACTACTACCACTCTACTACTATACCACCTCTACTACACTACCACCTACTACTACTACTCTCTACTACCACACCCTCTACCACCTCTACTACCACCACCTCTCTCCACCACTCTACTACCACCTCTACTACCACCACCTCTACTATACCACCCTTACTACTACCACCTTACTACTACTACCACTCTACTATACTACCACCTCTAATACTTACCACTCTCTACTACTACCTACCTCTACTACTACTACCACCTCTCTACTACTACTACCACTCTACTACTACCACCTCTACTACTACTCCACCTCTACTACTACTACCACCTCTACTACTACCACTTACTACTCATACCACCTTCTACTACTACACCTCTACTACTACTACCTCTACTACTACTACACCTTACCTACCACTCTATACTACCTCACTATACTACCACCTTACTCTACTACACCTCTACTATACTACCCCTCTATACTACACCTCTATACTACTACTACCACTACTATACTACCACCTTACTACCTACCACCTCTACTATACTACCACCTCTACTACTACTACACCTCTACTACTACCACCTCTACTACTACTACCACCTCTACTACTACTACCACCTCTACTACTACCACTCTACTACTACTACACCTACTAACTACATCTACTACCACCACTCTCTACTATACCTACTCTATATACTACTCCACTACTACCTCTAACTACTACTACCTCTACTACTACTACCACCTCTACTACACCTCTACTACTACTACTACACCTCTACTATACCACCTTCTACTACCTTACTACTACCCCCTCTACTATACTACTACCACCTCTACTACTACCTCTACTACTAACTACCACCTTACTACTACTACCACCTCTACTACTACCCCTCTACTATACCTCCTCTACTACTACTACCACCTCTACTATACTACCACCTCTACTATACCCTCTACTATAACTACTACCTCTACTACTACTACTCCCCTACTACTACTACCTCCTCTACTACTACCTCCTACTACTACTACTACTACTCTACTACTATACTACCTCTACTACTACTACCTCCTTACTACTACTACTACCTCTACTACTACTACCTCTCTACTACTACCCCCTCTCTACTATACCTCCTCTAACTACTACCACCTCTACTACTACTACCTCTACTACTACTACCTCCTTACTACTACCACCTCTACTACTACTACCTCCTCTACTACTACTACCTCTACTACTACTACCTCTCTACTACTACCTCTCTACTACTACCACCTTACTACTACTACCTTACTACCTAACTTACTACTACTACCACTACTACCTCCCTCTACTACTACTACCTCCTCTACTACTACTACTACATCTACTACCTACTACCTACCTCTACTACTACTACCTCACTACTACTATACCACTCTACTTCCACCTCTACTACTACTACACCTCTACTACTACTACTACCACCTCTACTACACCTCTACTACTACTACCTCTACTACCTATACCACTTACTCCACCTCTACTACTACTACCATACCCTCTCTACTACTACCACCTCTACTACTACACCTCTACTACACACCTCTACTACTACTACTACCACTCTACTACTACACCTCTACATACTACTACCACCTACTTACTACCACCTCTATACTACACCTCTACTACTACACCTCTACTACTACTACCACCTCTACTACTACTACCACCTCTACTACTACTTTTTCTACAACAGCAACAACAACGTCGTTGATAATGACACTGACGATGATGCTGATTTCAGAGATGGCTGCTATCCAGCACGTACGTGCGTCTGCCTGCCTGCCTGGACGTGTGCCACCAACACGACATCCGTCATGCCGCTGCCGCTGCCCCCTGGCGTGCGTGACGTGCTGCACATGTTGCACAGCGACTACGTCACCTGCGACACATACACCGGCAAAGTCCGATTTATTATAAAAAATTATTTTAAAAAAAGGGGGGGGGGGGGGGGGAGAAACAGGAGGGGGGGGGGAAGGGGAAAGAAACAGATGGGGGGGGGGGGGGGGGGGGGGTGGGATTGTTGTGTTTTAATAATGCTGTACTCCCCGAAATCGGAATGTGGCTACCTTAAGGGTGGAGTAAGATATACGGTCACATAATGCAAAAAAATCTCACTATTGGTGAACAATGGAGCTCTAGCTTAGGGGCAAAAAAATAATGATGATGATAATAATAACATTGATGATAATGATGATGCTGCTGCTGTACAAGTGATTCTGTGTCACCACTAGATGTACTAGCAACATTTGTTTGTGACTATTCGAAGATACTTTTCAGCCTGAAAGGCATACTTGAACGAGAAATAAACAGCAGTATTTATACCTTCACTTTCCATGTCTGAGTGCCAATTTTGTTTGAATGAGCAAATGAGTCTGTCTTTAAACTCAGAAATAAACCGATGCTCGCTACCTACTTCCTGAGACAACCCACACGATTCCAAAACCATGTTCTAACAACAAATATAACTTGATAAGCCCAATTTTTCTCACAACACCATTTGTATAACCATCATGTCATAAGACTGCCTACATACACCTAACAGTGAAAGTTTCAGTAGTTTTAGCCACTACTTAATACACTTAACAGACGTTCTGACGGGTGGATTGGGACATTTAAGAAACGTTTGATAGCAAATGTAAACATGCACTTTTTCTATTTGTACATTGACAAAAAGAGTACTCGAACTCGAGAGATTTATTCACAAAAAGGCCATTGGCCCATACATGAAGGGGGTTACCGAACAGCTTAGTATTTTAGTAAGAAAAATAAGGAAAAGCACAAAAAATGAAAATATTATTGTATAACCATAACCACCACAACAAAAATCAGTTACAAAAAATATGACTTAAGAAACTAAGATATCTCTTATTCTTAAGGCTATATACAAATATAAAGCAAGGCTGCGCACAATCTCAGGGTAACTAGATGCCATGAGTAGACAGAATCTAAATAAATTAGGCTGGAGAGAGAGAGTCGAGTTGTACATTGAATAATTATGCATCATTTGCTTATTACTGGAAGGAGAAAGAGAGACACACAGAGAAATAAAGAGGAGAGAGAGAGAGAAGGACAAAAACGGAGAGAGAGAGAGAAAGGACAAACACACACACACACACAGAAAGACAAAGAGATAAAGGAGGAAAGAGTGAGAGAGAAAGAAGGACAAAAACAGAGAGAGAGAGGAGAGAGAGAGAGAGAGAGAGAGAGAGAGAGAAGGAAAGAGTGAGAGAAAAAGGACAAAAACAGAGAGAGAAAGAAGGAAAGAGTGAGAGAGAAATGACAAAAACAGAGAGAGAAGGACAGAAGGAAAAGAGGAGAGAAATGACAAAAACAGAGGGAGAAAGAGACAGAGAGAGAAGGACAAAGGGAGAGAGAAGGACAATGAGAGAGGAGACAGAAGGACAAAGAGAGAGAAACAGAAGGGCAGAAGAGAGAGAGAGCGAGAGTAAACGAGAGAGAGAGAGCGAGAGTAAACGAGAGAGAGAGGACAAAGGAGAAGGACAGAGAGAGAGAGAGAAGGATAGAGAGGGGGGGGGGAGGGGGACAAAGAGAGCGAGGATAGAGAGACAAAGGATAGAGAGAGAAGGGGAAAGAGAGGATAGAGAGAGAAGGATAGAGAGAGATAAAGGAGAGAGAGAGAAGGGCAGAGATAGAAGGATAGAGAGAGAAGGGCAAATAGAGAAGGAGAGAGAGAAGGGCAAAGAGAGAGAAGGGCAAATAGAGAGAAGGACAAAGAGAGAAGATAGAGAGAAGGGCAAAGAGAGAGGATAGAGAGAGAGAGGGCAAAGAGAGATAAGGATAGAGGGGGGGGGGCATAGAGAGAGAAGGATAAAGATAGAGGACAAAGATAGAAGAATAGAGAGAGAAGGACAAAGAGAGTGAGAAGGGCAAAGAGAGAGAGAAGGATAGAAAGAGAGGACAGAGAAGGATAGAGAGAGAAGGACAAAGAGAGAGAAGGATGGAGAGAGAAAGGCAAGGAGAGTGAGAGAGAAGGGCAAAGAGAGAGGATAGAAAGAGAGAAGGACAAAGAGAGAGAAGGATAGAGAGAGAAGGATAGAGAGAGAAAGGCAAAGAGAGAAGGAAAGAGAAGGAGAGAGAGAGAAGGATAGAGAGAGAGGAAGGCAAAGAGAGAGAGAAGGATAGAGAGAGAAGGATAGAGAGAGAAGGACAGAGAGAGAGAAGGATAGAGAGAGAAAGGCAAAGAGGGAGAAAGATATAGAGAGAAGGACAAAGAGAGAGAAGGATAGAGAGAGAAAGGCAAAGAGAGAGAAAGATAGAGAGAGAAGGGCAAAAAGAGAGGATAGAGAGAGAGGGGGGGGGGGGGGCACAGAGAGAGGATAGAGAGAGAGAAGGATAAAGAGAGAGAAGGGCAAAGAGAGAGGACAAAGCGAGAGAAGGATAGAGAGAGAGAAGGACAAAGAGAGAAGATAGAGTGAAGGGCAAAGTGAGAGGATAGAGAGAGAGGACAAAGAGAGAGAAGGACAAAGAGAGAAGATAGGGCAAAGAGAGAGGACAAAGAGAGGATAGAGAGAGAGAGGGGCAAAGAGAGAGAAGGATAGAGGGGGGGGGGGGGGGGCAAAGAGAGAGAAGGATAGAGATAGAGGACAAAGATAGAAGAATAGAGAGAGAAGGACAAAGAGAGTGAGAAGGGCAAAGAGAGAGAGAAGGATAGAAAGAGAGGGACAGAGAAGGATAGAGAGAGAAGGACAAAGAGAGAGAAGGATGGAGAGAGAAAGGCAAGGAGAGAGAGAAGGAGAGAGAGATAGAGAGAGAGAAGGGCAAAGAGAGAGGATAGAGAGAGAGAAGGACAAAGAGAGAGAAGGATAGAGAAAGGCAAAGAGAGAGAAGGGCAAAGAGAGAAGGAAAGAGAAGGAGAGAGAGAGGAAGGCAAAGAGAGAGAAGGAGAGAGAGAAGGATAGAGAGAGAGAGAAGGACAAAGAGAGAGAAGCATAGAGAGAGAAAGGCAAAGAGGGAGAAAGATATAGAGAGAAGGACAAAGAGAGAGAAGGATAGAGAGAGAAAGGCAAAGAGGAGAAAGATATAGAGAGAAGGACAAAGAGAGAGAAGGATAGAGAGAAGGGCAAAGAGAGAGGATAGAGAGAGAGGGGGGGGGCACAGAGAGGATAGAGAGAGGATAGAGAGAGAGAAGGGCAAAGAGAGAGGACAAAGCGAGAGAAGGATAGAGAGAGAAGGACAAAGAGAGAAGATAGAGTGAAGGGCAAAGTGAGAGGATAGAGAGAGAAGGACAAAGAGAGAGAAGGATAGAGAAAGGGGGGGGGGGGGGAGAGAGAGAAGGATAGGACAAAGAGAGAAGGATAGGACAAAGAGAGAAGGATAGAGAGAGAAGGACAAAGAGAGAAGGATAGAAAGAGAGTGAGAAGGGCAAAGAGAGAGAAGGGCACAGAGAGAAAAGGACACACAGAGAGAATGATAGAGAGAGAGAAGAACAGATAGAGAAGGACAAAGAGAGAGAAGGGGGAGAGAGGACAAAGAGAGAGAAGGGCAAAGAGAGAGTAGGGCAAAGAGAGAGGATAGAGAGGACAAAGAGAGAGAAGGATAGAGAGAGAAGGACAAAGAGAGAAGGATAGAGAGAGAAGGACAAATACAGAGAAGGATAGAGAGATAAGAGCAAAGAGAGAGAAGAATAGACAGAGAAGGGCAAAGAGAGATAAAGGATAGAGAGAAGGGCAAAGAGAGGAGAGAGAGAGAGAAGGCACAGAGATAGAAGGATAGAGTGAGAGAAGGGCAAAGAGAGGACAAAGCGAGAGAATGATAGAGAGAGAAGGGCAAATAGAGAAGAATGAGAGAAGGGCAAAGAGAGAGGATAGAGAGAGAAGGGCATAGAGATAGAAGGATAAAAGAGAGTGAGAAGGGCAAAGAGAGGATAGCGAGAGAGAGAAGGATAAAAAGAGAAGGGCATAGAGATAAGAAGGATAGAAAGAGAGTGAGAAGGAGAGAGAGAGAGAGAAGGACACAGAGTGAGAAGGAGAGAGAGAGGGGTGGAGGACAAAGAGAGAGGATAGAGAGAGAAGGACAGAGAGAGAAGGGGAAAGAGAAGAAGGATAGAGGGAGAGAAGGACAAAGAGAGAGAAGGACAGAGAGCGTAGGGCAAAGAGACAGGATAGAGATTACAAAGAGAGAGAAGGCAAATAGAGAGAAGGATAGAGAGAGGATAGAGAGAGAGAAGGATAGAGAGAGAGGATAGAGAAGGATAGAGAGAGAGGATAGAGAGAGAAGGGCAAACAGAGAGAAGGATAGAGAGGGGGGGGGGGCAAAGAGAGAGAGGATAGAGAGACAAGGGCAAAGATAGAGAGAGGACAAAGAGAGAGAAGGAATGAGAGAAGACAAAAAGAGAGGATAGAGACAAGGGCAAAGAGAGAGAAAGAAGGGCAAAGAGGGAGAAGGATAGAGAGAGGGGGGTGGCAAAGAGAGAGAAGGATAGAGAGAGAGAGAGGGACAAAGAGAGAGAAGGATAGAGAGAGAAGGACAAGAGAGAGAAAGGATAGAGAGAGAGGGACAACGAGAGAAAGATAGAGGAGGGGGGGGGGACAAAGAGAGAAAAAGGATAGGAGAAGAGATAGAAAGAGAGTGAGAAGGGCAAAGAGAGATAAGGAGAGAGAGAGAGGACAAAGAGAGAGAAGGACAAAGAGAGAGGATAGAGAAGGGCAAAGAGAGAGGATAGAGAAGGGCAAAGAGAGAGGATAGAGAAGGGCAAAGAGAGAGTAGGGCAAAGAGAGAGGATAGAGAGAAGGACAAAGAGAGAGAAGGATAAAGAGAGAGAAGGACAAAAGAGAGAGAAGGATAGAGAGAGAAGGGCAAACAGAGAGAAGGATAGAGAGAGAAGGACAAAGAGAGAGTAGGATAGAGAGAGATAAGGGCAAAGAGAGAGAAGGACAAAGAGAGAGAAGGGCAAAGAGAGATAAAGGATAGAGAGAAGGGCAAAGAGAGGATAGAGAGAGAGGACAGAGAGAAGGGCATAGGGATAGAAGGAGAGAGAGAGAGAAGGGCAAAGCAAGAAAGGATAGAGAGAGAAGGGCAAATAGAGAGAAGGATAGAGAGAGAAGGACAAAGAGAGAGAAGGACATAGAGAGAAGGATAGAGAGAGAAAGACAAAGAGAGAGAAGGGCATAGAGAGAAGGATAGAGAGAGAGAAAGACAAAGAGAGAGAAGGGCATAGAGAGAAGGATAGAGAGAGAAAGACAAAGAGAGAGAAGGGCAAAGAGAGAGGATAAGAGAGAGGAAGGATGGGGGGGGGGGGGGGGGGGCAAAGAGAGAGAAGGATAAAGATAGAGGACAAAGATAGAAGAATAGAGAGAGAAGGACAAAGAGAGAAGAATAGAGAGAGGACAAAGATAGCAGGATAGAAAGAGAGTGAGAAGGGCAAAGAGAGACAAGGATATATAGAGAGAGAAGGACAAAGAGAGAGAAGGACAAAGACAGAGAAGGAGAGAGAAGGAGAGAGAGAGAGAGAGAGAGAAGGATAGAGGGAGAGAAGGACAAAGAGAGAGAAGGGCAAAGAGAGAGAAGGAGTGAGAGAGTAGGGCAAAGAGACAGGAGAGAGAGAGAGTACAAAGAGAGAGAAGGATAGAGAGAGAGAAGGACAAAGAGAGAGAAGGATAGAGAGAGAAGGGCAAAGAGAGTAGGATAGAGAGAGAGAAGGAAAATGGGAGAAGGATAGAGCGAGGACAAAGAGAGAGAAGGAGAGAGAGAGAGAGAAGGGCAAAGATAGAGAAGGATACAGAGAGAGTGGGGGGCAAAAAGAGAGAGAAGGATAGAGAGAGAAGGGCAAAGATAGAGGAGGATAGAGAGAAGGATAGAGAGAGAAGGGCAAAGATAGAGGAGGATAGAGAGAGGATAGAGAGAGGACAAGAGGAGAGGATAGAGAGAGAAGGGCAAAGATAGAGGAGGATAGAGAGAAGGATAGAGAGAGGACAAAGAGAGAGGATAGAGAGAGAAGGGCAAAGAGAGAGAAGGATAGAGAGAGAAGGGCAAAGAGAGAGAAGGATAGAGAGAGAAGGGCAAAGAGAGAGAAGGATAGAGAAGGAGGGGGGAAAGAGAGAAAAGGATAGAGAGAGGACAAAGAGGAGGGAAAGGGCAAAGATAGGGGATAGAAAGAGTGAGAAGGGCAAAGAGAGATAAGGATAGAGAGAGAGAGATGAACAAAGAAGAGAGAAGGAAGAGAGAGAGAGAGGACAGAGAGAGAAGGGCAAAGGAGAGAGAAGGATAGAGGGGAGAGAAGGATAGAGAGAGAGAGGGGAGCGGACAAAGAGAGAGTAGGACAAAGAGACAGGATAGAGGACAAAGAGAGAGAAAGATAGAGGGACAAAGAGAGAAGGAGAGAGAGGATAGAGAGAAGGGCAAAGAGAAAGAAGGGCAAAGAGAGAGAAGGATAGAGAGGGGGGGGGGGAGAGAGAGAAGGATAGAGAGAGGGGAAGGATAGAAAAAGATGTGAGAAGGATAGGAGGACAAAGAGAGAGAAGGACAAAGAGATAGAAGGATAGAGAGAGAAGGGCAAAGAGAGAGAGAGGGCAAACAGAGAGAAGGGCAAGCAGAGAGAAGGATAGAGACATAGAAAGATAAGAGAGAGATAAGGGCAAAGAGAGAGAAGGGCAAAGAGAAGGGCAAAGAGAGATAAAGGATAGAGAGAGAAGGGTAAAGAGATGATAGGGAGAGAGAAGGATAGAGAGAGAGAGAAGGGTAAAGAGATGATAGAGAGAGAGAAGGATAGAGAGAGAAGGGTAAAGAGATGATAGAGAGAGAGAAGGATAGAGAGAGAAGGGCATAGAGATAGAAGGATAGAGAGAGAGAAGTGCAAAGAGAGAGGACAAAGTGAGATAAGGATGAGAGAGAAGGGCAAAT
Organism: Rapana venosa; assembly: GCA_028751875.1. NCBI lineage: Eukaryota > Metazoa > Mollusca > Gastropoda > Neogastropoda > Muricidae > Rapana > Rapana venosa. The sequence goes on from CM054154.1 coordinate 30,135,926, forward strand.
AGAGAGAAGGATAGAGAGAGAGAAGGACAAAGAGAGAAGATAGAGAGAGGGGCAAGAGAGAGGATAGAGAGAAGGGCAAAGAGAGAGGAATAGAGAGAGAAGGACAAAGAGAGAGAAGGATAGAGAGAGGACAAAGAGAGAGGATAAGAGGAGAAGGGCAAAGAGAGAGTAAGAAGGGCAAAAGAGAGAGAAAGAGAGGCAAAGAGAGAGAAGGATAGAGAGAGGACAAGAGGAGAGGATGAGAGAGAAGGGAAGCAAAAAAGAGGAGAGTAAGAAGGGCAAAGAGAGAGAAAGATAAGGACAAAGAGAGAGAAGGGCAAAGAGAGAAAAGGGCAAAGGGAGAGAAGGACAAAGAGAGGAGAGGGAGGGGGCAAAGGAGAGAAAAAGGATAGAGAGAGAAGGACAAAGAGAGAAGGACAAAGATAGAAGGATAGAGAGTGAAAAGGGCAAAGAGAGAGAAGGATAGAGAGAGGGGGGGGGCCAGGGAGAGAGAGAGAAGGATAAAGAGAGAAAGGGCAAAGAGAGAGAAGGATAGAGGGAGAGAAGGACAAATAGACAGGACAAAGGAAGGATAGAGAGGACAAAGAGTAGGGCAAAGAGACAGGATAGAGAGAGAGAGAGAGAGTACAAAGAGAGAGAAGGATAAGAGAGAGAGAAGGGCAAAGAGAGAGAAGGATAGAGAAGGATAGAGAGAGAAGGGCAAACAGAGAGGATAGAGAAAGAAGGAGAGAGAGAGAGAGAATGATAGAGAGAGAAGGGCAAACAGAGAGGATAGAGAAAGAAGGAGAGAGAGAGAGAGAGAAATGATAGAGAGAGAAGGGCAAACAGAGAGGATAGAGAAAGAAGGAGGAAGAGAGAGAGAGAATGATAGAGAGAGAAGGGCAAAGAGAGAGAGGATAGAGAAAGGATAGAGAGAGAAGGGCAAAGAGAGAGAAAGGAAAAATAGAGAGAGAGAGAGAAGGGCAAAGAGAGAGATAGAGAAGAGAGAAGGAAGAGAGAGGAAGAGAAGAAGGAGGAGAGAGAGAGAGAGAGAGAGGAGAAAGAGAGAGAGAGAGAGAGAGGAAGGGCAAAGAGAGAGATAGAGAGAGAGGGCAAAGGAGAGAGAAGGGAAGAGAGAGGAGGGAGGGGGGGCAAAGAGAGAGAGAGAAGGAAAGGAGAGGAAGGGAGGAGAGAGAAGAACAAAGAGAGAAGGATAAGAGAGAAGGACAACAGAGAAGAGACAAACAGAGAGAAGGATAGAGAGAGAAGGAAAGAGAGGCAGAAGGAGGAGGAGAAGGAGAGGGGGGGGGGGGGGGGGGGAAGAGAGAGGAGGGGCGGAGGGGGGAAAAGAGAGAGGGAGAGAGAGAGGGGAGAAGGGAGAGAAAGCAAAGAGAGGGGAAGGATAGAGGAGGAGAAGGTAAAGAGAAGAGAGAGAGAGAGAGAGAGAGAGGAGAAGAGGGGAGAGGGGAAAAGAGAGGGAGGACCAGGAGGAAGGTGAGAGAGAGAAGAGGGGAGAGAGGAGGAGAGAGAGAGGGCAGAAGAGAGAGAAGGAACAGAGAGGAGAGAGGGGACAAGAGAGAGGAGAGAGAGAGAGAGAAGGAGAGAGAGAGGAGAGAGGGACAGAGAGGAGTAGAAGGAGAGAGAGAGAGAAGGGAGGGAGAGAGAGAGGACACAGAGAGAAGGAGAGAGAGATAGAAGGGCAGAAGAGAGAGATAGAAGGATAAATAATAATAATAATAATAATATATGGAATTTATATAGCGCCACATCTTGTAAAACAAACAAATCGAAGCGCTTGGAGAGAAGGAGAGAGAGATAGGAGGGAGAGAGAGAGAGAGAGAGAGAGAGAGAGAGAGAGAGAGAGGACACAGAGGGAGAAGGATAGACAGAAGAGAAAGATGGAGAGAGAGAAGGAGAAGAGATAGAAGGAGAGAGAGAGAGAAAGAGGACACAGAGAGGAAGGACAAAGAGATAGAAGGATAGAGAGAGAAGGACAAAGAGAAAAAAGGAGAAGGATAGAGAGAGAAAAAGAGAGAGCGAGAAGGAGAGAGAGAGAGAGAGAGAGAGAGAGAGAGAGAGGACAAAGAGAAAGAGAAGGACAAAGAGTTAGAAGGATAGAGAGAAGGACAAAGAGATAGGAGGATAGAGAGAGAAGGACAAAGAGATAGGAGAGAGAGAAGGATAAAGAAAGAGAGAGAGAGAGGACAGATAGAGAGGAGAACAAAGAGAGAGAGATAGAAAGGGGCAGAGAGGATGAGAGAGAAAGAAAAACATAGAGATAGAAATAGAGAAGGACAAAGACATTTCTTTTATTTATTCTATTTCAAGTATAATGGAATAAGCACTCATGTGCTTTTCTTTTTTACATCCAGTCCCCGTGTGTATGCCGTTTTGTAAATTTAATCATCCGTTTTTGTGTTTTTTTAATGTGCAAAAAATCCATAAATGAAAGTGCTAAAAATTTGTCAGTCATTTTCACTGATGCAGCAACATTAAGTCTGAAACTTAAAAAAAAAACGAAACATTTTTAAAATAAAAAAAGAATTAATTTTTTTTTAAAAGAAAAGAAAAGAAAAACAGTACATGGTTGTGATGGACATTATGCTGAAATGAAAAAAAGACATAAAATCTTTACTTAACGCCGTCAATCGGTATTCATTCAAAGTTGCTCCTAGACAAAAGTGTTTTTCAAAGAGAAAAGATTATAATAAACTCTTTTTTTCGTAGGAAAAAAAATCGTTCAAAAGCAGTCTTGTTTCTCAGCTGCATAATGCAATAGATAAAGACCCCAGTGTATCATGAAAAACTCTGCAAAAATTAACGACATGTGAAGAAGAAAAAGCACGCAAAAAACGACTATTCTCAGCAACACAAAACGGATGGAACATATTTTTTTTAAAAACCTCATAGGAAAAGAACCTTCACTCAATCAAAAGAGAAAAGAACAAGTGCAAAACCATGTACGAATTACTAACAAGACACGATAATCCCTATTTAGACAGACCCTTTACTAGAAAAGAAATCACGGAGACAAAAATGTTTCACAATCTCCAGGCAAGGTTGGTATAATATTAAATGAAATGATACACTAGGTTTTCTTGGAGTCAATTTTTAATGCTCTTCTTGATACAGGGGTTTATCCCCAAGAATGGAAAATGGGAATCAGTATTCCTGTTCACAAAGGTGGATGTCCCTCAAAGCCTGAACACTACAGAGGAATCACACTGACAAACGCGTTTGGTAAATTATTTTGCCAAATACTTAACAACAGAATATGCAGTTATTTAGAAATAAATAACAAGCTTGTTAAAGGACAAGCCGGATTTCCAAAGGAATGTCGACCACATTTTCATTCTACGTAAACTAGTTGATAACAATTATAATATGCAAAACAAAAGATTCTATTCTTGTTCTTTTTCCAGAGGAGCGAGAAAAGCACAGACAAAATGACATACACATCTAGAGTCTACATCTTTTAGGGAATGTTGAACACGCTTATGTTTGGTGTCAGAAAAGTCTTGTTCTGATTTGATAGCAATAGTTCTGACTTGATAGCAATACAGTTTACTGATTCACACACACCTGGAGCTAACATCAGTACCAACTGCACCCCCCCCCCCCCCCCCCCAAGTCCTTCAATGAGACTATAAACCGGTCCCGACTGCAAGCGCACGCAGAACATCTTGCGCACACTTTAAAACCTCTTCTGCTTTTTGGAAGAGTAGGCCATGGTGTGCCAGTGGGAACGGATGACAAAACCGCATAGCTATACATACACATGGGGGACTGGATGTAAAAATGACACACGAGTATTTATTCTATGGGCCAGTGCTGCTTACCTGACGCAGAGATGTTCTGTGAAGAAGACTGCCAGGGTCTGTGAATGAGCTGGTCACTCTCTCTGCCTGCCTGCCTGCCAGCCTGCCTGTCCGCCTGCCTGCCTGCCAGCCCGCCTGTCTTCTGCAAGAACGACACATGACAACATTTTTCTGGTGTAGAGTCTGGCTGCTGAGGCACACCCAACCCTTAGCTAGCTATCCTACTTGTTCATTTGGCTTTAAGTTGCAAGTTCATGAATTGAACCAGAACTGGTCACAGAGTGAACAACAACATGGAGAGAGGGGGGCCCGTGTGGAAAACCTGACAAGTATATCGCTTTTGTTGTGTCTTCCCCAATAACAACAATAATAATAATGTATAGAATTTATATAATTTTGAACCTGGTAAAGCAACAAATCAAAGCACTATCCACCCATTTATGTTGTTTATAGCCCCGCTCACCACAGAGGCCATATCATCAGGGCTGTGGCCAGATTTTTTTTTTTTTAAATCTTATATTAAAACTGTGGAACTATCCAGATTATGTATTCTTTATGTTTTTTCGTTCCTTGGCTATGCACCCCCCCCCCCCCCTCCCCCAAAAACAACAAAAAAATAACAACAACAAAAAACACACACACAAACCTACCATTTAGGTAGCCGCATTCCGACTTCGGGGACTGTGTCTAAACAAGACACCTGCGTGCATGCGTTTTTGAAATGTCATCTGTTCCTGCCAGCGCGAAATGGCCTACTGTTCCGAAAGGCGGAACGGGATTTGAACGAGTGTGCGCACGATGTTCTGCACGTACAGCCTCGGTTTATAGTCTCATTCAACCCGAAGAACTTTTGACATTCAGTCCGATTTTCTCGTTAAACTGGGAAGAAAGGGCGAGGCTGGGAATCGAACTCGGAACCTCTGGGTTTACTTGTTAGGCAGGTGAACGTCTTAACCGTCCTGCCACCTTTGCTTCTTCCAGTGCCAACAGCACCTGGTGTTTATTCGTTTCATGATTTATTCATTCTTTTATATCGAGGATAATGGAATAAGCACTCGTGTGCTATTTTTTTACATCCAGTCCCGCGAGTATGCAGTTTGGCTTTTTTTTAGAAATGTTGTCATCTGTCAAAGTTTTCTGCGTGAATTTCCGGCTGCTCTCCCTGCCCTGGAAGAGCGCGTCGCCACAAGAACAGCGCCACCCTTTTTTTTCTGTCTGCATATTATGTATTTGTTTCTCTATCAGAGCGGCTTTCGTCTACCGAATTTGGCCAGAGGCAACTCTCTTGTTGCCGTGGGTTCTTTTACGTCTGATAAATGTGCGTGCCATTATTATTATTTTTTTTTACTGTCTGCATAATTATGTATTTCTCTAAAAGTGGCATTTGTCTACCGAATTTGGCCAGGGGCAACTTTCTTGTTGCCGTGGGTTCTTTTACGTCTGATAAAACAATGCGCGTTGGACACAGGACCGAGGTTTATTGTTTCATCCGAAAGACTAGCACCCAGACCGCCACTCACGGTCTAGTGGATGGGGGATAAGTTTCGGGAACAAACGGATTTCGAACCACCACACACTTCGAACCCGGACCTTTCACTTTCTAGGTAGGTGCGTTACCTCTAGACCACCGATCCACATGCTACATACATATATCAAATGTTACATGTATAGGAAAAATATAAACGGGTCAAGAATATACTCAAATCGTAATATTAAAAAACAAACTGTTACATCCCCTAAGTCGGACTTCGGCTACCTTTTAACCTTGTCCCTACGGGTAACCCGCTACAGGGCAACCAACCATCTACTAACCCTTCCTATCAGCCACCACTACTGGGTTACGGCAACATACAAACTGTGCACTGGGAAAGACAAGTTCTCTCCATTAACGTAGGGATAGTGTTAACCCTTTCCCTACGGGTAACCCGCTACAGGGTAACCAACCATCTACTAGCCCTTCCCTCTGTATCACCCACTACTGGGTTACGGTAGCGTACAAATGTGCACAGTGCATGTGTACTGGGAAAGAGGGGTTCTCTCCCTTAACTTAACGTAGGGATAGTGTTGTTATAGTGTGCACTTTGCGCACTATAACGTTTGAACTACAACCCCCCTTTCCTTACCCTCTCCACGCCCCCCCCCCCCCCCCCCCCCCCCCCCCCCCCCCCCCCCCCCCCCCCCCCCCCTTTTAGAAAGAATTCTTCAACTTGTTAGACTTCATGATTTGCTTATAGTTAGGTTTCTTTGTCAACCTCTAAGTTACAGTGTGCTGTTTGGACAAACAACCCTCTCAACTGTTTGTATACCCATGGTTGTGGGCTGGGAGACCTAGCATTTCACCAGGCCTGTGTACTGTTACCTTCTCTCATGTTAAGTGTCCAGCATGTCTCTGTGAGCTAGAAGATGGGCAACTGGGTGTGATGGTGTAGCTAAGTGTTCTCAATGTAGGCCTATTAGAAGCTGGTGGCTCAGCCTTTTGTCAGCTACAGTGGAGTCCTCTCTATTCATGGCCTGAGTCCTTGTTGTAGCCTAGAGTGTCCAGTGGAACAGTCATGTAATAAGCACTTCAGAGCTTGCTACAGCTAGTCTTATTCAACAGGTGGGGCCTCTTTCTTGTTGAATAGCATCCCCCCTTCCCCCTCTCTATTACACCCCCCCCCCCCCCCCTCTTCTCTATTGAACCAGCAGATTTGTCATGTAGAGACTACATTGGTTGATTTAAATTTGTTTGTCAGCTGATGTGATGTGTGGTTAGGATTTGTTCAGTCTGAGTTTCCAAATGTATTCATTGGTCAGTTGGTCCTGCAACTGAACCAACATAACAGGGTGTACATGGCATTTTAAAGTCTTTCTCTTGCTGGCTGTCTGAGGCAACTTTTTTCTTGAGTTAGGCTGCGTGTGGTGAAGAGACAGAATGACTTAGAAGGAAACAGCAGTTTTGTTCTCCTGCTTGAGCTGTAAGTAAGAATTTCTCTTTTTGATATAAGTTGTTGCTTAAAGAGACTTATTAAGGAAAAAGCTGATTTGATAAGTAAATCTTATTTGTGTGTACTAGCGGAATTTAGCTATTGATCGAATATTGTGACTAGTCCAGTGAAAGTGTGTGTAGTTGCTTTACACATGAATGTTGGCTTAAGTCATGAGACTTTTACTATTTAATTGTGTGATCTTGGATTTATTCCATAATTGGATGTTCATGTTAAAAGTGGGATTTCATGAGTAAGTAATAATCATTTGATTCGTGTATCATGTTGAGATGAAGTTTGTAAATTGCACTGATCAAAATAATGTGGATTTGGTAACAGAGCTATTGGGATAGAATAGTATATAGCAAAGTTGAATTGAGATAAAGAGTTGACTGCTCAAAGAGTTGAACTTGAAGACTTGAAGGTTAGACTTGAATGCAGTACAGGACTAGGCTTAGCTAGGCCCTTGTAGTAATTTGCCCTGGTAACAGTAGGCATTCAGGCAGTGACTTGGTGTATGGTTAGTCATTTGTGTCAAAAGTGGTTAATTTGTATGTGGTTTTGGACATTAGATTGTGCCTGCTTGCTCTCTCTCTCTCTCTCTCTCTCTCTCTCTTCTCTCTCTCTCTCTCTCTCTCTCTCTCTCTCTCTCGCTACAATATCCATGGGGTATAGGGGCCAATGTAGTGAAAGATCTTAGTATAGACTAAGTTCTGTTGACATTATCATAATGTCAGTTGAGAGTATTGAGGAAAGGATTTTCCTAGTTACTTTGTAGTCTTTGGTTGTCTGATTTACAACTGCATACTCTCTATTGGTTCCCTAGGATTAACTTGGTATTTTGGTGTGAGTGATGAAAGGAATTTGGTTTTCTTACATTCGGCTAGACGACAATGTTGCTATTTGCTGTATGTGCCTTTCATCAATGATGTGCCTAGTCAAATATGGATAGAGTAGTTACCTGAATTTTATCTTTGTTTCAGGTGTGTGTTGTTTGGTAGATAAAAATAAAAGTGTTACCATAACACCCCTGCGTGGCCTCACATCATTCCTTTGAGTGTGGAGTGCCAGTGTCCTAACATCCCTATCCCCCGAACCTTCGTTCACTGTTCCCCCATCCCTATCCCCGAACCTTCACTGTTCACCCTCCAACAGTGTTAATGATAACTATGATGGGTAAACGATCACAAGATAAACTTAGGCAACATCTCACCACTGCTGGAACCTGGGAGCTCTGGCTGAAGGATAAATCCCCTGTTACACGGTAGGATCACAGACACGCTTTGACACAAATGGATGCAAACATGCACGCGCGCGCACACACACACACACACCCGCGCGGAAATAAAACCCCTGTTAAATGATACGATCATACACACGCTTTTTCATACATGCTCGAACAAATGGGTGGAAACATGCACGTACGCGCGCGCGCACACACACACGGAAATAAAACCCCTGTTCAATGGTAAGATCACATAGACACGCTTTTACACACATGCTCCAACAAATGGGTGCACACTTGCGCGCACGCAATCATACATACACGCAGCTGTCTGTTGTTCCCTCTCTCTCTCTTTACACACACACACGCGCGCGCGCGCGCCACACACACTACAGTTTACCCCCCCCCCCCTACCCCCACCAAAAAAAGTCCTTTGGATGAGACTCTAAACCTACGTCCTTTGTGCAATCACACGCAGAACATCTTGCATACCCCTTAAAACTTGCTCCGCTTTTCGGTAGAGTAGGCGACTGTGTGCAGGGGGGGGGGGGGGGGGGGGGGGGGGGGGGGGGGGGCGGATTACAACATTTACAAAACACAGGGATTGGATGTTTAAAAAAAACAAAACCCACACGAGTGCTTATTCCATTATCCTCCAAATAAAAGAATAGAAAATAAATAAATAAATATCTCCCCCCACCCACCCACCTTACAAGCATACTGCATGGACTATTATAATTATAGTCAGCGGCACGAGAAAATTGCCGGTATCTCACGACCTACACTCTGCATTATTTCTCAGGCCAGTTTTAAGTATACGCCATCACACCGAGTAATGGTTATGAACTGACATCGTCTTCAAGCAACGAGCCTGTAACGATAACTTCGGATGACTTTGCTGAGAAAGCGTGAATGAAAAGAAAGCGAAGGAATCGACTTACCTTGTATATCAACAAAAACATCACACCAGCCATGATTTCTCGACAGGAAGAGACCGTACGATGAGCATGCGCAGATCAGCTGCTGCTTACGTCATCTTTTCAACTCGGGCGGGTCAAAGTGCACACACACACACACACACTGTGTGGCTTGCCATGTGCCTAGTTTGTTTATTTTTAAAAAATTAAGGCTTACGGATTGCTCCTGAGAAAATGTTCACACATGAAAAATGTATCGGTGGACGCTATGGTTGCATAGGTAGAACGGCTGACATCCATCCAGAGGGCTCACAAAGTCGTGGGTTTGAATCCTGGCTCCCCCGTGGGGATTCTGGGCATGGGGGGCTGTGATTATTTTTTTTTTTTTAATGTAAAAAACCCATCCCCCACCATCACCAAATTCTGTGCTTAGACATTTCCTCTTTTCTATCCCTCTCTTTCTTTCCGTCTTGTTCCTTTTCTTCTTGTTCCTTTTCTTCTCGTCTATTTTCTGCCTTCTTGGTCCATTCTCCTGCCCTTTTCCCCCCAAAAAGACTTAAAAGATAATAATTCTCTCCCACGCCAAACTCGGATGCGCTAGGCCTGACTTGTCAGGCGCTTAACGGCAGCACAACGCATTTTTCGCGCACCCTCGCCAATCCAACCCAATATTGAAGCCCTGCCGACCACAGAGGCCATATCGGGGCTGTCAACTCGTAAAACTTTAAATCGCAGATGAAAACTACTAAGCAGATCAGGCTACCGCGTCTTTGGGACTTGAGATGCTCAGTGAAAACGCTTTTTGTAGGACAGATAGGACAGACAAAGAGTTCCGTGAAAAACCGTCGAACTGGTGACGTCTTTAGCAGTAACATAACTTATGCCGTCAGCGCCTGGGCTTTATCACAGTTCTTGATTAAACCATTGACGCTGGGGGCAACAACAGCAAAATGAGAGGCTGTATGACCAGTGGCTTTCCCACTCATGGAATTCCACTTTATAGCTTAGTCTTTAGTGATCGACTAGGACTCCCTGACTAGGAGGCTTGACTCGCACAGTCCTTTATGTGCTGCAGCCCTGGGGGCTGGTTGGCCTTTGGAGAACATCTCCAATGCTGACTGTCCTTATGCCCACTTGGCCGAGAGAGTGGGGATGTACTGTTGTGGGCAAGGCATCTCCACTATAATCAAATTTCTGCCCAATTTCCGAAACAGCAGCTGCCTCCTCTGCTGGACTAACATAAGCTCAAAGCGAACAACGGGGTTTCCGCGGTCCACATAGGTGCCTCAAGGAACGTGGGTCAGTTGCTGGTAACGCCCAAACTGGAACAACTCGTCTCTTAAAGAGATGAGGAAGGATCCGAATCCCCCAGAGGAAGGGTGGCCCCAGGAGATTCCTCAAACTTTGGCCAGAACTGGGGGGGTAAGAACAGTCATCAGCAGGGTGGTGGTTGTGGTACTTGGAATATAGTTTCATGTAATAGTTCAGTCAGTTTCAGACTGCCCCTTTATCAAAGACTGTACAAAGGTGAGACTGAAAAAAGTAAAAACTGCAACTTATTGTACAAAGGTGATATTCTTCTTCTTAGTCCTTATAGCTCCTAGCGGAGCATAGGGCCTCAACAGCGTCCCTCCACCTTCTCCTGTCTCTGGCAAGGGTCTTGGCCTCTTCCCATGTATAGGTTTCCTTGAAGGATCCCCAGATCTCCCAAAGACTGAGTTGGCACGAGTATTGCTGTTTAAGGTTTCTGTAACAGGAGTTCTTTTACGGAGCAGGGTTGTTAGCCCTGTGTCCAACCCCCTTTACCTAGGGGGAAAGGTGCCCCCTTAGTCGCCTTTTAGGACATGCCTGGATGGCGGGCAGGGTTCCTATTCTTGCAATGCTCGCTTTGCAAGCATATCCCGGGAGTCCCACGGGGGAAAGGTGATATTGAAAAAAGTAAAAACTGCAAATTGTACAAAGGTGTGATTGAAAAAGTCAAAAGTGCAACTTATTGTACAAAGGTGATATTGAAAAAAGTAAAAACTGCAACTTATTGTACAAAGGTGATAGTGAAAAAGTAAAAACTGCAACTTATTGTACAAAGGTGAGATTGAAAAAGTAAAAACTGCAACTTATTGTACAATGGTGATAGTGAAAAAGTAAAAACTGCAGCTTATTGTACAATGGTGATAGTGAAAAAGTAAAAACTGCAACTTATTGTACAATGGTGATAGTGAAAAAGTAAAAACTGCAGCTTATTGTACAAAGGTGATAGTGAAAAAGTAAAAACTGCAACTTACTGTACAATGGTGATAGTGAAAAAGTAAAAACTGCAACTTATTGTACAATGGTGATAGTGAAAAAGTAAAAACTGCAACTTACTGTACAATGGTGATAGTGAAAAAGTAAAAACTGCAACTTACTGTACAATGGTGATAGTGAAAAAGTAAAAACTGCAACTTATTGTACAATGGTGATAGTGAAAAAGTAAAAACTGCAACTTACTGTACAATGGTGATAGTGAAAAAGTAAAAACTGCAACTTACTGTACAATGGTGATAGTGAAAAAGTAAAAACTGCAACTTATTGTACAATGGTGATAGTGAAAAAGTAAAAACTGCAGCTTATTCTTTTCTAAGAAGTCACCATGTCAAAACAAGATAAACGTTTGTATTCGTCATCCAAAGAAATGTTTAATATGGATAAAAAGTTAACACGGTAAACTCAACATCTGGAAAGGGTTACAAACAGGCGAGCTGACTGGCTCTGGGATTTTGAATCAAATGACAGATGGACGGATGGTCTTTGTCAGTGAATCTCAATTCATGACACTTTCAAGTCAGAAAAAGTACTGAAATCCTAACTTGACTGTCCTTTCTTAAAAAGATACATTTGAAGAAGAAAAAAGCGACAATTATCGTCCACGTTTTCCACACACAAAAATACGTCAATGGATTATGACGTAGCAGAGTGATGATGCAAGTGAGCTATCACGAATAGAACAATACACTTGGGGTAGGCGTCTACTGTGAATCAGATCTTAAAATGGAAGAAAGTCTTAGAGGTTCATCAATTTGACATAAACACAAATTGTGGCGGAGAAGACAGAAAGAAAACTCGGTCAATGTTGTTGTTGTCTTCAATTTAACGTCTGTTCACTCTTAGTGATATTAGACGAGGGATGTGGAAAATATAGTGGAAGTTAAAACAGAGAGGGGAATGGACAGAGAAAAGACTGATTAGGTAGCATGTGTGTTGGTATTTTCATGCAATTAAAAGGGGGGGAGGGGGGGAATCTTAAACATGAGTAAAAATTTAATCTCAACAAATTGTTTAACATAAAAACAACTATAAAGTAACTACAACAAATACTCTAATGGGCTGTGCAATAGTCATTTAACAATGGCAAAGGCTAATTTTGGATTTTTCAAATGCAGTTTCCACAGACTGCTCACAAAATTTGGGTAAGAAAAGGTTTTACAATTGGACTTTTGCGGTTGTTTTGGATTTCATGATCGTTTCAACATACAGTGTGAGTAAAATCGATTCTGCTAATGGGTCAAATATTACAGGTATATGGGGGATGGGGGGCATGGGTGGAAGAAACCTGGCACTGCTGAAGTAATTAAAAAAACCCACTCATCTACATCTACAGTAAACCACATTCGCAATACCGACGAATGATAACTACTTTATTAGCGAGCACAATTAAACAAATACAAACATGGCAATATCAAACGATGGTACCATTACTAGAACGGTCAATAGATCTGACAAGAACATGTTCCTCAACTAACCTTTCTACGGATTCACCTGAAATCAATCTCTCTCGTGCATGGCAAGTACCTACATAGGTAGTGAGTGACCATCTTCCTATTGCAATCAAATCATCAATTAGTCCTGAGTAATATATTACAGAAACGTTCAGCGTTATATTCAACGAACATGAAGCTGATTGAGACCGTTTTCAAGAGTAATGATGGAGAAGTCTTAAAAATCTCAACTTTAATCCTGGTATAAAAAATCTTCTGCTGATCTAGAAAATGATTACCTGGGTTTATGGGATTCTATTTCAAATCTCTGCATTTGCAACATCCACAACAATATAATGGAACAGTTCATGTGAATTGGCAGTTAAAAAAGAACACCAAAGCCTCAATTAAAGGGGGGGGGGGGAAATGAACGAAAAACACGTTTATAGCCTAGGATGAAAAAGTTGAATGGTTGGGCAGTAATTTTTTTTTTAAACACGCTAATTTCTACAGTGATTGAATTGTCAAATGAACCCCCAAGGTTTACAATGAATAATTAAATAAGAGAATGTTCGAAAGGTTCAAAACATTCAACAAAACTTTGGAAGGACATTTAGAAAACGAAAGGTGCTTTACACCCTATCCAAACCAATCCAGTCTTGTAGATTATAAGCCCCCATGACCGCAAGAGGCCCTATCAAGGTTGTTATCATGTAAAAAAAAAAAATCAAATCTCAGATTAAAACTGTGCAGCTATATACAGATTAAAACAGTATAAAACCAACTTTACTGTCGTTCCTTGTATCAACGCCCTGGTCAACCACAAGGGTCACTGGAATACAAACTTTCATAATAAATCAGCACACACACAAGACCTGCACTTGACAGCAATTTTATTATTTCTTTCAAAAAATACATTTTCAAGAATAAATGCAAGACACGAAAAAAAAACCCTCAACCGTATCAAATAGAACGTTATTATCAAATTCACATTTGTAAATGTATACACGTTAAAAACCATCTGAAATCTGGTAAAATTTAGTATAAAAAAAGATAATTTTATGAAAAAAATGATCCAAACTTGAGTTGTACACACACCCACTTTCCAAAAAAAAAAAAGTTGTATACAACTGTTCAATGCTATCTATACAAAACGAAGGAGGTGAAATCATCCAAATTGGTCCAACCTTGCATCATGACATGTTTTAAGAGGAAAACTTTTCATACCATTATTTCTCTCTCTCTCTCCTCTCTCTCTCTCTCTCTCTCTCTCTCTCATCTCTCCTCCTCTCTCTCTCTCTACACACACACACACACACACAACACTTTTTGTCTAATATCACGTAATGTGAAAAGACCGTTAAATTAAAGAAGAAGAACACACACACACATACACACTTTTGTCTAATATCACGTAATGTGAAAAGACGTTAAATTACTCTCTCTCTTCTCTCTCTCTCTCTCTACTCACATCTACTCTCTCTCTCTCTCTCTCTCTCACTCACACACACAACACACACACACCTACCACACACAAACACACACAACCACACACACACCACACACACACACAACACCACACACAAACACACCACAACACACCACCACACCACACACGACACACCACACACACACACACACAACACACACACACACACACAACACACACACACACAACACAACACAACACACCACACAAACACCACCACCACACCCACCCCCCCCCCACACACACACAACTACCACACACCACACCACACACCCACACACAAACACCCACCACACCCCCCCCCCCCCCCCCCCCCCCACACACACACACACACACACACCCACACACACTCTCTTAAATCGCCGTGCGGACCGGAATAGCGCAAGGCGAGACGTTACCCTTGCCCAGGTCGATGCTGGGCACGCGGTAAGAAGGATCCTTCACCAGCATGATCCTGCTCAAGCCCGCGCCACCTCGCTCTCCGCGCTGAACACGTTCAAGTTCAAGGCCAGCCTCATCAGCCCCCGACCCTCGCTACCGGACAAAGGGATGCTCTGCTCCTTCACCGCCCTCAACAGCGCCTCCACGCCTCTCTCCCCGATGCGGTTTCGGGACAGGTTGAGGCTGACCAGGGTCCGGTTCCCGGGCAGCCAGAGGTCCCCTTGGTGGACGAAGCCGGCCTGCAGCAAGGGATGCTGCCCGTAGCGCAGGACTTCCCTGTCGCGGGCGGCGGCGAACCAGGAGGGTTTGACGCGGGGCCCGTGCACGCGGAAAGCCGGGTCCACCTCCAGCGCCAGCTTACAGGGCTCCGCGTCGTCTCCGCCGGCCGCGTGTTGTTTCTTCCCCGGGGGCCGCCCGTCCTTCCTCCCTCTGTCCTCCTTGCCGCAGCCGCCGCCGGGAGCGGCCGACGCGTCCTTCTTGGCCCTGTGCGCGCTGCTGCTGTACCGCAAGGGCTGCGCCTTGCCGCCCTGACACAAGCTGACGCCGCGCGCGTGCCGCGGCGCGCCTTTCGGCGCCGCGAGGCAGGCCTGCGTCCTGGGCAGCTCTCTGAGGCACGTGTGCTTGGTCAGTTCCGCGTGGACCAGGACCTTCCGCGCCTCTTGCAGGTCCTGACCTACCCGGAACCAGGACAAAGCCTCGGCCAGGTGCGCGGCCCCGACACTGCTCACCCGGTTGGAGGACAGGTTCAGGACCAGCAGACTCCGGTTCAGCTTCAACCCTTCCGCCAAATACCCCGCCCCGACATCCCCGACGCAGTTGCCGCACAAGTTGAGCGAGAGAAGACCGCTGCTGCTGCTGCCGCTGCTGCCGCTGCTGCCGCTGCTGCCTCCTCCTCCTCCTCCGGCGGGCGACCCCAGCGCCAGAGCGATGCCCTTCACCTCGGCGTCGGTGATGCCGCACCAGCGGAGCGACAAGTTCTCCAGGGCGACGGTGGGGCTGAGCAGGGCGGAGGCCAGGGGCAGGTGGGCCAGAGGGTTGTTGTCCAGCACCAGGGTGGTCAGGCGGAGGCCCCTGGCCAGGGCGGCGCCCAGGAGGGCCAGGCTGGGGAGGTCCAGGGCGGTGTTCCACAGCTGCAGGGTGTGCAGGCCAGGCAGCGCCGCCCAGCACCGCGCCAGCACCCCCATCATCGCCGCGTCCACCCGCCACCCGCGGATGTGCACCTCCGTCACCGTGCGTTCGTCGTCCGCCACCTCCAGCTCCACCTGAACCCAACACACACGCACAAGCACGCTGCATTGCCGCCGTCATGGGCTGGGTCGTGCCAGTCTGATTGTTGATAGCCTCGTGGATCACAGAGTCAAGTCCAGTCTGATTGTTTACAGCCTCCTGGGCTAGTCCAGTCCAGTCAAGTCCAGTCTGATTGTTCATAGCCTCCTGGGCTGGGCCATATAGCCTCCAGGGCTGGGCCAGTCCAGTCCAGTCCAGTCTGATTGTTGATAGCCTCCTGGGCTGGGCCATATAGCCTCCTGGGCTGGGCCAGTCCAGTCCAGTCCAGTCTGATTGTTGATAGCCTCCTGGGCTGGGCCATATAGCCTCCTGGGCTGGGCCAGTCCAGTCCAGTCCAGTCTGATTGTTCATAGCCTCCTGGGCTGGGCCATATAGCCTCCTGGGCTGGGCCAGTCCAGTCCAGTCCAGTCTGATTGTTCATAGCCTCGTGGACCACAGAGTCCAGTCCAGTCCAGTCTGATTGTTTATAGCCTCCTGGGCTGGGCCATATAGCCTCCTAGGCTGGGCCATATAACCTCCTGGGCTGGGCCATATAGCCTCCTAGGCTGGGCCATATAGCCTCCTGGGCTGGGCCATGTAACCTCCTAGGCTGGGCCATATAGCCTCCTAGGCTGGGCCATATAGCCTCCTAGGCTGGGCCATACAGCCTCCTGGGCTGGGCCATACAGCCTCCTGGGCTGGGCCATATAGCCTCCTAGGCTGGGCCATATAACCTCCTGGGCTGGGCCATATAGCCTCCTAGGCTGGGCCATATAGCCTCCTGGGCTGGGCCATGTAACCTCCTAGGCTGGGCCATATAGCCTCCTAGGCTGGGCCATATAGCCTCCTAGGCTGGGCCATACAGCCTCCTGGGCTGGGCCATACAGCCTCCTGGGCTGGGCCATATAGCCTCCTAGGCTGGGCCATATAACCTCCTGGGCTGGGCCATACAGCCTCCTGGGCTGGGCCATATAGCCTCCTGGGCTGGCCATATAGCCTCCTGGGCTGGGCCATACAGCCTCCTGGGCTGGGCCAGTCCAGTCTCGATTGTTTATAGCCTCCTGGGCTGGTCATGCCAGTCTGATTGTTTATAGCCTCCTGGGCTGGGCCAGTCTGATTGTTTATAGCCTCCTGGGCCAGTCCAGTCTGATTGTTTATAGCCTCCTGGGCCAGTCCAGTCTGATTGTTTATAGCCTCCTGGGCCAGTCCAGTCTGACTGTTTATAGCCTCCTGGGCTGGGCCAGTCTGATTGTTTATAGCCTCCTGGGCTGGGCCAGTCCAGTCTGATTGTTTATAGCCTCCTGGGCTGGGCCAGTCTGATTGTTTATAGCCTCCTGGGCCAGTCCAGTCCAGTCTGATTGTTTATAGCCTCCTGGGCCAGTCCAGTCCAGTCTGATTGTTTATAGCCTCCTGGGCTGGACCAGTCTGACTGTTTATAGCCTCCTGGGCCAGTCCAGTCTGACTGTTTATAGCCTCCTGGGCCAGTCCAGTCCAGTCTGATTGTTTATAGCCTCCTGGGCTGGGCCAGTCCAGTCTGATTGTTTATAGCCTCCTGGGCTGGGCCAGTCCAGTCTGATTGTTTATAGCCTCCTGGGCTGGTCATGCCAGTCTGATTGTTTATAGCCTCCTGGGCTGGCCAGTCCAGTCTGATTGTTTATAGCCTCCTGGGCCAGTCCAGTCTGATTGTTTATAGCCTCCTGGGCCAGTCCAGTCTGATTGTTTATAGCCTCCTGGGCCAGTCCAGTCTGATTGTTTATAGCCTCCTGGGCCAGTCCAGTCTGATTGTTTATAGCCTCCTGGGCTGGGCCAGTCTGACTGTTTATAGCCTCCTGGGCCAGTCCAGTCCAGTCTGATTGTTTATAGCCTCCTGGGCTGGACCAGTCTGACTGTTTATAGCCTCCTGGGCCAGTCCAGTCTGACTGTTTATAGCCTCCTGGGCCAGTCCAGTCCAGTCTGATTGTTTATAGCCTCCTGGGCCAGTCTGCGACCCCCAGTCCATCTGACTGTTTATAGCCTCCTGGGCCAGTCCAGTCTGACTGTTTATAGCCTCCTGGGCCAGTCCAGTCCAGTCTGATTGTTTATAGCCTCCTGGGCTGGGCCAGTCTGATTGTTTATAGCCTCCTGGGCTGGGCCAGTCTGATTGTTTATAGCCTCCTGGGCTGGACCAGTCTGATTGTTTATAGCCTCCTGGGCTGGACCAGTCTGATTGTTTATAGCCTCCTGGGCTGGACCAGTCTGATTGTTTATAGCCTCCTGGGCCAGACCAGTCCAGTCTGATTGTTTATAGCCTCCTGGGCTGGACCAGTCTGATTGTTTATAGCCTCCTGGGCTGGGCCATGCCAGTCCAGTCCAGACTGATTGTTTATAGCCTCCTGGGCTGGGCCATGCCAGTCCAGTCCAGTCTGATTGTTTATAGCCTCCTGGGCTGGACCAGTCTGATTGTTTATAGCCTCCTGGGCCAGACCAGTCCAGTCTGATTGTTCATAGCCTCCTGGGCTGGACCAGTCTGATTGTTTATAGCCTCCTGGGCTGGGCCATGCCAGTCCAGTCCAGACTGATTGTTTATAGCCTCCTGGGCCAGTCCAGTCTGATTGTTTATAGCCTCCTGGGCTGGGCCATGCCAGTCCAGTCCAGTCTGATTGTTTATAGCCTCCTGGGCCAGTCCAGTCTGATTGTTTATAGCCTCCTGGGCTGGGCCATGCCAGTCCAGTCCAGACTGATTGTTTATACCCCTGCAAACACCAGAGGCCATATCATGGGCTGAGACCTCGTCAAATTTTAAATCTCAGAATCCAAATCAATCCTGTTGATTATAAACCTTGTGCAATTTTAAATCTCTGATTAAAATTGTGCAGTTATATACAGATTAAAACAGGGAATACATAAAACCAACTCTACTGTCCTTCCTTGTATCAACGCCCTGGCCAACTATAAGGGTCAACCCAGGACGATTGGTGACCGATCCAATCCAATCCTGTTGTTTACAGCCCCGCCGACCACAAAGGCCATATTGGGGCTGTCACCTGATAAAATTTTTAATCACAGATCAAAACTGTGCAACTATATGCAGATTAAATAAAACAGAGTTTAAAACCAACTCTACTGTCCGTCCTTGTATCAACGCCCTGGCCAACTATAAGGGTCAACCCAGGACAGATGGTGACCGATCCAATCCATTCTTGTTTATAGCCCCGCCGACCACAGAGGCCATATCAGGGCTGTCACCTCGTCAAATTTTAAATCTCAGATTAAAACTGTGCAGCTATATACAGATTAAAACTGGGTATAAAACCAACTCTGCTGTCATTCCTTGTATCAATGCCCTAGCCAACCATATCAAAGGGTCAACCCAGGACGGGCACTGCGTTGTGGGAGAAACCACATCAACCACACCTAAAATGAGATAAAACCAAAACCTGATTCCTTAAAACAACCTTCTTCTTAGTGGCTTACTGTGACATCTTCACTCATATCACACAGGAGGAAAAAAGCCTGATTCTCTAAAGGAAGACGAAAATGCTGTCCGGTGGAACATCTCAAGCTAAAAACGCGGCCCTCTGTCATCATCACTCTATGCTACTTGTGCTAACTATTCTACATCTATGTCACAAATCTATGTTTACTAACACTCAAGAAAATCAAAACTGCGCTGAAAGCTACAAGCTGTGTTCATACGTAAGTTTAGCACAATAATGCGAAATAAACTATATGACTGATTTTGAAATGAACTCAGATAAGTGTACCACTTTAAAAGTATATATATATATATATATATCCTTGAGGACAGAGCTTTCTTTAGGGTCAGGGAAGGTAAAGCAGCTAGGGAGAGGAGATGGGCGCTGCCCTCAATATGCTGGCCCCTGGAGAAGCTGAGGTCTCTGATGCCTTACTCCCTTACAACCACATAGGTTATGGGACATCTTTACCTTTTATATATATATATATATATATATATATATATATATATATATATATATATATTATTTCAAACCTAAGATTTTCCTCTCCTGCTTCATCTCATAGCTTTTCCCTGCCTTCAACAGCCAAGGTTCTGTTGCCCTGCCAGGGTGTGTGACCTCTCGTGTGTGGTGTGTGTGTGTGTGTGTGTGTGTGTGGTGGTAGGTTGTGTGGTGCGTGTGTGTGTGGCGTGCGTGCGTGCTGTGCGTGTGCGTGTGTGTGCAATGCTGCGTGGTGGCTGTGTATGTATGGTTGTAGCTGTGCACATCTGACTTGAGAACTGTTAATTGTTACTGGTATGGTATGACCTTGCAAGAATGATTGAGCGCAAGCGCTTTGATTGTCTCTGCAAGATATGTGCGCTATATAAAGTCCATTTATATTATTTATTATACATTATATTATTTTTTAAGCCGTTTGTCTGTTACTCACAGGGTGTGTGGGTTATTGCGAGGCGATGCAGGACTGACCTGGATGCGTGGTTTGAAGAAGTGGAGGGAGTCTTTGTTGTTGTTGGCGGTGGTGGTGGTGGTGGTGGTGGTGGTGATTCTGGTCAAGGAGGAGGGGATGGGGTGAAAGCCGCTCTGATTGGGCAGCTGGAGCAGGGCCGAGGGCTTTCTGGACACTGGGAGTGACAGAGCGATGGCATGGCGTGATTCAATAATTATCATTACTCTCTCCATCTCTCTCTCTCTCTCTCTCTCTCTGGCATGTTGGCAGCAGTGGAGTGGTCATATACAAAACAGTGAAAGATTTTAAATGTACAGACAATTTATAGGTTCACACGATGTCAAACCTTAACTAAAGCTTTGATATGGACATACATTTGAAAAGAATTATGTCTAGGTTTAGAATTGGTGTATCAGACATAAATGTTCATAAATTTAGATATATAGAACATGATGATGATGACCTCAGGTTGCTATGCCCATTATGTAAGCAAACAATGGAAGATGAAGTTCATTTTGTGCTGTGCTGTCCAGTATTAGAAGATGTAAGACAGAATTACATTCCG
>CM054154.1:30161732-30176691 GCA_028751875.1 Rapana venosa
AACAAATACAAAAACACACTCTCTCTCTCCTCATAACACACACACACACACTCTCTCTCTCTCTCTCACTCTCCTCTCACACTCACAACACACACTAACTCTTCTCCTCACTCACATCACACACACACACACACAGAGTTCTCTCTCTCTTTACACACACACCACCACCACTCACACAACCCTCACCCACACACAAACACCCCCCCCCCCCCAACCAACCCCCCCCCCCCCCCCCCCACCGACACCTCCCCCCCCCCCAAACCACACACACAATCCCACCACAAACACCCTCCCCCCACCACCCCCGCAACCCACCCATACACACACACACCCTCACCCATCCCACCCCCCCCCCACCCCAACTCCCCACACCACCACCCCCTCTACCCCCCTACCCCCACCCCACTCTACCCCCTACCCACCCCACTCTACCCCCCCAACACCCCCCTCCACCACCACCACCCAACACCACCACCACACCACCCACCCCCCACCACCACCACCCCCCACCACCACCCCCCTACCCCCCCCACCCCCTCCCCACCACCACCCCCAACACCCCCCCCCCCAAACCTACCCCCTCCCCACCACAACCCCCCCTCCCCCACCCCACACCCCACCCCTACCCCCCCCCCCCCCCCACCCCACCCCAACACCACCACCAAACCCACCTACACACCAACACCTTACCTTAACCTTCTTCATCCCGTACTGTTTCCCTTGGGCAGAAGAATCCTGAGCGGCAGTGGAGACAGAGGCAGCAGCGGCAGAAGACGTTCTACACACCACCTCGGGCGTGTAGGGGACCCCGCGTTCGGCGCACAGGCGAGCGAAGTCGGCGGGGAATTTCCCCGAGCACACGTAGCCCCCGTCAGCAGGGTCGGGCTCGGTGAGCAGCGAAGCGCCGTCGCCGAAGTTGTTGTAGCCCGCCGCCGTCGTCGTCGTCGTCGCCTTCTGTTTGGCCACGCTCTTCCTGCTCCCTGGTCGATAGTCGGCTGCCTTATCTGCACAGGTAAAATCATCATCATTAGCCATTACACCCAGCGGTGTGTAGGGCAGCA
Source organism: Rapana venosa (assembly GCA_028751875.1). Lineage (NCBI taxonomy): Eukaryota > Metazoa > Mollusca > Gastropoda > Neogastropoda > Muricidae > Rapana > Rapana venosa. The sequence continues at coordinate 30,162,794 of CM054154.1, forward strand.
ACAAAGCGCTTCCACTCCTGCCTATCCTGGGCCAACCTAGTCACTGATCCCCAAGAGTGCTGCTGCATGGCCTTCATCTCATTTCTACAGTCCTCCTCCTCCACGTTTGCTTTTGGTCTTCCTTTCTTTCTCCTTCCTTCCTTCTGGGGTCCAGTGCAATGCTGTTCTTGCGATTGACTATGGGTCTCTTCGGAGGATGTGCCCAATCCACTTCCACCGTCGTCTGGTGATGATGGTTCCCATGTCTTCTTGCCTGCATCTCCGTAGTAGGTCTTCATTGGAGATCTTCTCTGGCCAAAAGATCCGGAGAATTCTTCGCAGGCATATGGTGTGGAAGGATCGAAGTTTGGTAACATCCACTTCCGTCATCCTCCAGCACTCAGAACCGTACAGGAGTGTAGACACAACACAGCTCTGGTATAGCTTCAGCTTGGTGTTGGTGCTGTACTGAGTTGATCTCCAGATATTGTTCATCTCCCTAAACACATTACTGGCCTTGCCCAGTCTGTTGTGGATTTCTTCTTTTGTGCCGTCCTCGCACAGGTAAAAAGTAACTTGAAAATCAGTCAGAAGAGAAGACAGAGATGATGACACTGAACGTTCAGAACCCCTCACCGGTCACAGTGAATGGAGAAGGTTTACCAACAACTGAAGAGTTCACGTACCTCGGAGCACTGTTTGTTAGGCATGACGGTGGAGCAGGCAGCGACATCAAAGAACCGGATTAGCAAAGCAAAGAAATGCTTTACAGAAATCTGAACAATGTGTGGAAATCGTCCCAGTACAGCACCAGGACCAAACCAAGACTATACCAGAGCTGTGTACTTTCCACCCTTTAGTAAGGCTCGGAGTGCTGGAGGATGACTTGAGAGTGACCGCGACAAACTATCCACATTCCACACAAAGAATCTCAGAAAGAATCTTGCGCATCTTCTGGCCTGAGGCCATCTCCAACCAAGAACTTTTTGCCCGTTGCAACCAGGAAAGCATGGACACCATCATCGTGCATAGGCGATGGGGATGGATAGGGCATATCTGCCGTCGGGAACAGGGAAACATCGCCCGAACAGCCCTCCACTGGACACCAGAGGGAAAACGCAAACGAGGACGACCCAAGAACACTTGGCGTCGGACTGTTGAAGCAGAGCTGAAGACCTTCCAACATACCTGGGGAACCATTCAGAAGCTGGCCCAGGACAGACAGGAGTGGAGAACATTTGTTGCTGCCCTACGTGCCAATAAGGCACAAAGGCATTGATGATGAAAAGGTAACTTAAAGGTAACAGAACCAGCAGCCACCTCATTACAAGTCGGTCTCCAGATCCATGAAGGCAAAACCAAGATTCTCAAGATCAACGCAGCGAGTGAGGACCCAGTCACACTAGATGGGAAGGAGCTGGAGGAAGTGGAGACATTCACGTACCTGGGTAGCATCATTAACATGCAGGGCGGCACAGACGCAGACGTCAGAGCAAGAATTGGCAAGGCGAGGGCAGCGTACTTGCAACTGAAGAACATCTGGAGCTCCAAGGTGGTGTCGACCCGCACAAAGATCAGGCTGTTCAACTCCAACGTCAAGTCAGTCCTACTGTATGGAGCGGAGACATGGAGGACAACAAAGACCACCATCAAGAAAGTGCAGACTTTCATCAACAGCTGCCTGAGACGAATCCTCCAGATCCACTGGCCCGACACCATCAGCAACGCAGACCTGTGGCAACGTACCAACAAACTGCCAGCCGAGAATGAAATCCGGCGCAGGAGATGGGGATGGATCGGCCAGCAACATCACAAGGCAGGCACTATCATGGAACAACCCCCAGGGAAAACGAAAAAGAGGAAGGCCAAGAAACATCTGGCGACGTGACCTTGAGGCAGAAACCAAGAAGATGGGATATACCTGGAGACAGCTGGAGAGAATAGCCCAGGACAGAGGACTCTGGCGGACTGTTGTCGGCGGCCTATGCTCCAGGGGGAGTGATGGGCCTAAGTAAAGGTGTTTCCATAGCCTATTTATTTATTTTATTTTATTTTATTGAAGGAAGGTGGCAACGCCACAAGAGCAGCTCCACCCTTTCTTTTCTTTTTCTTTCTTTCTTTTTTTCTGTGGTCTGCAACTGTATTTGTTTCCCTATCAGAGTGGCTTTTTTTCCTAAGAATTTTGTCAGGGACACTCTGGGTTCTTTTACGTATGCTGAATAATTAAATACAATAAAGCGAGACTTACCTCGTAAGTTGAAGCTGTTTGTAAATTCTTGCGAATTTATTGTAGACCGGAACGGAGTGCACATGAGAAACCGCGCGCAGCCTACCGCCAGTTTTTAGAGCCTCAAGAGAACACCGTGTCATACTATATATAACAGGATCATCATATAATTAATAAACATTGTTATCATTCCTTTTCATTTACTTTGGGTGGGATGTCTTACTATTTGCACGGTGTGCAAGAACACTGATGGCAATTCTTCATTTTTTCTAGTGGTAATGGTTTCGTTTGCATGGTATGCATTTCATTTTACTTGCATGGTATGCATGCAGACCATTGCACGGGTGGGCATGTGCACTCCGTTCCGGTCTACAATAAATTCGCAAGAATTTACAAACAGCTTCAACTTACGAGGTAAGTCTCGCTTTATTGTATTTAATTCTTGCTCATTTCCTGTATACCTCCACTACAGGCACATGAGATTTGAGAGCCACAGTGTTCTCGAGACAAACACATCCATCACATGAAAAAAGAAACATGTCCTACCTTACTTCTGTGTTAGGAAACGCTCCATGATGGACTGGCCTATGGTCAGTGTTGGTCCCACATTCTTATTATAAAATTTTGCAATTGTGGAAACATTCGTCCATCCAGCTGCTTTCATTATGATGTGTATTGGAGCGTCTGCAAGTTTTGCTGCTGAAGTACTGGCTGACCTGGTACTGTGCGCTGTGAAGCGTGTAATGTCTATGCCTGCCCTCTCCAGCGTCCATTTCAGCCAGCGAGAGATGGTATCGCTACTAGCTCCTCTGTGCGGTGCTTGGAGAGTGATAAACAAATGTCCGGTGGAAATCTGAGCCCTCAGTTCTTTTCTTCATCTAAGGTATTCTTTCAATGTGTGAACTACACACAGAGCCTCCTTATCCACAAAAGCCATGAGTTCAATCAGTGATTGATGGGCTCCTCTTCTTGATTGTTTTAATAAACTATTTACATAAAATACACATTTTTGCTTCGTTAGTAGCATATTATCAATGTCAAGTGCAGCATTAGTTTGACACCTCTGACCCGACAGCAGTGCAATTAACATCACAAGTTTCATTGTCAGTTCTTTGAACGTTAGTTTATCCACTGGAACACGTTTCTAGCAATTTTAAGCACAATATTTAATCCCAAGTTTGGTGATACTTTGGTAGTGGTGGTTTTCTTTCAAAAACACCTTCATAAATCTTTTTACAAGTTCATGTTGACCGAACGTAGCCCCTTCATAGTTGCAGAGAAAACAACTTAGCGCAGAACGAGCGGTGCCCACAGCGCTATATGAATATCCCTCTTTCAACAGAGATGCCAGAAAATTTACAGCTGTGGCTAGAGGCGGTGAAACTGAATCCACCTGTTGCTCACACGGGTACCTCTCCCGCTTTCGTATGTACACATCATACATCTGTTTTGTTGCAGGTCGCCATGAGGACATGAGAATACTGGTAGTGTCCTCAGAAAAACCTTGTGTTCTGAATCTATCCCTGACACTTTGCAGACTAACAGAGTACAGTTTTCTTTAGTGGGTGTTTCATCCCATTTGACTTGGTTGTGTCAGTAGAGTGTTCTGGCTGACAAGAGGACTGGCCTGGCTGTGAGGATTTTCATAAGTGCTGGCCAAAAAGGCTGGTTTTTCCAGGCTGGTGCTACTATAACCCCTCTTGCTTTGTCTTTCTTTAACTATTGCCAGGACACGGGATTAGAATGCTGAAAGGGGGAAAACAATAGACAGTTTCATTACCCCAATACATGCTAAATGCGTCAATTGCACATGCTCCTGGGTCAGGCAAGAAAGAACATATCTGGAAAACTGAAAATTTAATCTAGAAGCAAACAAGTCAATGTCAGGTTTTATATCTAGGAATATTCAGAGCCTCAGAGAGAAGCAGTGAATCAAGTTTCCATTCTGTGTCTATGTGGCCCTGTCTAGACAGCCTGTCAGCTTCATGTTATCAACTCCAGGGATGTGGGCCAGCAGTGAGCCATATGTTCCTGCTTTCACACCAATGCCAGATTTGCTGAGACACGTTATTCAGCTGTTTTGATCTGTTAGAACCCATTGTTGTTAATACAACCAACTGTGCTTGTGTTATCAGACATTGATTTTTATTGGAACATTCAGTTTGTCATGCAACAAAGATTTGAGACCAAACAAGACAGCTAATAGCTCCAATGAGTTATATGTCCTTCTTTGTCTTTCTCACTCCACCAGCCTTGTGTTTGGGCTTTGGTCTCAACAATCCAAGCACCCCATCCTGTACCTGAGCTGTCTGTCTTCATAGTAATAGTGGGATCTGATCTCTGAATAGGAGCCTTTTGTTTATCTATGTTATTGATCCACCATTCTAGCTCTGCTTTTCCTTCAGCTGATAACACTGCAGACTTATCCCAGTTTCCCTTACTTATTTTAAGTGCAAAACATTTGTCTTGTTCAAGTGCTCTGTAGTACAAAGGGCCCATTGGCACAGCAAGAAAACAAGAAACCATTAGTCCAATACACGATGCCAGAGATCTTATGGTAACATTCTTCTGACTGAACAATTCTTTGCATGCACACAACAGTTTCTGTTTCCGTTCATCTGTCAGCATGACGGACATGTCTATGGAGTTTATTTTGAAACCCAGGTATGTGATTTCTTGCACAGGTATGAACTGAGATTTCTTTTCATGTACATAGAATCCTAGATAGTCTAATAATTTTATCATGTCTGTCACACACTGTACAACTTCTGTTTCAGACTCTCCAACAATTAAACTATCATCAATGAATGAAGTTATCTGGTGACCCATATCATGTAAGCATGCTAGGACAGGTTTCATAAGTTTTGTGAATTTTCTGGGAATCGGACTGAGTCCCATGGCAGCTGCCTGAAAACAGTACAGTTTTCCTCTCCATCTGAATTTCAGGTATTTCTGAAAAGTCTCCTCTACTGCTATGACATAATAGGCATCTCTCAGATCAATTGATGCAAAATAACAATTTTGCGTCACTAGATCCAAAGCTGTATGTATTGTTTCCATCTTAAATTTCTTATATTCTACCTTTTCATTTAGAGCTTTCAGATTCAAAATCATTCTAAATGATCCATCTTTTTTCTCCCTAACAAAGATAGGTGAGACAATTTGTCCTGATTCTGGCAAGGATTCTTTAATTACACCTTTGTTCAACAGGTTTTCTATTTCAGAGTCAATAGCATAATTTTCATGTTTGTTAAATGACCTTTGTGAACTTTGCTTTATATCTTCTGGGCAATCATCAAAAGTGATTTTAATTCCTTCAACTGTTTCAAGTACATCAGGGTCAGAAGTTAACACATTCCAGCAAGACAACTTTTCCTTAATGCTTCCTGCTGTAAATTTATCATGCTTGGCTTTAAGATAAGCACACAGAGAGGCAAGCAAAGTTCAAATTCACTAACCTTGTTTCCAGAAGGGAGGGGTGGTTCAGTCAGGGATCGAGTTACTGCCGGTGGCTGTTTTTCTGACCCTTCTTCCAAAACATCTTGTTTGTCTGCCCCTGCCTCCATGGCTTCCGGCCTAAAAAAGAGCTGGTGTTGTGCTGCCATGTGGTTTTCTTTTGCTGGCCACGCATGCTCTGACCGAGTTTCTGGGACTCCTGTACTTCTTTCAATGCTTTGTGAAACTCGGTGCCGTATAGTAGTTCTGGTGTCATGGCAACATGCGGTGCACATATGCCAGAGAGTTCACAGGGTAGGCAGGGTCGGTGCATTTCTCTCCGTTTCTGGGACAGGTCATGGTTGGCATGACCTGTGAGGGCTAGGGCGTCTGAAAGATAGGCTATGCATCCGGTCAGTTCACCGCGTACTTTAGCTGCCCCTGCCTGAGATGGTATCTCTATACTTCAGAAGTCGGTCAGTGCAGAGCGTTATCGCTATGGCAGCTTTAGACGGGTTTTTTGTGTATTTGCCATCCTGACATCTGTCTTTCGTGAGAGGGCTTTGAGAACAGAAAAACTTCCTGGTTTTGTTCGGGGAACGCCCAGGTAAGAACAGTTTTCGGGAATAGGGTACTTGGTAAGTTTTTCCTCAGTTTTCCTGTTGGGAGTTTCCATCCAAATCTGGACTCAAGCAGCTTTGCCAGTTTTTCAGAAACGGGTGGCCTTTTTCCTCATTATCATCAAAGGATGATGCCATTTCAGCGAAAATGTCGTCATCTTTATCCTCATCCTCTATAGATTCTGCCATCAGTTCTTTCTCCAGCTCCTCTGCCCTCTCATCAGAAACACTGTCAGTAACAGTTTCTGAATGGCTGCCTGCCTTCTTTCTTTTCCCTTCATTTTCCACAAGGGGTTCTATGTCTGAGTCAGCGCTCATTTTTCTCTTCTGGGAGTGCGGTACACTTCTTTCCAAATTTTCCATTCTTCTAGAGAGATTTTGGACTATTGTCAAAATATCTCGGAGAGATGGTTCCCTTTCAGTAGAAATGACAGCTTGTGGTTCTTCTTCATTAGACAGATCCATCACCAAATCCTGGTCACTAGAGTAATCAGCAGCATAGACCTCCTTTTTTTTTTTTTTTTTTTTTTTTTTTCCCCCCACAGAACACTTATCCACAATACAAAGTATTTCACCAGCACTACAAACCAAACCAAAACAGGTGGTGATAAAATGAAACAGTTTTTAACACAATTCAAAAGAAACCAAGAAAGGCTAGGACTAGAACTATATTATAGCTTATGCTCAGATTCCTGATAGTGATGGGCGTTGCCGACACAGTGAGAGGCGATACGATAACACGTCTGGTCAGTAAGGTGGCTAGGCACGAAACTGGCGGTAGGCTGCGCGCGGTTTCTCATGTGCATGTAGTGGAGGTATACAGGAAATGAGCAAGAATTGTGTGTAACACACAGGATCTCGGATTGTCGTCTCATTCGAAAGACTAAGCGCCCAGACCACCACTCATGGTCTAATGGATGGGGGAAAAGTTTCGGGCCTAAACGGGATTTAAACCACCGCACACTTCCGACCCGGACATTTCGCTTTCTAGACAGGCGCGTTACCTCTAGACCATCGATCCACCTATGTGGTCGTAGGGGAGCGAGGCGTCAGAGACCTCAACTTTCTCCAGGGGCCAGCGTATTGAGGGCCGGCTGTGCCCATCTTCCTCTCTCTCCATCGCTGCTTTACCTTCCTTGACCCTTACAGAGGGCAGGTACCCATGTACAGCTGGGTGAACTGGGGGACTATGCTAAAGCCAAGGTGCGCGAACGGTCACCCGTCCAAGTGGTAACCACGCCCGAAGCAACACCCCCCCTCCCCCCTCCCTAAAGCGGGCGGCTGGTTCGATCCCGGGCCTTCAGATCACGAACGCAAAGCTCTAACCGCCAGGATAACCCGCCCACCACTGGGTAAATCAACAACAGACAGGTCTACAAGGAAGGTGGCAGGATGGTTAAGACGTTCGCCTGCCAACAAGTAAACCGTGAGGTTCTGGGTTCGATTCCGCTCTTCCCAGTTTCACACCACACACACACACACACACACCACACACACACACACACACACACACACACACAAATTGAAATGAATGTCAAAGTCCTTGGGATGAGACTATATACCGGCCAGCGGAACATCTTCCGCACACGCTAAAAACCTGTTCCGCCTTTCGGAAGAGCAGGCCATTGTGTGTACCGGGAGGAACGGATGACCCCCCCCCACCCCCAAAAAAAAATCACCAACCCCCCCCCCCCCCCCCCCCCCCCCCCCCCCCCCCCCCCCCCCCCCCCCTAAAACGGCATGAACACAGGTGTCGTGTTTAGACACCATCCCCGAAGTCGGAAAACAGCTACCTAAATGGTAAGGGGGGAGGGAAGGGGGAGGGGGGGGGGGGGGGGGGGAGAGAGATGGTCGCATAGGCAAAAATCTCACCATTTGGTGACCCTAGCAGTGGAACGAAAGCAAAAGACCAAACAAAGAACAACAACAAAAACAGATACATACTTGTTCGGATAGACATTACATTGACCAAAAACATTCCGTCTCCGAATCTCATGGAAGACCATTCTGCTCCAAGTAGGTTCTTTTCTTCTTTTTTTTTTTTGGGGGGGGGAGGGGGAGGGAATGGTGGTGGAGGGGAGGGGAGGAGTGGTGGTGGTGGAGGGGAGGGGGGTGGCGCGCTGGGTTTGCTCCACTCACACACACACGTGGCATGCTAGGTAAGGTATATCAGTGCCAGCCATACCACAAGCCATAGCTGACCAATAATTCTCCTACTAAAGATAGACGAGGTTTTTAATTCATATGCAGGAGTGGACAGAGGTGGGAGGGGAGGGGGGGGGGGTGAGTTAGTCTTGTGTGGTTAGAGCTTTGCGCTGGTGATTTTGAAGAGTCTGGGAGATCGAACCCGGGCTCCTGCCACCACCGAGGCACCCGTTCTAAGGAATTCTCCCCCCCCGCCCCCCCCCCCCCCCCCCCCTCCACACTCCCCACCCCCCCCCCCCCCGGCCCCCCACCCCCCCCAAAGTTTAAACCGCAAAAAAATCTTTACATTTTAACTAAAATTTTAGCCCGGGGAGGGGGGGTAGGTGGGGGTTAACACCCCAATTTTTAAAAAAAAAAAAATAAAAAAAAAACCCCAAAAGAACTTTTGTTTAAAACCTTCCCCTAGCGGAGCGGTACCGAATGGGTTGCATAAACCCCCCCCCAATGAAAAACACAAAAATCATCCCATTAATAAATAAATAATAATTAATAAAAAAAAAAAAAAAGAATAAAAGCCATTTCAAACAATTTATTTTTCTTTAAACTTCTAAGCACAATTCGCACATCATCATTTAAATTTCCTTGAAAGTTTTTTTAAACTCTCTAAGCCCTTTAATTACGTCTTTTACGTCTAGACACAATTCAATCTCCAAGAATTCTGTCTCGTCATCCATAAATGAATAAATCTTAAAAGAAAAGAAAAAAGAATAATAGGCCTACCACTGGTCGTCATTAAAAAAACAACAACCCAAGCCAACCAACCAACAACAGATGTAACCTTACCTTATGTCAGCCTAGGGCCAAGTTGTTAGCAAAACTTGTTTACCACAATTTATTCATAATCAAAGCCCAACAGGCTAAAAAGGTGACCACAATCATACCTTCGTCAGAGTTGGGGCTCCTGCCCATCATGGTGCTACCCGTCCTGTATCGGAACTGTCTTTCGGGCCGCAGGCCAGAATTGACCTTGTCCATGATGTTGACCTTCGCTGGGAAGCTTGTGTGTGTGTGTGTGTGTGTGTGCGTGCGTGTGTGACTGTGATCGGCTGCAGACGAGAAGGATCCAGGGAAGGGAGTGAAGAAGAGCCAAGTCAAAGGGCGACTACCGTCACCCTGTTTGTCATAGATCTATGTTTCCTCGCTGCCAACTTGCTTTGTTTCCAAACTTGGGGGCTGGTTGTTGTTGTGGTGGTGGTGGCTGTCTCTCGTTGGCACTGTAGATCTACTGTGTATTATTCCTCGCGTGTCTCGTTCACTCTTAGGCAAGTCTTTCTCCCCGAGGCCTCCTGGTCTGTAGTCTGTCTTTAGAGGTCTCTGTAAAAACTTATAATAAGCATCAGTATGTTTTTTGTTTTGTTGGGGGGATGGGGGGGTTATTTGGTTGGTTTGTTGGGGGTTTTTTGGGAGGGGTGTTTTTGTTGCTATTTATTTTATTGTTGTTTAGTTCCTTGGCAAGAGCTACGAGGCTCACCACTGGTTAGATCATTGCGTATAAATTATGACCGTTCTTGCTCCGGCATCCATCCACCATTAAGGTAGCTGTATTCCGACTATGCGGATGGTGTCTAACACAAGGTACCTGTGTGCATGTGGCAGTTTTAAAAACTCTTTGACATCTGAGCGCTTTGATTTGTTGCTTTACAAGATTCAGCGCTATATAAATTCCATACATTATTATTATTTATTTTTTTTTTTTAATTTGTTTTTTTTATTAAAAAAAAATGTCACCAGTTCCAACCGGCACAAATCGCTTACTCTTGCGAAAAGCGGAACGGTTTGTTTTTTTACGTGTGCACAAGATGTCCTGCGTCCGTTAGTTTGCACACAGGAACTTGGTTTATAGTCTCATCTGAAGGATTTTCAGGGGAAGTGAAGTCGGTACTGATGTTAGCTCCAGGGGGAAAATCCCCTTGACCGGGCGTCTAGGTGGTGGCTCGAACCCGGGCTGTCTGATCACAAGCGCAATACTCTAACCACTAGGCACAAACAAACTTTAGTTACATGCTTTCCTGTACATCCCATAAACACATCCAATCTCCGTGTAAGTGTGTGTGCAGTTTTGTAAATGTTGTCATCTGTTCTCATCGCCACGCAATGGCCTACTCTTCCAAAAGGAAGAACAGGCACGCCCAAGGTGTTGTTTCTGTGTGTGTGTGTGTGCACGCGCGAGCGTGCGTGTGTGTGTGCACGTGCACGCGCGCCGTGTGGTTGGTTTGCTTTTGATTAAGGGAAACCAAAAATATGGCGTCATATACAATATGAGCGCTTTGATTTGTTCCTTTACAAGATTCAGCGCTATATAAATTCCATACATTATTATTATTATATCTAAGGATCATCGTGATGATTGATTTTTTTTAACGCAAAACGTACATAGACCAAAATAATAGTTTAAAAGTAATCATGGTTTATGTGCTAGCTCACCCACGATTTTGAAACACAAACCTACACAGATCAAAATAATAGTTAAAAAGTAATCATGGTTTATGTGCTAGCTCACCCACGATTTTGAAACACAAACCTACACAGATCTAAATAATAGTTAAAAGATAATGACATATGTGCTACTCACCACATTTGAACACCTCTGGAAACTTTTGTGCTGCCCCCGCATTTGAAACACAAAACTAAAAACAATAATAAAATATCTATCCTAATTCCCAAGGACACCTTGCACCTTCCACCCACTACAAAACTAGCCTAGTCTACTATACCTATCCACACAGTAGGCAACAGAGCCATCAATACAGAATGGGCGTAGTGTTTGTTACTACACTAAGCCACAGTGTCAAAAAGTGGTTGGTTTGTTGGGTTTTTTTGGGTTTACGCAACGTTGATTTTTTTTTAAAGACATTTTTTAAAAAAAATACTAAGGCAGGATCATTGAGTTAGGACATAGATCTAAACTAAAAATGGCCTATCACTCTTAGCCTATCTTGTCAAGACTGTTTGTTCCCAGTTGCTGTTTACCTTTTTGTTCTCAAATTTACTTGCCCTAGAGTTCGGAGTAGGCTATCTCTAGAGTCTCTTCTTTGGACCCATTCTCTTTGTACGGCATGTATAATGGCCTACATGTTACTTTGACTGATGTAAAATGAGTTGTATTCGGCATCATTAACTCTTAAGGTTGAAGCAGCAACTCTTTGTCTGAACTCTCGTACTTTTCTTGACTTGATTTCTACAGTTCTCTCTTCTCTCTCTTCTCTCTCCTTCCTCTCTTCTCTCTCTCTTCGTCTCTACATACTACTTATGGGATTATCTGCTGGTAAGTATCGTTTGAGTTAGCGTTTGAAAACAAAACTGTATTTTTTCCTTTTCCTCTTTTTTTTTTTTTAAACACAACCTGGAATAGAATTCTAAGTCTAGTAGTAGAAGGAATAAGAGATTTTCATTATAGATCTAGATCTATACTGCATCTCAATCACTTGCATTGTAGAGGCCGGTTTTGGTTTTGGTTTTAAAGCTTTTTGTCATTGGGATATCATGTTAATCTACGGCGGGGTCAAGATGGAATAGGACATGGATCTAAACTAAAACATTAATCGTTTTATAGTAATGGATGAGTGTGTCCCTAGTTCTTTGTAACTTTCATAAGGAACAATGACTCCCCGGTAATTTTCTGGGCTGGTCTCACCACCAAGTTAAAAAACATATTCCCTTTTGTCTAGAAACGCAACACTTTTTAGGCATGTGACCGTGTCTCTGAACAGTTGTTCCACACAATTTCACATTATCAAAATGTGTCAGCATTAAAAGGTGTGTACACTGTTGCTACAAATCTGATGCCTTTAACTTTTTTTTTAAGGTATAAGATCGACAAGGCCACAATGTGGATTATACTTTTTAAACCTTCTAGTCCTAATTTAGCCTGCAGTTACTTGAAAAATGATATTTGAATTCCAATGCATATGGCAAGCAATCTGTGTGTGTGTGTGTGTGTTTTGTGTTTTGTGTGTTTGTGATGTTGTGTGTGTGTGTGTGTGTGTGTTTTTGTGTGTGTGTGTTTACATGAGGATGGTAATGGCTGGGGCAAAACAATCTCCGCAGAATGGCAGATAATGAAAATGATAATGACAACAACAATGATAATAATAATAACAATATAATGATAATAATAAAGAGTCATAATGATTATATAATAACAATGACAGTTATGGGTGACATATACACGGATTTATTTTACTGTACCATCTCCGGGCACATGGGTTTTGGAAAACCCAAAAAAACTCTCCTCTCTCGGGTCGCTACATTTTCCCTTCTTCCACTGTTGCCCGGAAAACCCTGGGGGGCTAAAGTGCTGCTTTATTGCCTGATGTGTTTTCAGCGAAAACATTTTTTGACCACGGACCTGGATGGAGTTGACCTCAGTTCCCTTTTAAAATAAAAAAACACAAAAAGGACAAATCCTTAGTAACTCGAAAGGTAAGGAGGCCCCAAAAATTATGTGACCATAGGGGCGAGGTTCAGGACCTCAGCTTCTCAGGGCCAGTTTGAGGGGGCCCCCATCTCCTCTCCCTCGCTGCTTTCCCTTCCCCCGGGACCCAAAAGGGAGGTACCCATTTAAGCTGGGTAAACTGTCTGCCCCCGGGGGCTCCGGGGGTTGCTTGAAAAAGCGGGGGGCTTTGCAGAATGGTCTCTGCCCCAACCCAGGCATGGTAAAAAGGGTAAAGGGGGAACCCTTCCCCCGGTAGGGGGTTGAAAAGGGTAAAAACCCCGTTCTGTAAAAAAAAAATTTGTTACGGAAACAGCAACAAAGAAATAACAATACGGGGGGTTTACGGCTTCCCGAGTCTCGGAAGTGTCGTATGAATGTCGTGGTGAAAGCCGAAGGAAGCCCCTGAAGGAAAATGGAAGTCTAAGCGCCAAAAATAAGCCAAAAAAGGTTTGGAAAAGTGAGAAACCCGTTTGAAAGGAAAAATGGCAAGTTTAAACAGAGTGGACGTACAAAATTTCTATTCTCGGAATTAGTGAAGCCAAGGAAAAAAGGAACAGGCAAATACAGAGCGCCAGGAAGACAGTGCTGTACAGTGGTGAGATGCGCCAAACCTGAGGGTAGCAATTATCAGAAGAAAAGGAAGGAGAAAGCCTGTGGAGTGGAAAAACCCATCAAAGCAGGTATGAGGGTAAGAAAGAAAGGTAAGCATGCTAATACCACAATCATACAGTGCAAAACCCAGCCAAAGACATGGAGAAGAAAACAAAGATACTTTTATGAACAATTAAGGCGAAATGGAAAAACCCCCAACATGCATGGGTAGTGATGGGTAACCCAAATGCATAAATCGGAAAAGACAAACAAAATCAAGAAAGAGCCATGGGAAAAGAGGATGTGGGGGCATAAAGACAACGGAGGGAAAAAATTTTGGGAATTCGCAGAAAAAAAACCCGGCCTTGGAGGGCATTTTTGCAACCCCGAGATCCACAAACTTACC
>CM054154.1:30179691-30184691 GCA_028751875.1 Rapana venosa
ATGTATGTATGTATGTATGTATGTATGTATGTATGTATGTATGTATGTATGTATGTATGTATGTATGTATGTGTGTATGTTTGTATGTATGTATATATGTATGTTTGTATGTATGTATGTATGTATGTATGATGTATGTATGTAGTGTGTATGTTTGTATGTATGTATATATAGTATGTATGCATGTATAAGTGCATGCATTCAAGTTTGTATGTATGTATGTATGTATGTATGTATGTATGTATGTATGTATGTGTGTATGTATAATAATAATAATAATAATAATAATAATAATGATAATAATAATCATAATAATGAATAGCATTTATATAGCACATTTCTCAAAGCAATGACTAAATGCGCTTTCATACCATGCACATTTATACATACATTCTTACACTTCTACCCTCTCTCACCCCATCGTCCATCCAAAGCGCTGAAGGCCTGTCGCGCACCCTCCGAGAAACAACGGGAGCGTGTCTGTCAACAATTCTCTCAAGCCCCCGATCATAGGTCTCAACCAAGGATGTAACATTTACGCCTCCAGCACCCTCCACCAGAGACCCAAGATCAGTGCGGAAATCCTCCCGGCACATCCTCCCGATGCCCCTGGAGGATACCCAACGGGTGACCGGCGGAGGTCGCCGCAAGTCAAGCTGGGAGAAAACACCATAATGATCTGATAGGCCCAGGAACTCTTTAACATCACAAAGCTTTACAACATTATCATCATTTCTTACTACAATCCAGTCCAAAATGTGTCTATCTCTGTGAGTAGATTTGTCAACCAGTTGACACAAATTAAAATCAGATAGAATAGACTTCACCTTCTGTATGTATGTATGTATGTATGTATGTATGTATGTATGTATGTATGTATGTATGTATGTATGTATGTATGTATGTATGTATGTATGTATGTTCACACGTATGTACGTACATACGTACGTGCGTGTGTATGTACGTATGTATGTACGTATGTATGTATATATGTATGTATGTATGTATGTATGTATGTATGTATGTATGTATGTATGTATGTATGTATGTATGTATGTATGTAAGTATATATATTTGCCCAAGATACACCAATGACAAAGACAGCCAGAATCTCCATACCGGATCGGTCGTCGCCCGGGTTACCAAGGACCGCGCCTTCTGTTGCTCATCAGGACAGATGTCGAAAGTATGCTACTGATGTAAAACGCAGCAAAATTCGTGCCAGAAACAACACCATCATTGGCACATGGAATGTACGAACACTAGAGCTGCAGGCAAAGTGGAAGAACTGACACAATGAGATGTCCAGATATCAATGGCACATCCTTGGGCTCTGCGAAGTCAGGTGGAAAAACATGGGAGAAACAACGACCCAGGAAGACCACAAATTATACTACAGTGGAAAACAGGATAAACATGAACACGGCGTGGGGTTTCTCGTTCACAAAGACACCGTGACACGTCGATTAGCCTTGGGATTGTTTTTTAAGGTTATGGTTAAACCAAGATTAACTTTTACGCTCCGATCCCAGAGCCCCAGTTGGGGGAAATTTGGAAATTTGTGGGGAGGTTTTTAAAGGGTAGGCGGAGGGTAAAAGTAGGGGGAGAAAAAAAATGATTTTTGGGGGAGGAATTTTAAACCAAGAAAAAAACCAAAACAAAGCCAAAATTTCACCGTGGTTTTTGCCCGGGGTTTTAAACGGGAAAAAAGTTCCCTTTTTTGGTTTAGGAGAGTATGTTTGTATGATGTAAAAGAGATTTGGAGAAACCCAACACTTTTTGGGGTGGATGTAGAAAAAGATGAGAAATTTTGAGATGAATTTGAGATGTTTTTTTTAAGGGAATTTGTTGAGTATTTTGAAAAATTTTTGAGATACACCAAGAAAAGACACCAAATTATCCCACGGTGGCCCGGGGTAAAAGGACCGGCGTTTTTTGGTTCACAAAGAGTAAAAAGGAGGGTGTAAAGCCTTGTCCAGAAACAACCATCGGCAAGGAAAATTTAAAACACTAGACCGGCAAATAAAAACTACAATGAAGCCGTAAAGGAATTTTTGCAAGCTAAAAAGGGGGAAAAAACACCCAGGGGGGCCAAATTATATAATAAAACAATAAAATAAAGGGGGGGGTTTTCTTAAAACATAATTCTAGCTTCATTTAACGATTATAATTAAAAAATTTAATAATATATACAATATAAAAAATGCCATCCTAAATTTTTAAAAAAAAGGGGTTCTAATCAAAAAAAAAACTCCCTTTTGTGCAAGGCGACTGGAAAACCCAAGGTAGGGAGAGCATGGAAAGACTGGGGGGGCGTTTGTGGGCCACATTGAAATACCAAATCAAAAAAAAGGGGGCTTGAGACCCCTGGAGTTTGCCAGAAAACAACCACCTCCAGCTAGTGAATCACGGGGCCCACACAAGAAACCCAGAAAATGGAAGGGGCTACCCCAAAAATGGAGAACACCCAACAAATAGTTTAAATCATGGTGAAAAGAGGTTTCATTTTCAGGTTAACATGCCAGCCGAATTTTTCCAGGAGCGCATAGGGAGTGTCTGATTTGTGATGATGACTTTCCGACTACGTCTAAAAAAAATCCACAAGGGGAAAAAACTCGGATCAAATTTGACCTCGAGAAGCTAAAGGCCCCAGGGTATTAAAAATTTTTCAAGAAAGGAAGGTAAAAGTTTGCAGCACCCACTGGATAGACTCAGACATAGTACAGAGAATAGTTTAAAAAATACAGCGGTGACTGAAACAGAAAACGGCTTTTGGCAAACCCGACAGTCAAAAACCATGGGTCCACCTAAATCCTACAACTATGCGAAAGGTAAGATTTGAAGAAAAAAAAATGAAACAAAAAAAGAGCAGAACAATTGGGGGCAGTCAACAAAAAAATCGGGAAGTCCATGACGGAGGCAAAAGAAATGGATGGTGAAAGTCCCCAGACATTGAAGAGAACAAAAGAAAAAACAATAGAAAGAAAGCTATCAGCTTTGAAAGACCTATAGCCAAAACAGAAAAAAAAGGTTTAACAACCAAGACAAAAATGGGAATTTCATGAGCCCGGGATTCTGAACAGTGGACAGAATACTGTCCGCCCTGTTAACTATAGAACCGCGGGAGATCCAGAAGTTTTAAATGCCCCCGAAAGCAAAGAAAAGAAAGTCCCCCTACCTCCGAGAAAAAGTGGAAACGCAATCAGACGTAAAAAAGGGGGGAATCAGCAGGGGCTGACAAATTCCCAGCTGAGTTGGCCCAAAGTGGGGGGGAAGCCTTACGCGCCCACTAAGAATCTGCAAAAAAACTGGCGCAGGAATAGGGGCCCAACCCATGGCGCAGTCACTCATCTTCACCCTCCCCAAAAAAGGGAAAATCAAAAACAAGCCAAATTACCGCACAATCCCTCATATGTCCCCCAAGCAAGGTCTGTGCAGAAAATTTTTAAATAGACTGAAGCCACAAGCAGAGCCCTCATTGTGAGGAACAAGCAGGTTAGAGCAGGGCGCAGACAACGAACGTATGAAACCCTCAGAATACTTGTGAGGGGTACCTTAAACATAAACAAGCCTTTCCCACGTATTTATCGTTTTTAAAAAGGGCATTTGACGGGTTGGCATGCCTTTGTGGGCAACCTAAATTTGTACAGCACAAGAAAACCTGATCGAGTCATCAAACAGCTGTCAGCGGAGGCCACCAGTGCGTGTATACAACAACAACATTGGAAAATGGTTTTCGAACAACAGTTGGAGTAAGGCGGGCTGTCTACTCTCACCCACCTTTTTCAACATTTTCCCTTGGAGAATCATGGCTGAGCCTGGAAACATCATAAAGGGATCAGTCACATTGGGGGAGAACGACACAAACCCCGCTTGCAGTGACTTTGATGGAATAGCGGTCAAAAAAGAGCTTCCCACCTAACAGAAACCTAATAAGGCCTCCAAAACTAGGGCATGGAAATCGTGCAGAGAAGACCAAACTTTAAATAAAAACACCAACGGCATTAGCATGATATCGGTTTTAATGACCAAAAGTGGAAACAGTTAAAAGCTTCAAGTACTGGGGCCATGTACCGCCCAGGGATCCAAGCCAGAAGTAGTATGCAGGATGCACAGAAAATAACAGCTTTGTCAAAACTAAAGCCTTGGGAGAGATAAGAATATCTACTTATCCCAAGATCAGACTAATGCGCTCCCTTGTCAATCCCAAATTTTTTATCCTGTGAATCTGGGCCCTGACTGCGATTTGGAGAGAAAAGTCAGGCGGGAGATGAGATGCTTTCGGGGGACTCCTTGGATCTCCTACAAAGACCACATAACAAAAAAGCGTGCAAAAGAATCAGCAAACCAGGACCCTAGAGAACCCTTTTAACGATCGTGAAAAAGCGTAAAAAATTTAAATGGTATGGGCATTTCCCCAAAATCCCAAGGAATTCAAAGACAGTTTTTCAAGGCACTGTCCAAGGAGGAAGAAGAAAAGGCAGACCAAGGAAGAGCTGGGAGGTAAAATCAGTGAAAAGGGGCAGGGCCTAGAACTCAAAACCCCGGGAAAGGGAGAACAGAGGAGGAAGGAGGGAATGGTTGTGAGTCTTTGAGGGTGCCCCCGTCGTCAGACTACGGGGGCAGATAGTAGATAGGATTATATTATATTATATAAAAATTTTTATTATATACATATATAATATATCTATATTATTATATATTATTATCTAATATATAATTAAATAAAATATAAAATTAAGGGGAGAGAAGAGAGAGAGAGAGAGAGAGAAGAGAGGAGATTTTAGAGAGAGAGAGAGAGATATTATTAATATATTTAGAGAGGAGAGAGAGAGAGAGAGAGAGAGATATTGATATATATATATATAGATATATAGATTATGAAAATAATATTATTGGTGTGTGTGTGTTTCTGTTGTGTTT
This sequence comes from Rapana venosa, assembly GCA_028751875.1. Lineage (NCBI taxonomy): Eukaryota > Metazoa > Mollusca > Gastropoda > Neogastropoda > Muricidae > Rapana > Rapana venosa. The sequence goes on from CM054154.1 coordinate 30,184,615, forward strand.
GTATGTATGTATGTATGTTGTATGTTGTATGTTGTATGTTGTATGTGTGTATGATTATGTTGTGTGTATGTTGTATG
>CM054154.1:30194691-30203363 GCA_028751875.1 Rapana venosa
TTTCCCTGGCAAAAATGTTTTTTTTTTCTTCTTGCTTATGAAACCAGAACCCCACACTTAGTTTCCTTCCCCAGGACCCTCCATTACAAGAGTTTTCCGGGCGATGCCCATCTGATTCACAAAACACAATGTTTGATCGCCTGAACTATGTACCACAAAACCCTTTTGAAACCGTGTGGGTTTTTTTTGCTGTCCCCTAAACGACGCTGCACCCTTTTTCAGTTAGAGTAAAAACATATTGTTTCACAATACCAGTATCAGAGTCACCCACTGTGCAGCAACGATAGAGAGGAGAGAGAGAAGAGAGAGAGAGAGAGAGAGAGAGAGAGAAGAGAGAGGGGTGGGGAAAAGAAAGAGAGAAAGAAAAGAGAATCACTGACAAAGAAAACTTTTTTAGAGAGAGAGGGGATGAGAGGGAGGGAGGGGGAGAGAGAGAGAGAGAGAGATAAGAAGCCCAAAACAGAAGACATAGACAGAGACAGAGAGAAAAAAGAGACAGAAGGAAAAAAAGGAAAAAGGGGGAAAAGAGAAGGGGGTGGGGACATTGACAATAAAAATTTTTTTTTGAGAGAGAAAAATGGTGTGAGGAAGGGGGTGGAAAGGGGGAGGGAGGGGAAAAGAGAGAGAGAGAAAGAGAGGAGAGAGAGAGAGAGAGAGAGAGAGAGAGAGAGAGAAGAGAGAGAACTCTGAACCTGGGAAAATTTAATTGCACATCGGCCTTGGGGGGCCCCAAAACAAAAGCAAAGTAGGTTGGGGGAAAACATCACGAAAAAACGCAGTACAAAAACACACAGAATCAACATTCAAATATTCATGCTTTTCAAGATACTAAACCCAAATTTTTAATACCCGGGGTAAATTAGTTTTTTCTTGGGTTTTCGCTTTCCCCTTTTAATCAGACACCAGAAAAATCGAATATACGAAAACGAGGGAAACATTTTTCCATACTTTTTGGTTACTTTATTACAAAGAAAAGGGTAGTTTTTTTATTCTGGGTATTAAACTTTTTAAAACCCAAAACTTCATAAATTTTGCCTTCCTTTTGTTCAAATACTACAACACAAAATTTCAAATATTTCGGCTTTTCCCCTCAACCCTTTTATTCTTGAATACAACACTATTAACATTCTATAATACACAGTATTTCCCCGCATTTTGCCCGCATACCAATTAAACCCAAACTTTTATACAAATAACGAAAAAGAGAGAGAGAGAGAGAGAGAGGAGAGAGAGAAAAGAGAGAAAAAGAGAGAGAGAGAGAGAGCGAAAGGGGCGAGAAAAGAGTGAGAGAGAGAGAGAGGAGAGAAGAGAGAGAGAGAGAGAGAGAGAGAGAGAGAGAGAGAGAGAGCGAAAAGGGGAGAGAGGGGAAAGGCGAGAAGAGCGAAAGAGCGGGGAGAGAGAAAGAGAGAGGAGAGAGAGAAGAGAGAAAGAAGAAGAGAAAAGAGAAAAAGAAAAGAAAATTTAAAAAAAAAATCGAAATGTAAAAGATCTATTTAAAGGGGAAAAGTTGAAAACAATTTCAGAGGGGGGGGCATTTGGGTAATGCGTGGGAAAAGGGGCTAAAAATACTTTTAGGGGAAGCAAACTCAAAAATGTCAACCAGTCAAACCACTAGAGGGAAAAAAAAAAAGCTTTTTTCTGATGAATGAATGATTTGTATTGCCCCCTTTTAGCGGAAAAATCACAAAAATTCTTCAAATTTTTTCTGTCCCAAAAACCCGCAACAAAATGGGCCCCGTATAATGATTCGAATGGGTGAAGATTTTACTGTTCCTGCTACAGTGTTTTAAAACAGTAAATTTTAAAAAATTTCATGTGAGGAAGGCGTTTGGGTGGATTTATATTTTTGGTCGGGGGTTTTTAAAAAACTTTTTGCAGAGCAGCTGTTTTCATGTCTTTTTGTGGGTTTTTTTTCTTTTGTCCCTTTTAAAGCATGCCATGTTCCCAAATCTCCCGAAAAAAACAATAAATTTTTCCTGTTCCAAAAAATTTAAACCCCCCAAAACTTTTAAAAGACTATAGACCGTGGGTCAAAAAAACCCAATAGTAATGAAAAGTTTTGAACGAATTTGTTCTCAAAAGGCTTCTTTTCTTTTACTTTTTCATTCTAATCCTCTTCAGTTGCAAACAAAAACCCAACCCGAAGCACAAATGAAGCCCACAATTAAACCCTTTCTGCATAATGTTTTTTTTTCCCCCCTAAAAAACCCCACTCTTTTGTTCCTTTTTCTTTTCATTGATTCTCTTTGCCTTTAATACCATTCAAACCCCCCTCTTTTTAGCTCTCAAAGCTCTCAATAGATGTCGTCCTCGGCTAATTTCTGGATAAACAGCTTTTTTACACCCGGACACAGTTTGTTCCCATTTCAAAAAGCCAATCCACTCAAGATCCACTTCCCCCTGGTTTCTCCCAAAGGGCCCCGTTCTTTCCCCCCCCCTTTTACCCTTTTCAAAAGATGACTGCACTGGCTCTGATCTTATACCGTTAATCAAAATTTCGAGACCTGCCGGGAAATCTTCAATTCCCATGTCTGTATTTAAAAAATTGAGGAGTTTCCTCCGGGTAAAACCCGAACTGTCTTGCCCTTAATTTAAAAAGACTAAGGAAATTTTGATTGTTTTTCGCGGGGACCCCAGCCCTCCAAATCTTTACATTGATGGTGAAAGGTGGGCGGTACCCCAAATAAAAAATATCTAGGTACTATTATTAAATGATAAAAAAAATTTTGATGCAAAACGATCTTGAAAATAGAAAATGCCACTCACGCTGTTTTTTTCCTTCAAAACCCGGGAGTTTTAAAAAAAATGTAAAAGTTTTAAAAAATTTCTCCCGATCTTTTTTGAGTCTGTCCTTTCTTTTTCCCTTGGGTTTGTTGGTATGGGGGCCTGACTTTTAAAAAACAAAACATAGTAAAAAAGTTTGTAACCAATTTGGGGCAAAATTGTGGGGTGTGACAAATAAAAAAGAAGACTTGTATAATGCCGTGTAGGAAAACAGAGCTAGACAGATTTTGAGTGATACCACATGTGCTTTTCAAAATATTTTGAATCCGGCCTTTTTCCAAAAACGCTACAGATACCCAAGTTTTAAAACCCCGCGATTTAAAAATAGTTTTATTCCAACTCAATTCGTTTTAATTAATAAATGTATGACAAAAAATCTGAATTTAACTAAAACCCCGACAGAGAGAGAGAGAGAGGAGAGAGAGAGAGAGGGGGGGAGGGGGAGAGGAGGACTAAAGGTTACCTTTTATTGAGTAAAATGTGTTCTTTCAAAAAGAATAGAGTATTAACTTTTCGATATTTTTTCTTATCATACAGTTTTACAAATATTTTTTTTTTTTTTAAATACGTGCGCGTGTTATTTTTGACTGTTAATATCTTAAAAGAACATAGTATTAATTTAATTTAATATTTGTCTTATACAACATGTTATAACAATTTGACTTATATTTTAAAAAGCGTGGGTAGGGTACAAAAGTTTAAAATGTGCGGCGGCGTGCGCGGCCGAGTGACTGGTTGTGCGGACTAGGGGTTTACTTGTGGCACATGGTAAAGTGATTTTTTTTGGGGGTGGGTTTGTGGCGGCTGAGATATTGTGATTTGTGGATGTTTTTTATCCATGATTGGGGGCGTGCTGATGTTGGCAGGTGTGTGTTTAAATATTATGTTAAATGTTTATTGTTTTTATATGGCGGTAACCCGCCGGGAAATTTTTCCTGTCTTTTAGATAAAAGGGGTTTTTAATTTTAATTTGATTTAAATTTTAAAAGAGAGAGAGAGGAGGAGAGAGAGAGAGAGAGAGAAAAGAGAGAAAAATGAGTAAGGGGGGTTTTTTTTTATCAAACAAGCCCGACGTATGAACAATGGCGATACCAACGAAAGAGAACAGAACGAGGGTGGGAGAGAAGGGCTGACCCCCCCCCACCCCCCTACCCCCCTTTACCTCCCCAAAACCCCCTCCCCCCCCCCCCCCCTCCGCTCCCCCCTTTAAAAAAACAAAAACCATATCAATTCCACTTGACGCGGGTCAATTTCCCCCCTTTCTGCTACCCCTTGGGTTTTCCCCCCCCAAGCAATTAAAAATTGACGGCTTGATGAGCTGGAAACAAAACCCGAGAGAAAAAGAAAAAAAGCAATTGTGTTCCACCAGGGCAAGATAAATCGATCAAGCTGGAACGTGGTCATGTGACCCGGCTCCATCGTCGCCCGACCAATTCGGAGACAGTGGGTCCAAAGGAAAGAACGAAAAGCAGATACACGATGGTGCAATGAACCAGTCTGTTCCTGCGCCCTTTAACTGAGGTAAAGTAGCATGAAAAAACGAAAAAAAAAAAAAAGAAAAAAAGAAAAAAAGAATCGATTTGGATGTGTTTACAACAAATTCTTTTCATCAAACTTTTATTTTAAAAAACACACAATTATAAAATGTTACTGATCTAATTGCTCTGCTATCATTATCACCATCACTTCTTCGTCATATTAAATCAGTATATTATTAATCATCATCAATATCATCATCATCTTCATCAATCAGCAGAAAGCATAAGCAGCAACAGCAGTAAGTACTTAGCCAAACAGCTTTTTCGGCATCATGGCATCGCCCATCATCATCATCACAGCACGCAGCAGCATTACCAGTAGCAGCATATTAGCCATAAACAGTAGCAGCATTATTTTTTATCATCATCCGCAGCTGCAGCAACAAAAAACTCATTATGGTCATCATCATCATCCACAGCGCAGAAAAAGGATCACAACAGCAAATCCACATTACAGCATCTGCATCAACATCATGAACAGCAGGGGCGAAAGAGCAACAGCAAAGCCTATTCACAGCTCATTTTCATCAGCATCAGTACATATGATCATCACAGCAGCAGCAGCAACAAAAACAGCATTTAAACATCAGCATTACACTATCGCGCATAATAAACTTCGCAGCAGCAGTAGCAGCAACAGCACAACAGCAGCAGCAGCAGCATCATTAGTCACTTAACCTAGATTGTTGCCAGAGGACTCCAAGGACACGTTCATTGGTCGACAGTTTTCTCCAGGCTGGTCTGTCGTCAGCCAATCACAGCAGCTCGCGCTGTCAAGGTCAAGGTGGTTCGGTCCATTTCTGGATGTTTTTCCACTAAACTCTTTTACTTTCTGCACTAGTGTCTCCATGCCTCAGTGTGTTCCCTGGCAGAGCAGTCAGTCTGTACCCAGTGTGCCTCGGTGGTCTAGAGGTAACGGAGATGCTGAAAGCAAGAGAGAGAGAGAGAGTGTGGGGTAGAAAAGGATAGGGAGAGGGGAGAGAGGGAGAGAGAGGGAGAGAGAGGGAGAGAGAGAGAGGGAGAGGAGAGGGGAGAGAGAGAGAGGGAGATACAGAAAGAGAGAGAGAGAGAGAGAGAGAAGAGAGAGAGAAGAGAGAGAGAGAGAGAGAGAGAGAGAGAGAGAGAGACCAAACCAATAATATCCCCCCCCAAAAAAAACAAAAAAAAAAAACAACCAAAAAAACCTCCAAATATAAGGGAGATTTAAACCATAAACGTCAAAAAATGTATAGTACCTTTTTGTTATAGGGAAAGCAACAGTATTAGTAAAACAAATGTGATGCAAGCAGTCCTTTAGGAGATTACGAAAGAGAGAGAGAGAGAGAGGAAGAGAAGAGAGAGAGAGAGAGAGGAGGAGAGAGAGAGAGAGAGATAGGAAGTATGAGAGAGAGAGAGAGAGGGAGAGAGAGAAAGAGGGAGTAAGAGAGAGAGAGAGAGAGGGGAGAGAGAGAGAGAGAGAGAGAAGAGAGAGAGAGAGAGAGAGAGAGAGATGTATAATAAGTCATAACATAATATCCCCAAAAAACAAAATGCATGCTTGTCACCACAAGACAAAAGAGACAAATATATCTCATAATATATCTTCTTCCAGTACAAATTGAAAAGGAAGTAATTGAACAAGAATCTCACCAAAATGTTCTTTAAAATGTTTTTATCAGAGCTACAGTGTGTATTGATCTGCACGAGTATAATCAAAAAGAGTGTTGAGGGTATTGTGGTTTTAAGAGAACTCAAACTCGAATATTTTAATGAAGGTATATGGATAAGCCAGTGGCTTCTTTACACAAGGCCCTCGTAAAAAGAGGAGAAAAAAAGACAATGAACAAATAAGAAAACATTCAAATTAAATAAAAGAGAATATAGACTCTTAAATAACTAAATAAATGCATAATAATATTCAAACAAAATTGTTACATATTTTAAAGCACATGTCTATTCTTATTCTGAAGCATATCGACACCATTGATTAATTACATACAGACACAAACCCATAGTCAGCTGAACAAGAACCACTTTGCAAGAATCATCAAATTATCCGAATCAATGGCCAAAAAAAGCAGGAAAAAAGTGACCCAACCACAAACACCATTATCACAGATTGGCAAAGCCACAAACACGCCACTCTAGCAAAAAGCTCTAAGATATCCTACCCTATCAAAACATAGGAGTGTGTGTATGTGAGAAAGAGAGAGATGCACAAAGTCTTCAAAATGCCCCTGCAAGGTGCACTCACGCAAAACACACGCACTAACGCACACACGCACTCACTGACAACACACACACATACACACTCGCACGCACGCACACACGCACACATAAAAACTTTCGTGCAGGCAAACACACAAGCAACACACACACACACACACCACACACACACACACACACACACACACCACAAAATACACCACTCACACACGCAAAACTTTATATGAAGATATATACCACACACACACACACACACACACACACACACACACACACACACACACACACACATACATACATACACACACACAGCACATTTTAAACACAAACCAAAAAAATTATGACAGACTACCAATGGAAACAATTTCCCATGCAGGCCACCACCACACACACACACACACACAACAGCACGCACACGCCCACGCGCACACACCGCACACACAACAAAACACCCCACACACACCACACAGAAATGCAAAAAACCCAACAAACATTACAGGACAAAAAAGGGGGCATATATTTTAATCAATAAAATGATTTTAAATTTTACATAAAAATGTTTATAACATTTCAAATAGAGGTAAAATTTCCCCACATGGGTGTGTAGCACAGGGTAGGAATGTCCAGAGCACGTTTTTTTCAGGCTCACTCTTCCCCCAAACTGCAGAATTTCCTTCCTTTCCCCTCCTCGACGTTTTTAAAATATCTGACTCACTTAACATTCTCGTTCAAATATTTCATTTCCAAACAATAACATTAAATTAATCCCCCTCACTAATAAATGAATCATCTGCACAAAGAAACCCATTTTTTCCCCGCTGCACCATTGAAAAGCGACCCGGCGTAGGCTGTTATTTCTTCTTCCCCCCCCAATCACGCATTTTTAATAGTCAAAATTTTACATTGGGACCCTGAAACCCTCCCTGCACGCCCCCCCAATTTTCAGACAATATGTGAAAACCAGAGACTTGTTTGAGGGAAAAGTATGCCCAGTGGGCAGCCCCAAACTGTCCGTGTGGTTTATTGGGAATCTAGCGGTGGCTGCCGTTACTGTCGGCTGCGGCGTAGGGGGACAAACGGTTAACACGTCTAATTCTAATAAGTGATGCTTGTCAACAAAAGAAGAAAAACTATGGTACAATTTTTCCCGAGCTTTTTCTGGATCAGTTTTTTGGGAAGGGTTTGTGAAGCTGGCTGCACAAAAAAATCAGACAAAAAAAATCGAATTGAAAGTTTGATAGCTCGAAAAGGGTATAACTTGGGGTACATCTAGGGGTTTTTTCCCTTTTTTTGACCCGGAAGACAATTGGGAAAGATCACTAAATTCCCCAAAATTACAGGATTTCTATTATATTATTGGTTGGTGGTATACATATGACAATAACGTCTCTGAATGGGATGGTTTTTTTTTTGGGCGGAGGTCAACAGTTTTGGGTAGATTTTGCATTTCAAAATTTTTTTCCCTTTATTTTTAGGGTTATTTGGTCAATGTTGAAACTCCAAGCAATATACCTCAGTTAGTGATTGGGTAATCATCCTCAGAGACCAACGCGGTCAAACCGTTTATCCGTTCACCGGTTTCCCATATATGAAACCCAAATAGAATGGGTTTTTTCTTCCTTTAGTTGAATCTCGAACCAATACATTCAATCGAAAAAGTTACAAGAGAGTAGTTTAAACCCCGTGTAATAATGATCAAAAAAGTTTCAATTTCGTTTTTGCATCTCTCCGAAATTGATTTGATTCAGGAAATGATAATACATTGTCCGCGTTATTTCATAACTGTGATTTAGAAAAACCCAAAACATGAAAATGGTCATTTGCGTTTGATAAAAAAGAAATATACCGTATACTTTATTCAACAGATGCAAATATTCAACAGCCCCTTTCAATCCAAATTTGTTCAAAACCCCTTTTTCGTTATTAAAACTGCTAGCCAGGGTTTTCCCGAATGGAAAAAAAGAACAGCACTATTTTAACCCCCCGTGTATGAATTGGTACTATTTTTTAAACCCATGCTAAAACAAAAAAAACAAAACAAGACCGAAACCTCCCAAACTGACCCCAAACAAAAAAAAAGGCAAAATCAGAAAAAAAAACTTACAAAGTATTCAAAATACTAGCGTACAAAATGTGGATATAATG
>CM054154.1:30203863-30220478 GCA_028751875.1 Rapana venosa
GTGTGAAAATGCCGGGGGTTGTAGGAAGCTCTTCCCCCCATCAGTGAGTTGTCTCCCTTTCTTCCCGCTGCCTCCCCTTTCTCTTTCCCCCTCACTGTCCCTGCAGAAAGGTTTTGGACAGCCCATCTGATCTAGTCACATGTCCTCCCATCTGACTTCCTTTTCTTGACTGGTTAGCGGGTTTTTCGATGCTTTACTTTTTGGGTAGGGTTTTTAGGATTTTCGTTTTTGGTAGTGGTCCATGTATAAAACCCAAGGGATTTTCTGGGGCACCACTCAAACCGGGATCCCCCTTTTGTACCGATTCAATTCCGATTCGCACGCAACAGATATGAAAATAACTAGTGCAGCAGTAGCTTGACCGGGGTCCTGAAGAGATTTTGGGTCTTCCAGATAGTCTTGACTTGCCTTTGTGCTATTGTTCCTACCAAAAAATATTTCCCAAAAATGCTAAAGGGGATCTTAAACGTGTGGCAAGATTTTTTTACATACGTTCGTGCCAGGATTTTGGGTTAACAATCTCATCCATGGGATTTTGGGGAATGAAGCTTTGCTGTAAAACTGCACGGGAAAAATACCCCGAGCGGGCTTCAGGATCGATGGAAACTGCGCCGCAGATCGCTCAAACCACTTGGCTCCCCCCCTCCTGCCCCCATCATTGAAAATAAAATCAATGCTCTGAACTTTCGTATTTAAAGGGGGTTTTTCATACAAAAATAATAAAACGGAACACTTGGTGTGATTTGAAGCGGGTGACAACGACATCATTCAGTTTTTGATGTTTCAGTTTGCTCTGTTTTTTTTAATCTTTTTTTTTTTGGTAATTTTTTTCGTTTCAAGACCCAAAATTTTCGCTGCTTGCATTCAATGAAAAATGTTATGGTTAAGTTTTTTTGTTTTGGTTTGTTTTTATTAGATAATATTTCTTTTTTTAATGATGGTAAACTTTTCTTTAAATAGCTAACAGCATTTTTTTTTCCATCTGTGGGTGGGGTTTTTTTGGGGGGGGTATAGTGGTTGGGCGGGGATCGTTTTAATTTTTTTTTTCCAGACCTTTAAATTTCTTTTTTGTTTTTTCTTCTTCTTTGTTTCTTTTTTTTTTTTTTTTTCATTCCCTTTCTCTTTTTTTCTTCCTTTTATTCTTTTTCGCTTCCCCCCTTTCTAATTTTCCTTTTCCTTTTTTTCTTCTTTTCGAAAAACTTTTGTACTATCATTTTTTAAAAAACCCCCGGATTTCTTTTTCTCTCTGGGTCCCCCCTTTGTCGCTGTCGCCGTCTGTCTGCCATCTGTCGTCTGTCGTCGTTTCCCCTTCCTTCTACCTGTCTGTCTGTCAAACGTCTGCCTACCGCCCGTCTATTGTTTTCCCCTGCCTCCCCTACCTGTCTGTCTGTCTTCTGCTGCCTGCCTCTCTCCTCTCCCTCCCCCCCCCCTCCCTCCCTTGTGCTTTTGCACTGTTTTTCCCTTACCACATTACTAACTTCCTTTAGCCCAGGCAACTGCACGATCCTTTTTATTGATCAATCCCTGGCTTTTTTTCTTCATGACGTTGGAGGTGGGTTTTTTTTTTCTTCCCAGAAAGGGTGGCTTTGGAGAAGAGGTAAAGATATAAGGATTAAAGAAAATTTTGAGATTGGGCCGGGTTTTGGGGTTTTTTGTGTTGTGTGTGTTTTTGTGTGTGTGCGTATGTTGCGCGCGCGTGTCCGTGTGTGTGTGTATGCGCAAATGTGTATGCGTGTTTGGGGGTGAGTTTTACCCCGCGGGGTGCTGCTGAGTTTTTTTTGTGTTTTTGGTGTGTGTTGGTGTATTGTGTACCCCGTACACCGTCGTGTGTACGTGTGTTTTTTAAATTGGGTGAGGGAATTTTCCCCTAGACCGACTAATGTTAGAACAACTGTTACTATATTTCTCTTTTGTGGCTAAAAGCGCAAATACTTTTTTGTGACAATTTTTTCGCTAAAAATAAATAAAGATCCGGTTTTGTTTGCATTTTTTGTTTGTTTGTTTCTAATCATTTGTGTTTGTTGGGCCCTCCTCAGCGTAACACCCGGGAAGACCACCCAGAATGACACTCACTCAGTATTGGGTTTGGAAAGAAATTATAAGATTTAAGCACAATTTGATAAAACGTTTTCGTGTCTTGGGGTTTCAACTAGCTTTTTATGTATAGCCATACTAAGATTTTGGGGGAGTTGGTCCTCATTAATAGGAGAGAGGTTGTGTACAAATAGGTGTTTTGGATAAAGAAAATGTTACTTTAATCATGACCAAAACTAACATCCAAGAGGCATTAGCGCTTTGTTTTCACAAAAAACGGGAAAAATTGTTGATCGGGCCCCAGTTGTATGACTTATGGCTTAAAGTAGAAAAAATTTTTGGGGGAGCTTTTTTCTAAATTTAAAGTCTATTAAATTTGCCTGCTTAGAACTTTTAACCAATTTAAAACTTATCATTGCCTTATTTGAGTGTTCTGTTACTTTTTTCCTTAAAGTTAAGTCAAGTAACTTTTTTTTCTTTTTTGGTTTATGAAAAACCTCAAATTTGCTATTTCAATATTTTGCTCAGTGTATAACTGCAAGCAGGAACTCTCAGAATAATTGCTCCTGGTTAGACGCTCTATGTTTAAACAAAATGGAGTTCATTTTTTCTGAAAATTCAACCCGAAGAACAGAGTAGAACTGCCTGGCTGAATAGGTCTTTGTTTCTTTTGGGTTTATTTCTTGCTAGTGAAAATAATAGCAACATCAGGCACACAAGCAATCAGCACAGGGCAAAGGACACAGCACTCTCCCCAGAAACAACTAGAAAAGCAAGCTCACAAGAAAAAGCATCCCATCCCCAACATGACACATTTTACCATGTAAAAACTGATAAATAGTGACATTTTGTTTAACGCTTTTAAAAAAGGACTAAGAGAAATGAAAATGCTATTTTAAAATCCGAACCATTCTTGTTTTCACGCTGTTTTTTAAATTGATGAATAGTAACTTTTTTGTTTAAAATGTCTTTCATGAAGCATATCAAAGAGGAATGAATTGCAAGTTTAAATCCGATAGCCATTCGGGTTTTATTTACTTGAAACAACTCCTCTCATGGGAAAATCACGTAGAAACGTGTAAAGTCTGTCAAATTCTATTGCGTGATTTTTTTTTTCATTTTTTGTGGGATTTGAGAGAGCCTTAGGGTTTGCTTCGCAATTGGTGTTTTTGTCAACGTGTACGGTTTTTTTCATTTTTTTTGGAAGAATCTGCAGGTAATTGACCATTTTTTGCACACTGATCAACAAGCATGAATCCCTTATTTTTGCCAGGTCTTCTTCTTCTTCTTTTTGCATTCTCCTTCTTTTTGTATTCTTCATCTTTTTTTGCATTCTTTTTTTTTTGCATTCTCTCTACGCATTCCCCTCTTCTTTGCTTTTCTTTTTCATCCGCATTCCTCTTTGCTTTTTTCTTTGAGTTTTTTTTTTTAATATCCCCTCCTTTCCCCAAACCCTTCCCCATCTCCCCCTTTTTCCCCCATCTTCTCTTTTTTCTTTATCTAAATACCTTTTCTTCACATTAACCCATCCTTTTTTTTTTTTACTTTTCCCTGGGGAGGGGAAAAAGGGGAAAAGACGAAAAATAAGTTTTTAAAAAAAAACCAGGGAAAGGCAAAAGAAGGAAAAAAAGGAAGAAAATCTGTCGTAAAAAGTACAAGTGCTAAACGGGGAGTGCCCGGGAAAAGGGAAGAGGGAGAAGGAGGGGGGGAGGAGGAGGGAGGAGGAAAAGTCAATCTCTGAAAAAACAGGATGTGGGGTGTTCCCTTTGCATCCTTTTCCAGAAAAACTCAGTGGGCAATGCTGCCCAGGGGAAGGAAAGGGGAAAGGGCATTTGTCCCCTCAAAAGCCGCAGCAGCAAGTTTTGAGCCCCCAACCTTCAAAATTTCCAGTCATGGCATGATCCAGGGGGTTACACCATATTTTCCCTCCCCCCCCCCCCCCCCCCCCCCCCCACACACACATACACACAACTTCTCTCTCTCTCAAAAAATTTCCCTTCCCCCCTCACCCCAAAGGGCCCCACAACCTTTTTCTGAAGGGTATTAAAGGAGCATAGTTGCATTTTAAAAGAAAATAAATGGAATTTTTTATTTTGTTTGCGGGGGGGAAAATTTCGGGGAAGTGTTAAATTTTAGGGAAATTATTTTTTGGAAATTTTTCCCCCAGTGCAAACCCCCCGGGGTAAAACATAAACCCCACGAGGGGCAACCCCAACCCAGGGGGGGGGGGCCGGCGTAGGAGGGCACCACCCAACCACAAAAATTAAAACCCCCAAAATTTTAATTCTATTAATTTTATATAAAAATATATTAAAAATAAAAATAAAAATAAAAATAATACAAAAAAAAAAAATAAAAACTTTTAAAACCCCCAAACCCCCCCCCAAAAACAAAAAAACCCCACACATAACCCCCAATCCCCCCCCAATTAAAAAAAATAAATTTCCCCCCCAACAACAAAAACCCCAATTTTCTCCCCAAACCCCAAAAACACCCCAAAAACCCCCCCCCCCAAACCCTTTTTCCCCCAACCCCCCAAAACCCCCCCCCCCAAAACTCCCCACCCCCCACCCCCCCCCCCCCCACCCCACAACACCCCACACACACACATTTCTCCCCTCCCACACCTTTTTTCCCCCTCAAAACCCACCCCAACATATCCCGAATGGTTTTTGATAGCATGGTTGCTGTTTGGGGTAAGGGGTGGATTTTTAAGCTTGCTTGGGGGTGGGTTTTCCTGGGGGGCGTTTTTTTAATGGGGCAGAATATGCAAAACTACCACATACATAATTATGCGCACGTGCCTACACATTTTCATTTCACAGACACACGACACACACATCCCCAACACACCATACTCTTTTTTTCCTGTCTGTCTGTTCCCGTTTGTCTGTCTGTCCCGTCTCTGTCTGTCTGGGCTACTGTCTGTCCCGCCCCTCTCTCTCTCTCCCCTCTCTCCTCCTCTCTCTCTGTCCCACCCTTTTGTTTTGGGCACCACAGGCCTCACACACATCACGAAGAGAGAGAGATTGCGTGTGGGACACCGCGTGTGTTTTGTGTGTCTATGTGTGTGTAAAAAAAGGAAGAAAAAATGAAACCTTAATAACATAGAGTGCCCCCCCTTGGGATGCCGGGGGCCTGCATATAAAAAGCCCCCCCACCTTCTTGAAACCCTGGGGTTAAAGAATTCCCTCTTTTTTATCCCCAACTTTGTTTTTTTCTTTGTTTTCCCGTTCTTCTTATCACATCCTTTTTGTCTATTTTTTTTTGCCTTTTTTTGGGCAATTTTTTCTTTTCCTTTTTTTTCCCGATATACAAAAAAAAATTATCCCCCCACGCGAAGGGCCCCGGAAAGCATGGGGCCCGGGTTTTTCAGGTCTTTTTGGGGAGGGCAACCCATTTTTCCGCTCAATGACAGACCCAAAAGTAGTTTTTATCTGAGCTTTCCCATGAAGAAAGGGAAGAATTGCAAAAAAAAAGAAAAAGAAGAAAAGAAAAAGAAAAAGAAGAAGAAGAAGAAGAAAGAAGAAGAAGAAAAATAGCACAAGGTATTCTTTTTTTAGACAATATCACACCTTTTAAAATCATCATGATAAAAGGGTTTTTTTCCTTTAAAAAAAATATGTTCCCACTCCCCCGGCATAAATTTTTTGTGTTGATGGTAAATGGCGTTTTATTTTTTACAAAGGGGCCCCCAGCATATAGTTCAACTGAAGAACTTTGGGGGGAAATCGGGGTCAGTACGGGTGTCAACTCAAGGGGGAAAAAAAACCCCCATTTTAAAAAGCCAAGCCCAAGGTAGATCTTCTTTCCCATTCTTCTTCATCTTCCTCTTCTTCTTTGCAAATTCCCCTTTTTAGAAAATTTTTCTTTGCAATTCTTGTTTGCAATTCTTTGTCTATGTAAATTTTTTCTTTTTTTCCCCCTTCTTCTTCTTCTCCTCACTTTTTTCTCTTCTTTTTCCCCTTCTTCTTCTTTTAAATTTTTTCTTTTTCTTTTTTTCCAAATTTTTACCCCTTCTCCCCTTTTTGTTGTTGTTGTTCTTCCCTTTTTCTTCTTTTTCCCTTTTTCTTCTCATTTTTTTTTTTTTCCCCTTCTTCTTCTTCCCGGGCTTCTTCTTCCCAGTCCTTTTTCTTCCCTTTTCTTCTTTTCTTTGCATTCTTTTTCTTCTTCTTTTTCTTCTTTTTCATTCTTCTTTTCATTCTTTTTAACCCCTCCTTTTTTAAAATTATTTCCCCTCCTTTTCCCCAAATCTGGTAAAGAACAGTGGAGTTGGGCCCTGGCCAGAAAGTGAAGACGACCGGGATCAAATAAAACAGGAATAGTAACAAACAAAAAAATAATGGTGGAATAAAAAACAAACTTCCAAGAAAACTGTCCGCCCAAAAATTAGCAAAAGCAAATGAAAGAAAAAAAAGGAGAGTGCACGTGTTTTCCCTTTATCTTTTTATAAAAAATTTATGGGGAAAAGTCGCGGTCAGTCAGAAGTATGGCCTGTTTTTCCTCGCCAACCACCAAAATTTTTTCCGACCCCCTAACAGACATCCTGTGCACGCCCTTTACGCACACACAGAGGAGGGGCTTTCCCCCCTATCTCCCCTCTCCACAAAAGGGTTTAAAACAACAGTTTCCGCCTGGAAAATTGGGGGGCACTAACACTGTCACGGATTTCCTTGCTGGTGTCCATGCTATATCAACATATGGGGGTTTTTTTTGTTGTTGAAATAAACCTTCTTTTCTCTCCTTTCCCCCCTCCCCTCTCCTCTCTCTCTCTCTCCTCTCTCCTCTCTCTCTCCTCCTCCTCTCTCCCCTCCTCTCTCCCTCTCTTTCTCTCTGACTCATTTCTGCACATCTCTTGTTTTTCTTCTTTTAAATTTTTTCTTTGCATTTTTTCTTTTTCTTTAATTTTTCTTTTTTTTTATTCTTCTTTATCTTTGCATTCTTCTTAGCTTTCTTGTTTTTGCATTTTCTTTTTTCCCCCTTTTATTTATTCTTCCTTGCATTCTTCTTCTGCACAATTCCTCACCAATCACTTTTTTTTTGTTTTTTGGTTTGTTTTTTTTAAATTTTTCCTCCTTTTTACAAACTTTTAATTGCAAAATTGGGGTGACTAGGCCAGAAAGTATTTTTAATGACCTAAGGTAACCAATAAAAAACGGATACAAATAACCATCTAAAAAGAACTGCCCCCCCCCCAAAAAAAAAAAAAAAAAATTTTTCAAAAAGTCCCACCCAAAAATGGGAAAGAAAAGGAAGAAAAAAAAACCGAGTGGGATGTTTCCTTTTTTCTTTCTAAAAACAGATTTTGGGGGAATTCGCAGGTCATCAGAATAATGGCTTGCTTTTTCTCAGCCAACACAAGATTTTTTTCCGACCCCCTAACAAAAGGCCCCCCCCCGTGCAGCCCTTTCACACACAAAAAGTGAGGTGGCTTTCCTGCTATTCTTCTCCTCTCCGGAAAATTTAACTCAAGTGTTTGGCGGAGAAAAAGGGCGCATCTAAACCTGTCATGGATTTTTCCCATGCTGGTGTCCATGCTATGAGTCAACATGATGGGGGTTTTTTGTTTTTGAAATAAACCTTCTCTTTTCTCTTTTTCCCCCCGTTTTTTTTCTTCCTTCCTTCCCCTCTCTTCCCCTCTCTCTCTCTTCTTCTGCTCTACTGTTTTTGTTTTTTTCCTTTTTTTTTTCTTTTTTCATTTTTTTTTTCCCTTTTATTTTTTTTTTGTATTCTTTTTTTTCTTTGCATTCTTCTTAGCTTTCTTTTCTTTGCATTTTCTTCTTCCCCCCTTTTTTTATTCTTCCCCTTTCATTCTTCTTTTGCACAATTTTCTACCAATCCTTTTTTGGGTTTTTGGGTTTTTTTTTTTCATTTTCCATCCTTCCCCCAAAATTTATTTAAACTTTTGGGGTGCTAGGGCCAGAAAATTTTTAATATCCTAAGTCCAAAAAAAGGAACAAATAACCATCTAAAAAATAACTGCCCCCCCCCCAAAAAAAAAAATTTTGCAAAAGTCCCACCCAAAAAGGGAAAAGAAAAGAAAAAAAAAATTAGATGCCGTTTCCTTTTCTTTTTATAAAACAATTTTGTGGGGAATGTCCAGTCTCAAAGTAATGGCCCGGTTTTTTCACCAACCAGCAAATTTGTTCCACCCCCAACAAAGGGCCTGTTACGCCCCTTTCAGCAACACAAGTGAGTGGCTTTCCTGCATATTCTTTTCCTCCCGGGAAAATGTTAACTCAAGTGTTTGGGGCTGGAGAATAGGGGCATCTTAATCACGTCACGGGTTTTCCCATGCGGGGCCAAACAGTCAAAAAGAAAGGGGATTTTTGTTGTTGAAAAAAACCTTCCCCTCCTCTCTCTTTTTCTCTCTCTCCCTTCCCTCTCTCTCTCTCTCCCAACTCTCCTCTCCTCCCTCTCTCTCTCTCTCTCTCTTCTCTCTTTCTCTCTCCTCTCTCTCTTGTCTTTCGTTCTCCTTGACTCTACCTCTGCACATCTTTTTGTTTTTGTTTAAATTTTTCCTTTTTGTATCTTCTCCTTCTTGCATTTTTCTCTCTGTATTTTCTTGTCTTTGCATTCTTCTTTCATCTTTTTTTAAATTCTTCTTTTCCTACTTCTTTGCATTTTTTTCTGCACAATTCCCTTTACCAATCCTTTTTTGTTTTTTTCTGTTTGTGTTTTTTGTTTTTTGCATTATTCCATCTTTCCACAATAACTTTATTGATGACAGTGGAGTGGCTATGTGCCGGAAAGAATTTATTTTTTTAATAATCAGCTGAGGTAACAAACAAAAACGGATACAAATAACCATCTAAAAGTAACTGTCCCCCCCAAAAAAAAACCCCAAATACTTATTGCAAAATGTCCCACCCAAAAATTGGGTAAAGAAAATGGAAGAAAAAATTGAGAGTGTGCGTGTTCCTTCATCTTTCTATAAAGCAGATTTAGTGGGCAATGTCGCAGGTCAGTCAGAAGTAATGGCCTGTGCTTCTCTCAGCCAAACCAGCAAGATTTGTTCCGACCCCCTAACAGTACTGGTCCTGTGCATGCCCTTACAGCACACACACAGTGACGGTGGCTTTCCTGCATATTCTTCTCCTCTCCTGCAAAGCATTAACTCAAGTGTTTGGGGCTGGAGAATAGGGGGTGACATCTAAATCACTGTCAGTGGATTTCCTGTGTTGGTGTTCATGCCTTGAGTTATAGTGTATGGGCTTTTTTGTTGAAATAATCTCTGTCTCTCTGTCTCAGTGTCAGTTCCTGACTCTGTCTCTGTCTATCTTGTTCTTGTCGTTGTTGTTCTTCCTGTTCTCTGTCTTCTTCTTTTTCTTTCCCCTTTGCATTCTTCTTTTTTCTTTGTCTCCACATCTTTTTCTTCTTTTTCTTCTTTTTCTTCTCTTCTTTTCTTCTTCTTCTTCTTCTTCTTCTTCTTTTTCTTCTTCTTCTTCCTCTTTTATTATTATTATTATTTATTTTGTTTTTCTTTTTTCTTCACAATTTTTGCATTGTTCTTCTTTGCCATTCCTTCTTTTTCATTTCATTCTTTTTTCTTCTTCTCTTCTTCTTCTTCTTCTTCTTCTTCTTCTTCTTCTTCTTCTTCTTCTTCCTTTTTTCATTCTTTTTCCTTCTGCATTCTTCCTCTTCTTTGCATTCCTCTTCTTTTTCTTCTTCTCTTCTTTTCTTCTTTTCCTTTCTTCTTTTTCTTCTTCTTCCCCTAACATGCCATGATTTCATGGGCTTTACAACGCGCGCACACCCCCACACCACACACACCACACACACACACCACAATGATGGTAGCTTTTCTGCACATTCTTCTCCATTCCTGCAAAGAGTTAGCAAGTGTTTTGGAGTTGGAGAATAGGGGCTGGCATCTCAATCAACGTCAGTAGATTTCCTGAGCTGGTGTCCTTGCTATGAGTCAACTTGATAGGGTATTTTTTTTTATTGAAATACACTCTGTCTTTGTCTCTGTCTTTCTCTGTCTGTCCGTGTGTGTGTGTGTGAGTGTGTGTGTGTGTGTGTGTGTGTGTGTGCGTGGTGTGTGTGTATGTGTGTGGTGCGTGTGTGTGTGTGTGTAGTGTGTGTGTGTGTGGTGTGTGGTGTGTGTGTGTGTGTGTGTGTTGGTGTGTGTTGTGTGTGTGGTGTGTGTTTTTTGAGAGTATGGTGTAGAAAGCCCTGAGTTTATCCATTTACTCTAAATAAACAGTTCGAGTTCCCCCTTCTCTCTCTCTCTCTCTCTCATCTCTCTCTTCTCTCTCCATCTCTCTCCTCTCTCTCTCTCTCTCTCTCGCTCCTCTCTCTCTAAAAAATGTGAACTGTCCTTCCATGTTTAGACTTTGTATACTTATGTCATCTACTAACGAACGCATTAATAAGCGACCAGCAGTTTATTTGTACAAAGCTTATAAGATAAGAAATACTGTCTGTAATTGAGGTATTATTCTTCTGTTCATAAATGTTTCCTATGAAACATGTTTTGGAATGTTGATTATATACGCACAACCCCTTCATGAGGGGCCAAGGCCTATAATGCATAAAACGTTCGCATTCGCACTTCTCTCTCTCTCTCCTCTCTCTCTCTCTCCTCTCTCAATCTCTCCCATCTTTTCTCTCTCCCCTCTTCTCTCTCCCTCTCTTCCCTTTTTCTTCTTCTTCTTCTCTTCTTCTTCTCTTTCTTCTTCTTCTTCTTTCCTTTTTCTTCTTCTCTCTTCTCTTCTTCTTCTTCTTCTTTCTTCTTCTTCTTCTCTTCTTCTTCTTCTTCTTCTTCTTTCTTCTTTCTTTCTTCTTCTTCTTCTTCTTCTTCTCCTTTTTTCTTCTTCTTCTTCTTTTTTTTCCCTCTTCTTCTTTTTTCTTCTTCTTTTTCTCTTCTTCTTCTCTTCTTCTTCTTCTTTCTTCTTCTTCTCTTCTTCTTTTTCTTCTTCTCTTCTTCTTTTTCTCTTCTTCTCTTCTTTCTTCTTCTTCTCTTTTTCCCTTTTTCTTCTTCTTCTTCTTCTTCTTCTTTTCCCTTTTTCTTCCTTCTTCTCCTTCTTCCTTTTTCCCCTTCTTCTTCTTCTTCCTTCTTCTTCTTCTTCTTCTACTTCTTCTTTCAAATATATTGCTTTGCTTGGTGTTAATACTTTTTTTTTCCTTTTTGAGGGCTGGATTAAAAAAGTCATGTACTTAATCTATTACCCTCTTTAAATAAAAAAGTCATATTTCGTATTTCCCTCTCTCCTCTCTCTCTCACTCTCTCTCTCTCTCTCACATCTCTCCTCTCTCTCTCTCTCCTCTCTCTCTCCTCCTTTCTCTCTCTCTTCTCTCTCCTCTTCTCTCTCTCTCTCTGTCTGATCTTTCTTCTTCTTCTTCTTCTTCTTCTTTTCTTCTCCTCTCCTCCTCCTTTTTTTCTTTTTTAGCTCCCTGAATGTTCTGGTCCCCCTTATTTCCCAATACCCTCCTTCATATATATGGAAAACTGCCATCGCTTAAAAAATGAAGAAAAGGCCCAAAAAAACAAATCCACAGAGTGAAAAGAAAGCATGTAAAAAAAAAATCTCAAGCCACTAAAAGGTAAAGAAAACCCAAGGACAAATTATTCTTCTGTGATATCAGAATGTAAGTGTTCCATCATCCTTTTGTTCAGTATATTGAATCAACAGTGCTGCAATAACAGCCCGAAAATAATCACACGTGGTTCTTTCGACTAAATTAAAACGAGTTGCCCCACCCCTTAATATTGTGCACTGTTACTTACAAACTGATTTTGTCTCTACCCTGTATTCCTCCCTCCTTCCATATGTTGATAAAACAGACCGTGTGAGGGCTACTCGTCTGTTCATTCAGTGTTTGTTTATTTATTCAATTATCTTGTCGTTCAATAGTTAATTATTTATACATCATTTTGTTTATCTCTTTATGTATTTTTATTGACCAAATGAAATGGAATAAAGTTGTTTGAGAAATGAATGTGTCAATTGCTTTTCCCCATGAAATGACTAAACTGTTTTGACTTGACTTGATTTGACAAAGCACTGATATGCTTTTTTACAATTCAGCCCGCATTTGTGTAAATTATTGTCATTTGTTTCAATTGGCACAAACTGGTGTAGCTACTCTTCTGAAAAAGCGGAACAGGCTTCAATGTGTGAATAAGATGTCTTACGAGCGCTGTTTTGTAGCTTCGGTTAATAGTCATATCCAGATGTGAAATGATGATAGTGTGTACATTGCTGATGGTGCGCGCTCTCTCTCTCTCTCTCCTCTCTCATCTCTCTCTCTCTCACATCTCTCTCTCTCACACTCATCTCTCTCTCCCTTCTCCTCGTCTCTCTCTCTCTCTCTCTCTCTCTCTCTCTCTCTCCTCCTCTCTCTTCATCTCCCTCTCTCTCCTCTCTCTGTCTCTATCTCTCTCACTCACTCGTACACACACACCCACAACACACACACACACACACACACACACACACACACACACACACACCACACACACACAACACATACACACAAATACACCCAACACAACCCAACACAATCTATACAAACCAATGCCAAAAATAACATCAAAAAAACACATACGCTGGTAAACAATATTTTGGAGGCTTAGGGAGATGGGAATAGAGATGAGATTTTACGTTTCTGCCGCACATCCTGTCCTCCCTCCAAATGATGATGAGCATGGTATGGAGGATATGGAGGGGGTGGGGGTGATGGAGGGGGGGTTATGGCCGCACTACGTCAATCAATGAAGGATGGCTTTCTGCTATCACTGCTGCTCGTCTTATGAGTCAGCAAATATATCTGGGAGAAAATTAGAATTACCTCCGTCTCTGTGTGTCCGCCGCTTTCTTCTTCTGTGTGTGTGTGTGTGTGTGGTGTGTGTGTCGTGTGTGTGTTGTGTGGTGTGTGTGTGGTGTGTGTGTGTGTGTGTGTGTGTGTGTGTGGTGTTTTGTTGTGTGTGTGTGTGTGTGCGTGTGTGTGTGTGTGTGTGTGTGCTGTGTGTGCGTGTTGTGTGTGTGTGTGTGTGTTTGTGTTGTGCGTGTTATGTGTTTGTCTGTGTGGTGTGTGTCGTGTACGAACACACTTGCACGATGAACAGTAAACACTATTTCATAAAAGCAATATTGTTTTAAATCTTTTCTTCTTCTCTTCTTCTTCTTCTTCTTCTCTCTTTCTTCTTCTTCTTCTTCTTCTTCCTTCTTCTCTTCTTCTTCTTCTTCTCTTCTTCTCTCTCTGTCTCTTCCCCTCCCCCCACCCTCTCTCTCTCTCTCTCCTCCATCTCTCTCTCCTCCATCTCTCTCTCCTCTCTCTTCTGCTCTCATCCTCTCTCTCTCTCTCTCTCTCTCGTGCGCAAACAGGAACAATGGTATTACAATGGTATTAGGTTAGAAGTTGTGAATCAGTATTGCTATCTAGGTTTTAGTTTTACAACAAAGATGAGCTGTAAGTTGGTACAGAACATTTAGTCACTAAAGGAAAGAAGGCAGTGGTTCAGTTGAACAAAGTCTTTCATAGGTATAAAGAAATGAACGTTAGTACTTTTTTCAAGATTTTCGACACTAAGATTCAGCCAATGTTGTTGTATTCATCGGAAATATGGGAACAAACAGACTAGAGCATATTGAGAAAATTCATTTGATGGCATGCAAAAGATTTTTAGGAGTACCTGTAAGAACACCTAATAAGATGGTTTTATGGCGATTTAGGCAGATATCCACTTTATGTTAACTCCAGTACAAGCACCATCAAGTCTTGGTTCAAACTATTGCAAAAGGATCAAAGTAGAATACCATATCAAGCTTACTGCATGCAGTTAGAGCTAGACCAGCAGTGGTAAATATTGCGGATTTCAAAAAAAGAGAAATTTTGTGTGAAACAGGTTTAACATTGTTTTGGATGCAGCACAGTGTCGGGATGTAAAAGTTTTCTTAGGTATGTTTAAACAAAGATTAGTAGATATGTTTATTCAAGAATGGGATGGGACTCTACGAGATAAAGAGAGGTAATGATGTGTATAGATCGTTTAAGAGTATTTTTGTAAAAGAGCAGTATTTAAACTCTATAGAGATGTCTACTGCTTTCGTGTAGCAATTACACAAGCAAGATTTAATGTTTTAACCTCTTAACAATAATGTTTACAGATATAGTGATAATATCCAAGATAAATTATGTCCATTTTTAAAACGAAAATTGAAAATGAAGCCCACTTTCTATTGGAATGTTACATGTACTCAAACCTAAGAGAAAAGTTTTTTAAAGCAAATGTATCAATGTACCATTGCCAGATATGTTCAAAGTAAGAAATGATGAGTACAAACATAGTTTGTCTAGATACATTTTTCATTCTATTAACAAAAGGAATACAATGTTGGCTCAAATACTTAATGAAAAACTGCTACGTTTGATATACTCAATATGGATGATTTTCCTTAGATAGCATCTTCTTTCTATGATTGGTTATGGTTAATTTAAGGTTTATAATCAAGAAATAGAATGAATGATGTTTTTCTTCTTTAATCAGTCATAAATTGTTACTGACATAATCTTTTTGCACGATTCGGCTATGTATATGTTTGTGTTTTTCTTCTTTAATCAGTCATAAATCATTATTTGTTTGTGCATTTGCTTTGCCAATGAGATGAATGAACCCATTGTTCCATCCCAAGTCCAACAAATGTATTGTGGTCCAAGGCCAATGTACATTAAATCATTTCAGAGTTCAGAGTTCTCTCTGTGCGCGCGTGCGTGCGCGGGTAGTGGAGGAAGCTGGTTGCAAAATCTTCATTGGTGCCCCCGCGGTCCATGAGACTACGAAATAGGAGAAGGTGGTGAAGGTGGTGTGTATATACACGAAGGGAACAAGGCATTGTCGGGTCTGCACTTGAAGTAGACCTGGGAGATCGTAAAAATCTCCACCCTTAATTCACCAGACGCTGCCGAGACTCGAACCCACGACTTAATGAACACACGGGATTGGAGTCGAACGGTTAAAAACCACTCGACTTTTAGCGCCCGTCATATAATACAAAACACAAAAGAGAAGCAAGAAAGACTTTAACGAAATCTGATCATAAGCTGTTCCAATAATCAATAGAATGTCATCACTGGGATTGAACCCATCCCCACCCCCACCCCCTCAGACTAGTTTGATCAGATGTCTTACAGTTTACCCACCTGGCCCCTGTACCCAACCGTCTTCTCGTGGTGGCTTTATGTGCAAGCAGACTCTCTCCCCGCGGCCATACATTTGCTCTCACACGGAAATCAGCATCGTAAATAATCCAATTATTGCGGAAGACTTGACCACATGCTCGTATTCCTCCATCTTTCTTTTTTACTTCAATTTTTTTTCAATTTTATTTGCGTCTGAGATGGGCTAGATAAAAAAAAAAATAAGGAAAAAAACTGACATTTATTTGTTTTTTTTTCTCTTTCTCTCCTCTCTCTCTCATTACATTTTCTCTTTACTCGTTTTATTTTTTTCTTCTTCCCAGAGTATTTTTTCTGTTATCTTTTTTTCTTATATTTTTTTCGAGTTCTAATGTCTCTGCGGGTCTATTTTGGCGGTTGGGATGAGGTTTAGCTGGATAGTACTCTGCTTCTGTGCTTTTTTTATGTCTTTATTTTGCTTCCCGCTGCTGTTGTTGTCCCTATGCTTTACAATTTTGTGAATAGAAACAGAAAATGTACGTCGTTAAAGGTTAAACAATTAAGCACGATTTGTATTTAGACATTGTAATTTATGAAATTGTTTTGATACACAAAAATGAATGGCTGCTCGTGATAAGATTTGTGTTCTAGAAAAATATAGCTAAAGGCTAACATCAAAGGTGATATTAACTCTCTATGTCTGTGAGTGTGTGTGTGTTTGTGTGTGTGTGTTTGTGTTGTGTGTGTGATAAAACTGAATTATAAAACGTTATAACACCTCTAATGTATGCAGCATGCATGTAAGTATGTATGTATTATTTTGTAATGTTGTATGTATGTAAGGTATGTATGTATGCATGTATGTATATATGTATGCATGTATGCATATATGTGTATATGTATATATGTATGTATGTATGTATGTATGTATGTATGTATGTATGTATGTATGTATGTATGTATGTATGTATGTATGTATGTATGTATGTATGCATGTATGTATGTATGTATGTATGAATGTATGCATGTATGTATGAATGTATATAGAGAGAATCGCTATAACCAATAGACTACCCCGCATCTGAGCGGCGTTTAGGTACTGGGACTCATAAAAACGCCTTATACAATCTACTTTAAATCATTTTGGAATGATATATAAGATTTTAGACTTACAGGGCTAGCTGTGTGGCTTTACCTTTCTTAGATAGAATCATATACATGTATGTATATATATATATATATATATATATATATATATATATATATATATATATATATATATATATATATATATATATTTGGTCAGCTAAAAGCTTGCCCTTTTCTGAGCAGACATGATGTTAAGAATATACATATTCTATGCAATTCAAAACCCGGAGAGATAAAAGCCTTAGTTCCTTGTGTGCCCTCAGCAAGCTCCACCAAACTAATATGAAAGAAGCACAAAAAAAAGAGG
>CM054154.1:30220978-30225978 GCA_028751875.1 Rapana venosa
TTTCTTCAGGATTGGGACTACAATCGACTGCCTCCAGATTTTAGGAAGAGCGCCATTTATCCAACAGTTCTGGAAAAATGAAAAGAGTAGCCTTTTCCATTTTAAAGGCATATGAGCCAGCATTTGATAAGATATACCATCAGCACCAACAGCCGTCTTGTTATGTGTAAATGAATCTAAAGTTTCACTAAATTCATCATATTGAATGGGGGCATTTAAATAATCAGCATTATAAGCTGACAATTTGTTTGATTTATTTGCTTTTTCTAATTCGATATTTGATTGTATTCTTACTGATGAACTATGGTATGTATGTGTGTGTATGTATGTATGCATATATATATATATATATATATATATATATATATATATATTATATATATATATATATATATATATATATATATATATACACAATAGAAGGTTTTCATCCATTTTAGTTCAGAGCTGTGTTTTAATTTCGGTTTTAACTATGTGGCGTTTTTATGTTTATACTCAGAGAAGTTTATGCTCTTTTTTGGTTTTAGTTTTTATAACATCAAGATTAAAAACATTTGCAAAGATCAGCTTTTTCTGTTATATTTGGGGCTTTTTAAATGGCTAACTTTTTATCCAAGATTTGGACAGTGTTTTAAAACGAAAATCAGTGGGAACGGATAACAATTTTTTTTATTAAAACGCATGCATACTGGTGTTGTGGTTAGACATCATCTCTGATGTCGGAATGCGGCACCTTCACAGTGGGCAAGAAAGGGTCTGTATGCAAAAATCTCACTATCTGGTGAACCTCGAAACTCTAGCCAGGGAACAATAGGGAAAAAAAACCCAGCCGTTTAACAATTTAAGGTAAAGGTGTCCCATAACCAATGTGGTCGTAGGTGAGCGAGGCGTCAGAGACCTCAGCTTCTCTAGGGGCCAGCATATTGAGGACGGCGTCCATCTCTTCTCCCTCGCTGCTTTACCTTCCCTGACCCTAAAGAGGGCAGGTACCCATTTACAGCTGGGTGAACTGGGGGACTGTACTGAAGCCAAGGCACGCAAACGGTCACCCATCCAAGTGGTAACCACGCTCGACGCTGCTTAACTTGGCTGGGGGAAAGCGAGTGCTCCGACCACTGAGCTATCCCATCCCCTACCTCTAAACCACAAATCCACCATTTTTTGACTATCGATCTTTTTATGAATTTTTTTTTAAATCCCCGATGACTTTCCAGAAAGTATGAAGTACGTGCAACAACAACAAAAATAATTTTTTAAAGGAAAACTAAAAGTTAAAGTAAAAACGTCAAACACCAACTACCCAGAAGAAAGGGTTCAAGGGAAGCAACCCCCTGATGGCCTAAACGTGTAACTGAAAGTGTCATAGTTGTCTCCAAGGCGGATTATATATATATATATATATATATATATATATATATATATTATATATATATTATATATATTATATATATATATTATATATATATTATATACACGATACACTGTGCATGCGTTCTGTACATTTTGTCATTAGTTCCTACCAGCACACAATGGCCTACTCTTCCGAAAAACAGAACGGGGTTTAACGTGTGCTTTGTGTTGTTTTCGTTCCTCGGCTACACTCCTGAGGGTCAGACCAATGGTCAGAGTTTACGTATGCGACCATGTTTGCCCACCATTAAGGTAGCCCCCATTCTGACTTCGGAGATGGTTGTTTCTTTTTTTTTGCGTGGATCGGTGGTCAAGAGGTAACGCGCCTGTCTAGAAAGCGAAAAGTCCGGGTCTGAAGTGTGCGGCGGTTCGTACCCCGTTTGGACCGGAAATTTTTCCCCCATCCATTAGACCATGAGTGGTGGTCTGGGCGCTAGTCTTTCGGATGAGACGATAAACCGAGGTCCCGTGTGTTACACGTAATTATTTAGCGCACGTAAAAAAACCCCACGGCAACAAAAGAGTTGTCCCTGGCAAAATTCTTAGAAAAAAGCCACTCTGATAGGGAAACAAATACAGCTGCAGAAAGAAAAAAAAAGGGTGAAAGGGTGGCGCAGCGCTAAGTGGCGACGCGTTCTCCCGCTCTCCCCGGGGAGAGCAGCCCGAATTTCACGGAGAGAAATCTACCGTGACTTAAAGTAGTATGAAATAAAATCTGAGCGCTTTGATTTGTTGCTTTACAAGATTCAGCACTATATAAATTCCATACATTATTATTATTATTATTATTATTATTATTATTATTATTATTATTATTCTTTTTTCAATCCTGGCGTTTTAATCCGTATACATCTGCACGATTCTAACGGGAGAATGAACATTTGACAAAGTGATGGTTGACCCCGTGCTGGGCGGCAAGGTTATACACATGGTTGGATGTTTGTTCTTTCATTGCACGATTTTTATCTGCATCATAATAATAATAATAAGAAGAAGAAGAAGAAGAAAGAAGAAGAAGAAGAAGAAGAAGAAGAAGAAGAAGAATAAGAATAATAATAATAAGAATAATGTATGGAATTTATATAGCGCTGAATCTTGTAAAGCAACAAATCAAAAGCGCTCAGG
The DNA here is from genome assembly GCA_028751875.1 of Rapana venosa. Lineage (NCBI taxonomy): Eukaryota > Metazoa > Mollusca > Gastropoda > Neogastropoda > Muricidae > Rapana > Rapana venosa. The sequence continues at coordinate 30,223,514 of CM054154.1, forward strand.
TGATTTTTTGTTTGTTTGTTTGTTTTTTTGGCGTGTGTATGCGGTTTTTAAAATTTTGTCATCTGTTCCCACCCGCACACAATGGCCTACGCTTTCGAACAGCGGAACAGGATTTAACGTGTGCGCAAGATGTTCTGCATGGGTTCGCACACGGGGGCCTCGGTTTATAGTCTCATCCGAAGGACTTTGACATTCAGTTCGCTTTTTTTTGTCAAACTGGGAAAAAAGGGCGAGGCTGGGAATCGAACCCACAACCTCACGGTTTACTTGTTAGCAGGCGAACGTCTTAACCATCCTGCCACCTTCCTTCTACATACAATAATATAGTGTGTAGTCAGGTCAGGGGGTTTCTCCTGCTACTGGTAGCCATGTAAACCTGTACTACCTGTTCCATGTAGGGGAGCCAACCCCGACCCAATTAGCAGTCGGGAGATTTCATCTATATTTTTTATTTTTTTCATTTATTTATACCACTTTAAGTCACGCAGACTTCTCTGCGTGAAATTCGGGCTGCTCTCCCCGGGGAGAGCACGTCGCCACAAGAGCAGCGCCACCCATTTTTTTCTTTTTTACCTGGAGAGGGACGGGCTCCACCTGGCTGTGTTGGGTTTGTGACTGATGCCTGAGAAGATCACACTGACACAGTCAGTGTTGGGGGGCGGACAATCACCAACCTCAGGTTTGCCGATGACATCGACGGACTGGCAGGAAACGAACAGGAACTAGCCAACCTAGTGTACCACCTGGATGAAACATCCTCCAGATATGGCATGGAGATCAGTGCCGAGAAGACAAAACTCATGACAAACAGTGCCCAGCCAATCACTACCAAGATCAAAGTCAGTGGAAAAGAACTTGAGGTTGTAGATCACTTCAAGTACCTTGGAGCTATTATTAGTGAAGACGGTTCAAAGACCGCAATCCTCACAAGAGCTGCACAAACAATAGCAGCAATGGCAAAGCTCAAGACTATCTGGAAAGACCGAAACATCTCTCTCAGGACCAAGGTCAGGCCACTGCATGCATTGGTCATCTCCACATACCTGTATGCATGCGATTCATGGACATTGAATGCAGATCTACAAAGGAAGATCCAGGCTTTGGAGATGAGATCCCTCAGAAGACTCCTTGGCATTTCATTCACGGACCACATCACCAACGAAGAAGTCCGACAAACCATCACCCAACAAGTAAAGCACTACGAAGACCTGCTGACCACAGTCAAGAAAAGGAAGCTCAGATGGTACGGACATGTGACTAGATCAGGTGGGCTCTCTAAAACCATACTGCAGGAACAGTGCAGGGGAAGAGAAGGCGAGGCAGACAGAGGAAGAAATGGGCAGACAACATCACTGAATGGACAGGGAAGAGCTTCTCCACAACCGCCGCAAATGGAGCCAACTGGTGCAACGTTCGTCACTGCAGTGCCCCTACGACTCCGGAGGGGGTTACGGGAGCAGATGAGGTAAGATGAATACAGTTTGAAACCCTAATGTGCTTCAACTTTAATTTGTATTCCTGACAATAAAAATATCTTTGGTTTTTTATTTGATAGTTTTCAAAGATGTTTCAAATTTGAGACTTTTTCAAAACTATGATAACCAAATTTTATTTTTTAAAATCTTCTCTATTTTTAAAATGTGGAAAACAAAACTTTTCTCCTGCCAATGACAAGATTCATAAAACATTTTCCCATGTAAGAGTGTCGGGGGGGGGGGGGGGGGGATCTGTCAGTATAAACAGCATCCCCACCTTCTGAAAATTCGGTGCTAGGATCTCCCTCTTTTCTATCCCTCTCTTTGCTTCTGCCTTCTTCATTTTCTTCTTGTAACCTCCTTCCAGTCTTTTTTCTGCTTTCATGGTCCGTCTTCCTGCCTTTTTTTCCTCCAGAAAGACTTCAAACATAACAATTCTCTCCCATGCCAAACTTCAATAGAATTCGGCAATACGTCAGTTCCTTTGTCCAACTCTGTGAAGTATTTAGGAGTAGTTCTTGACAACACACTCTCTATGAAAAAATTCATCACTCAGACCTGCCAGTCTTGCTACTATCAATTACGGCGCATAAGCGCGATTCGCAAGTATCTGTCCACTGATGCAACTTCCAAGCTTGTCACATCTCTCATTCTTTCACGTTTAGACTACTGTAATTCTCTTTTGGCTGGCCTACCACATCATCTATCCACCCCTCTTCAACGCATACAAAACATGCAGCTCGACTGGTCTAAGAAAGAAAAAAATCTAACACATCACTCCTCTTCTGCGATCTCTTCACTGGCTGCCTGTCTCACAAAGACTGGAGTATAAAATCAATATCCTCTGTTTCAAAAGTCTCCACAAATCTGCACCCTCTTTTCTCTGTAACTGTCTTCATCTGTTTCACCCATCCCGTTCCCTTCGTTAAACCGCAGATACTTTGTGCTTTCGAAACCCAATTCAAACAAACCACTGTTGGCCGTCGCTCC
>CM054154.1:30230978-30282954 GCA_028751875.1 Rapana venosa
TGCCAGCAGTACATCAACATTTTGTAGCAGCTTTTAACAATTATTTTGTTCATTAGAATCTTACATTCCTGCTCACAAACCTGCACTGCTATTATGGAGCCTTGTCAAGCAGCTATGATAAGGGGTGAGAGGAAGGAGTTGGCCGTGGTTTGGGTATAGGATTCGGGATATATAGTTATATGATATACACTGAGGACAAGGAATTAATATGTCATCTGTCGTCCATTTGAAAGGCTGTTTATCTATAGAGTTAACGTTGATGCCTCACAAAACTATACATCAGCTTCACATATCACAGAAGCAGCTTTGGCACAGTGGTTAGTGGCTTTGATTTCTAGTTTGAACATCATGTTCGAATCCCATACGATTCACAGGGGGGGGGGGGGGGGGGGGGGTAGACCCTGGCCAACTTCTGCCTAGGGTGAGTTTGCTCTGAGGTTAATGACAAGCCTGCACTTCACACTTTGTGAGCATCACCTATTTTATGGATGCAAGTTTGTGAGTTGTTTCAATTCCTTGACCAACACTGTATTAATTATCTCTTCAGTCTTGTGGATAAAAGTTTTGTGTTTTTTTCAATGATAGCAGCGTAGAAATGAGTGGCGTCCAGATGTCTCAAAGCTTGTACACTTTCATAGCATCATCATGACATCATCCTTATCTCCATCATAATGCAATAAAAGAAAAATAGTCTCTGGTTTGAGTCGGGGGTCTTTGGGTTGCCCTGGTCTCATAGGGACCTCAGTTCCAGTTTCATGCACACCTCCAGGCAGTGGTGACTTTGTGCCAAAGCCTCCAGGTCTGGTGATTCCTGGGAGGTGGTTGTTACAGGGATGTTGTGATGATTGCTTCTACAGGCTGGTGCCTGACTCAGTCTGGCTCAGCGACTAGGCAAAACTTGTATCTGGATTTATACACCACTTTAAGTCACGGCAGATTTCTCTGCATGAACTTCGGGCTGCTCTTCCCAGGGAGAACGCGTCCCCACAAGAGCAGCGCCACCTATTACTTTGTTTTTCTCTTCCTGTCTGCATGCTTATTTGTATCCCTATCAAAGGGGCTTTTTCTTCTACAGGACTTTGTTGCCAGGGGACAACTGTCCTATTGCCATGGGTTCTTTTATGTGCGCTGAATGTGTGCTACGCACGGGACCTCGGTTTATCGTTTCATCTGAAAGACTAGAACCTATACCACCACTCATGGTCAGTGAATGGGGTGGGGGAGGGGTGTGGGAGGGAATGTTGGGCACACACAGGGGATAGCATCTGGACTTTTCGCTTTCTAGGCAAGTGGGTTACCTCTAGACCCTCATCCACTGTCGCCAGCAGGGGTGGGGGGGAGGGGCTTAGTAGGTGGTGCACTGTGTATATTGAATCATAACAGAAAACCACTGCACACCGACCAAAGCGACCCAGGCAGCAGTGCAGGGCCATTCTGGTGGGTGGCCGCTCAGTGGCCAAACATGGATAAAGATGATCCCTGTGATCTTCTGGCCTGAGGATACGACACCACAGGCCTGGGTATGGCTGGGGGTGGGGAGGCGGATATGAGCGGAGTGGGTACAGCGGGACAGGCAGGATGTAGAACGTAAGGCAGCAAAAACTCACAACATACAAAACAATATTCTTGTGAATGCGACTGACCCTTCTTCATTCTGAAAAGCGTCTCGCTGTAAGGTACCACAGCAGGTGAAGCTTCAATCACCGCCGGGACCTCTGATGAAGGCTCATCAGGAGCCGAAACTCCAGTCAGGTCAGGCCAAAGGCATGGCTCTTACTCAAGAACAATCTGACAACCCGGGTTCGATTCCCGTTCGAGGGGATATTTTCCCCTGGAGTTAACATCAGTGCAGACTCACTCTCCCCAAAAGTCCTTCGGATGAGATTATAAACCGAGGCCCGTGTGCGATACGCACGCAGAACATCTTGCGCACACGTTAAATCTGTTCGCTTTTCGTAAGAGTAGGCCATTGTGTGCAGGTGGGAAACGATGACAGAATTTTCAAAAACCGCATTATACACGATGTAAAAAAGCACATAGGTGTTTATTCCATTATCTTCGATATAAAAGAATAAAATATAAGTATAAAATAAAAATAAAAAAATTAAATGCCTAAAATGCTGTTATTGGAAGATTTTCTTTTCTAGAGTGTTTTTTTTATTGATCTTTGACAATCATTTTCAAATGATTGAGAAATTGTAAGTGGTTCCCTACACGTATTTTTCCTCCACTGCATTTAAAACATACAAAACAAAATAAAAACACCCCTTACCTCCTCCCCCCTTCCCCTCTTCCAAAAAAAACCCCTGTACATAATATGTTCTACGTACACTTGGCGAAGAATCCATGTTTCAACAACAACAACAAAATGGTTATGATTATGTATAATAATAATGATAATGATAATATAATGTTGTTTATCATTATTGTTGTCATCATCATTATTATCACCCTTGATATTTTCATTATTATCATTGTTATATAACCATAAATCGTCGTCATCATCACTAGTAGTAGTAGTAGTAGTAGTAGTAGTAGTAGTAGTAGTAGTAGTAGTAGCGTCATCATTGTTTTCGTCGTCGTCGTATTTGTTGTTGTTGTTGTTATTATTATTATCATGATTATTACCATCATTGCTTTTTATTATCATTACTATTATCATTAGTGGTGTGATGATGGTGAGATTGTTATATCTAAAAACTTCAACTTAATTCATAATTCTAAAGCAATAAAGACTTTATTTATTTAAACTGGTATTTTCATATTGTAATATTTAAAACCTCTTTTAAACGTTATTCTAAAGCAGTCAAATGAGATGGGTGTTAAAGCATTACAATGATTGAATGTTCAAATTAACTACTGTTGCAGTGTGCGTGCGTGGGTGCGTGCGTGCGTGTGTGTGTGTGTGTGTGTGTGTGTGTGTGTGTGTGTGTGTGTGTGTGTGTGTGTGTGTGTGTATGTGTGTGTGTGTGTGTGTGTGCGTGTGCGTGCGTGGGTGCGTGCGTGCGTGCGTGTGTGTGTGTGTGTGTTGTGCGTGCGTGTGTGTGTGTATGTGTGTGTGTGCGCGCCCCGCGTGTGTGTGTGTGTGTGTGTTTTGGTGTGTGTGTGTGTGTGTGTGTGTGTGTGTGTGGTGTGTGTGTGTGTGTGTGTGTGTGTGTGTGTGTGTGTGTGTGTGTGTGAAGTTTATAAACAAGCTCCAAAAGCAATGTGTTCTGAATAAATGAATGAATTAACAATTTTGATGAGGATTTGATACAGATCTTAGGCGGAGTCAATGTCTGCCCTTGGAAGTGTAAGCCTTCACCAAAATTTTCACTTATCCAGTAGTCTTGTAGAAATTTAGGACACCATTGAAGATTTTGCAACCAGCTTCCTCCACTCCCCGTAGTCCTCGCTTTCCGTAGCAAATCGTTCCACTCAAGGCCAGTCCACTCAGAAGTTGTCTTCCCATCGTTTTCCCTGTCTGCCTCTTCGTCTCCTCCTTGTACTGTTCTGTAGGACAGTCTTGGCAGTCCAGTTGTTCGTGTGACGTGCCCGTGCCCGTGCGCCTTCAGTTTGTGTCTTTTCACTGAAGTCAGGAGCTGTTCATACGGTCCGATGGCGTTTTTTATTCTCGTTTTCATTTCCTCGTTAGTGATGTAATCTCTGTATGAGATACCAAAAGTTTGCAAAAGCACCTCATCTCCATGCATGTATCCTTCTTTCAATGTCTGCTGTTATGGTCCACGTTTCATATGCGTTATAGAAATAAGGCATGACCCGGGAATGCATCAGCTGATCTGGAAGCTGATGGCATTGTTCTTGTTGTTCCAGAGGACTTTCAGTTTGGTCATTGCAGCTGTGATCAGGGCTGTCCTGTAGAGAATTAATGTTAAGTTTTTGATTATTCATCCGATACTATAGCTCCCGGATATTTAAAGCTATGGACAGTCTCGGATTTTCTTGCTGTCTATAAATACTGTCCACTGCTGGATGCCACTGGCATCTATTTGTCATCAACTGGGTTTTCCCTGCAATGAATCTGCATGCCATATGCCAAAGAGACTTCATCATGAATAAAATATGGTACACGTCGCAATCTTAAGGCTTTAGACATTCAAACATTTCTTACAGCTACGGTAACGGCTTTTCAAAACCTCTGACCACACTTGACCTCTCTGACTACTTAACATTATTCTCCGCCAATTGGCTAGACAAGCTTGCACCTGCTTCAGACCCTCTCCTGCCTGAACCATGACCTGTCCGCCTTTGGTATACCCAAGGACATCTTGATAGCGAAGCGCAAACGCCGGCAACTAGACCGGCAGATGTAGTAGCGGAGCCAAAACCTCCGAAATCAACAACAGCTTTTCCAAAAACAAATAAGTCAAACACTTTATCCATTCTGCAAGACAGACTACTATCTTCCCATGTTTCTTGCGCTACATCCATTAAAATCTCTTTTTCCCTACTCCAAATCTCCTTGGCGTTCTGCAAAAAAAAACCCTGCCTAAACACCCGCATTCCTCATCTGATACTTCCACCCATCTTTTCTTCCTTCTTTTTCAGACAAAGCGGTAATAATATATGGAATTTATCTAGCGCTGATTCTTGTAAAAAAAAAAACAATCAATATCAAAGCGCTTGCTCTCAATCTGTACAGGCCATGCAACTCTCTTAACATATATGACCCACAGATTTCAAATCCATGCGCGCGCCGTATGCACGCACGCACGCACACCAACACGCACACGCACGCACACACACACACCACACACACACACACACTCGGAACAACACTAGAAGTGAAAGATGCTGTTGAAAATTAGACAGATATGTGGGTCGGGGACAAACAGGGAAAGGGAAGGGAGAAGGAGGGGGAGGAGGGAAGAAGGAAAAAGGGAAAGAGAAGGAGGGGAGGGGGAGAGGGAGGAGGAAGGGAATATGAGGGGAGGAGGGGAGGAAGGAAAGAGGGAAAATGAAGGGGAGGGAGGGGGAAAGGAGGGAGGAACGGGGCGGGAGAGAAGTGGAAAGGGGGGGGGAAGGCGGGGGGGGGAGGAGGAAAGAAAGGAGGGATGGAAAGAGGAAGCGGGGGAACGGAAAGAAGGCGGGGAAGGGAGGGAGAGGAGAGGAAATGGGGGGAGGGAAGAGGAAAGGAGGAGAAAATTGGGAGAGGGGAGGGAGGGGGGGGGGGAGGGGAGCGGGGAGAGGGAGGAGAGGGAGGGAAAGGGAGAAACGGGAGGGGGGAAAGGCAGGGAGGAGGGAGGGGGGAGGGGGAAAGGGAGGAGGAAACGGGGGAGAGAGGAAAGTGGAGGAAAGGGAGGGGGAGGGAGGGGAGGGAAAAGTGGAAGGGGGGGGGAAAGGGGAAAATGGGAGGAAATGGGAGGGGAGGAAAGGAAAGGCAGGGGGGGGGAGGGGGGGAAATGGAGGAGGGGAGTGGAAAGGAGGGGGGAGGGAGGGAGGGATGAAGGGAGGGAGGGGGGATGAGGAAAGGAGGAGGGAGAAAGAAAGAAGTACGAAGAAGGGATGGAGGGGAAAGGGGGTAAGGAGGAAGGAGGGGGGGTGGGAGGATGGGGCGGAAAGGAAAAAGGGGGGGAGGAAAGTGGGGGGGGGAGAGGGATGGAAAGGGGGGGGGTTGAGGGAGGGGCGAGTGGGGAAAAGGAAACTGGGGAGGAAACGAAGGAGGGGAAAGGAAAGGAGGAGGGGAGGTGGGAAAGTGAGGACAAGGGGGGGAATGGGAGGAGAAAGGGGTGGAATATGGGAGGGGGAGGAAAGGGAGGAAGAGGAGAAAGGAATGGGGAGGAGCGAAATATAGGGAGGAGGAGAAAGGAGAGGTAAGGGGGGAAGGAGAGGAGAAGGAAAGGGAGGAAGGAAGGGGGAAGGGAATATGGGAGGGCCCGGGGGGGAGCGAGGAGGGAGGAAATGGAGGGGGAGGGGGAAGGGAGGGAGGGGGTGGGGGAGGGAGAGGGAGGAATGGGGGGAGAAGGGAAATGGGGGAGGAGGAGGGAGGGGGGGGAAGGGGGAGGGGAGGGAGGAGAACGGAAGGTGATGGGAGGAAGGGAGAAAACGGAGGCGAGGAGGAAGGAGAAAGGGGGGGAGGAAAGGAGGAGGGAGGGGGAGGATGGGAGTGGGAGGGGGGGATGGGAGGAGAAGGGAAGGGGAAATGGAAGAGAAAGGGAGGAGGAAGGAGGAGGAGGAAAGGGAGGAAAGGTGGGGGGGGAGATTGGAAGGGGGGAGGAACGGAAAAGGAAAGGAGGAAGGGGAAAGGGAGGGGCGGGAGGGGGAGGAGGGGAGGGGGAAAGTGGGAGGAAAAGGGGGAGGAGGGGGAGGGATTTGGCGAAGGGCGAAAGAGAGGGGGAGGAGGGGAAATCGGGGGAAGGAGGGAGGGAGAAGAGGAGAGGGGAGGAGGAAATGGGAAGGTAAGGGGGGGAATGGGGAAGGGAGGGAGGAGGGAGGGGAGGGGGAAGGGAGGGAGTGAGGAGAGGAGGGGGAAAGGGGAAGGGGGGGAAAGTGGAAGAGGGGTAACATCTTGGGAGGGGAGTAAGTGGGAGGAGGGGAGGAAGGGGAATGAAAGGAGGGAAGTCTGGGGAGGTGGGGGAGGAGGAAAATAGGAAAAGGAGATGGAGGTCGAGGAAGGGGAAAAGGTCAAGGAAGGGGGAGGAGGAAGGAAATGAGGGGGGGGGAGGGGGAGAAAATTGGGGGAGGGGAAGGGGAAGAGAAACGGAGGAAAAGGGGGAGGGGAGAAATGGGGAAAATGAGGACTGAAATAGGGGGATGGAGGGAAGGAAGGGGGAAGGAGGAGGGGGGGAAGGGAGGGGAAAATGGAAAGGAGAAAGGAGGAGGAAAGGGGAGGGGGGGGGAGGAGGGAAGGGGGGAAGGGGATCGAGGAAATGGAGGAGGGGGAGGAAGGGAAGACGAGGAGGGAAAGGAAGGAGGAAAGTGGAGGAAGGGGGGAGAGGGAGTGGGGGAGGTGAGGAATGCGGAGGAGGAAAGGGGAGGGGAGGAGGGGTAGGGAGGGGAGGGAGGGGAATGGGAAGAGGAAGGGGAGGGTAGAGAGGAAAGGGAGGTGGAGGGAGGGGGGAGGGGAGCGAAGGAGAGGGGGAGGATGGTAAGGGGGAGGAAGGACGGGATAGGGGAGGGGGAAGGGGAGGGAAAGTGGGGGGAGAAGGGGGTAGGGAAAAAGGGAGGGAGCAGGAAAGGGGAAGGGGGGGGGAAGGGGAAGAAATGGGAAGGGAAAATTGGAGGAGGAACTGGGAAGGAGGGGCGGGGAGGAAACTATGGAGGAGAGGAGAGGGAGGAGGAGGAAATCGGAGGGGAGGGAGGAATGGAGGGAAAGGAGGGAAAGGGGGGAAGGGGAGGGAGAAAGAGAGGGGGGAGGGAGGAAGGGAGGAGGAGGGCGAAGGATGGGCGGGAGGGGAGGAGGGAAATCAGGGGGGAAATGGAGGAAGGGGGGGATGGAGATGGGAGGAGGAAAAGGAATGGGAGGGAAAGAGGAGGGGAGGAAAGGAAAGAAGAGAGGAGGAAAAGGAAGGGAGCGGGAGGGAGGAAAGAGGAAAGGAAAGGGAAAAAGGAAAGAGGGAAGGGGAGGGGGAGGAGGGGGAGGACAGGTTGAAGGGAAAGAGGAGGAAAAGGAACGGGGGAAAGGAGAAGGAGGGGGGGGGGGGAAGGGAGGGACTGGGGGGAAAGGGAAAGTGGAAGAGAGGAGGAATGGGGAGGGGAGGAGGAAAGGAGAAAGGAGGGAAAATGGAACTGGGGGAGGCGAGGGGAGGGGTGGATGGACGGGAGAGGAAAGGAAAGGGAAAAAGTCTCAGTGCTATGGCTTTTTTTTCTTTTATGGGTTTTTAGGAAATATATTTAACATTTTTTTTTTTTTTTTTAGTTTTTTCATTTTCTGTTGTTACTTTTTTGCTCCTATTTTCTTATTTTATTTTTTTTCTTACCTTTTTCTTTTTTTTATTTTTATTCTTTTATTTTTTTTTTTTTTTTTTTTAGTTTTTTTTTCCTTAGTTTATAGTTTGTTTTTCTATATTATTTTAGGAAGTTTTTTGTAGGAAATAAGTGTGTTTGAGGCTGGATTTGAAGTTTATTTCAAGTCCCTAGGCTTTTGGGCGAAGGTGAAAGAGGGAGTTCATTCCAGGTGGATGCAGAATACAGAAGAAGGAGCGACGGCCAACAGTGGTTTGTTTGAATTGGCGTGTTCGAAAGGCACAAAAGTAATCTGCGGATCTTCTGAAAACGAAGGAACGGGATGGATGTGTACAGGTGAAGACAGTTACAGAGATAAGAGGGTGCAGATTTGAGGAAGCATTTGAACAGAGGGTATTGATTTTATACTAGTCTTTGTGAGACAGGCAGCAGTGAAGAGATCGCAAGAAGAGGAGTGAGGTGTTCAGATTTTTTCGTTTAATTTGGGACCAGTCGAGCTGCAGAGTTTTGTATGCTGTTGAAGATAGTGGATAGATGATGCTGGTAGGCCAGCCAAAGAAAATTACAGTAGTTTAAAACGTGAAAGATTGAAGAGATGTGACATATGTGACTATTGCCGAAATTCTATGATGTTTTTCCGATAGAGATCAGTTTATGTTCGGTCCCTATGGCCTATGCTTCGGTTTTTATCGGCATTTAAGTTGTATCTTTGTTCTGAGTCTTCTGTTTTGATGTCTTGAAGCAGATAGGAACATATTGTGTCGAGGGAGGAACGGCAAGTTTTCAAAGTTTCATGCCATTGAAGCTGTGTATCATCCGGCATAGGAAATTGATGATTCAATATGGTGGGGGTTTATTATATGTTGAGGAGTGGAGCAGTGTAGAGAGTAAAGAGAACAGGGGCCCAGGACTGATCCCTGCGGGACCTCACATTCCAGTTTGACAGGTTTTGATTGATTTTGTTTTTCAATAACTTTATGGAACCGGTTTTCGTTGAGGTATGAAGTAAACCAGGTGAGGGCTGTGCCGTTAATACCAAACGTATTTAGGGAAGTGGCTGGGTAAACATACGTCCTGGACTGGGTCAGATCATTTCCAGCCTTGCGCCCTCTGATCCCCAGTTCACTGGCACTCTCTTATTCAACCTTCCATCCACAGTGAAAAAGAAAATCACGACAATTTGAAGGAAATGACTATAGAAATATGCGACTTTGATACCATACCTGACTCCTGTTTTCTCAAATGCCTTCCACATACTGGTATACCTATCATGTTGTAGATAGTAAACTCATATCTTCTGTCAGGAAATTTTCATCAGCTCTTAAAACCTCAATAGTCACAACCTCTACTAAAAAACGCACGATCTCGATTCCCAACATTCTGAAGAAGTACTAGACCTGTTTCTCAAATTTACCCTTGTCTTAAAGTACTAGAAAGAGTTGTTCTCAACAGTCAACAGTCACTTACATTCCAATGATCTCCTTCCCATTGTCAATTCTGCCCAATCGCCCCAACACTGCACTAAATCCACCCTAGTCCACTTTTGATCCACTTCTACTTTGCTTCTGATTCAGGAAAAAATCCTCCCCTCTCTCTTTTCGACTTATCTGCAGCCTTCGACACTATAGGATCACCCAATTCTTTCTTTCTAGTCTCCAAAATTACGTTTGGGGCATTAATGTTTTTACTTTCATACCTCAAAGACGATTCCAGAATGTTATTGTAAATCAAAAATTCAATCAGAAACCTGTCAAACTGGAATGTGGATTTCCCACATGGATCAGTTCTGGGCCTGTTCTCTTCAATCTATATGCTCCACTTTTCATATAATAAACTCCATCATATTGTTCATCATTTCTACGCCGATGATACTCAGCCTTCAATGCAGTGATATGTTGAAAAAACTTTGCCTTCCCTCCTGACAAATATGTCCTACTGCCTTCAAGGAACATTCAAAACTGGATGGATCTCATGAAACAAGTTAAACTTAATGTGATAAAACCGCGCCATGCTCATAGGGACCGAACATAAAACTTTCCTCCATTGAAAACAACTTCAAAAAATTCGGCAATACGGTCAGTGCTTTTGTCCAACTCTGGGATAGTTACTTTGGTGTAGTCTCGACAAACACTCTCTATGAAAAAATTCATCACCCAGGACTGCCAGTCTTTGCTACTATCAATTACGGGCTTAAGCGCCCAATTCGCAAGTATCTGTCCAATAAGGCAACTTCCAAGCTTGTCACATCTCTCAGTCTTTACGTTTAGGACTACTGTATTTCTCTTTTGGTTGGCCTTCAGCATCATACATCCACTCTGTCAGCGTATACAAAACTCTGCAGCTCGACTGGTTCTAAGAAATGAAAAATATGAACACATCACTCATTTTCTTACGATCTCTTATGGCTGCCTGTCTCACAGCGCAATGGAGGTTATAAGATCAATACCTCTGTTTCAAATGTCTCAAAATCTGCCACCCTCTTATCTCTGTAACTGTCTTCACCTGTTATACTCCATCTGTTCCTTTCGCTCAGTGCAGTTGCTTTCGTGCTTTTTGAACACCCAGGTTCATGCAAACACTGTTGGCCGTTGCTCCTTCTCTGTTTCTGGTCCATCACATGGAATGATTCTTCTTTCACTTCGCCAAAGCCTTCCATTGATACCTTCAAAATCTGCCTCAAACACACTTATTTCCTACCTGAACTTTTCCTCTCTTATGTTCCTATTTTCAACAGGCATCCTTCATCTTCCTTCATCACCTCCTTTGTGTGTGTGTGTCAAAGTCAAAGGTCAAAGTCAAGTCAACTTTTATTTTCAGATGGTACATGAATAAGCAGTGCATTTGCATTTTTTTCATCAAGCCATCTATCTAGAAGAAAAAAAAGCAAGAAAAAAGATAATGTATATGCAGACATAGAATAAAAAACCTTAATCTATGGTTAACTATACAAATCAAACAAAAAAACTATATCATATGCATATGTGAATTAAACAAAACAAAAACCCAGGAAAAATATTTACACCATACAACTTCAAATAATTCAAAAAATCTTGAAAAATATGCGTCATACACAAACAAAAAGCAACAAAGAAAACCAAACCAAAAACAAACAAAGAAGACAAACAGTATAGAATTAAAAAACCCACACCAACATGACTTCCTCCCCTCCCCCCCCCCCACCCTCTCACAAAAAACCTTCAACCATACAAACAACTAAATAAAACAAACACAAAAGTTGAATCAACAAGAACAAACACACCAAGGAAATAACCTCTAATCAAAACAAACACTAATATACATTACTCAACAACAACATGTGAGTGTGTGTGTGTGGTTGCGTGCTCGCGCGCATAAATTTGAAATACCTTGTTCTTTGAGGAAAGTTGCATGCGTGTAAAGGATTTTGGTAACAAGCGCTTCGATTTGTTTGTTTTACAAGATTCAGCGCTATATGAATTCCATATATTATTATCATTTATTATTTACCATGTTGACTAGCTCTTGCTCTTTTCCAGCATAGGCCGTTCGATATCATCTGGCATAAACGAAGTTGTATGTTCCTGCCTCCAACGCTGACTGTTCCCTCATATTTTTTTAAAGTGCGGTCAGCCATGTATTTCTCTTAAGAATATTTGAAGAGGGGTAGGGATAACGAGAGCAGGCATCCTTGGCGTACTCCAGCGTTGTGGTTCGAAACCACTCTCCTACGTGCTGTCATAGGAGACTGCGCTAGCCTGCTAGTTACAGTGGCATTCCATCGCTCTGATCAGTTGAGCATTGTGTTGTAAGCCGAGTTTATGGCTGCTACCAGAGCTGCACGCCACAGCCAGTCGAACGCCTTTGCTAAAGTCTACATGTGTAAGCCAAAACGCTTCAAATAATTCATAAAGTATAAAAAGCAAAACAACAACAAAACAACCAACAGTATCAAGAAAAGAGGTTTCAGACACATTCATATCACACGTTTATATCTGTTCTCCTCTTTCGTAGGATAGGCCATTGTGTGCGGTGGGACAGTGATGAAGAATTTTTACAAAACCACATACACAGGGGATTGATTGTAAAAAAGAAAAACAATAAGTGCTTATTCAATTTCTTGATATAAAAAAAAAATCTTAATTTTAATAGCATAGAGCAACCTTTTTTTCTTAAAAATTCATGTGCGTGTCCAATCAGACAAAAAGGTGGGGAGGGGGGGGGGGAGAGAGGTCAGTGCAGAATTGGGTGTGGTTAGGTGGGGTGGTGGTACGAACAAAAGGGTAGAGGGTTGGGGGGTTAATAAATTAAGAACAAGGAGTTAGGGTGCGTGACTTTAAGCGAAGTGGGAGGGTAGTTTAGGTTTAGTGTAGGGGCATATTTGTGTGAGGAAGGAGGAGAGAGAGAGAGAGAGAGATGAGAGAGAAGATGAGAGGATGAGAGAGAGGAGAGAGAGAGAATGACATGGAATGAATGACAATGAGGAATGATGACAAACTTCTTTTATTTCGAGAATAAATGAATAAACACCCATTTGCGTTTTACATCCAGTTCCCCCAAGAGACGAGAGAGAGAGAGTGAGAGAGAGGAGAAGAGACGAGAGAGAGAGAAGAGAGTCTGAGAGAGAGAGAGGAGAGAAAGAGAGAGATTAGAGAGATGTAGAGTGTAAGAAAGTCGTGGATAGACAGGAGGAGAGTGAGTGGAGGGTGGGGGAGGGGACTTACATTTAAAAAACAATTCCCTGATGTTATGCTTTATTTGTTTGTTATTTTTTAGGGGGGGGGGCAGGGGGACAGAGGTGTGCGATTGTTTTCTTCAATCACGACCAGTTAGTTATGTGTAACCAACTTGAACTCCCATTATTGGATTGAGTAGCCCCTTCAATGGGACAGTACAGGTTGTTATGATAAGAAATTGCCAGGCCTTACAACCCTCTGTCAGTAACCCACCCTAATCACTATCAATTAGCATTTCTGCTCTCTTCGCCCCGCCCCCCCTACCCCCCCACCCCACACACACCCACACCACACCAGTCAAGTTCTTGGTACACTTAAGTTTCACAAGTTGGCTGGTTAAAACTGGTTGGTGGTGGATCGGTCTAGGTGTGGTGGTTGGGTCGGGTGGGGGTGGGAGGGGGGGGGATGTTGTTTAAGTATGGGTTTTGTTGTTGTTGTTTTGTTTTGTTGTTGGTTTTTTTGTTGTCGTGGTTTTTTTTGGGGGTGGGGGTGGGTGGGTGGGGGTATTTTGGGCAACACTACCTTGCCCATATAGAGGCGGCCATACTCCGGACTTAAGGGGTTTCTGTTGTTGTTGTTTTCTCCTTGTATTGTTTGGGGGCTTGCATGCTAGAAGGCCATCTGAAGTGGTTCTCTCTCTCTGTCTCTCTCTCTGTATCTTGTCTCTCTCTCTCTCTCTGTCTCTCTGTCTCTCTTCTCTGTCTCTCTGTCTCTATCTCTGTCTCTCTCTCATGTCTCTCCCTCTCTGTTGTCTGTCTGGTCTGTCTCTTTCTCTCTTCTCTGTCTCTCTCTCTGTCTCTCTGTTCTCTTCTCTGTCTATCCTCTCTGTCTCCTCTCTGTCTCTCTCTCTCTGACGTTCTCTGTCTCTTTCTGTCTATCTCTCTGTCTCTCCCTCTCTGTCTGTTGTCTGTCTGTCTGTTGTTTCTCTCTCTCTCTCTCTCTCTCTCTCTCTCTCTCTCTCTCTCTCTCTCTCTCTCTCTCTCTCTCTCTCTCTCTCTCTCTCTCTGGATCCCTTGGTGTTGTTTTTTTCTTGGGTGTGTCAATCCCCTTCGGCTTTATCAAGTGGCTTAAGCGGGCTGTTGCTTGGTGCGTCGTACTTCCTAGTTTTTCATAGCGCACCCGGCACATACACACACACAACACACACACACACATTCCACACAACACACACCGACACACGCACACACACACACACACACACACTACCACACACACACAACATATATATATATATATATAGTCTTTATCTATATATATATGCATCTCTCCACTGGTGCCTGTGTGTGACCTTTTATTTTGTTACTGTCATTTTTTTTCTTGTGCCACAAAGTGAAATAAGATCTGTACCCTCTGTTACAATTGTTCTCAAAAACAGCACCTTCATACCTCTGGTGAATACTTCGCTTGTACACTCCTTCTGTTCTCGCTTTGTGCTGATACTTTGTTATACTTTAAGATACCTAGATTCAAACCAGTCCACTGTTTGGCCTCATCGCTCTTTCTCTAGTTTCTGGTCCATCCATCGGAATGGATCTCCTTCTCTCTCTCCTCCTCGCCAAAAAGCCTACTTATGAAGCTCGTTTAAATCCAGCATAATGACATTTTTATTTCAAACCTAAGATTATACCCTCTTGTTTTCATCTCCTTTCTGCCCCTGCACTCAACAACCACCCCCCCCTTCCCACACAACACACACACACACCCCCCTCCCCCGGGGTTTAAAACCTTAAAATTTGTGTGTCAAAGTCAAAGCAAAGTCAAACTTTTTTTTTCAGATGGAGGCACTCGCTTTCCCCCAGTAAGTTAAGCAGCGTCGAGCGTGGTTACCTTTGGGATGGGTGCCCTTTTGCGACCCTTTGGGCTTCGTCAGTTCCCAGTTTTTATCTTCTATCTGTCCGTAGTCGACGCCCTGGGGGCCCCCTAAAGATCAAAAAACCAGTTCCCCCCATTCCTCTCTCTGTTCTGCCTTTCTCAGGGTTTTGTTGAGTTTAGGCCTGCCATTCGTGTGTTATCTCCCGCTCTTCCTTGGTCTCCCTCTTTTTTTCCCCCTTGGACGTGCCTTGTAAAACTGTCTTTGAAAAGCCCTTTGGATCTTGTGACTCCCCATACCTTTGGGTTTTTTCGCTTTTTACGTCGTTAGAATTTTCTCATGGGGAAATGGTTTGTGGATTTGTTTGCAGCTTTGTTGCTTATGTGGTTTTGAGGAGTGAAAAGGAGTCTCCAAAAGTTCATTCCCCCGCCTTTTCTTTCTTCCAAATCTGCAAGGGTCCATGATTCCGGCATACAGAAATATGGAAAAGAAGGGAGGCTTTTGTCTGATTTGGGGAAAGTAAATATTTTTATCTCCCCAGATGGTGTTTGTTTTGAAAAAGTTGTTTTTGTCTGTGCAGTCTGATACTTTTGGTTGGATCCCTGGTCTGTTAAAATGGCCCCCAGGTATTTGAAGCTTTGAACTGTTCCCAGCTTTGGGTCTTTCCCCTGATACAGTGTAATGCCGTTGGTGTTTTTAGTCATATTTGGTTTTCTCATGTTTCCATGGTATTTTTTGGAGGCCTTTTCAAGTGTTCTGTTGGGCTGGCGGTCTTTTTTGACCCTGCTTTTACTGTCTTTGCGGCGGAGGTTTGTGATCGTTCTGCCCCAAGCTGATGATCCTTCATGAGTTCCGTGCATCAGCCATCTGGTAAAAAGACGGTTTCAGTCTAGCGTTAACATGCCAGACACAAGTTTTCCCAGGAGCAGCATGGGGAGTGATCATTTTGTGATGATGATTTTCCCGACTAGTCAAAAAGAAAATACGCGGAAACAACATAGGATAAAAATTTGCCCCTCGAAAAGCTGAAGGACCAGAGGTTTAAAAATTTTTTTCAAGAAAGGTAGGTGGGAATTTTGCAGCTCCTGTGTAGATCAGACAAAATAACTGCGAATAGTTTAAATACGCAGGACTGAAACAGCAAGCGAGCTTTTTGGAAAACCCCGACCAGTAAAAAAACCTGGGTCACACCTAAATCTAAAATTATGCGAAAAGCGTGGGTTAAAGAAAAAAAGAAAATGAAAAAAAAAAGAGCAGAACAATTAGGGCAGTCAAAAAAAGAATCAGGTAGTCCATGACGGAGGAAAAAGGAAATGGATCGGTGAACGTCCCAAAGAATTGAAAGAACATAAGAAAAACAAGAAAGAAGCTTCAGTGGTAAAAGCCTGCTATCACAAAAGGGGAAAAGGTTTAACAATCCAAGAAAAAATGGGAAGTGTCTCACTGACGACCAGGTATTTGAAACGTGGAAATTACTGCCCGACTGCTAATTTAGAAGGCAGGAGATCCAGAAGCCCTTAAATGTCCCCGAAGCAAAGACACGGGGACAGTCACCTACCCTCGAGAAGAAGGGGGAAACAGGCGTCGCTAAAAAAAGGGGAAGTCAGCGGGGCTGACAACTTCCAGCTGATTTGGTTTTCAAGTGAGGGGAAGCCTGATCAGCGCCCTCAAAGAATCTGCAACAAGATCTGGAGACGGGAAAAAAGGGCCAACACAATGGACACAGTCTATCATCACCCCCCCCAAGAAGGAAATTCAACAATGCCAAATTACCGACAATCACCCTCATATCCCACCCAAGCAAGGTATGTGCAGATAAATTGAATAGTAACCCCAAGCGAGACCATCTTGCTGAGGAAAAAAGGGGTTTTAGAGCAGGGGCGCACAAAGAATTTAATTCAACCTCAGAATACTATGGAGCGGTACGTTAAATCAACAAGACCTTTCCCACGTATTTATCGATTTTAAGAAGGCATTTGACGGGTGTGGCATGGCTTTGTGGGAAACCCATAAATTTGTACAGCATCAATGCAAACCTGATCAGAGTCAAAAAACAGCTTTTAAGCGGACCCCCTGCGTGTACAACAACAACTTTGGGAGAATGGTTTCAAACAACTTTGGAGTAAGGCAAGGGTGTTACCTCACCCACTCTTCATTCACCCCCGTTCACCAGTGAAAGGGGTCCTGCCCTTTGGGGTAGAAAAGGTTTTAAAGCGGCGAGGGAGAGGAGTGGGGCCCCGCCCTAAAAATGCGGGCCCTGGAAAAAGTGAGGTCTCGAGCTCGCTCCCTACGACCTAAGGTTATGGGACCCCTTTACTTTCCTTTTTTACATTGAAAAAACAGTGCTTTGCTTTTTTTCTCGCTCATCAAAAGAAAAGAGGGAGAGGAAAAAGAAGAGAGAGAGAGAGAGAGAGAGGAGATGAGAGAGAGGGGAGAGAAATAGTTGAGACATGTGGTGTTGTTTTTTTATATTTTACTTTTATTCTTTTTTATCGAGCATAATGGAAAGCACTTATGTGTTTTTTTACATCCAGTACCCGTGGGTAGCGGTTTTATAATTCTGTCTCTTTTCCCCATGACCAAGGGCCCCTCTCTTGAAAGTGGAACGGATTTAAAGTTGCGCAGTGTTCTGCATGCGATCGACACGGGGCCTCGTTTTGTTCTCGGTGTGTGGTGGAGGGGGTGGGGGGGGGGGGGGGGGCGCTGGCGGTGTTTTTTTACTTTGAATTTGTAAAAAAAAAACTATTGATTGTTCGGTTTTGTTTTACATTTTTTTTTTTGTTAAAAAACATTCGTTGTAACTGGCTGGTGAAAGACTAGGATGAATGAAGGCTTTGATTTTTTTTTTGAAGTTTTTTGCGCTGTATAAATTAAGGCCCGAACACACACAAAACATAGGCACGCACAGACACACGCACGCACGGGTTTCCACTCACAATACACACACACCCCCAAAGTCTCCTTCAACACCACGCGCGCGCGCCGCGCGCGCGCGCAAAGATCCCCGTCCCCAAAAAACCCCCACAACAACACACAGCATTACACACAACTCACATACACACCATCCATCGAAGGGCTCCCTCCCAACACTACACACCACAACACTCCATACGAAGGTCCCCTCCCAAAAACCTAACACACACACACACCACACACACACAGGGGGACAGAAAGTAGTGGTTTTGGACATTGCGTGCAATTGACGACCCCGGTTCGTCCGTTAAGGGGATATTTTCCCCTGGAAATTTAAAATCAATGAGACTCCCTCTCCCCAAAAAAATCCTTGGATGAGAAAATAAGCCGAGGCCCGTGTGCGAAAGCCGCAGAACATCTTCCGACACGTTAAATCCTGTTCCTCTTTTTTGAAAAAGGGAGGCATTTTGTGCCCCTGGGGCAGATAAAAAAAAAATTACAAAAAAAGCATCACCGGGGTGGTGTTTATGAAAAATTCCCACATAAATGCTTATTCCTTTATGTCGTTAAAAGAATAAAGTAAAAAAAAAATTAAAACATTTTTTTTTATAAAAAAATTTTTAATAAAAAACACACACAGTTCCCTACCAAAAACAAACACCACAGCACACACCACACACCAAAACACACACACACACACCCACACAACCCCACACACTGCATATGATACTTGATGGTATGCGACCCCAGGCAAAAGAGTTCTTCAGTTGAAGTTAGTTAACCTAAAGGAATTTTTCCTGAAAAAAAAGAACATGACAAATGCCCCCTGGGGCAGTGGTTTCGCTTTTCGTTACGAACGGAGATCGTGGGTTCGAATCCCCTCGATCATAGGGATTTTTGGATCCCGGCGGCCCTACCCAGAGTAAAAGTGTGCTGTGGGGGTCAGTGGGAAAAACTTGGACCACCGTCGAGCTTATCCCCTTTACGGATGCCAAATTTTAAGTGTTGCTCCAATCTGACCAACCTGCAGGTGTCTGTATCTTGGGCCGGTTTATGCCCGGGAAAATTCTGATTACATGGGTAGAATACGCCCTGTCAAAAAAGTTTAAGCATATCATTCCCTAGCAGCGCATTACGTCTTTCATTATCATTTTCATAATGAGTAAATAAAAAATTTTCTGATTGGGGGTTTTCCCGTTCCTTGGTTTCATGGGGACCTCAGATTGGTTTTCCCCTACCTTTTGGCCTGTGGTGAGTTTGTGTCAAGCTTTTGGGGTTAGAGGTTCACGGAAGGGTTTTGGAAGGACGTTGTTGTGTTTGCATCCCTAATGGGCTCTCACTCAGCTGGTCCACTCTTTGGTTTTAAGCAAGTTCTTTGGGGAAGTTGAACCCGGCGGGTCCATTCCCTTTTAGGTAAAGGTGAGCTGGGTAGCTTGTGTTTCTTTCCATAACCCCCCCGAATGCGACATGAAATTTTGGGGTTTTTTAAAATGGTAGTTTGATTGGTCAAAATGGTTTTACACGAAATGATTAAAGGCAAGCAGGTCTCGCTTTACTTGACCTGAGAGATGGTAAAAAAGTCACCCTTAATTTACCGACGTTGCTGCAGCCCGGTTGAACCATCGATTCTGGCCAAAGGGGTTTAAGCAAATTCTTTCATCACTGATGTGTGTTGGTGGTGTGTGTGTGTGTGTGTGTGTGTGTGTGTGTTGTGTGTGTGTGTGTGTGTGTTTTGTGTGTTTGTTGTTTGTTTGTGTGTGTTTGTTTGTTGAGGATGTTTAGGAGAGAAAGAAAGTGTGTGTGTTGGGGTTGTGTATCTTCAGTTTTTGGTCTATTCATATTTAGTGATTTTAGAGGTGCGTGATTGTGCTGCGTGCGTCGTGCGTTGCGGGGTGTGGTGTTGTGTGTGTGTGGGGGGTGTGGGTGTGTGTGTTGTGTGTTTTTGTGTGTGTGTTTGGTGACTCGGTGTGTGTTTGTGTGTTTGATGACTGGTGTTGTTTGTGTTTGTTGATGTGCGTGGGGTTGTGTGTGTTTTTGTGTGTTTGGGTGTGTGTGTTTTTGTGTGTGTGTGTTTGTGTGTGTGTTGTGGTGTCTGTCTGTCTGTCTGTCGTTGTCTGTCTTTCTGTCTTTGTTTGAGTGACTGTGTGTTGGGCTGTGTTGGTGGGACAAAGGAGGAGGGGAGAGGGAAGAGTGGTGTGTGTATGTGTGTGTGTGGTGTGGTAATTCTTTTTTGCGTTGTTATGGTGTTTGTTTGCTCTTTGTGGTGTGTGTGTGTGTGTTTGTGTGTGTGTGTTGGTGTGTGTGTGTGTGTGTGTGTGTGTGTGTGTGTGTGTTATGTGTGTGTGTGTGGTGTGTGTGTTACGTTTTTGTGTGTTGTTCGGGGGGGGGGTGAGGTGGGTGGGTGGGGGTGGTACACTGCTCCCCCCCCCCGCCTTCCCCCAGCCACCACCTTCGCCGCTCCCTCACCCTCCCCTCTCTACGAGGGAGATTAGTTTGTTTATTGTTAGTGTTAAGGTAAGATGTTGTGTATGTTTTTAGTTATGTGTTAGTTTTAAAGAAGGAGGTGGAGGGGAGTATGGTTGTGAGGAAGGTGGACGTGACGTATGGTTGGCGGGAGAGGGGGAGGTTGAAGGAAAGAGGGTATTTTTAGTGACTTTGTTGGTATGTTTTGTTGTTTTGTGAATGTTTAGTTGGTTATAGTTGTTTGTTGTAGGTGGTTCAGTGTTGGTTGTTATTATGATTGATGGGTTTGTTGTAATTGTTTTCCGTGTGTTTTATTTTTTATGTTTGTGTTTTTTTGGGTTGTTTTGGGTTGGTAGAGATAGTTTTTTTTTTTTTTTTTTTTTGCGTTTTTTTATCGTTTTATAGTATAAGAGTGGTTTAGGTATTGGTTTTTTTAAGAGGGTTTGGAGAGTTTTATAGTTTGTTTTGTTTTATATAGAGGGGAAGTATTTTTTGTGTTAACAAGAGAATCTAGTTTAGTATAATGAAAGCAGAGGTATTTTTAGTTTAACAGTTTTTAGTAATATTAATTTTTTTTTTTTTAAACAGTTTTTATTATGTTTAAATATTTTTTTTTATTGTTTTTTATTTTTTTTGTTTAATAAACTCGAGAAAATATAGATGTTTATACTAGCTTTTGTTTTTTAAATTGTTAATTTGTTTGCTTTTTTTTTTGTTGTCATTGTTAGTGTGTAGCGCAATTACACAATAGCAAATGCAAGAGAGGATGAATTTTTTAAGTGTTGTATAAGGTGTGTTTACCCATCGTTTATGATACATATTATGGTTTGTTTAAGATTAGGTTTGTGATAAATATCTTCTCCAAGGATAAATTAAATTATGTACCCATTTTTGTTTATTTTATTTTTTGTTTGTTTTGTTTTTTATTTTTTTTTTTGTTAAAATTTGTTTTTTTTTTTTTTTTTTTATTTTTTTGTTGTTTTTTAAATTTTTATTTTTTTATTTTAAAACGAAAATATAAATAAAAAAATAAAAAAAATTGGAAAAAAATGTGAAGAGCCACTTTTTCTATTGTTGGGGGGGGGGGGAATGTTGGGTTATCATGTACCCTCAAACTTTTTAAGAGGGGGTAAAAGGAAGATGGAGAATATACAAAATGTTGTTTTTTTTTTTTAAAACAAATGATTATTTGTAATCCAAATTGTTGTGTATGTAGTACCTTTGCCAGACTATTGTTTCCAAAGTAGAAGAAAATAAAAATAAAAAAAAAGAAAGAAGGAAAAATGAATGAGTAAAACCAAAACCTAGTTTTTTTTTGTCCTAGAGAGAAAATACATTTTTTATTGTTCTACTTAACAAAAAGGAAAAACCAAATTTGGTCTCAAAAAACAAAATACTTTTGTTAAAATGGGGGAAAAAAAAAAAGAGAAAAAAAAAAATGTACTTGCAAAAAATGAAGAAAAGGAATAGGAAAGAAAAAAATGAGGTAAAAAAAAAAGAATAAAAGAAAAAAAAAAAAATAACAAAAAAGAAAAAAAAAAATAATTAAAAAATAAAAAAAAAAAAAAAAAAAAAATATAGATTATAAACATAAAAAAAATAAATGGATAATAAATAAAATTTAATAAAATCCAAATAAATAAAAAAAAAAAAATAAATAAAAAAAGGAAAATTTTTAAAATATAAATATATTAATTTTTTTAATAAATATATATTTATTTTATATTTTAGTATATGTATATATTTATATTATATTTTATTTTTCATGTGGTGCTTTCGGTGGGTGTTTGGTTGACTGCTTGTTTGGATGATTTGGTCCTTAGATGAGAGGTTAGCAATCTGCTTTTTTTTGATTGGTGGGGGAGGGTTTTGGTTGTTATGGGAAATTTAATGTTTTTTTATGGAAGAGTGGTGTTTTTATTAAAAATTTATTATAATTCAATAAGGGAAGGAAAACCAAGAAAATAAAAATAAATATGAAATTGGGAATAGGAAAATTAGAATAAGAGTAAATTTAAAATATGATAAATTAGAAAGGAAAGAGGAAGAAAAATTTGGAAAAAAATAAGGAAATAATAAGATAATTGAGAATATTGGAAATTTAAAATGTAAATAATTAACTCTTAATGAATAATAATGAAAAAAAGATTTATAAAAATGTAGGTTTTGTTTTGTTGTTTTTTCTGTCGTTGTAATTCATGTCATAAATTGGTACTGACATAATCTTTTTGCACGTTTTCGGCTACCTTCTGGGTATATGTTTAATGTTTTTTTCTTCTTTTAATCAGTATAAATACATTATTTGTTTGTGCTTTTGGCTTTGCCACCCTAGGATGATGTGATTGGATTGTGATGTTACACCTGGGGGGGCCTGTCCCATGTCCCAACTAATTGGATGGGGTGGATACATACAAGGGGCCATTTCGTAATTAGTTGATGTTCAGTTTAAATCTTATACATTTTACAGTCAGTTTCAGTGTTTTCTGTGTCAGCCTGTGCTCGCTCTTTTGGTTTGTGTAGTTGATTCTTATCTTGTCTTTGTGTGAATGTTGGGTCAAATCCAGTGGGGTATTTTAAAAATATCAAGTTGGCTTATAAGCTGGGCTATTGTTGCCTTGTGCTTCCGGTTCCTTCACTGGATTTAATTTTTCATAACGACGCACCGCACACACGCACGCAACACTCCACCATACACAACCACACACACCACAAACAAACACACAACATATTTATATATATTTTATATTATTTATAGATATATTTACATACATACAATTACATACATACATATACACATCATACGCGTACCTGCGCAGTCTTTTTGCACACCACTCTGGACACACACACACACATATACGCACGCACGCATTTCGCATCACACACATAGACACACGCTCCACAACCGCACAGAATTACACATATACATACACACCACAGAGGGAGAAAGGCAACGCAATGAACGCAATTTATTGGCATATGAACACAACACATAGGCACCCGTACCATTACGCCAGCTTCACCACACACCTGATATCACATATATCAACACACACAGAGGGCTACCAAACGCATATTGAACACACAACATAGGCACCGCACACGGGGGACACACGTGCACACGCGCGGCGGCGCGCGCGCACACCACAACACACAGCACACACACTCCCGAAAAAAGACGAAACGGAAAAGTCTTCCCTAGGGGATAATAGTAGTTGGTTTTTAGAAAATTAGAAACATGTTGCGTCGCTATCTGACACCCACGGTTCGAATTCCCGTTCAAGGGGGGATATTTTCCCCTGGAGTAGAGTTAACATCAGAGCCACAGGGAGAAGACTCCATTCTCCCCCACAAGTCCTTCGGATAATATGACGACTCTAATATAAACCGAGGCCCCTGTGCGAAATACAAACGCCATCTTGAGCCACACGTTAAATCCCTGATCCGCTTTTCGTAGAGAGGCCATTGACGGGTTGTGGGTGGGGGGTGGGAAAACAGATGATAGAACTTTACCAAACCGCATTACACAAAGGGATGGGATTGTAAAAAAAAAAACACCCAGCTAAGTGTTATCATTATGGCGTCGATATATAAAAGTAATACAATAATGAATAATTTTAAAAATTTTTTGATATAATAATAATAATATTTATGAAAATAATAACACACAACATAGTTCCCCCCCCCCCCCGACACACACACCCCCCCCCCCCCCCCCACACACACACACACCCCCCCCCCTCCACAACCACACACCCCCCCAAACCCACAAACACACACCGTGTATCCCCCCCCCCCCTCCCCCCCCCCACCCCCCCCCCCACACCCAACACAACTTGTCATTGATACTTGATGGTATGAAGACCAACTAGGCAACAAGAGTGCTGCAGTTTTGAAAGTTCTCTAGAGTTTTTACACCGTAAAGGAGTTTGTTTTTTTGTTTTTTTAATAAAAAGAACTTGACAAAACTGCACCCTGGTGCATGGGGTGTTTACGGCTATTGCTCGTTACGGACCCTTGTGGATTTCTTTAGACGTAGTCGGAAAGTCTCTCACAAGATTCACATTGATCACTCCCTATGTCTGCTCCTGGACAAATTCGTGTCTGTGCGTTGTTAACGCTAGAATGAATCCGTTTTCTCTCCTGATGGTATTTCTATTTGGTTTTGTGGTGTTCTCCATTTTGGGGCTATGGCCATGTCATTTTCTGGATTTTCTTGTGTGGGCCAAGTGTATCCTAGCTGGAGGTGTTGTTTAATGGCAAACTCCAGGAGTCTCATCAACTCTTTCATTTAGTGGTTATTACAATGTGGACCACAACCGCCCTCTCCCGTCTTTCCATGCATCTTCTCCTATTTACTTGGCGTTCAGTCGCCTTGCACAACGAGGATGTCTTTTTGGGTGTTTGATTCAGAACTTTTGTTGCTGGTCATAAAATTCTTCTGGTGAAAAGACCTGACTAGCACGAATGCCGAGAAAAGGTGTTTTAACATCCAAGACCAAATGGATGTGTCTCATGACGACCAGGATATACTGAAAACAGATGGAAAGAATACTGACTCGACTGATAACTATAAGAAACCGCAGGTTGATCCAGAAGTCTTAATGTTCCCCGAAAGCAATGTGTACAGACAGTCCCCTATCCTCGTGATGAAGTGGAAAACGGATCAGCGTCAGATCGCTTCTGAAAAAAAGGGGAAGTCAGCAGGGGCTGACAACATTCCAGCTGTGTTGGTCCA
This sequence comes from Rapana venosa, assembly GCA_028751875.1. Lineage (NCBI taxonomy): Eukaryota > Metazoa > Mollusca > Gastropoda > Neogastropoda > Muricidae > Rapana > Rapana venosa. Next base: position 30,255,517 of record CM054154.1, read on the forward strand.
AGCTGGGGGGAAAGCCATGATCAGCGCCCTACTAAGGAATCTGCATCAACTCTGGCAGACAGGAAATGGCCCATCACCATGGACGCAGTCGACTCATCATCTCCCTCCCCAAGAAAGGAAATCTACAACAATGCCATAATTTACGCCACAATCGCCTCATTTGGTCACCCATGCAAGTCATGCCGGCTGATAATATTGAATAGACTGAAGCCACAAGCAGAGCACCATCATTGTCTGAGGAAACAAGCGGTTTCTAGAGCAGGGCGCAGCACAACCAGAACAGATATTCTACCTCAGAATATACTATGTGAGCGGTACATTCAACATCTACAAGACATATTCCACTTATTTATCGATCTTTTAGAAGCGCATTTTGACAGGGTGATGCATGCAGCTTTTGTGGACAACACCATGAACGTGTACAGCATAATGCAAACCTGATCCAGAAGTCATCAAACAGCCTGTACAGACGCAGAGCCACCATGGGCAGTGTACTACAACAACAACATTGGAGATCATGGTTTGAACAACAGTTGGAGTAAGGCAGGGCTGTTCTACTCTCCAACCACCCTTTTCAAATCTTCCTTGAGAGAATCATGGCTGATGCACTGGAACATCATGATGGATCAGTCAGCATGGGTGGCCAGAACGATCACATAACCTCCGCTTCGCAGATGACATTGATGGAATAGCAGGATCAGAAAAAGAGCTTGCCAGCCTAACTAGAACACTGGATAAAGGCCTCCAAAACATGACGGCATGGAATCAGTGCAGAGAAGACCAATACTGTTACAATAACACCAACGGCATTAGCACTGATATCCAGGGTGAATGACAAGAAGCTGGAAACAGTTCCAAAGCTTAAGTACCTGGGCGCCATTGTATCCGACCAGGGATCCAAAGCCCATGAAAGAAGTAGTATGCAGGACTGCACAGAAATTAACAGCTTTGTCAAAACTAAAAAACCATCTGAAAGATAAACCCGAATATTCTCACTTATCTCAAGATCAGACTTACAATGCACTCCCTTGTTATCCAAATTTCGTATGCCTGTGAATCATGTTGGGAGTGGACCTGACGCAGATTTGGAGAGGAGAGTACAGGCAGTGGAGATGAGATGCTTTCGGAGACTCCTTGGCATCTCCTACAAAGACCAACACATAAGCAACGAAAGCGTGCCTAACAGAATCTCACGCAAACCATTGGACCCTATGAGAACCTTCTAACGATCGTGAAAAAAAGCGTGTTAAACTTAAGTGGTCATGGGCTGTCACAAAGATCCCAAGGAATTACAAAGACAGTTTTGCAAGGCACTGTCCAAGGAGGAAGAAGAAGAGGCAGACCCAAGGAAGAGCTGGGAGGATAACATCAGTGAATGGACAGGCCTAGAATCACCAAAACCCTGGAAAGGCAGAAACAGAGAGAAGATTGGATGGGAACTGGTTGCTGAGTATTTGGGGTGCCACCACTGGTCGTCAGACTACGGTGGACAGATAGATAGTTAGATAATTTATCGAAAGGCAGTTACCCAAAAGAATGGAGCCAAAGCCATTGTTATACCAATCAATAAGAAGAGGTGACATTGAAAAATGTTGATACTTATAGTGGGGTTTCTCTGAGTATAATTTTCCAAACTGCTCTATATAGCACAGTACCAAACAAGCGGCTGTTTACTGGTAGAAGTAAATTATATGATCTCTGAAGGTCAGGTGGGTTTCGGTAAAAATTAGCTACAATTGATCGTATTTTTTGTCTATAATCGATTATTCAAAAATTGCTTCTCTCAGAGGAAATAAAAAAATTTATACGTTAGCTTTTGTTTGATTTTAAAAAAAGCATTCGATCAGGAAGGACATGACAAGTACTTAATTACTTATAAAATCAAGGTATCAAAGGAAACTGTTTCTGTCCCTATGTGCAATGATATAGTAGTTTGCTATCTCGTGTTAGATCAAATAATGAATATTCATAGTTTTTTGGATATGCCTCTAGGGGTTCGTCAGGGTGTTGTCTTGAGTCCTACCTGGTCGGAATATTTATCAATCAAAATAGCCAATCTTATGGTTGAGAAGGAGAAAGACATGGTATGCAATCTGTTACCAGGTGTGTTGAATGGTTTATTTTTGCTTTTTGCAGATGAGTTGTTTAGTTACCCTTCGATCCTAAGGTCTGCCGATTAGTTGTATACTCCAAATCTGTTGTTGTAGTTTGAAATTTAAAAATCAATAAAGATAAAAACAAAGTGATGGTCTTTATGGAAAAGGAGGGGATCTTGGGTTGGGGAGAGGAATGGTTTTTAGGATATCAAAAATTGAAAGTCGTAAATAAATTTGTTATTTGGGGTGTGTTTTCCTCACAAAGCTTAGTCTAGGCCTGGGCGTATCTGAACATTTGGTGTTAAAGGGAAAAAAGCACTAATAGGTTAATTTCGAGCTTTTAAAAAAAAAAAAACAAGGATATATCTTTACCAGGTTTATTCAAAGTCTGTTGATATAAAAATTAAAAATGTTACTATATGGCATCTGATAGTTTGGGGTTTAAATTTCGTTTAGAACTTTAGAAAAAATACATCTGATGGCTAAGTAAGTGTTTTCTGGGTGTTCTGTTAAAAAACGCCCCATCAAAATGGTATATGGGGAAGTAGTAGCAAGGTATCCTTTACATGTAAATTCTTGTATTTGTGCCATAAGATATTGGGTCGTAATAAACTACTGCAGATGAGCCATTCACAGGTAGCCTCGACAGGCTTTATGAAATGACATTAACTCTGGATCAAAATGGGTAAGAAATGTTGGGTAACAGGTATAAGGGAATTGTTGTGTAGTTCAGGGTTTAATATTGTTTTGGCTACAACAGGATGTTGGAAATATTCAGGGATTCTTTTGAGTTTTCAAGCAAGATTAATTGATATGTTTTTTCAGGAGTTTGGGTCTGGTGTCAATTTGAGGAGAAGTATAGATATGAGACATATAGATCTTGTTTAAGACTATTTTTAAAAAAGAATTGTATCTGATAACATTGGAAATTTACTGTTCAGTGTTGCGCTGTCACAGGCCTAGACTGTGAATGTTCTTCCCTTGAATAATAATACCTCTAATAGATTACAGCAACAACTACCATAGACAAAAAAACTGTTTTTTGTGCTGAAATGTTTGTGAAATGAATACCATCTCATATCATTGTTCATTATATTCTGATCTCGAACATACTTACTGAAAGATTTTATTTACGTGCCTATCCCTTTTCTTCTTCAGGAACATAGTAAACATGGTTGCATGCAGCTAGCGCAAAGTTTATGTTCCATGCGTTCAAAGAAGAAGATTAATGGCGAACATATTTCATCTTAGTAATAGAAATCAATGTTTCTGTGTAAGGCAGATTTGTTTCTAATGTGTATTTGCTTGTACTTGAATTTTTGTAACAAATTTGTGGTATACACGCTCATACAATCCCCCATCTCCTCTGCATTTGAATTGTGCGCCCAAGGCTGATGTTCAATAAAAAAACATTTTTAATTTCATTTCTCTCTCTCTCTCTTCATCTCTCTTCCTCTATCTCCTCTCTCTCTCTCTCTCTTCTCCTCTCGCTCTTCTCTGTCTCTCTCTCTGTCTTCTCTCTCTGTCTCTTCTCTGTCTCTGTCCTCTCTCTGTTTCTCTCTGTCTCTGTCTCCTCTCTGTCTCTATGTCTCTCTCTCTCATCTCTGTCTCTCTCTGGTCTCTCTCTGTCTCTTCTCTACTGTGTCTCTATCTCTCTTGTCTCTTCTGTCTCTCTCTCTGCTCTCAGTCTCTTTACTCCGCCTTCTGTCTGCTCTCTCTGTCTCTGTCTCTCTGGTCTATGGACTGTCTCTGCGATCTATCTCTCTCTCTCTCTCTCTCTGTTCTCTCTCTGTTCTCTCTCGGGTGTCGGGGGTGAGCTCCTAGTATTGGCAGGAGGGATTATTTTTGCTCTGTCAGTTTTCCACTTCAAACTGTAAGAATTGAGGGACTCACCATGCCTGTTGTTGGATGCCAAACAAACTTTGGAAGTCACGCATAGGTGCCCTGCTACAAGACCATCACCTCACGTCATGGAGGAAATATGTGGAGAAGCGACAACACAAACGTTGTTATTCAGCTGAAAAGCTGGCTCTGAACACCAGCCAAACATGGGACGTTCAGCAAACACCTTCCCCTGCGCGATCCGTAGGAAAAACCTCCCAGTCATATGAAACAGAGATAGAAGGCGGCTAGAAGAAAGAAGACAGACGAGGAGAGGAGACAGAGGGAGGAGAAACAGAAATGCAGAGGGGTGGAGGGGACAGGACAGCAACAAGGCAAGTAGGAAAAACAGGCAAGTGAAGTTTTGGGGGGACTCAGAAAAATACACATGGTTTGTTTAGGGCTATCGCCTCCGTTAACCCGCGCTTGTCTCTCATGTCAACACGGCCCCTGTCTCCAAACAACACACCGCGGCACGTGCTGTCTTCTGCACGTGAATTCGCCCTACGCCACGTGAAGCTACAGTGCTTGCAGCAGGACCCAGTTCATGAACTGCAGTTGTGACATCGGCCTGGCTACCATTGTCTACGTCATCCGATGTCTTACTACCGGGGACAACGATGGTGACAGGCATGTACGGGAAAGCTGAGGAAGACTGGCTGCAGTGTGGAGCTGATCAGAGACTAGTAGCTGAGCTAACAGCTAGGTTCCTGCAGAGAAGACCAGAATACCCCTAGAACCGTGATTTTAGCCACGTGCTTGTTTCTGAGGACAAACCAGACGCTTTTTTTTTGGTTGAAAGTGATGACGGGGTTGTTTGAGTTTAAGTGGACAGAAGATTCCAGTGAACAAGCTGATTTCTTCTGGTTGTAAAAGAGACACAGGCACATGTCTGAAGGAGGAGGCGGGAACCATCACCTCCAGGCCTGCAGTGTGGACTACTTGCTGATCGCAAGCGATTCAAAGAGAGGATTGAGCTGGACTGGGGACATGCTAAAAGTGATTCATGGACCTTGTCAAGATTCTTCCTGGATAATGATGTGATTTGATTGCGCTTTTGAATGTGTGTTGTGTGTACCGTGTGTGTGTTGTAGTGTGTGTGTGTGTGTTGTGTGTGTGTGTGTGTGCGTGCGTGCGTGTGCGGTGTGTGTGTCTGTGTGTATTTGCGTGGTGTCTGTGTGTGAGTGCGTGCGCGCAAGTGTGTGTGTGTGTGCGTGCGTGCGCTGCGCGCGCTAGTGTTGTGATCGTGCGCGTGCTTGGTAGTGTGACAATGCGCGCAGGTGTGTGAGTGCATTGTGTGTGTGGAGGAGAGGCGTAGTGCGAGTGAAGGGTGAGAGAGAGGGGGAGAGAGAGGGAAGAGAGCGAGGGGGAGAGAGGTGCAAGCGAGCGGAACGTGCCCGAAACAGCTACGTATGCACTCCATGCCATGTGTCTTGTAAAAGGAAACAGAACGGAGCCAGTGAGTTACCTACCAGGAATCAAGACCTTGCGTGACATGGAAACCTTGTCACAAATCAAATCATCGTCAATGAATGTTTCAGCAAATGTGTAATGTTGATGCCTTTTCTTTTCAAATGGGGCTATTGCCTCTTTATTGAATTTAAATATTCGTTATCCGTTATCAGATATCGTTTATCTCTGTCTCTCTCTGTCTCTCTCTGTCTCTCTCTCTGTCTCTCTACTCTCTCTGTCTCTTTCTTATCTGTCTCTGTCTGTCTGTCTGTCTTGTCTTAGTATCTCTCTCTCACTCTCTCTCCTCTCGCTCTCTCTCTCTCTCTCTCTCTCTCTCTCGTCGGGGGGGGGGGGGGGTCATGGGTGGATGCAAGGTACAGACAGGAGTGTTCCAATAGTACTGCCCTCTCCAGTGTTTTGTGATTTGACAAGTTTACAGGACATATTGTTGTGATTTTTGCACACATGTGGAAGTTGGTGACTCCCTACGTTTGAAGTGACTGAACAATGATGAAAAATCAGTAATTGGTCAGATTTAAAATTTTCAATTTGTGATAAACTATAGAAACAATTTGTGAAATATTCTGTAAACAGAATTCATCTTGCCTGGTGCCTGGACTACAATTGTTTGTGGGATGGCACGTGCGTGTTTTGAAAGTAGTGTCACCTTACAACATACATGCCACGTCATTCATTGTGTAGATTTCAAATCTGCGGATTTTTTGCCCGCACTTTGTTATCCTACCTTGTGTCTTCAGAACTGAGCTTCACGTGCAATATCGTGACAAGAGTGGACATTGGCATTGTTTTACTGGTTAACGACAGGCAACTTAAAGAGTCACAAGATAGTTTTTCCCACCCTCACTTAAATATTTGCAATTCATGGGATGGCGATACGTCAATAAGCAAGAAGCGCTACAGCATGCTGCGAGCCATTAAAATCAACTATTGAAGCAAAAATTCCAGAGATTTGACAATAGCATTTCTCACCTTGGCAAGGGACATGAGTGAAATTAATAAAGAAGTGGTTGAGGTAAAAACAGATGGAATGTTGAAGACCTCATGGAAGGGGACAGGCGCTCGATAAATCACGGACAAGACTGGGACAAGCTTGATAGAACTTGGAAGTGGTTCGAACGGATTGCAAAAGCATGCAATGTAGTGTTCTTCAAAATAGAAGACATCGATACGAAGTACAGGGCTTCTACAACAATGCCATTGTTAGACCTTCTGAATTCCACATTTCCTCTGAAACTTACTGGCATCAAGACACGACATTGTCAAAGCATTCCGACTGGGAAAACCTCGGCAAACAAGGAAGAGACCCTCGGACCACAAATCCTGGTGCAGTGTCAGCCGATGGTTGACAAAATGGGCTGTGCTGGGAGATTCCTATCTCAGAGTGTCCTCAGACAAGGGAGTGGCAGTAGTGTAGCATCTGACCTGACCTCACGGCAAAGAGCTGATTGACTTCTACCGCAGTCAGGGCAAGTTTCGACCTACTTCTTCAATGGTAGATTACAGGTCAGGGACTGACTGGAGTCACGACCATGGCTTCCTTGAAGAGTAAACTATATACAGCGAGGTCCTACTCAGGAAAAACAGGAGACTGGCCGACAACTAACAAACACAAACATTACAGAGAGGAAGTGGCAGAGGCTGGTTCAACAAACATTCAACTGGAAGCATAACAGGAGCCAGCCAGACAGATCTCTCAGGTCATCTCCACTTCAACCAACGGATGACGACGGTTGAAGTTTCCTCCACCAATGTCAGGACGTTTCAGGGGCGAACCATACTCGGGCAAGGCCTTTGAACAGAAAACATGGGAATACTGTTTCAAGGGGGGGGGAGAGCTATACAGTGTACACAAGATCCACCTATTCCAGGGTCTCAGTTCATACCAGGAATAGGAAAGAATGTTCCATGGTAAATCTGACAGGAGACCAGTTGTTCACGCCCCTCAATTCATTACAGGGAGGAGGAAAAATGACTTTCCCATCACCTGAGAAGAAAACGGTTTGGTGTTTTTTTAAAGCACTGTGCACCAAAGAGACCAGAGCAAATGGTGATAGACTAGAACATTATTCTGAGAGCAGGAAACTAGAGGTCAAGATCGATAGCTAAGAATTTGCGAAAGAAACCTAGCATCCTACAGTATCGTGGGCTGATTAGGGAGTGTTATAACCAGTCAAATGACCTCAAAGAAAAAGTACAAGACAGGTGTGGAAAGTGACGATAATGGAGGAAAAACATTGTAGGAAAAGACAATAGTTTTCTCTCCATCACACAGGATGAAGAACGGACAGATGACCGACAAAACTGCAGATGGACGGTAACGGAAGTTTTAAAAATGAGGGGTGACAGGGGAAACCTTTCAACAACAATTTTCTTTGACAGTAATGAACATGGACTGAATTAATCACTACCTGACAGTTGTAACTAGACATAACAAAGGTTAATGTGACTCAGAAAATGGATGATGGCAACTTTGACAGACAGGGACTGACACTGTAGACCAAAACAGCAGTGTGAAGAGCCCAGATAAAACATGGTGTCAGCCAGGTCTCACAATTAATAGAACAGTAGTGGAACAGTTGGTAAGGCAAGTCCAATCCTACATGTCTGGCACCGGCCGAAGTAAAAACCGCCGACTCTCTGGTTAAGGTTGAGGTGGTGACAGGGCAGGGAATGCTAGGTATCTGTATGCTGTGTATTGCCCAGACATTCAGGAGCAGGGAGGCAGCCCAGGCCGCCTAGGTTGCGGACTATCAATACAGCAATCAGAAGATCATATGCTAGCGCGTTGAGACACGCTGGGCAGGTAGCATGCCAGCATCCGGACTCTCTGTTCTGGAGAGTTCAGGGGGGGAACTTCCCTTTGAGAGTGAAGTGGCTCGCATGAGAAAAAAAGCTGCTATTTTGGGACGGCTCTGCCTCAAGAATTAGGGTCATTGGCCGGGCCTCTGGAAGTATTACTACATTTAACAGTATTAGAACCCTATTTCCTGGCTCTGTTATACATCCAAAGAGAAAAAACGACAATGTTTGTAGAATACTGTAGATAAGACAACATATCAATTTTTTAAACTTTTATGTAAATGGCTTATTACAATAAGTTAGAATAGAATGATTTTGTTAATTTCATTTTGTATCTTGATTTTAGAAGTTTTAAACAGAAAGTTTGTAAGTTTTGATTTTGAATCAAGACTATTCAGTGATTTTGTTGTATATTTTACATCAAAGGCAAAAAAACTGTCGCATCTGGGCCGATATTATGGAGGAAAGTGATCGTGAATGGTAAAGAAAAAAGTATTGCCTGCTATGTTGAAAGGGTTCTGTAATATATAATATATGGTTGTGTTGCTAACATCCAAAAGGTTCTGCTTACAAACTAAATAAAGATTTACTGCTAATTGTACTTATATTCCCCCATTGATTCTATATTTGGAATCATCACCAAACTGGTTCGGCATGGAAAGTGCTAGAGCAGTGTATTTTGGACTTGCCAGGAATCAGAATGATGATTTTTTTGTCTACTAATTGGTGATTTGAATGCAAGAAGAACAGCATGCGAAAAATTTCTTTCTTGATGATGGATTTGATTGGGAGTTAAATACAGTAGATGTTGAAAAATAATATTCCAGAAATTCACCAAGACAAACAAACAAATGTGTTTGCAATCCAGTGCTGCTTGAATCTGTTAAATGTTTGATTGCTTCTTATTTTTTAAATGGTCTGTGTCAACAGACTTTGATGATGGGTACCATTTATCTTCATCTCAGGAGCCAGCTTAGTTGACTATTATATCATGTCTTATGAATTGTAGCTCTGCTGATATTGTAGATGTAGACATAAAAGTACTACAGAGTCAGTTCATTTACCTGCTGTTATGAAGGATTGTCTTGAAACTGGAATGGGACCAAAAAAAAGTTGAACAATCAAACAAAGACGAAGAAAATAGTGTTGTGGAAAAAATTGTCTGGAAAGATGATTAAAAAGGGAAGAATTTATTGGACACTTAACAGCCACAAATGCAGAATAGAATTGTTAGTGCATTAAACTACTGACAGTTGACATTGATGATGCTCTGGAGCAATTTCACTAATGTCTGAATGAGGCTAGTAGCTGTATGCTCACTAGAACGTCATTACTGTCCTAAATAAACTGTCAAGTTGGTTCGATGATGAGTGTCGCCAGGCTAAATTAAGAGACCCGGAATGCTTTGAATTTATTTAGGAAATCAAAAGATGAAAATGACAGCAAATCTATGTTACAGACGGAAAAAAAATATAGACAGTTATTTTTAAAGTCCAAACGCCAAACATTTAGAAGACAAAAAGGTAGAATCTTGCAAACCAATAGTTCAAATTCAGCTCTGTTCTGGAAAAGAGCTTGAAGTATGGGATGTGTTCATAAAGATTGAATGACTAACAGCATAAAAAAACTATAAACCTACAGAGTGGCGGGAGACTATTTCAAGGTGGTTTTTCAAAGCAAATGAAACGTATCTAATTACTACTGCAACAGAAAGTAAATATGTTAGAAGAAAATGACCATGAATTAAACGGAAGGATCACAGAATTAGATGAAAATAAAGCAGCAATTTATAAACTCGAAGTCTGGCAAGGCATGTGGAATTGATGGAATCCTGCAGAATGCTAAATATAAAAATGGAAGCAGTGAAGTCCGACAGTTGATATTCAAAATGTTTTAATGTTTCTTCAATAAGGTGTATATCCACTGCTTGGTCAAAAGCTATTATTATTTCCTATATATAAAGAAAGGGATTCCGGAGCTTGTAGATAAACTATAGAGTGTTCTCATTATTGAGCATCTTATCTAAATGCTATGCTTCTATAATTAATTACTAGATTATATTCATGGCTAGAAAGTAATCAAATGATCTGTGGAAAACCAAGAGGGATTTAGAAAAGGGGTATTCTACAGTAGATTCAGATCTTTAATCTATATTCAATGTCCAAAATGCATGTCAAGAAGGGCAAAAAAAACTGTATGTTGTTTTGTGGACGTCAAAAAAGCCTGTGACTCGGCTTAGACATGAGAAACTTTGAATGTATCAAAGCCGGGGGTGGTAAAAGAAAATTCTTTGTTTCATTTTATCAACTATGGTATAAGTCATTACTTTCATGTTAGAATAGATAGCCAATTAATCAGAGTTTTTTGAATGTCCATTAGGAGTCAGACAAGGTTGTTGTTCTATGTCCTACATTGTTTTTTAATATTCATTAACCACTTAGCAAAAGATGTGAAGAAAAAGGCCAAACATGGAGTACCGTATACCTAATATTATGTATTTTTTTATTCTGCTGTTTGCAGTGATGTTGCCCTATTTTCAACAACCCCGGGAGGATTTGCTACATCAATTAATCTTTTGACAAGAATTAGCTGTAATGGATTTCAGTTTAATGTTAATATCAATAAAACTAAAGTAATGGATTATTTAGGAAAGGGGGATTCTTTCAAAACAGGACAAATTTGGTATTACATGATATTAGGTTAGAGGTTGTGATTCAGTATTGCTATCTAGGTTTTAGGCTTTACAACTAAGATGAGCTTGTAAGTGGGTACAGAACATTTAGTCATAAAGGAAAAGAAGGCAGTGGTTCGGTTTGAAACAAAGTCTTTCATAGGTATTAAGAAATGAACGTTAGTACTTTTTTCAAGATTGTTCGGACACTAAGATTCAGCCAATATTGTTGTATTCTTCGGAAATATGGGTACAAACAGGACTAGTGCATATTGAGAACATTCATATTTGATGGCATGCATAAAGTTATTAGAGAGTACCTGTAAGAAACCTACTAAGATGGTTTTATGGGCGATTTAGGCAGATATCCACTTTATGTCAACTCCCTGTACAAGCACCATCAAGTCTTGGTTCAAACTATTGCAAATGGATCTAAGTAGAATACCATATCAAGCTTACTGCATGACAGTTTAGAAGCTAGACGCCGTTGGTAAATTTGCTGGATTCAAATTATAAGAGAAATTTGTGGGAAACAGGTTTTAACATGTTTAAGCAGCAAATGTGTCGGGGATGTAAAAAGTTTTCTTTGTTGTTTAAAACATAAGATTGTTGATTTGTTTAGTCAAGAATTGGGGATGGTTGTGGGGGGGGGGGGTGAGGTGGGTGGGTGGGGGTGGTACACTGCTCCCCCCCCCCGCCTTCCCCCAGCCACCACCTTCGCCGCTCCCTCACCCTCCCCTCTCTACGAGGGAGATTAGTTTGTTTATTGTTAGTGTTAAGGTAAGATGTTGTGTATGTTTTTAGTTATGTGTTAGTTTTAAAGAAGGAGGTGGAGGGGAGTATGGTTGTGAGGAAGGTGGACGTGACGTATGGTTGGCGGGAGAGGGGGAGGTTGAAGGAAAGAGGGTATTTTTAGTGACTTTGTTGGTATGTTTTGTTGTTTTGTGAATGTTTAGTTGGTTATAGTTGTTTGTTGTAGGTGGTTCAGTGTTGGTTGTTATTATGATTGATGGGTTTGTTGTAATTGTTTTCCGTGTGTTTTATTTTTTATGTTTGTGTTTTTTTGGGTTGTTTTGGGTTGGTAGAGATAGTTTTTTTTTTTTTTTTTTTTTGCGTTTTTTTATCGTTTTATAGTATAAGAGTGGTTTAGGTATTGGTTTTTTTAAGAGGGTTTGGAGAGTTTTATAGTTTGTTTTGTTTTATATAGAGGGGAAGTATTTTTTGTGTTAACAAGAGAATCTAGTTTAGTATAATGAAAGCAGAGGTATTTTTAGTTTAACAGTTTTTAGTAATATTAATTTTTTTTTTTTTAAACAGTTTTTATTATGTTTAAATATTTTTTTTTATTGTTTTTTATTTTTTTTGTTTAATAAACTCGAGAAAATATAGATGTTTATACTAGCTTTTGTTTTTTAAATTGTTAATTTGTTTGCTTTTTTTTTTGTTGTCATTGTTAGTGTGTAGCGCAATTACACAATAGCAAATGCAAGAGAGGATGAATTTTTTAAGTGTTGTATAAGGTGTGTTTACCCATCGTTTATGATACATATTATGGTTTGTTTAAGATTAGGTTTGTGATAAATATCTTCTCCAAGGATAAATTAAATTATGTACCCATTTTTGTTTATTTTATTTTTTGTTTGTTTTGTTTTTTATTTTTTTTTTTGTTAAAATTTGTTTTTTTTTTTTTTTTTTTATTTTTTTGTTGTTTTTTAAATTTTTATTTTTTTATTTTAAAACGAAAATATAAATAAAAAAATAAAAAAAATTGGAAAAAAATGTGAAGAGCCACTTTTTCTATTGTTGGGGGGGGGGGGAATGTTGGGTTATCATGTACCCTCAAACTTTTTAAGAGGGGGTAAAAGGAAGATGGAGAATATACAAAATGTTGTTTTTTTTTTTTAAAACAAATGATTATTTGTAATCCAAATTGTTGTGTATGTAGTACCTTTGCCAGACTATTGTTTCCAAAGTAGAAGAAAATAAAAATAAAAAAAAAGAAAGAAGGAAAAATGAATGAGTAAAACCAAAACCTAGTTTTTTTTTGTCCTAGAGAGAAAATACATTTTTTATTGTTCTACTTAACAAAAAGGAAAAACCAAATTTGGTCTCAAAAAACAAAATACTTTTGTTAAAATGGGGGAAAAAAAAAAAGAGAAAAAAAAAAATGTACTTGCAAAAAATGAAGAAAAGGAATAGGAAAGAAAAAAATGAGGTAAAAAAAAAAGAATAAAAGAAAAAAAAAAAAATAACAAAAAAGAAAAAAAAAAATAATTAAAAAATAAAAAAAAAAAAAAAAAAAAAATATAGATTATAAACATAAAAAAAATAAATGGATAATAAATAAAATTTAATAAAATCCAAATAAATAAAAAAAAAAAAATAAATAAAAAAAGGAAAATTTTTAAAATATAAATATATTAATTTTTTTAATAAATATATATTTATTTTATATTTTAGTATATGTATATATTTATATTATATTTTATTTTTCATGTGGTGCTTTCGGTGGGTGTTTGGTTGACTGCTTGTTTGGATGATTTGGTCCTTAGATGAGAGGTTAGCAATCTGCTTTTTTTTGATTGGTGGGGGAGGGTTTTGGTTGTTATGGGAAATTTAATGTTTTTTTATGGAAGAGTGGTGTTTTTATTAAAAATTTATTATAATTCAATAAGGGAAGGAAAACCAAGAAAATAAAAATAAATATGAAATTGGGAATAGGAAAATTAGAATAAGAGTAAATTTAAAATATGATAAATTAGAAAGGAAAGAGGAAGAAAAATTTGGAAAAAAATAAGGAAATAATAAGATAATTGAGAATATTGGAAATTTAAAATGTAAATAATTAACTCTTAATGAATAATAATGAAAAAAAGATTTATAAAAATGTAGGTTTTGTTTTGTTGTTTTTTCTGTCGTTGTAATTCATGTCATAAATTGGTACTGACATAATCTTTTTGCACGTTTTCGGCTACCTTCTGGGTATATGTTTAATGTTTTTTTCTTCTTTTAATCAGTATAAATACATTATTTGTTTGTGCTTTTGGCTTTGCCACCCTAGGATGATGTGATTGGATTGTGATGTTACACCTGGGGGGGCCTGTCCCATGTCCCAACTAATTGGATGGGGTGGATACATACAAGGGGCCATTTCGTAATTAGTTGATGTTCAGTTTAAATCTTATACATTTTACAGTCAGTTTCAGTGTTTTCTGTGTCAGCCTGTGCTCGCTCTTTTGGTTTGTGTAGTTGATTCTTATCTTGTCTTTGTGTGAATGTTGGGTCAAATCCAGTGGGGTATTTTAAAAATATCAAGTTGGCTTATAAGCTGGGCTATTGTTGCCTTGTGCTTCCGGTTCCTTCACTGGATTTAATTTTTCATAACGACGCACCGCACACACGCACGCAACACTCCACCATACACAACCACACACACCACAAACAAACACACAACATATTTATATATATTTTATATTATTTATAGATATATTTACATACATACAATTACATACATACATATACACATCATACGCGTACCTGCGCAGTCTTTTTGCACACCACTCTGGACACACACACACACATATACGCACGCACGCATTTCGCATCACACACATAGACACACGCTCCACAACCGCACAGAATTACACATATACATACACACCACAGAGGGAGAAAGGCAACGCAATGAACGCAATTTATTGGCATATGAACACAACACATAGGCACCCGTACCATTACGCCAGCTTCACCACACACCTGATATCACATATATCAACACACACAGAGGGCTACCAAACGCATATTGAACACACAACATAGGCACCGCACACGGGGGACACACGTGCACACGCGCGGCGGCGCGCGCGCACACCACAACACACAGCACACACACTCCCGAAAAAAGACGAAACGGAAAAGTCTTCCCTAGGGGATAATAGTAGTTGGTTTTTAGAAAATTAGAAACATGTTGCGTCGCTATCTGACACCCACGGTTCGAATTCCCGTTCAAGGGGGGATATTTTCCCCTGGAGTTAACATCAGTGCAGACTCCATTCTCCCCAAAAGTCCTTCGGATGAGACTATAAACCGAGGCCCCTGTGCGAACAAACGCACATCTTGGCCACACGTTAAATCCTGATCCGCTTTTCGTAAGAGAAGGCCATTGTGGGTGGGTGGGAACAGATGATAGAATTTACAAAACCGCATACACACAGGGACTGGATGTAAAAAAAACCACCCACATAAGTGCTTATTCCATTATGCTCGATATAAAAGAATACAATAAGAAATAACTTTAAACAATTTTTTATAATAATATTAATAATAATACTACTAATAATAAACACACACAAGTTCCCCCCCCCCCCCCACACACACACACACTGTCATATGATACTTGATAGGTATGCAGACCACTAGGCAACAGAGCTCTTCAGTTGAAGTCTAGAGTTACACCTAAAGGAGTTTGTTTTTTTTTTAATAAAAAGAACATGACAAACTGCCACCCTGGTGCAGGGGTTTACCGCTTTGCGTTACGGACCGGAGACTCGTGTACTTGTGCACAATGGCTTGCTCTGCAAAAGGCAGAACAGGTTTTGACATGGGCTTCAGATTTTCTGTGTGTATTCACAC
The DNA here is from genome assembly GCA_028751875.1 of Rapana venosa. Classification (NCBI taxonomy): domain Eukaryota; kingdom Metazoa; phylum Mollusca; class Gastropoda; order Neogastropoda; family Muricidae; genus Rapana; species Rapana venosa. The sequence continues at coordinate 30,271,069 of CM054154.1, forward strand.
ATAGGAACCTCGGTTTCCAGTCAAATTCTAAGAACTTCCAGGGGAGTGGAGTCAGTACTGGTTGTTATCTCCAAGGTGTGTGTGTGGGGGGGGGGGGGGGGGGAGTCCCCTTGAATTGGGTATAGTTAAGTCCCTCTTTCAAGGCATGAACAAACGCGTACATCACTAATATCCTTGAGTGAAAAGAACATACGCACACGCGTGCACACACGCACGCACACACTCACTCACACACGCACGCATGCACCCACGCACACATAGAAGTACCGATCAACTGATGTGGTGATATATTTGACCTCAATACACTCGGTGTGTGTGTGTGTGTGTGTGTTGTGTGTTGTGTGTGTGTGTGTATGTGTGTGTTGTGTGTGTGTGTTGTGTGTGTGTGTGTGTGTGTGTGTGTGTGTGTGTGTGTGTAGTAGTAGTAGTAGTAGTAGTAGTAGTAGTTCTTCAGTTTAACGTCCTTCCACTAAATAGTGATATCAGATGGAAAGTGTGTGTGTGTGTGTGTGTGTGTGTGTGTTTTGTAGGAGAGAGGGGTATGCACATAAATAATCAATCGCAATAAACAAATATTATGAAAAAAAGCATAAACAAGAATTCTGAACAGAAAAAAATGAACAGTTAAAATATTAACGTTGCAATTCATATAACTAGAAGCTATCCTCATATTAAAGGAGTCTGATAATAGAAGTATGACTAAATGACAATACAATTTGTTTCATTAATGGAATGTCTTGTAGAATTTGCTGTAAGCTACGGACTGGGAAGGCAGGTAAAACGTTTTTCAGATCTCTGCATCGTAAAAGAATATGATCATTGGTAAGATTTTCGCCACAGATACATGTTGCTTTTTTTGAAAATTTAGTTTTAAAAGCATTGAGCTTAAACCTGTAGATAATAGATACAACATTTCTATATTCATGTAAATTACGACATTTGATCTTATCAAAAGATAATACAGGGGTTACGTCATCAGTCCAGAAATAACTGGTACCTTGTAGCTTCTTTTTAAAGTGTTTCCAACATGCATTTTGTAACATTCTATAGCCCTCGTGGATGGATAGAGGAACACTTATGCTGCAAGACCCATCCCTATGTTCAGCTCCACCTTTTGCTATTCTGTCAACTTTTTCATTAAATTAGATGCCACAGTGCGAGGGTATCCAGCAAAAGGTAACACCAGTGCCTCGTATCATCAGAAAATGAATTAGAGACTAATTTCAATTATGAGATCTTGTCTCACTTTTGAACTGAAGTTTCTCAGAGCAAGTAAGACTGACCTGGAATCAAACCAGAAAAGCGTTTGAAATGTCTTTAAGAAAATCTAGAAGATAATATAAAGCCATCAAAATAGCAGATAATTCAGCTGTAAATATACATCGATTTTTCCCAAAAGAAAATGATCTCTCTACTTTCAAAGATGGAATGACGAAAGCTGCACCCCCCTCATTGTTGTTGAAAAGGGACCCATCTGTGCATATTTTTTAATGATTTGGATATGTAGTTTGTATATATTCTTTTACTGATGAGCTAAGGATATTTTCATTACCTTTTTTAGTTAAAGAGGAATAATTTACGTCAAAATTAGCTCTCTTAAGTTCCCATGGGGGACAAGGCGAGGAGTGAATCTTTGATTTAGCTATTTTTGTGGGAAATATTTCTGCTTTATCAAATAATTGAGAAGTATAGGTTCTAGCTGTGGTGACTGAGCGAATAGAATGTGCTCTTTTAGGAAAGTTGACGTCGGATCTTATACTAATTTCGTTGTCCACATTGGTTTCTTGTGTTGAACAACTTAAGAGATATTTAGCCACAGCCAGTTGTCGATATTTGTCTAATGGCAAAATTCCTATTTCCTTGTAGGTACCCACAGATGATGCATGAAAAGGTGCCCCCAGAGCTAATCGGAAAGCCTTGCAGTCTAGTCTTGTCATTTTCTGTAATAAATACTTTGGAGCACTGAAAAATGCTTCCTGGCCATAAATGAGTCTGGAACGTACTAAGGATAATGCCAGGTGTTTTAAAACAGCTACATCATGAACCAACACTTGTTTACTAATAACTTTTAGGAGGTTAAGACTTTTCCGAGCCTTAGTATTTAAATAGTCAATGTGATAATTCCAACTTAGTGTAGACGTAAAATGTACCCATAAAAACTTCACCAAAGTTTTATATTCCAAAACTTTCCCATCTAATTGGAAAACAGGTAGAACTGGTGGGTTAGCTCCATTATTGAAAAGTACGAGACTAGTCTTTTCAGGAGATAGTGAAAGACCATTTTTAAAAATGTAGTCATTAAGTTTGTTTAGCTCAAGCTGATACATGTTTTTATGTAGTTTTAGATGCCTCTTTTGTGTTTTCTTTTTCATTGTAACTTTCATCCACATACAAATGTCATCAGCGTAGTGGAGTTGGATGGAATTACTGGAAAGACACTTAGGAAGATCATAAAGAAGAATATTGAAAAGATGTGGAGCGATGACTGATCCCTGTGGAATACCTATTGTTGGAAATCGTAAAGTAAAATAGGAATTTCCAACTTTGGCCTGCATGCATCTTTCTGAGAGAAATGCTTTAATATAATGATACAAAATTACCAGATAAGCCAATAGTTTTTAATTTATATAGTAGTCGTTTATGCCAGACCTGATCATATGCTTTCTTTATATCAAAAAAGGTGGCAAGCACATTTTTCCTACAAGCAAATTGATTTTTAATATGTGTGCTGAGTTTAATCAGATGATCTGCTGTGGATCTACCTTTTTGAAAACCAGCCTGACTAATAGGGATTATTTTGTTTTTATCGCAGTAATGTATTAGTCGGTTTAAAATTACTTTTTCCATAAGTTTTTCTGTGTGAGAGGTTAACGCGATAGGTCTATAACTGTTTTTATCACTTTTAGATTTACCCTGCTTTGGGACTGGCACTAAAATGGAATGTTTCCATATGCTTGGAATGACCCCCTGAGACCAGCAGCATTGGAATAATTCTAGCAATAACATTATCAAATTTTCTTGCAGCTGTTTTAACAATTCATTTGAAATAGCATCAATACCAACAGATGTTCTTTTTGTTCCAAGAGATAGGAGAGCATCTTTAAGCACTTGCAGTGTTAGGGGAGCATTGACGTAATGATTATTATCTCCCACGGGGTCTTTATACATATCTTTTTGTTCCTCTTTATCTCTGTACACTTTGCATTTTTCTGAAAGACTTTTACCACTCATTGTGTCTGTAAGCATTTCTATGAACGTTTTAGCTTCTCTGAATTAGTTGGAAGTTCCTTGTCTTTAATCTTAATTGGACAGTTTGGAAGCCTAACCCCACTTTTCATATCTTTGAATTTATTCCATACCTTTTTCAGATCGTTACAAGTGTTAACTTCTTGAAAGCAAAAGGAAGACCAAAATTGACGTTTGCTTTGTTCAACGGTTTTATCACAAAGTAAAGTCTACTCCCCTAACTTTCCCCGGGAAAAATATGTTGTTTTACCCCATTCCCGCGCGCGCTAGGAATTGTCAAATTTGGAATGATTTGTCTTGCAATGTGTAAGTCAGAGAAGACCAAGTAACAATTGTGAGACCTGAGGACTGGACACTGCAGACTCAGACATCACAGTCACGTTCACCAAGTTCCGCACTGGTGATTCTGAGGCGTGCCCCTTGTGGCACTTCTCCCATGACAGTGGAGGAACACTTCCTCCAGACCTGTCCATCCAACACACCAAAACCTGAGGGCCGATCGATACCTGACCTACTGACCTGCTGATGAGGGACAAGCTCTTCGGACCCCTGGAGGGCCTTCAGCGCACTACGGCAGCATTGGTCAGGGCCTCAGGAGTTGCTGTCTGCGCGTTTGAGGAAGAAGGAGGAGATAAGTCTGTGCATTGGCAAGCCACCTGGTGGAGATAAGGAGAAGGTCAGTGACGTTTCCAGACCCCTTTAAGGACAAACAGCTACTTTAGGACGACACAACGCCCGTCCTTTTTGGGGGCTGTGGCCATAATACAGTTCCTGGTATTTTCACAACCGGCTCTGCAGGTTGTTAGTCATCAGAAGGAACCTCGTCTTGTACAGGCGACAGCGATGTTGGTATGATAATAAACACATGACCGTCTCCGTGGCTTGGCTTTAAGTCGCCAACTTGACAAATCCGGAGAAGAACCATCAGGTTTAGGCGGTTCATAAGGGGAAGTATGAACGGGAGAATAAGGAGGAGAGCAATATAAAGCACTGTAGTAATAGGTACTAGAAGAAGTGTACACCCTAAAGAAAAGAGCAGAATCCAGTGTGTGTTTGTTTTCACCTGTGAATCACTTTGTCGGTGTGGATGTGAGAAAAGGTAAGGGCCACTTTGGGTTTTGAGTGTATTCATTTATTTTCATTTTCATTCTATTTTATTCTTTTATTTCGAGAATAATAGAATAAGCACTCATATGGGTTGTTGTTTTTTAACATCCAGTCCCTGTGTGTATGCAGTTTTTCAATTTTGTCATCCGATCCCACCGGCCCCACGATGGCCTACTCTTCCGAAAAGTGGAACGGGTTTTAACGTGTGCGCAAGATGTTCTGCGTCCGCAGTATCTGTATTTGATATGTCTAAAATTTTTTTATGAAAATCACGGGGGGGGGGGGGGGGGGGGGAGGAGGAGGAGGAGGAGGAGAGAGAGAGAGAGAGATCTAAGATATTTTGCTAACAAAACGGGGGGAGAGAGAGAGAAAAAGAGGACATTTTGTGTGTTTGATGTGTGTAAAATAGTTGCTGAAAACTGAAGGGTGAAAAGAGAGAGAGAGAGAGTGTGTGTGTTGTGTGTGTGTGTGTGTGTGTGTGTGTGGTGTGTGTGTGTGTGGTGTGTTTGGAGTGTCTAAACTGTGTTGTGAACAATCGGAGGTCAAACGAGACTTAGTGTGTGTTGATGCCTATACAGGTTTTGGTGAAAAACTTGGAGGCCAAATGAGGGTTTGCTTGTCTGATGTGTGTGAAATATTGAAAACTTGGGGGAAACAAAAGTTTGTGTGTTTGAGGTGTGTTAAGATATTTGGTGGGAAAAACTTTGAGGGATGGGGGGGGGGGGGGGGCATGGGGAGAGGTGGAGGACGGGGATGTGAGTCTGTGTATTTGGAGTGTCTAAATTTGTCTTGTGAAAAATGTGGGGGTGAAATGAGAGCTTGTGTATTTGGTGTGTTTGAAACCTTGTTTGTAAAAATCTAGAGGAGAAAAGACTTCTTTTCATGTGTAATCTGTCGTATTTTCTTCTTCTTCATCATCATCTTCTTCGCATTTTTCTTCTTCGCATTCTTCTTCTTTGCATTCTTCTTAATCTGTCGTATTTTCTTCTTCTTCATCATCATCTTCTTCGCATTTTTCTTCTTCGCATTCTTCTTCTGTGCATTCTTCTTCTTCTTCTTCTTTGCATTCTTCTTCGCATTCTTCTTCTTCGCATTCTTCTTCTTCTTCTTCTTTGCATTCTTCTTCTTCTTCTTCTTCTTGCATTCTTCTTCTTCGCATTATTCTTCTTTGCATTCTTCTTCTTCTTCTTTGCATTCTTCTTCTTCTTTGCATTCTTCTTCGCATTCTTCTTCTTCGCATTTTTCGGATTCTTTTTCCTCTTTGTCAAACGCTCACACAGCAACTAGTGAGTCTGTCATATGAGCGAAAATGCGTTGTGCTGCCGTTAAGCCCCTGACAAGCCAAGTCCAGTACATCCGACTTCGGCATGGGAGAGAATTGTTATCTTTTAAGTCTTTCTGGGTGGCAGGGAAGGAGGAAGGGGAGGGGGGGGAGCAGGAGAGTAGACTAAAAAGGCAAGACCGGGGTGACAGGAAGAGAAGGAAGAACAAGGCAGAAACAAAGAGAGGGACAGAAAAGAGGGAACTCCGAACACGGAATGTCCGAGTTGGGATGTTTTATACTGAAGGGACTGGTGCCTAGTGGGGGGGGGTGGGGTGGGAAGGGGGGGGGGGGGGGGGGAGGGGTGGTAGGGGGGGAGGGGGGGGGGGGGCTTTTGTTCTAATATACGGCATTTCTTTTATACGGCCGAAACTGTGAGCACTGTAGCTGACTGTCCAACTAAAGCTCCTAACTGCTGCAATAGTTGTGTCCCAAGTTACCTCCCCTCTCCCTTCACATCATGCTCTAGTTAACATGTAACACACACACAACACTCAAATTCCCCCACCCCCTCTCTCACACACAAACAACACACACTCTCCCCCCCCCAACCCCCACCCCCCCCCCCCCCCCCACCCCCGATCCCCCCGCCACACACACACACAAAAGTTGAAAGGACGCGAAAACGGGTCACTAAAGAAGGCAGGCGCCTGCAACAATTATCCAACCTTAGAAGAGAAAACACTTTTTTTTTTTAAATCCCAAGAGATAGGTGACATAGGACCACACTGATACCTCCCCCCCTCCCCCCCCCCCCTCCCATTCCTTCTCCCTATACCATCTATCGGTTTGGAGGTGGGCTCGGGGGGAGGGGGGGGGGGGGGGGCTGAGGAAAACTAGAGTTGGTAGTGGGTGGGGAGGGTGGCATGGAAAAACTTATATGAGCAACGAACACTCAAGCAGAACACACAAACACGCGGGGGCGCCGCACGCACGCACACACACAACACTCACACTCCTCCTCCACCTCCACCCCCCCCCCCCACACACACACACACACACAACACTCACACTCTCACACATTTACAAAACAACACTTACACTCCTCATCCCCCCCACACACACACACGCACACAACACTCACCACTCACACACACACACACACACACCACACCACACACAACACATACTCTCCTCCCCCCCCTCTCCCCATCCTCCGCCACACACATAAAAGTTGAAGGACGCGAAACGGGTCACTCCAAAAGGCAGGTGCCTGCAACAATTATCCAACTTGAAGACAAAACACTTTTTTTTTAATCCAGAAGATAGGTGACATAGGAGTACACTGATACTTTGCCCCCCCCCCCCCCCCTTCCTCCCCTATACCACCTCACTGTTGACATGCGCTAAAAGTTCCTGGTTAAGTAAAACACCCTCCCCTTTCCCCCCCCCCCCCCTTTCTCCCCTATACCACTTAACGTTGACATGGCTGTTATAACACAGGCCATTTTTTTCGGTCTCAATATTCCAAAGCCTCTCAGAAAGAAGAAGCGCATGACCCGTCGCAACCTCAAGGCCATAGATATTCAAACTTTTATTTCTCAAGCTGCTGAACGTCTATCACGAATCCCTGACCATACTAACCCTTCTAAACACTACAATACCGTCCTCAGCCAACTCCTTGATGAGCATGCACCTCCTACTGACCATCTCCTTCCTGATAGGCCATGTGCACCATGGTACACCCATGACATCCTGGTCGCAAAACGCAAACGCCGACAGCTAGAGCGGAAATGGCCAAAAACAACAACTGAAATAAACAAACAGCTTCTTCGTAAACAAATCAACAAAGTCAAAACCTTAATCCCTTCAGCAAAAACAAAGTATTACTCTTCTCAAGTTCTTGATGCAACGTCTATGAAATCTCTCTTTTCCCTCACATCCACTCTTCTTGAATCTGCAAGGGCTAGCCCTCTGCCTTCTATCTACAACCACTCTGAACTCCCTTCTATATTTTCTGCATTCTTTTCTGACAAAGTCCGCAACATTCGCTCTAGTTTAGATCAGACTCCTTTTCAGCCTGCAATTTCTGATCCCCAATTTTCTGGTACTCCTCTCCTTTCCTTTCATTCACCAAGCGAGAAAGAAATCGAGACAGTTCTGACAGAAATGACAATAAAATCATGTGATCTTGATCCTGTACCTGCTTCTCTTTTCACTCAGTGCCTTCCACAGCTTATACCCCACTATCACAAAAATAGTAAACTCTTCACTTCTTTCAGAAATTGTTCCAACAGTTCTCAAAATTGCAGTAGTTACACCTCTACTCAAAAAGCACGACCTCGATCCTAACACTCTGAAGAATTATAGACCTGTATCCAACCTACCGTTCATCTCTTAAGTCCTTGAAAAAGTTGTTCTGAAACAACTCAATAGCCATCTTCATTCAAATAGTCTCTTTCCCCCTTTTCAGTCTGCCTATTGCGCCAACCACAGCACCGAAGCCACCCTAGTCCACACCTTAAACATGCTTCTATGCGCGTCTGACTCCGGAAAAATCTCCCTTCTCACTCTTTTTGACTTATCTGCAGCCTTCGACACTATAGACCTCTCAATTCATCTCTCCTGTCTCCAAAAAACTGTTGGTATTAAAGGCACAGCCTTCATCTGGTTCACTTCTTACCTTACAGACCGATTCATACATTTGCAGTAAACAAGAGTCAATCAACACTTGCCAAACTGGAATGTGGAGTCCCACAAGAATCAGTTCTCGGCCCTGTTATTTTCACTCTCTACACTGCTCCTCTTTCACACATAATAAAGCGTCATCAGATCAACCATCGTTTTTATGCAGATGACTCTCAGATTCTTAGCAGTGATACCCCTGAAAATCTGCCTTCTCTCTTGATTAATATGTCCTACTGCCTTCAAGATATCCAAAATTGGATGATAGAGAACATCATCATCATCATCATCAGACCCGTGACCTTGGTGGTCGTGGGGGAGACACGAGAGACGATGCCGTGGTAAGCCTCCTCCATCCATCTCGGTCCTCGGCTCTGCGCAGTAGTGCCGAGTCATTCATCCTGGTCCATTCTCTGATGTCCATCCATGACTTGTTCTGTCTTCCCCTCTTTCTGCCACCTTCGAGTGTTCCCTGCAGTACTGTTTTTGGCAGAGTGTTGTGGCAGGTGACGTGGCCGAACCATGTCAGCTTTTTCTTCTTGACGATGGTGAGAAGGGGTTCCTGTGGACCTGCCAGCCGTGTTATTTGACTCTTGACAAATTCATTGGTCTTTCGTTCGCTCCAGGATATGCCCAGTAGTTTTCTATGGCATTTTGTTTCAATTGACTGGATTCGCTTTGCTGTTCAGCAGTCAATGTCCAGGTTTCACTTCCGTACAGCAGGATAGTCTGAATTAGGGCTTTGTAGAGCTTTAGTTTGATTGGGAAACTGATCTCTTTACTTTTCCATATGGTGGTGAGTTTTGTCATGGAGGATGTTGCCAGGCTATTCTGACTTTGATTTCTGTCGTCGATCGCCCGTCCTTTGTGAGAGTAGCGCCAAGGTATTTAAAAGCGTTTACCTCCTCCAGTTGTTGGCCGTTCATGTAAATTTTAGCAGTGGCGTTGCTCGTGCTGTTCACAAGTACTTTACTTTTCTCCGAGCTCACCTCCATCCATATGCTCCAGCTCTGTTCTCAAGTCTGGTCGTAAGAATCTTGCAGCTCTGTGTTACTTCCGCCCATGAAGTCAATGTCATCAGCAAACCGCAAGTTGTTGAGGGGTCTGCCGCCAATGGAGATGGTAGAGTGGAAGTCATGGAGGGTCTCTCTCATAATGTTTTCCAAGAAAGATTAAACAAGACTGGAGATAAACAGGCATCCTTGTCGGACCCCAATCTGTGGTTTGAAGTAATCTCCGACCTGATTGTTCAAAAGGACTGCACTGCTTGCGGTGTTGATTGTATAGTGCTTGATGTGGTTTGCATAGTCCTTCTTCAATGCCAAAATTCTGAGGACCTGCCCCAGGCCTTCGTGCCATACTCTCGAAAGCCTTCTTGAAGTCGATGAAGTTGTGGAACAGGTCTCTCTGATGTTAAAGATGTTTTTCCATCAGGATGTGGCAGTTAAAAATCTGTTCGATTGTGCTCCTGCCTGCCCTGGAACCCAGCTTGTTCCTCTGAAGGTGTTCTCTGCCTCCTTCTTAAGTCGATTCAAAATAACTTTGAGCATGTCTTGCTGGCGTGGCTGATGAGGCTGATTGTTCTATAGTTTTGGCATTGGCGTAATTCCCCTTCTTGGGCAGGGGTATGATGAGTGATTGTGTCCATTCTTTTGGGCCCACTGTTTTGTCTCCCAAATCTTCTGACAGATAGCTGTAACATGTGTGATGATTTGTTTCGCCACCATGCTTGAGCGCTCTGCGGGTATGTTGCCCTGTCCTGGGGACTTTCCTACTGGTAGGCTGCGGATGGCTTCTTCCACTTCCCTCAGTATAGGTAATGGCGAGGGTGCTCTTGATGTTGCTGCTTTCTCTTCTATTATGCTCATGTCAGGTGGTATTGGGTAGTTGTACAGTTCTTGACAATACTCAGACCACCTGTTCAAAGCAGCTGAGCTTTCTGTGAGGAGGTTTTCCCGGGGCTGTCTTCAATGACTGATGAATTTTGGGTTTTAAGTGTTTTGTGAGTTTCTTCAGGGTGTCGTAATGCCTTTTTACTTTTGCCCACTTTCATGCTTTTTTCGATCTCATCACATTGATCACTGATCCACTTCTCTCTGGCCTTTAACATTGACTTCTTCACAAGATTGTTGGCCTCCCGGTATTCTTTAGGGTTGGAAGACCTGGTTGGTTTCAGTGCTCTTCTTGTATCGCAGAGGTCCAAGATGATACAGAACAAGTTACGGCTAAATGCAGATAAAACCGAAGCCATGCTTGTAGGGACCAAACACAAATTCTCTTCCATCACAACAACTTCAATAGAATTCAGCAATACGTCTGTCCCTCTATCTACTGCTCTGAAATATCTAGGGGTCGTTATTGACAACACACTCTCTATGTAAAAATTCATCACCCAGACCTTCCAGTCCTGCTACTATCAATTACGGCGTGTTAGTGCAGTTCGAAAGTACCTGTCCACTGATGCAACATCCAAACTAGTCACGTCTCTCATTCTCTCACGTCTGGACTACTGCAATTCTCTTTTAGCTGGTCTGCCAGCAACATCTATCCACTCCCTTCAACGTATACAAAACTTTGCAGCTCGACTAGTTCTCAGAAAGAAACAATTCTGAGCACATACTCCTCTCTTGCGATCTCTCCACTGCCACAGACAGTAAACTATAAGATCAGTACCCTCTGTTACAAATGCCTCCATAAAACAGCACCTTCCTACCTCTGTGAATGTCTTCACTTGTACACTCCTTCTCGTTCCCTCCGCTCTGTTGCAGATACTTTGTGCTTAAGAATACCTAGATTCAACCAGTCCACCGTTGGCCGTCGCTTTTTCTCTGTTTCTGGTCCATCGATCTGGAATTACTTCTCTCTCTCTCCCTTCGCCAAAAGCTTTCTTATGACGCTTTTAAATCCGGCCTCCAGACACATTTATTTCAAACCTAAGATTCTCCCCTCTTTTTCCATTTCATTTTTGCCCCTGCCCTCAACCGCCAAACCCCCATCATCCTGCCGGAGTGTACAACCTTTATGTGTGTGTGGGTGTGCGCATGTGTGTGTGTATACATTTGAATTTGTTTTTTCAAAAATCCTATTAATTGTAACTGGCTGAACGTGAATGAGTAGTATGTATGAAAGCGCTTTGATTTGGTTTTTGTGCAACATATAGCGCTATATTAACCCATGTATTATTATTATTATTATTATTATTATTATTCCATCCCCCCCCCCCCCTGGTTAAGACAACACACACACCCTATTTTTTGCTTGCTTTTTGTTGGGAGGGGGGGGGAGGAGTTTGTGTAGTTTCTTAACTTGTTTCGTAGGTTTTCTTTATTTGGTGGTGGTGGGGGGGGGATGTTTAGTCTAGGGTTTGGGGGGGGGGGAGGGGTTGTTGTGGGGGGGTTTTTGTTTTTTATTTTTAGATTGTTTTGAAGAGGGGGGGTTTTGATTTTGTTTAGGTTTTGTTGTGTGTGTTTTTAGTTTTTTTTTAGGTGGGATTTGGTGGGGGGGGGGGGGGGGGAGTTTGTGGTGTGGTTTTTTTTTTTTAATTTTGGGGGTAGGGGTTGGGGGGGGTATTTGGGGGGGGGGGGGGG
>CM054154.1:30283454-30288454 GCA_028751875.1 Rapana venosa
GCCCACCTGCACAGTCTCCTCAGCTTTCCGTAGAATGCTGTCACCATCGTTGTCCCCGGTAGTAGTCTCGGATGACGTAGACACATGGTCAGCCAGGCCGATGTCACACTGCTGGTCAGGAACTGGGTCTGCTTCAAGCACGGTAGCTTCACGTGGCGTAGGGCGGAATTCACGTGCAGAAGACAGCACGTGCAGCGGTGTGTTGTTTGGAGACAGGGGCGTGTTGACATGTGAGACAGCGCTGGTTAACGGAGGCGTAGGCATAAACAAACCATGTGTATTTTCTGAGGCGAAAACTTCACTTGCCTGATTTTCTTCTTGCCTTGTTGCTGTCTGTCTCCACCCCTCTGCATTTCTGTTCTCCTCCCTCTGTCTCCTCTCCTCTGTCTGTCTTCTTTCTTCTAGCCGCCTTCTATCTCTGTTCAGATGACTGGGAGGTTTTCTACGGAATCGCTGGCAGGTGGAAGGTGTTTGCTGACTCGCCATGTTTGCTTGGTGTTCAGAGCCAGTCTTCAGCTGAAGTACAACCGTTGTGTTGTCGCCTTCTCCACATATTTTCCATGACGTGAGGTGATGGTCTTGTAGCAGGGCACCTATGGTGACTTCCAAAGTTGTTGGCAGTCCAACAACAGGCATGGTGCTCAATTTCTTACAGTTTGAAGTGGAAAACTGACAGAGCAAAATATTCTCCTGCCACTATACAAGGGAGCTCACCCCGACACCCGAGAGAGACAGAGAGAGACAGAGAGAGAGAGAGAGAGAGAGAGAGAGAGAGAGACAGAGCCATAGACAGAGAGACAGAGACGAGAGAGAGACAGAGAGAGATAGAGACAGAGGAGAGAGAGAGACAGAGAGAGACAGAGAGATAGAGACACAGAGAGAGAGAGACAGAGAGAGACAGAGAGAGACAGAGAGTGAGAGAGAGAGACATAGAGACAGAGAGAGACAGAGACAGAGAGAAACAGAGAGAGACAGAGACAGAGAGAGAGACAGAGAGAGAGAGACAGAGAGAGAGACAGAGAGAGAGAGAGAGAGAGAGAAGAGAGAGAGAGAGAGAGAGAGAGAGGAGAGAGAGAGAGAGAGAGAGAGAGAGAGAGAAATGAAATGAAAATGTTTTTTATTGAACATCAGCCTTGGGCCACAATTCAAATGCAGAGGGAGATGGGGAGTGTATGTGCGTGTATACAACAAATTTGTACAAAATTTCAAAGTAAAGCAAAAATACACATTAGAAACAAATCTGCCTTTACACTGAAAGCATTGATATCTAATACTAAGATGAAATATGTTCTGCCATTATCTTTCTTCTTTGAACCGCATGGAACATAAACTTTGCTAGCTGCATTGCACCATGTTTACTATGTGCCTGAAGAAGAAAAGGAATAGGCACGTAAATAAAATCTTTCAGGTAAGTTGTTCGAGATCTGCATATAACGAACAAATGTATATGAGATGGTATTCATTTCAATAACATTTCTGCACAAAAAACAGTTTTTGTCTTGGTAGTTGTTGCTGTATCTATTAAGATTATTATTCAAGGGAAGAACATTCAGTCTGGCCTGTGACAGCGCAACTCTGGAACAGTAAATTTCAATGTTATCAAGATACAATTCTTTTTCAAAAATAGTCTTAAAAGATCTATATGTCTCATATCTATTACTCTCTCTCATGACACCAGACCACTCCTGAATAAACATATCAATTAATCTTTGCTTGAAAACTCTAAAGAATCCCTGAATATTTCCAACATCCTGTTGTAGCCAAACAATATTAAACCCTGAACTACACAACAATTCCCTTATACCTGTTACCCAACATTTCTTACCATTTTGATCCAGAGTTAATTGCATTTCATAAGCCTGTCGAGGCAACCTGTGATGGCTCATCTGCAGTAGTTTTAACCAATATCTTATTGCACAAATACAAGAATTTACATGTAAAGGATACCTTGCTACTTCCCCATATACCATTTTGTTGGGCGTTTTAACAGGAACTCCCAGAAAACACTTACAAGCCATCAGATGTATTTTTTCTAAAGGTTCTAAACGATTTAAACCCCAAACTTCAGATGCATATAGTAATATTGGTTTAATTTTTATATCAAAGACTTTGAAGTAAACCTGGTAAGATATATCCTTGTTTTTTTTTTTAAAAGCTCGAATTAGACTTATTAGTGCTTTTTCCCTTTTACACTCAAATGTTCAGTACCCAGCCTAGGACTAAGCTTTGTTGAGAAAACACACCCCAAATAACAATATTTATTTACGACTTCTAATTTTTGATTTCCTAAAAACCATTCCTCTCCCCTACCCAAGATCCCTCCTTTTCTAAAGACCATCACTTTGGTTTTATCTTTATTGATTTTTAATTTCATATCTACACAACAGGTTTGGAGTATATCAACTGATTCTGCAGACCTATAGGAGTCGAAGGTAACAAAACAACATCATCTGCAAAAAGCAAAATAAACAGTTCTACAACACCTGGTAACAGTTGCATACCATGTCTTCCCTTCTCAGACATATGATTGGCTAGTTGATTGATAAATATTCCGAACAAGGTAGGACTCAAGACACACCCTTGACGAACCCCTAGAGGGCAGTCCAAAAAATATGAATATTCATTATTTGATCTAACACGTGATATCAAACTACTATACATTGCACATAGGGAACAGAAACATTTTCCTTTGATACCTTGATTTATAAGTAATTGTAGTAGCTTGTCATGTCTTACTGAATCGAAAGCTTTTTTAAAATCAACAAAAGCTACGTATATTTTTTTTATTCCTCTGAGAGAAGCAATTTTGAATAATAGATTATAGACAAAAAATATGATCAATTGTAGAATAATTTTTACGAAAACCAGCCTGACCTTCAGAGATCATATAATTATCTTCTAACCATGTATACAGCCGCTTGTTTAGTACTGTGCTATATAGCATTTTGAAATTATACTCAGAGAAACCCCTCTATAATTATCAACATTTTCAATGTCACCTTTCTTATAGATTGGTATAACAATGGCTTTGGCCCATTCTTTTGGGTAAATGCCTTTCGAAAATCTATCTATCTATCTATCTGTCCCGTAGTCTGACGACCGTGGGGGCACCCTCAAAGACTCAGCAACCAGTTCCCTCCATTCTTCTCTCTGTTCTGCCTTTCTCAGGGTTTTGTTGAGTTCTAGGCCTGTCCATTCACTGATGTTATCCTCCCAGCTCTTCCTTGGTCTGCCTCTTCTTCTTCCTCCTTGGACAGTGCCTTGCAAAACTGTCTTTGTAATTCCTTGGGATCTTGTGACATGCCCATACCACTTAAGTTTACGCTTTTTCACGATCGTTAGAAGGTTCTCATAGGGTCCAATGGTTTGCTGGATTCTGTTATGCACGCTTTCGTTGCTTATGTGGTCTTTGTAGGAGATGCCAAGGAGTCTCCGAAAGCATCTCATCTCCACTGCCTGTACTCTCCTCTCCAAATCTGCAGTCAGGGTCCATGATTCACAGGCATACAGAAATATGGATATGACAAGGGAGTGCATTAGTCTGATCTTGGAGATAAGTGAGATATTCTTATCTTTCCAGATGGTGTTTAGTTTTGACAAAGCTGTTATTGTCTGTGCAGTCCTGCATACTACTTCTGGCTTGGATCCCTGGTCGGATACAATGGCTCCCAGGTACTTGAAGCTTTGAACTGTTTCCAGCTTCTGGTCATTAACCCTGATATCAGTGCTAATGCCGTTGGTGTTATTAGTCATCAGTTTGGTCTTCTCTGCACTGATTTCCATGCCGTATGTTTTGGAGGCCTTATCCAAGTGTTCTGTTAGGCTGGCAAGCTCTTTTTTCTGATCCTGCTATTCCATCAATGTCATCTGCGAAGCGGAGGTTTGTGATCGTTCTGCCACCAATGCTGACTGATCCTTCATGATGTTCCAGTGCATCAGCCATGATTCTCTCAAGGAAGATGTTGAAAAGGGTGGGTGAGAGTAGACAGCCCTGCCTTACTCCAACTGTTGTTCGAAACCATTCTCCAATGTTGTTGTTGTAGTACACTGCACTGGTGGCCTCGCTGTACAGCTGTTTGATGACTCTGATCAGGTTTGCATTGATGCTGTACAAGTTCATGGTTGCCCACAAAGCTGCATGCCACACCCTGTCAAATGCCTTCTTAAAATCGATAAATACGTGGTATAGGTCTTGTTGATGTTGAAGGTACCGCTCACATAGTATTCTGAGGTTGAATATCTGTTCTGTTGTGCTGCGCCCTGCTCTGAAACCTGCTTGTTCCTCAGCAATGATGGTCTCTGCTTGTGGCTTCAGTCTATTCAATATTATCTGCAGCATGACCTTGCTTGGGTGACATATGAGGCTGATTGTGCGGTAATTATGGCATTGTTGTAGATTTCCTTTCTTGTGGGAGGGTGATGATGAGCGACTGCGTCCATGGTGTTGGCCATTTTCCTGTCTGCCAGATCTTGTTGCAGATTCTTAGTAGGGCGCTGATCATGGCTTCCCCTCCAGCTTGGACCAACTCAGCTGGAATGTTGTCAGCCCCTGCTGACTTCCCCTTTTTCAGCGATCTGACTGCTGTTTCCACTTCTTCTCGGAGGATAGGGTGACTGTCTGTGTCTTTGCTTTCGGGTACATTAAGGACTTCTGGATCTCCTGCGGTTCTATAGTTATACAGGTCGGAGCAGTATTCTGTCCATCTGTTCAGAATATCCTGGTCGTCAGTGAGACACTTCCCATTTTTGTCTTGGATTGTTAAACCTTTTCTCTGTTTCGTGCTAGTCAGGTCTTTCACCAGAAGAATTTTATGACCAGCTACAAGAGGTTCTGAATCAAACACCCAAGAAAGACATCCTCGTTGTGCAAGGCGACTGGAACGCCAAGGTAGGAGAAGATGCATGGAAAGACTGGGAGGGCGTTTGTGGGCCACATTGTAATAACCAATCAAATGAAAGAGGCTTGAGACTCCTGGAGTTTGCCAGTAACAACCACCTCC
>CM054154.1:30293454-30295954 GCA_028751875.1 Rapana venosa
CTGAGCCCACAGCACACTTTTACTCTGGGTAGGAGCCGGCCGGAGTCCGAAAAATCCCTATGACTCTGACGGGATTCGAACCCACGAGTCTCCTGTTCGTAACGCAAAGCGGTAAACCACTGCACCAGGGTGGCAGTTTGTCATGTTCTTTTTATTCAAGGAAAAATGTCCTTTAGGTGTAACTAGACTTCAACTGAAGAACTCTGTTGCCTGGTGGTCTGCATACCTATCAAGTATCATATGACAGTGTGTGTGTGTGTGTGTGTGTGTGTGTGTGTGTGTGTGTGTGTGTGTGTGTGTGTGTGCGTGTGTGTGTGGTGTGTTTGGTAGGGGAACTTGTGTGTGTTTATTATTATTATTATTTATAATAAAAAAATTGTTTTAAGTTATTTTTTACTTTATTCTTTTATATCGAGCATAATGGAATAAGCACTTATGTGGGGAATTTTTCATAAACATCCAGTCCCCGTGTGTATGCGGTTTTGTAATTTCTATTATCTGTTCCCACGGGCACACAATGGCCTACTCTTTCGAAAAGAGGAACAGGACTTAACGTGTGCGGAAGATGTTCTGCGTGCGTTCGCACACGGGGCCTCGGCTTATATTCTCATCCGAAGGACTTTTGGGGAGAGTGGAGTCGTCATTGATGTTAATTCCAGGGGAAAATATCCCCTTGAACGGGAATCGAACCTGGGTCGTCAGATTGCGAGCGCAATGTCCTAACCACTAGGCTATTCTGTCCCCCTGTGTGTGTGTGTGTGTGTGTGTGTGTGTATGTGTTGGGAGGGAGGACCTTCGTATGTGAGTGTGTGTGTGTGTTTTATGTGTTGGGAGGGAGGACCTTCGTATGTGAGTGTGTGTGTATGTGAGTGTGTGTGTATATGCGTGTGTGTGTATGTGTGTGTGTGTTTTGGGAGGGGATCTTTGCGCGCGCGCGCGCGCGCGCGCGCGTGTGTGTTGGTAGGGAGACTTTCGGGTGTGTGTGTATGTGTGAGTGTGCACGCGCGTGCGTGCGTGTGTCTGTGCGTGCCTATGTGTTTGTGTGTGTTCGTGCGTGCCTATGAATTTATACAGCGCTATATCTTGCAAAAAATAAATCAAAGCGCTTTCATTCATCCTAGTCTTTCACATGCAGCCAGTTACAACGAATAGATTTTTACAAATTAAAAAAAATGTAAACACAACACGCGAACAATCAATAGTTTTTTTTTTACAAATTCAAATGTAAACACACACGCCAGCGCCCCCCCCCCCCCCCCACCCCACCTCCACACACACACCGATGAGACTATAAACTGAGGCCCCGTGTGCGATCGCATGCAGAACATCTTGCGCACACGTTAAATCCTGTTCCACTTTCGTAAGAGTAGGCCATTGTGTGCAGGTGGGAACAGATGACAGAATTTATAAAACCGCATACACACGGGTACTGGATGTAAAAAGCACATAAGTGCTATTCCATTATGCTCGATATAAAAGAATAAAATGTAAAATATAAAAAAACAACACACACATGTCTGCATACATATTATCTTCTCTCTCTCTCTCTCTCTCTCTCTCTCTCTCTCTCTCTCTCTTTTCCTCTCCCTCTTTTCTTTAGATAGATGGC
The DNA here is from genome assembly GCA_028751875.1 of Rapana venosa. Classification (NCBI taxonomy): domain Eukaryota; kingdom Metazoa; phylum Mollusca; class Gastropoda; order Neogastropoda; family Muricidae; genus Rapana; species Rapana venosa. The sequence goes on from CM054154.1 coordinate 30,295,064, forward strand.
TTGATGAAAAAAAGCAAATGCACTGTTTATTCAATGTAAAAAGGTAAAGGTAAAGGAGTCCCATAACCTATAAGGTCGTAGGGGAGCGAGGCGTCAGAGACCTCACTTCTCTAGGGCCAGCATATTGAGGGCGGCGCCCATCTCCTCTCCCTCGCTGCTTTACCTTCTCTGACCCTAAAGAGGGCAGGTACCCATTTACAGCTGGGTGAACTGGGGGTGAGAGTGAGAGAGTGGGTGAGAGTAGACAGCCCTGCCTTACTCCAACTGTTGTTCGAAACCATTCTCCAATGTTGTTGTTGTACACTGCACTGGTGGTCTCGCTGTACAGCTGTTTGATGACTCTGATCAGGTTTGCATTGATGCTGTACAAATTCATGGTTGCCCACAAAGCTGCATGCCACACCCTGTCAAATGCCTTCTTAAAATCGATAAATACGTGGTAAAGGTCTTGTTGATGTTGAACGTACCGCTCACATAGTATTCTGAGGTTGAATATAAGTTCTGTTGTGCTGCGCCCTGCTCTGAAACCTGCTTGTTCCTCAGCAATGATGGTCTCTGCTTGTGGGTTCAGTCTATTCAATATTATCTGCAGCATGACCTTGCTTGGGTGGCATATGAGGCTGATTGTGCGGTAATTATGGCATTGTTGTAGATTTCCTTTCTTGGGAGGGTGATGATGAGTGACTGTGTCCATTGTGTTGGCCATTTTCCTGTCTGCCAGATCTTGTTGCAGATTCTTAGTAGGGCGCTGATCATGGCTTCCCCTCTAGCTTGAACCAACTCAGCTGGAATGTTGTCAGCCCCTGCTGACTTCCCCTTTTTCAGCGATCTGACTGCTGTTTCCACTTCTTCTCGGAGGATAGGGTGACTGTCTGTGTCTTTGCTTGCGGG
>CM054154.1:30300954-30320954 GCA_028751875.1 Rapana venosa
CTTTGTTGCTTGTTTGTTTGTGTTATGACGGATATTTTTTCAAGATTTTTGAATTATTTGAATTGTATGGTGTAATATTTTTCTGGGTTTTTTGTTTTGTTTTAATTCCACATATGCATATGTTATTGTTTTTTTGTTTGATTTGTATAGTTTACCATAGATTAGGTTTTTTATTCTATGTCTGCATATACATTATCTTTTTTTCTTGCTTTTTTTTCTTTCTTTAGATAGATGGCTTGATGAAAAAAAGCAAATGCACTGCTTATTCAATGTACCATCTGAAAATAAAAGTTTGACTTTGACTTTGACTTTGACTTTGACACACACACACAAAGGTGGTGATGAAGGAGATGAAGGATGCTGTTGAAAAGTAGGAACATATAGAGAGGAAAAGTGTCAGGTAGGAAATAAGTGTGTTTTGAGGCTAGATTTGAAGGTATCAAGTGAAGGCTTTTGGCGAAGTGAAAGAAGGAGATCATTCCAGGTGGATGGACCAGAAACAGAGAAGGAGCAACGGCCAACAGTGGTTTGCTTGAACCTGGGTGTTCAAAAGCACAAAGCATCTGCAGCTGAGCGAAGGGAACAGGATGGAGTATACAGGTGAAGACAGTTACAGAGATAAGAGGGTGCAGATTTGTGGAGACATTTGAAACAGAGGGTATTGATCTTATACCTCATTCTCTGTGAGACAGGCAGCCAGTGAAGAGATCGTAGAAAGAGGAGTGATGTGTTCAGATTTTTTCTTTCTTAGGACCAGTCGAGCTGCAGAGTTTTGTATACGCTGAAGAGAGTGGATGGATGATGCTGGTAGGCCAACCAAAAGAGAATTACAGTAGTCTAAACGTGAAAGAATGAGAGATGTGACAAGCTTGGAAGTTGCCTTAGTGGACAGATACTTGCGAATTGCGCTTATGCGCCGTAATTGATAGTAGCAAGACTGGCAGGTCTGGGTGATGAATTTTTTCATAGAGAGTGTGTTGTCGAGAACTACACCTAAGTACTTCCCAGAGTTGGACAAAAGAACTGACGTATTGCCGAATTTTATTGAAGTTGTTGCAATGGAGGAAAGTTTATGTTCGGTCCCTATGAGCATGGCTGCGGTTTTATCAGCATTAAGTTGTAACTTGTTCTGAGTCATCCAGTTTTGAATGTCTTGAAGGCAGTAGGACATATTTGTCAGGAGGGAAGGCAAGTTTTCAACAGTATCACTGCATTGAAGCTGAGTATCATCGGCGTAGAAATGATGATCAATATGATGGTGGTTTATTATATGTGAAAGTGGAGCAGTATAGATTGAAGAGAACAGGGCCCAGAACTGATCCTTGTGGGAATCCACATTCCAGTTTGACAGGTTCTGATTGAATTTTGTTTACAATAACTTTCTGGAATCGGTCTTTGAGGTATGAAGTAAAACATTAATGCCAAACGTATTTTGGAGACGAGAAAGAAGAATTGGGTGATCTATAGTGTCGAAGGCTGCAGATAAGTCGAAAAGAGTGAGGAGGGAGATTTTTTCCTGAATCAGAAGCAAGTAGAAGTGTATCTAAAGTGTGGACTAGGGTGGATTTAGTGCTGTGGTTGGGGCGATTGGCAGATTGAAAATGGGGAAGGAGATCATTGGAATGTAGGTGACTGTTGAGCTGTTTGAGAACAACTCTTTCTAGTACTTTAGAGACAAAGGGTAAGTTTGAGACAGGTCTATAATTCTTCAGAATGTTGGGATCGAGATCGTGCGTTTTTAGTAGAGGTGTGACTATTGCGGTTTTAAGAGCTGATGGAAAATTTCCTGACAGAAGATATGAGTTTACTATTCTACTAATGATAGGTATAAGTTGTGGAAGGCATTGTGAGAAAACAGGAGCAGGTATGGGATCAAAGTCGCATAATTTTATAGTCATTTCCTTCAGAATTGTCGTGATTTCTTTTTCACTTGTGGGATGGAAGGTGAAGAGAGGAGTGCCAGTGAACTGGGGATCAGGAGGCGCAGGCTGGAAATGAGTCTGACCCAGTCTGGAGCGTATGTTACCGCCTCTTGCCTCCAAAATACGTTTGGTATTAACGGCACAGCCCTCACCTGGTTTACTTCATACCTCACAGACCGGTTCCAGAAAGTTATTGTAAACAAAATTCAATCAAAACCTGTCAAACTGGAATGTGGAGTCCCGCAGGGATCAGTCCTGGGCCCTGTTCTCTTTACTCTCTACACTGCTCCACTCTCACATATAATAAACCACCACCATATTGATCATCATTTCTATGCCGATGATACACAGCTTCAGTGCAGTGATACTTTTGAAAACTTGCCTTCCCTCCTGACAAATATGTCCTACTGCCTTCAAGACATTCAAAACTGGATGACTCAGAACAAGTTACAACTTAATGCCGATAAAACCGAAGCCATGCCCATAGGGACCGAACATAAACTTTCCTCTATCGTAAAAACTTCAATAGAATTCGGCAATACGTCACATATGTCACATCTCTCATTCTTTCACGTTTAGACTACTGTAATTTTCTTTTGGCTGGCCTACCAGCATCATCTATCCACTATCTTCAACGCATACAAAACTCTGCAGCTCGACTGGTCCTAAGAAAGAAAAAATCTGAACACATCACTCCTCTTCTGCGATCTCTTCACTGGCTGCCTGTCTCACAAAGACTGGAGTATAAAATCAATACCCTCTGTTTCAAATGTCTCCACAAATCTGCACCCTCTTATCTCTGTAACTGTCTTCACCTGTACACTCCATCCCGTTCCCTTCGTTCAGCCGCAGATACTTTGTACTTTCGAACACCCAGATTCAAAACAAACCACTGTTGGCCGTCGCTCCTTCTCTGTTTCTGGTCCATCCACCTGGAATGATCTCCCTCTTTCACTTCGCCAAAAGCCTTCACTTGATACCTTCAAATCCAGCCTCAAAACACACTTATTTCCTACCTGAGACTTTCCCCCCACATATCTGTCCCTAATTTTCAACAGCATCTTTCACCTTCTAAGTGTTGTTCCGAGTGTGTGTGTGTGTGTGTGTGTGTGTGTGTGCGTGCGTGTGCGTGTGTGTGCGTGCGTGCGTGCATACGTGCGCGCGCATGGATTTGAAATCTGTTGTTCATTATGTTTAAGGAGAGTTGCATGCCTGTAAATGATTGAGTGCAAGCGCTTTGATTTGTTTTTTTTTTTTACAAGAATCAGCGCTATATAAATTCCATATATTATTACCGACTTTGTCTGAAAAAGAAGGAAGAAAAGATGGGTGGAAGTTCAGATAGGATGCGGGTGTTAGGCAGGGTTGTTTTTGCAGACCCAAGGAGATTTGAGGTGAGGGAAAAAGAGATTTTATGGATGTAGCGCAGAGAACTTGGGAAGAGTAGTAGTCTGTCTTGCTGAATGGATTAAGTGTTTGACTTTATTTGTTTTTGGAAAAGCTGTTTGTTGATTTCGGGTTTTGACTTCCGCTACTGCCGTTCTAGTTGCCGGCGTTTGCGCTTCGCTATCAAGATGTCTTGGGTATACCATGGCGGACAGGGTCTGTCAGGCAGGAGATGGTCTGTAGCAGGTGCATGCTTGTCAAGCAATTGGCGGAGAATAATGTTATAGTAGTCAGAGAGGTCAGTGTGGTCAGAGGTTTGTGAAAAGCGTTCCGTAGCTTGTGAAGAGAAGGTTTGAATGTCTAAGGCCTTAAGATTGCGACGTGTAACATATTTCTTCTTGATGAAGTCTCTTTGGCATATGGCATGCAGATCATTGCAGGGAAAACCCAGTTGATGACAAATAGTGCCAGTGGCATCAGCAGTGACAGTATTATAGACAGCAAGAAAATCGAGACTGTCCATAGCTTTAAATATCCGGGAGCTATAGTATCGGATGAATAATCAAAACCTGAACATTAATTCTCTTCAGGACAGCCCTGATCACAGCTGCAATGACCAAACTGAAAGTCCTCTGGAACAACAAGAACAATGCCATCAGCTTCCAGATCAGGCTGATGCATTCCCTGGTCATGTCCTTATTTCTATACGCATATGAAACGTGGACCATAACAGCAGACATTGAAAGAAGGATACATGCATGGAGATGAGGTGCTTTTGCAAACTTCTTGGTATCTCATACAGAGATTACATCACTAACGAGGAAATGAAAACGAGAATAAAAAACGCCATCGGACCGTATGAACAGCTCCTGACTTCAGTGAAAAGACACAAACTGAAGGCGCACGGGCACGGGCACGTCACACGAACATCTGGACTGGCCAAGACTGTCCTACAGGGAACAGTACAAGGAGGGAGACGAAGAGGCAGACAGGGAAAACGATGGGAAGACAACTTCTGAGTGGACTGGCCTTGAGTGGAACGATTTGCTACGGAAAGCTGAGGACTACGGGGAGTGGAGGAAGCTGGTTGCAAAATCTTCAATGGTGTCCTAAATGTCTACAAGACTACTGGATAAGTGAAAATTTTGGTGAAGGCTTACACTTCCAAGGGCAGACATTGACTCCGCCTAAGATCTGTATCTATCCTCATCAAAAATTGTTAATTCATTCATTTATTCAGAACACATTGCTTTTGGAGCTTGTTTATAAACTTCACACACACACACACACACACACACACACACACACACACACACACACACACACACACACACACACACACACACACACACACACACACACACACAACACACACGCGCGCGCGCACACACACACATACACACACACACGCACGCACACACACACACACACACGCACGCACGCACGCACCCACGCACGCACACGCACACACACACACACACACACATACACACACACACACAACACACACACACACACACACACACACACACACACACACACACACACACGCACGCACGCACCCACGCACGCACACTGCAACAGTAGTTAATTTGAACATTCAATCATTGTAATGCTTTACACCATCTCATTTGACTGCTTTAGAATAACGTTTAAAAGAGGTTTTAAATATTACAATATGAAAATACCAGATTATAAATAAAGTCTTTATTGCTTTAGAATTATGAATTAAGTGAAGTTTTAGATATAACAATCTCACCATCATCACACCACTAATGATAATAGTAATGATAATAACAGCAATGATGGTAATAATCATGATAATAATAATAACAACAACAACAACAAATACGACGACGACGAAAACAATGATGACGCTACTACTACTACTACTACTACTACTACTACTACTACTACTACTACTACTAGTGATGATGACGACGATGATGGTTATATAACAATGATAATAATGATATATCAAGGGTGATAATAATGATGATGACAACAATAATGATAACAACATTATATTATCATTATCATTATTATTATACATAATCATAACCATTTTGTTGTTGTTGTTGAAACATGGATTTCTTCGCCAAGTGTACGTAGAACATATTATGTACAGGGGGTTTTTTTTGGAAGAGGGGAAGGGGGGAGGAGGTAAGGGGTGTTTTTATTTTGTTTTGTATGTTTTAATGCAGTGGAGGAAAAATACGTGTAGGTAACCACTTACAATTTCTCAATCATTTTGAAAATGATTTGTCAAAGATTCAATAAAAAAAAACACCTCTAGAAAAGAAAATCTTCCAATAACAGCATTTTAGGCATTTAATTTTTTTTATTTTTATTTTATCTTATATTTTATTCTTTTATATCGAAGATAATGGAATAAACACCTATGTGCTTTTTTACATCGTGTATATGCGGTTTTGAAAATTCTGTCATCTGTTCCCACCTGCACACAATGGCCTACTCTTACGAAAAGCGGAACAGGATTTAACGTGTGCGCAAGATGTTCTGCGTGCGTTCGCACACGGGGCCTCGGTTTATAGTCTCATCCGAAGGACTTTTGGGGAGAGTGGAGTCTGCACTGATGTTAACTCCAGGGGAAAATATCCCCTCGAACGGGAATCGAACCCGGGTTGTCAGATTGTTCTTGAGTAAGAGCCATGCCTTTGGCCTGACCTGACTGGAGTTTCGGCTCCTGGATGAGCCTTCATCAGAGGTCCCGGCGGTGATTGAAGCTTCACCTGCTGTGGTACCTTACAGCGAGACGCTTTTCAGAATGAAGAAGGGTCAGTCGCATTCACAAGAATATTGTTTTGTATGTGTGTGAGTTTTTGCTGCCTTACGTTCTACATCCTGCCTGTCCCGCTGTACCCACTCCGCTCATTCCGGCCTCCCCACCCCAGCCATACCCAGGCCTGTGGTGTCGTATCCTCAGGGCCAGAAGATCACAGGGATCATCTTTATCCATGTTTGGCCACTGAGCGGCCACCCACCAGAATGGCCCTGCACTGCTGCCTGGGTCGCTTTGGTCGGTGTGCAGTGGTTTCTGTTATGATTCAATATACACAGTGCACCACCTACTAAGCCCCTCCCCCCACCCCTGCTGGCGACAGTGGATGAGGGGTCTAGAGGTAACCCACTTGCCTAGAAAGCGAAAAGTCCAGATGCTATCCCCTGTGTGTGCCCAACATTCCCCTCCCACCCCTCCCCCACCCCATTCACTTGACCATGAGTGGTGGTATAGGTTCTAGTCTTTCAGATGAAACGATAAACCGAGGTCCCGTGCGTAGCACACATTCAGCGCACATAAAAGAACCCATGGCAATAGGACAGTTGTCCCTGGCAACAAAGTCCTGTAGAAGAAAAAGCCCCTTTGATAGGGATACAAATAAGCATGCAGACAGGAAGAGAAAAACAAAGTAATAGGTGGCGCTGCTCTTGTGGGGACGCGTTCTCCCTGGGAAGAGCAGCCCGAAGTTCATGCAGAGAAATCTGCCGTGACTTAAAGTGGTGTATAAATCCAGATACAAGTTTTGCCTAGTCGCTGAGCCAGACTGTGTCATACTTTAAATATCCGGGAGCTATAGTATCGGAAGAATAATCAAAACCTGAACATTAATTCTCTTCAGGACAGCCCTGATCCCAACAGCATGCAATGACCAAACTGAAAGGTCCTTCTGGAACAACAAGAACAATGCCACCAGCTTCCGATCAGGGCTGATGCATTCCCTGTCATCCTTATTTCTATAAACGCATATAAACGTGGACCATCAACAGCAGACATGAAAAAGGATAACATGCATGGAGATAGGTGCTTTTGCAAACTCTTGTATCATCAACAGAGTTACATCACTAACGGAGGAGTAATACGAGAATAAAAAACGAAAAACCATCGGACCGTATGGAAACAGCTCCGGACTTCAGTGAAAAGACACAAACTGAAGGCGCACGGGCACGGGCACGTCACAACCCACGAACAACTGGACTGGCCAAGACTGTCCACAGTAACAGTACAACGGAGGGAGACGAAGAGGCAAGACAGGGGAAAACGAATGGGACGACACTTCTGATGGACTGCCTTGAGTGGAACGATTTTGCTACGGAAAGCGAGGACTACGGGGAGTGGAGGAACAGGATGCAAAACTCTTCAATGTGTCCTAATTCCTACAATACTACGATAAGTGAAAATTTTGTGAAGGCTTACACTTCCAAGGGCAACAATGACTCCGCCTAAAGATCTGTAATCCTATCCACATGCAAAAAATTTTAATTCCAATCATTTATTCAGAACACATTGCTTTTGGAGCTGTTTATAAACTTCACTACACACACACACACACCCACAGACACACACACACACACACATCACACCAAAAAACACACACACACACACACACACACACACACACACACACACACACACACACACGCGCGCGCGCACACAAACACTACACACAACACACGCACGATCCACACACACACACACAAAAACACGCACCACACGGCACGCACCCACGCACGCACAAACGCAACACACACACACAGCCACAACACATACAACACACACACACACAAAAATCACACATTTAGCACACACACACACACACACACACACACACACCCACACGCAACGCGTGAACACGCACCCCACGCGACTCACACATGCAACAGTATTAATTTGAACATTCAAATCATTGTATTGCCTTTACACCCACTCAATTTGAATGCTTTAGAATAACGTTTAAAAGAGGTTTTAAATAGTAAAATATGAAAATACCAGATTATAAATAAAGTCTTTATTTGGCTTTAGAATTATGAATTAAGTGAAGTTTTAGATATAACAATCCACCATCACATCACACCACTAATGATAATAGTAATGATAATAAACAGCAATGATGGTAATTAATCCATGATAATAATAATAACAACCAACAAACAACCAATACTACGATCGACGAAAACAATGATGAACGCTACTACTACTACTACTACTACCTAACTACTACTACTACAACTACTACACAACTAGGATGAATGACGACGATGATGTTAATATAACAATGATAATAATGAATATATCAAGAGGTGATAATAATGAAATGACAACAATAATGATTAACAACAATATAATTATCATTATCATTATATATTATACATATCTAAAACCATTTGTTTTGTTGTTGAATACATGGATTTCATCTGCCAAGTGTCTACACTTAGAACATATTAAGTACAGGGTAGTTTTTTTTTTGTAGAGAGAGGGGAAGGAGGGGGGTCTGGAGGTAAGGGGTGTATTTTTATATTTTATTGAATGTTTTAAATGCATTGGAAGGAGAAAAATATCGTGTAGTAACCCTTACAATTTCACTAATCAATCTTGAAAATGATTTGTCAAAGACGATTTCATAAAAAAAACACATCTAGAAAAGAAAATCTTCCATCACACAAGCATTTTAGAGGCATTTACTTTTTTTAATTTTATTTTATCTATATATTTTATATCTTTTATATCTGAAGTATAAATGGGAATAAACACCTAGGTGCTTTTTAACACGTGTATATTGCCGGTTTTTGTAAATTTCTGTCATCGTTCGCCACCTGCTCGCTACAATGGCCTACCCTACGAAAAGCGAACATATTTAACGTGTTAGCGCAAGATGTCTCTGCAGTGCGATAGCGACACGGGCCTCCGTTTTATAGCGATCTCATATCCGAGTAGGTCTTTCTTGGGAGAGAGTTGGGAAGTCTGCACACTGAATGTAACATCCAGGGGAAAATAATCCTCCTCGAACGTAGGGAATCGAACCCTGGGTTGTCAGATTGGTTCCTCTTGAGTAAGGCCAATGCCTTTAGGCCTGACCTGACTGGAGGTTTTCGGCTCCTGGATGCAGCCTTTCGATCAGAGGTCCCGGCGGTGATTGAAATGCTTCACCTGCTGTTGGTACCTTACAGCGAGACGCATATTCAGAACTGGAAGAAGGGTCCCAGAGTCTCGCTATTCACAAGAATATATTTGTTTTGTCTATGTTGTGTGAGTTTTTCTGCCTTACGTTCTACATCCTGCCTGTCCCGCTGTAACCTCACTCGACGCTCATTTTCCGGACTTAACCCCCACCCCAGCATAACCCAGAGCCTGTGGTGACGTAATCCTCAGGCCAGAAAGATCACAGGAGATCATCTTTATCCAGTTTGAGGTCCGACACGAGACGGTGTCCACCCACTAGAATGGCCACATGTGCACTGCTGGAGCCCTGGAGTCGCTTTGGTCGGTGTGCAGTGGTTTCTGTTTCATGGATTCCCCATATATCACAGTGCACCTACCTCTACACCAGCCCCAGCCCCTCCTCCCTCCCCTCCACCTGGTAATCCTAGTGCGAACACGCCCCTGCTGTCGACAGTGGATGTGGGGTCTAGAGGTTACCCAACATGCCTAGAAAAGCGAGAATAAGGTCCAGAAACAATCCCTACTGAGTGTTGGTATTGCACAAATAGTGTTCCCCCTCCCACCTCTACCTCCCCTCAACTGTTTACCCATTCACAAAGAGACTTAGACCATTTATTTGATGTGTTGTATATGGTTATAGTCGTTCTGATGAAACGAAACCTGAGGTTACCCCGTGGCTGTATACAACAACTTTCAACCGACCTAAAAACTAACCCATGGCAATAGGTTAACATTGTGGTCCCTGGCAATGGCAATACAAAGTCCTTATATGAAAAAGCCCCTTTGATATAGGGATACCTAATAAGCAAAGAGAAGACAGAAGTTACGATAAAACAGAAGATAATTAGGTGGTCGTCTTGCTACTGTGGGGACCGCCGTTCTCCCCTGGAAAGCACCCGAATTCATCATTCATGCAGAGAAAATCTACACCGTAGACTTAAAGAGGTGTATAATACCAGATACAAGTTTTGCCTAGTCGCTGAGCCCACAACTGATCAAGGCAACCTCCTTGTAGGAAGCAATCATCCACAACATCCCTGTAACATACCTACCATCCAGGAACACCTAAACCTTGGAGGCTTTCGCAACAAAGTTCACCAACCTGCCTGGAGGTGTGCACTAGAAACAGGAACAGAGGTCCCCTATAGACCAGGGCAATAAACCCAAAGACTACCCGACTCAAACCATATCATCTCAATTTTTCTTTTATTGCATTATGATGGAGATATGGATGATGTCATGATTATTCTATGAAATGTGGTACAAATCTCATGAGACATCTGGACGCCTCTCATTTCTTAAACGCTGCTATCTCTTGCAATAAAATCACACACAAACTTTTTATCCACAATACTAAAGAAATATAATTTAAGTACCAGTGTTGGAGTCAAGACGAATTTGAAACAACTCACCAAACCTGCATCCTAAAAATATGGTAGAATTGCTCACCAAAGTGAGATAAAGTGCGACAATAGCTTGAGTCCCTAATATAACCTCAGAGCAAACTCACCCTTGGGCTAATCACGAATTGGCCAGGTCTACCCCCCACCACCACACTCAAAACCGCACCTTCACAGCCCCCTACCCCCCCCCCTGCTGACAGTCGTACTGGGATCTCGCGAGACACATGAGCTAGTTCAACACCAACTTATAATCTACAATAAGCCTACTAACCACAGTGGCACAATAGCTGCTTCAGTGATCACCAGATTGAAAGGCTGATGTTATACCAGTTTTATCATGTGAGGCATCAAACGTTACAACTCTATAGAATACTATCTCACCCATGCAACAATGGCCGATCCAATGACATCTATTAAATTTCCTTGTCCTCGAGTGTAATTATCAAATAACTATATTATCCCGAATCCTATACCGCAACCCTCTCGGCCAACTATCTTCCCTCACCCCATAATTACTATAATAGCTGCCTAAAACACAGGCTTCCATCAAATATCCATAGTGCGTCAAGGGTTGATGACAGCACAGGGCAATGCGTAAATATTCTAACTAAATTACAAAAGAATTGTTAACCTACGTAACACGTCTCTAGTGTCCCTACCTAAAATGTTTAGATTTGTATAAACTGCTAGGCAGTGTATTAAAAGAGTAAACATGGTCCAATATAACACATGTGAATTTAGTAACTGTTGAGTATGTCTATAGTATATCAGGAAGAAGCCCCCCAGCTTCTCTACATAGAAGTGGGCCTGAACAATCTTGTAAGTGCGGGGGCGCTCATCTCCTCTTCCTTACGCTGTTTTTACCTTCCCTGAGTCTAAAGAGTCATACCCATTTACAGCTGGGTGATTCCTGGGGGAGACATGGTGTGCTGTAAAGCCATCTTGGTGCATGAACAATCACCCCCAACCTATAGCGATAGGCATCCTAAAATGCACATACACAGGTCTTAACACTTACTCACAAAGAGAATAATTGATGTGACACACTGTAGTCCCAACCTGTGCTCTACTTCAAGCCATTAACGTTAACAAAAAGACAACCTGCACACAATGATGCATTCGGTTTTTTCTGTGTCCTGATTTTACAATTCTCAAAAATCCACCTCAGGGCATGTTCAACTACGTCCCCTGTAAAACAAGTACACTCAACTTACCGATGTGCTGGTCGTGGTTTGTGTTGCTCGAGAAAACAGATTTCCATCCCGAGCCTTGAAGGGCCACCGATCACAGAAATACCGATTTGGTTTTCTTTCTTGCTCTCTAAACTTCCCTGCCACTCAGGAATGTAGAAGATGTAGAGGAGTTGACTACAGCACTGTTTGCTGCGAAGTCCGATCATGAACAAGATATCAAGGAATCTGTCTCCGCACAAAGCAAACAACTTGGGTGTCATACGCCTAGCAATCCTATCACCAGCCCCGTGTACAAAAGCCATTTAGCTAATCTACACAGGCAAGAAGTCTCCATCAGACAGGACAAAGTGGCCAGGGAATCTCAAGCAACCAGGAAGTGCCTGCAGAGGTGACCTCAAAATCAAGTCATCTACAACACCATCATCACGTCACTGAGCGAAGAAGAGTTCAGGGTGACCGCTCAAGACAGTCTAGCTGCTACTTGGTCTGTAAGTCATATGTCTCGGGGAAATGTTGCACAGAGACGCCATGCTCCGGCTGATAACATAAACAGAGAATTGCCATCTCTAAACTAGGCTACTATACAATAACGGAATTACTAGAGGCGAGCCGAATAAGAACAGGTGCATACAAATACGAAAAAACTATTATGCGATGTCCGCATTTCGTCAATGCTGATAACACGCATTCAATTATCACCCAACGTGTCCAATTTACGTTTTTTATCCTTGATAGCGATAAATAAGGAAAGAAGTAAGACGAAGTTCAACCCCACTTGACTACACATAAAACAATTGTGTGGACAAGTTTCTACGTATCTTCCTGTTTTCTCACACTGTACACAACAAGAGCCCATCACGTGGTGGGGGGACTAAAGCCATGATATATCAACCGCTGTAGTCCAGATCAATAGCCATCATGAACCACCTGGCTGACGATCCATAGCAAGCAAGCAGAACACCAGAATAACAGGCAAGGCTCAGGCAATGTGCATGATATAGAAAAAATTGGGCATGCAATCTATTGAAACGAGCTATGTCCGGCCACTGTTTTTTAATCGCAATATAATGAACGAAGTGTAAAACTACAGCGAACAAGATAGAGTCTAGCAATTACGTAGGACTCAACAGGCCACGAAGCAGTGAAGTACGTAAGCACACGCCGATACCTAGGATAGAGGCCGTGGTAATTCTGAGCAAGCGCCCCCTACGACCCCACACGCAGTAATCCCTCACATCAAAACCACCTAACTGGGTCAAACTACGTATCTCTCAACCGTGGATTGTCACTAAAACACACACCCAAACCACCACAATCAACACTCAGGATGCAACTGCCAAATCTACCCACGACATATAGGGAGTTAAACTGGTTCCAGGATAGTCTTCAAGGATACAAGTGTAAAAAATATTACTTTGGTCATCCATTGTCCCAGTTCTGGTACTGATATTTGCCTTTTTATCTATAGAGACTGTGAGGTGAGCTTTGTGACCAGCACTATTGTTGCTTCTGATGTGCCCCCCCCCACAACCTCCGCATCCATTCAATTCCTAGCTGTGAATTTCCTATATGTACATGTATGCCCTACTTCCAGACTATTGTAAGCGACTAGCGATCATTCAGAAACACATCCCTCTGCATGAACCCATTAAACTATCATACATCCTAAACAACTGGGAAGGTCTCTAAGCCAAAGACAGATTCCACTCTCAGACATCTGTACACTTAATAAAGCTGAAAAACAATATAGAGCGCGTCTCAAAGCCCCCTAGAATGGCGATAGGGTATTAACCCCATCCTCTGTCTACTGCATAGATTATTTCTTTGTGAATACAGGTACACACACAGCCATGTTAGGGTAGCCTCTCAGCAGCCAATCAGGATGCTTCTATATTTAACTAGACTACAGGTCATCTCTTGTGAGCTTGTGAGTGTGTGTGTGAGTGTTGAGATGATGTGTCGCCTTATTGTGGGTGTGAAAATGGGCATTGAAGCCTCGGGACCTCAGACCATATCTAACATCTTTCAAATATTCCAATTGACTTTTCTTCTAACGATTTTTGTGCACGCAACTTTGTTTTCTTTCTATTTTCACACAGAGCATGATTGAACACAGTTTTGAAAGGAGATGCGGCTTCTGATAGTACAGCACAGAGATTGAAAGGATTGTCTTTTAGCACCTTGGTCAGGTTGATACCTACCGCCCTTAATACTCCTTCTAATAAGGGACTGAACACCTTCCAAGCTAATTAACATGGGGAACCATAGTACTAGAGAGAGTCTCAAAAAGATAAGTAGCCATCCGTCTCTAACAGTTAGCACAATTTCGACTGCATTCACCAATGTGATATTACATTCTGTATAAAAGAATAGCAATCATACTGAAAATTAATCTTTGATTGAATGCAAGCATATCACCAACCTAAAACAACGCAAACAAATGTTGTTGTATAGTGAATGTTGACTAATAGAAAGGGATTAAATTTTATCGTATGAGCAGTTAGACCTATGAAAGGCACGTGTGTGTCAGTGCTGTATGTGTGTTTGATGTGTGTTGTGTGTGTGAGGTTGTTTGTGGGCGTGTGTCTGGGTGGAGTTTAGTGTATGGTGTGTGACACTGTCCTTCTTATCTGTCGTGCGGTGCGAGCATGGTGTGTGATGTGTGTGTGCACTGTGGTGTTTGGAGAGAGCTATCCAAATATTTGGTACATAAAAGGGTCAGCAGCGTCAAAGCAGAGCTTGCAAAGTCGAGTATATGGCCAGATTGACAAGTAATTACTGAGTACATACCAACTACACACACACACACACACACAACACACACACACTCACACACAGCACACACCCTCACACCACCACACTCACACACACACACACACATTACACACACATCGCACTCCGTCAACACATCTAAGAGTTAATAACACACACACACACACATCTACACACAATCATACCACGGTAACCTCCACACAAGACACAATAAGCTTATGGCCTATACGACATTGGTCCACACACAAAATAGCTGAAAAGGTAAAACAAAAAATTACAACTTCATTTAAAAAACAACACAAGCACGACATAAATCATTTGCACACATACGGCACACACACATATACACTCACAGGCACAACCACCCCAATACACACACCAAACAAACATACCGTCTATAAATATATCACTTATGACTCTGAAAACGGACGTATACTAATATACATAGAACGAACAAGCGAACGGAACGAACTCTACAAAACCCCACAAACACATACACTCAACACTAAACTCATACACCCAATTGGAAGGACACAACACCCACATTTCTCCTTTCCTCACTACACAAGCACACACACTCTCACACACACACAACAACAACACAACGATAACACACACAAACCCAATAAAAACACACGATTTTTAGAAAAATCAGAATCACACACAACGAATCAACACCCATCACAACACACACCATCGCTGCACGACACTCTACACCACAAACAACGAACACAAATAAGAACAATGATTAAATCGCATACAAACGATCTCATTTTGCATTGCATAAATACAACAGACACACACATCTACGACACACACACACAACAACATCACATCATTACACACATACATCACACACTCACACTAGCACGGTCACGCACGCAACGCACAAAAGTCTTATGTGAAAAACCCCCTACCCCACTCACCACAACGCAAGACGCTCACGCACCACAACGCACACAAATTATAATAAAAGAAATCACAAAGTAATGTTAACGCGACGCACGACTCACACACACAACACACACCACCACACACACACACACACAAATAAACACACACACTCACACATATTTATACAACGCAACGCACACACGCACTGCACTGCACGCATCAATAACTAGAGCATAACTACCCCCCCCACCACACACACGCCCCACACACCTCACAAACACACACAAGCGCTCACATCACACAAATATTCTACAACGACCCATATGCACACAGACACAAACACTACATCACACACACACACACAACACAGAGGAAAATTGTAGGGAACATCATCCCCCTTGCATTCACTTCATCCTCCAGATACATTTTTTCCAATATGTTGAAACATGAAAAAACAACGAGTGAGCCGCGCGTGCGCGCTGCGTCGGCGTGTGTATGAGTGTGGTATGAGCTTTCTGTGTACGTAACTTATAGTATATCAAATGTGATGATGTCTCTTTCTAGCGTTGAGCGCGCGTGTGCGATTGTGATTCTATGCGATAGTTTAAGTGTGTGTCATGTGCGGTTGCACATTATTCTGCTGTGTCTTAAAGCGTGTTGTGTATGTCGTGTGAGTTCAGTGTGTGTGAGTGGTGATGTAGTGCGATAATGTGTGTGTGAGTGGTGTGTGACTGTCTATGAGTGTATGTGTCCCTGTGTGTCTCTGTGAGTGTGTGCGATAGTGTGTGTCAGTGAGCGAGTGTGTTTATTTGTGTGATCATAGTGATTAGTGTGTTTTGCGTGTGTGATTCACTGACTGAGAGAGTTTGTGTTATGTATTGTGTATGTGTAGAGTGTGTTTGATGTGTTTCCAGGGTACTCGTTAATTGTGTGGTGATCGAGCTCTCAATCGGATCTTTCTCTTAATTAGCATCTTTATGTTGAATAATCTTGTTTTATTTTTTGTTTCTGAGTAAATTTTCATTTTATTATTTCTCGCCTCAAAGGAGCGAGGAGAGATAGAGAGAGGGAGAGTAGTAGATCAGAGAGAGAGAGTTGAGAGAAGAGAGAGAGAGAGAGGAGAGAGAGAGAGAGTGAGTCGTGTGTCTGGTTGCCCTCTGTGAGTGTAGCGCATCGGTTGCCTCTTGTGACGTAGTGCTTGCGCAGCTGGGTGTGTTAAAGTGTCGCTCGACGCGGCTATGTGATGTGTCTGCTGCGTGTTCGAATTTTATGTGAAAGTGTGTTGGATGCTGCGTGCGGCGATGCGCGTCGTAGGGTGTTTGTTTAGATGTGCTGTGTGTTGTTTGTGGTGATGTGTGCGGCGCGCGTGTGAGCGCACTTACACTCGTTATGCGCTGTTGCGATTGCAACACGCAGTGCATATTTCAATACTATATTGTACGCACTTGATATCGATCTTGACTTTCCTTTTATAGATACTGTAGGTTGGTTCTGTTGTTAGTTTAGCTTTTCTCTTCTTCCAATATAGACATATTTGAGATTCAGGATATATGGCATTTTTTCTCTCCTTGTAATTTCTTGTTTTCTCAATACTGTCTTAGAATTTAATAACACAGGATACTCTACTGTATCCACATTACTTCTATAGTGTAAAATCAATCTTCGTGCCTGTTGTATGACAAACTGTAAGTAGGGAGGATTTCTTTAATTTGAACTTTTTGAAAAGAACAGCTAGCAGGCAGTGTATGATCGCGTGGTGTGGAACAAATACACTCGGTAGAGAAAAAGCATCTCGAAGAATACTACTTGTGTCGGGTCTATTACTTTTCGTTATCATCCAATGTGTCAAGACACGCTCAACATCGGCTATTAATTGTTGATCTGATTCTATTAATTGAGCGAAATTGCGTCGCGAGCGGCGTTAAGCGACCTCGACTAAATCAGAGCCCAGCGCATCCCTGCTAACGAAGCATAATAATATTAATATAATATATGGAATTTAATTATAATAATCTAGCGCTGAATTCTTGTATCTACAAAAAAACAAACAAATCGAAGCGCTTAGCACTCGATCATTTACAGCCATTAGTTGCCACTCTTCCCTTAAACTATAATGAACAAACATAAGATTTATCATCAAACCATAATCTTTTTGTTGCGCGACGCAGCGTATGGCACGCTACTAGTCTAACTGCACTACAACACGCAAACGCACTACACACAACACACACACCACAGTTATTACAATCACACAACACACACTACACACACACACACACCACACACACACTCTCTACACCACAAGCACTAGAAACACACACACACTCTACTCGAACAAACACTTCTACAAAGAAAGTGAAAGGATGCGGGTTGAACAATTAGGGACAAGATATTTGAGGGGGAAAGTTCCAGGTAGAAAAATAAGTGTGTTTCTTGAGAGCCTTTGGATTCTTGAAGGTATCTAAAGATGAAGGACATTTGGCGAGAAATTGGAAAAGAGGGAGGTCATTATCCAGGTGGTAGACCAGAGCAACCACACAACTAGAGCGACGCCACTAGTGTTTTTTTTTCTGAATCTGGTTGTTTACGAAGAAAGCACAAAGTATCTGCGGCCACGAACAGAAAGGAGTGAACGGGATGAGGGTATCAGACATGGAAGAACAGTGACAAGATAAGTAAGAGGTTGATGCAGATTTGTGTCGAACATTGAAACCGAGGATACTTGAGTTTTATCACCTCCATCTTTCTGTGCAGACAGTCAGCCAGTGAAGAGAATGCTGCAGAAGAGCGAGTGACTGTTGAATTCAAGATTGTTTCTTTCTTTAGTACCATATCAGTCATAGCTGCTGTTTTTTTGTATGCTTCATGGAAGACGAGTGGATAGATGATTCGGTAATGGTCCAGCCAAAGAGAATTACAGACCTAGTCCATCTAACGTGTAAGAATGAGGAGAAGGTGTAACACAAGTCTTGGAAGTCTTGCATCACTTGAACAGAAACACTTACGAAAAGTAAGCGCATATTGCGCTCGAGCCCGTAATTTAATTAGTACACCAAAGTAACTGCAAGGTCTGAGTAGATGAATTTTTTTCATAGAGGGTGTTTGTCAATATAACTACTCCTAAAAACTTCACATAGAGATTTGGACTATAGGAACTGAGACTTAATTGCCGAAGTTTTCATTGAGAAGTCTGTGGCATGGGAATTATCGAATTGTTAAGTTTTGCAAAGTCTTTCTGGAGGCAAAAAAAAGGCAGGGCAAAGACACTGACCACTGACAGCTCTGAAAAAAGACTGTAGAAGGGAGGTTACGATAGAAGAAAATGAAGAAGACACGTAATGCAAAGATAAGGGATAGAAGAGAACAGAGGGAAGTATCCTTAGCACCTTGAATTTTCAGAAGTGGGATAGCTGTATTATAACAGACAGATCCCCCCCCCCCCCCCATTACCCGACAACTCTACATGGGAAAATGTATTACATGAATCTCTTTGTCACTTTGGCATGAGAAAAGTTTTGTTTCCCACACACACTTTAAAAATAGACAGAAGATTTTAAAAAAATAACATTTCGGTTATCAAAGTTTTAGCGAAAATAGTCCTCAAATTTTGAAAACATCTTGAAAAACTATCAAATAAAAAAAAACCAAAGATAATTTTATCTTACATTGATCCCGGAATACAAATAAAGTTGAAGACACAATAGGGTATTTCAAACTGTATCAACTTACCTATACTATCTTCATAGGCCTTATTTCCTCCACTTTTTTAATTCGTGCTCTGCTGAGCCTATTACCAATCATCTTAGCTTCCGCTGCTGCTCCAAGCTTATTTCTGCTCAACTTATCTGCTATTTCTACTCTCTTTTGACAAAGGCTTACTGCTTCATCTTTAACGTCTTCCTATCCTTTAGCCATCAGCATCTATGGGTATCTGCTCATATTCTATTAGTTAAGATCATCTATTCTTCTATCATTGATCTAATTTTTTCTGTTTGCACATTGCACATAAATCCTATATCTGCTTTAATTTATGCTTACCACTCATTCTGCTAGGCTCGTCAGACATTCTTATTCTTATGCATTCTGATTCGTCGATAATTTACCCTCCCTTACGGTTCTTAACTCTCGCGAAATATTGCTCATTGGCCTTGCTCTGGAATTTAATGCTCTCTAGTCTCTCGCACAGTTAATTTAGTTATTTTTCGTCAGTTTAAAGTTAAGTTTTCATTTAATTCGCTACCAGCCTCCTAATATCTTTCGTTATTCAAGTTCTTTCCCGTTTGATCTGGACTCCATAGTCAACCTGCTCTCCTGCTCTTTATCTGCCTTTCCATTGCTTTCGATTTCTGCTTTGCATTACTTCTCTATTGCTGATTGCTATATGTATAAGTAGTATTTCTATTTTAGAATTAAAATATAATAATAAATCAATGATATTAAAGCATAATTGATATAAATACCTTTTAAAGTA
>CM054154.1:30325954-30327006 GCA_028751875.1 Rapana venosa
ACCAAAAAAAAAAAAAAAATCAAGAAAATTGCGTGTGTGTGTGTTGGTATGTGGTCTTTGAATTTAAACTGTGGAGTGTCAAAAGAACTCTCTTCTCTCTCTCTCTCCTCTTCTCTCTTCTCTCTCTCTCTCTCTCTCCTCTCTCTCATCTCTCTCTCTCCTCTCTCCCTTCTCTCTCTCTTCTCTCTCCCCCTCTCTCTCCCCTCTCTCTCTATCTATCTATTATCTATCAATCTATCTGTTGTCTGTTTGGGAGGGTGCTTTTGTCTGGGTTTTTTTGTTGTTGTTGTTTTTAATTTTATTTTTTGTTTTTTTTTCTGTTTTGTTTTTTTTTTTTTTTGGTGTGTTTTTTTTGGGGGGGGGCGTTCTGGGGTTTAAATTTTTTCGTTTGCTCGTCCGGGGTTGTTTGTTTGTTTGTTTGTCTGTTTGTTTGTTTGTTTTTTCTTTTTCTTCTTTTCTTTAAAAAAAAAGTTTTTTTCCCCTTTTCTTCTACTGTTTGAAAATATGAGTACTGAGTGCATTTTCAATGTGACCCCACGGGCGGGGGCCTGGATGTAAAAAAGCACATGAGTACTTATTCATTATCCTGAAAAAAAAAAATTTTTTTCTATTACTTACAATGTTAGATTTCTTTTTATGACTTTATTGGCTTTTTTCCCCCTTTTATTATGGTGAGTGTATGGGTATTGCACTTATTTTATTATCATGACATTTAATTTGTATGAGTATAATTAAAAAGTGTTTGTGTTGACGTGTGCTAATTTTGAGTATTACATATTTAGTATTATCCCTGAATTCCCCCCCCCACACACCACACACACACAAAACACTCACACACACACATACATACACACACTCACTCACTCACTCACTCACTCACTCACTCAAAATTTCTCCCTCAATGACTGTATAGGTTTAGTTTTCTTCTTTGTTTTGTTTCTTGTTTTTATTGTGTGGATGCATGGGTATTAAATTTATTTTTATTATCATGACATATAATTTGAAACGAATATAATCTAAAATGAGTGTTTATGGGGTCGCTACTTTTGGTT
>CM054154.1:30327506-30342506 GCA_028751875.1 Rapana venosa
AAATTTTAAATTTTTTTAAAAATTTTTAATAAAAATATTTTTTTTGTGTTTGGGGTTTGGTTTTTTTGGGGGGAAAAATTGGCAACCCTAATAATATATAAGTACGCGCTTATTCTCTTTCGCTATATGGTGAATAACTATGGTTTTATATTGCCCTCTCTTGAACTCATTAAAGGTAAACACTATTGTTTTATATTGGCCTATCTTGATCTACTGTTACCTAAAGAAACTGATAGACCAGAAATCGTTCATGTTGCTGGAATCGTTCTAGATAAAGATACAGGAGTCTCATAATCTGTAGGTCGTAGTGGAGCGAGCCATCACAGACCTAGCTTCTCCAGGGCCAGCATATTGAGGGTGGCGCCCATCTCCTCTACCTGCTGTTTTACCTCCCTGACCCTAAAGAGGCAGACACCCATTTACGCTGGTGAAGGGTGAGGAAACTGTACTGAAACCAAAGCGAGCAAACGGCACCGATCCAACTGGTAACCACGCTCGATGCTGCTTAACCTCAGCTTGGGGAAAGCGAGTGTCTCTGACACTGAGCTACCCCGACCCTAGTCGGCTATTGCTGGTTCTGTTGCAGGTTTATTGGGCACGGGTTGTTCGGGTCAACTTCCAATCTTCTTTAATTCAAGTCTGAGGCATTACCAAGACAACCGTAAAGTATACGGGATGGACCTGGTGGTTAGAGTTGAAAAAAAAAGCCACGTGCTAGCGTCATATCGGGACCTGGTTCGAATCTCGTTCAAGAGATTTTTCTCTGCAGTAACAATCATGCCGACTATCTGAAAAAGTCTTCGGATGAGACTTAAACCGAGGTCCGTGTGCGAACGCGCGCAGAACACTTGCACACACCCTTCCGCTTTTCCGGCAGGTAGGCCACTGTTGTGCCGGTGGGAACGGATGACAAAATTTACAAACTGCATACACACGGGATTGGATGTAAATAAAAAGCACACGGGTGATTATTCGATACCTTCGAAATAAAAGAATAAATAAATAAAAAATAAACAACAAAATCAATTCACAATAATCACCTGAAAAGATTTTTTATATTAAAAAAAAGCTAAGAAAATCGATTTCCAGATTTAAGAAAATATATCATAGTTTCTCTGTTACTGCTACTGGTATCCATGTAACCCAGTACAACTGTCGCATGTGGGGTAGGAAACCCAATAGAAAAAAACACATATGGAGACTGGAGAGGAGATTGGCACCACCAAGGAATATCCTAAGCCCACAGAAAAGACATGAGAGACAAATACAAAGCCAATATGATACCGATCGGTCGAGGCCGCGGTTACAACGACCGCGCTTTCCATTGATCAACACCAGGGTGAAGTGACAAGTCAGCTACTGGAGTTAAAACATTACTTAAGCTCCTAGGTAATTTGTATTTTCAATGTATTTCCTATCGATTTTTTTCCCTTTTTTTTTTTACTGGTTTTAAAATTCAATGTAAATGTCAATATTATTCTAGTTAACTTTACGAAATTTGTTTAGAAAAGGGTTGTGAAAAAAGCAAAATGCATGTTTATTCAATGTACCATCTGGAAATAAAATTTTGACTTGACTTGATTTTTGACTAGAAAACAGATCACCTTTGGAACATCGAACCCCCGTACACTCTACAGTGCAAAAACAAAAAACTAGAGTAGGTTTTAGCCGCTATAAAGGGACATTATTGGGCTGGGAAGTGAGATGGACAGGATTTGGTGGAAAATGACTAAAAGGCAAAAAGATCTTTTCAGTGGTCAAGAAAACATCCCCAAACCGGGATGCATTTTTGTCGAAAAAATATTCATTTTCCTGTACACCGTTCCCCAGCAGATTATCCATGGGGTGTCGGCCCAACCCCAAAACACACCACAACAAATCATGCCCCATCATTGCCCGCAGATAAAGAAGTAGAAAAATTTAAAGAAAATTTGAAAGCCCATTATAAGATCCCCAAAAAGAAATCATCATCATAAAGGGGGATTTTTAACGCCAAAGTGGCCCGTTAAACTGGGGAAACTTTTAAAAAAAAAACGACAGGGGGCTACGTCTGCTGGAGGCCCCGCACCCCCAGACTTACCAATTCCCAATACCCTCTATCCCCACAAGCAGCCCAAGGAGGCAACCTGGCATGCGCCAAACGGCAAGATCCATAACCAAATAGTTTTTCATCTTAACACCACGGCGCTTCAAATCCAGCATCAACAAGCCAGAACAAGAACCTCCCCTGGAGCTGACATAGGCAGCGACCACGACCTTTGCTGCTGGTATTCAAAATGAAGCTGAAGAAAAACAAACAGCCTGCAAACCCACGAATCAAATTTGACGTGGACAAACTGAAAGATCCAATGTCGAGGAGATCTTCCAAGCTAAGCTTGGCGGACGTTTTGCGGCAATAACCCTCCGGACAATGACATCAATGACCTCACCAACAACTTAAATGAGGCAGTCCGAGAAACAGCAGAGGAGATACTCGGTCGTCAGAGGAATAAAACACCAGCCAGGGACTACCAATGACATCTTGAACCTCTGCGATACAAGACGAGCACTGAAACCAACCAGGTCTTCCACCCTAAAGAATCCCGGGGAGCCAACAATCTTGTAAAGAAGTTGTTGTTGTTGTTGTGTTGTTGTGCTTTTCCCCAGCTTAACACCCTGGGGTCACCCAGAACATGCACTCTGACTCACTCATCCACCGGGGAATCACTGTGAGATAGGAAGTACACCGGGTGAGAATTTTGGCGTGTATGACCCCTTTTCAAGTTACCTCGCCACTTAGGCAGCCATACTCCGATTTCCCAGAGATTTTTTCTCCTTATAAGGAGGTGCAGGTTTTTTATGTTAAGAGCTTGTCAGGGCTGAAGGCAATCTAAACACAACATTTTAAACATAACAACATTTTAATGTAGGCCTTGGCAATTACTGACATCAATAACTGACACAGCTTTTGGCCTGGCCACTTGTGAAGAAGTCAATGTTAAAGGCCAGAGAGAAGTGGATCAGTGATCAATGTGATGAGATCGAAAAAAAACATGAAAGTGGGCAACAGTAAAAAGGCATACGACACCCTGAAGAAACTCACAAAACCACTTCAAACCAAATCATCAGTCATTTAAGAAAGCCCGGAAAAACCCCCTCACAGAAAGCTCAGCTGCATTGAACAGGGGGTCTGAGTAATTGTCAAGAACTATACAACTACCCAATCCAACCTACAAGAGCATAATAGAAAAAGGAAGCAGCAACATCAAGTGTACCCTCCCCCATTACCTATACTGAGGGAAGAAGTGGAAGAAGCCATCCGCAGTTTACCATAGGAAAGTCCCAGGAGCAGACAACATACCAGCAGAGCTGCCAAGCATGGTGGCGAAACAGTTATCACACATGTTACCCGCTATCTGTCAGAAATTTGGGAGACAAAACAGTGGCCAACAGAATGGACACAATCACTCATCATACCTCTGCCCAAGAAGGGGAATTTACGCCAAAGCCAAAACCCATAGAACAATCAGCCTCATCAGCCACGCCAGCAAGATCATGCTCAATATTTGAATCGACTCAAGCAGGGCAGAAGAACACCTTGCAGAGGAACAAGCTGGGTTCAGGCAGGCAGGAGCACAATCGAACAGATTGTTAACTGCCACATCCTGATGGAAAAACATCTTCAACATCAGAGAGACCTGTTCCACAACTTTCATCGACTTCAAAAAAGGGTTTCGACAGAGTATGGCACGAAGGCCTGTGGCAGTCCTCAGAATGTTTGGCATTGAAGAAGGGCTAGTTCAAACCATTCAAGCACTATACAACACCGCAAGCAGTGCAGTCCTTCTGGACAATCAGGTCGGAGACTACTTCAAAACCACAGTTGGGGTCCGACAAGGATGCCTGTTATCTCCAGTCCTGTTTAATCTGTTCTTGGAAAACATTATGAGAGAGACCTCCATGACTTCCACTCTACCATCTCCATTGGGGGCAGACCCCTCAACAACTTGCGGTTTGCCAATGACATTGACCTCAGGGCGGAATAACACAGAGCGCAAGATCTTACGACCAGATTGAGAACAGAGCTGGAGCATATGGGATGGAGGTGAGCTCGGAGAAAGTAAAGTACTTGTGAAACACACGAGCAACGCCACACTAAAATTTACATGAACGGCCAGCAACTGGAGGAGGAGACGCTTTTAAATACCTTGGGGCTACAAATCACAAAGGACGGGCGATCAACCCACAGAAATCAAAGTCAGACTAGCCATGGCAACATCTTCCATGACGAAACTCACCACCATATGGAAAGTAAAGAGATCAGTTTCCCAATCAAAAATAAAGCTCTACAAAGCCCTAATTCAGACTACCTGCTGTATGGAAGTGAAACCTGGACATTGACTGCCGAAACAGCAAAGGAATCCAGTCATTTGAAACAAAAAAGCCATAGAAAATTGCTTGGCATATACTGGAGAGAACGAAAAAAACCCAAAGAATTTGTCAAGAGCCAAATAACACGGCTGGCAGGTCCACAGGAACCCCTTCTCACCATCGCAAGAAGAAAAAGCTAACATGGTTCGGCCACGTCACCCGCCCAACCCCTCTGCCAAAAACAGTACTGCAGGAAAATTCGAAGGTGGCAGAAAGAGGGGAAGACAGAACAATCCCTGGATGGACAACATCAAAAATGGACCAGGATGAATGACTCGGCACTACTGCGCAGAGCCGAGAACCGAGATGGATAGGGGGAAGCTTCCCAGGATCGTCTTTGTGTCTCCTCCACGACCCCCAAGGCCCAGGGGACTGATGATGTTTCCCCCATCAAGCCCATACATCAGCCCTCTGGGCGGGAAAAATTTGGGCAGCGGCTGCCCGGTTTTCAGAGACAGAAAGTCAAAAGCCCTTGCTAGAAAGTATCACTGCATTCAGGAGAAGCGGATACAAAAGGGGTTTGACAAGGACAAGGGTTTGAAAAACTGCTGGATGTTTGGGTTTGCCTCTTTTTTTAAAATTTGGGCAGTGGGGGGGGGGGGGTTTGTTTTGGTCCATTCTTTTTTTTATACCTCCGAGGTTCACCAAGGGTGTTTTGGGTTTGGGGGGGGGTGGGGGTTGCGTATCGACCCTTTTTTTTGCCCCCTTTAAAAGGGTAGCCGCATTTCAACTTTGGGGGTAAATTCTAAATGTGCCCAAAATTTTTGTGTGTGTGTTTTTTTAATTCTCTCTCTCTCTCTCCTCTCTCTCTCTCCTCCCTCTCCTCTCCTCCTCTCTTTTCTCTCTTTTCCCCTCTCTCTCTCGGAAAAAACCTTTAAACTGTCTATTTGTAAACAAATCAGGGGAACAACAGGCCCCTGCCATGAAACCCCGAAATGTCTCCCCAAGAGTTTCCCTCCCCCCCAAAGAAAAGCTTTTAAAATGGGGACTGGCTTTTTATGCAAATCCATCAGGGGTTTTTCCCTACAGATGAGTGAGTTTAAAAAATGGGTATTGAAAAAAAGGGTTTCACTTTTTTAGATGCCAAAATTTTCCCTGCTTTAGGGAAGAAATACAAAAACTGAAAGAAAGTGCCCTTTGAAATAAAGGGGTTTTTAACAAAAAACCGCAAAAAAGACAGTCAGTTGATATTTGCCCCGCTTGGAAACAGTAAAAAGAAAACTGGAATCCACGGAGAAAAGCAAAAAGGTTGTGCAATTTTCAAGTTCATAACTTTCGAAGAACAAAAAGAGGAAAATGACCAGATGCCCTCCCCGTGCATTGGGAATTTTAAAGGGCCCCATGGACCTCCCCCCAGCTGGCCCCCTGGAAGACACTCCAACCTACCGTGGTGGGAAGGGGCCACCCCCAGGGAAAGAATGAACCACCCCCCATAATCGTGCACTTTTCCCGCTGGGTGGAAAAGGGATGGCAGTTTTTGGCTGAGGGGGGAGTTTGGGGGAAAACCCCCGGGAGAGGGCACCCGGGTAGCCTCTAAAACTCCCCCCACCAAAGAGAAATTGGGTTTTCCATGGGGGCCCAAAGGGGCCAAATTTGCCAATTCCCCCCCTGGAAGCTACATGTCAAAAGACAAGCAACCACCCCCAAATGGAGGGTTAAAATCAGGGCTCTACTCTACAGAAGAAGAATGGCCACCGCCCGGGGGAAAAAAGCAGGGGGGACAGGGAAAAAGGAACAGCAAAAACCCCAGGTATTTCCACCCCGGGCAACCACTTTGAAAAGGCCGGGGAAAACAAAAGGGACCGGGAAACCCCCCCACATCCAGCGGGGACCCCAAAGACCCCAAAACAAACAGCGTTCCTGGTAAACCCAGCGGGGCCTCGCCGGGGGACATCTGGACCTTCTTCTTGGCAAAAAGTCAAAAACTACAAAAAATTGCCCAGGACGAGAACAGAATTCCCCATCTAAAAGCACTACAAACCCAAAAAGGAAGGAAACCCCAAAATTTGGAAAAGGAACAGTCCCCTTCCCCCAAGAGGATGGAATGGACATGTACACCTGTTTTTTCCGGGCTTAACCCCTCAGTGAAGTAGTAAGGCAGGAGGGGCCCGGGGGGGGCCAGATAGAAGACAAGTGTTTCAAAAAAGAAGTAAAAAACCATTTTTCCCCTGCTCATTCAAGTAAACAGCATAACAGAACTGTATTTGGACCTCGCGGGCCCCAGCAGAACAGATTTGCACCCTGAAAAAACCAGCTAGGAAGGGTTTTCCTGTGGTGAGGATGTACAGGATGAACACAAGGAAGATGACCAGGTGGACTGAGACAGACTTCCTTTATAGCCACTCAGGTGAGATTACAAATGAAATATGACTGATAAACGGGATCTGAAGATGGGGAAGACAAAAAATCTGCCAAAAGGTGAAGACATCAGTCATTATATGCAGAAAAAGGGCAAAAAAAGGGATGAAACAATTCTGGACACATTGACTGTTATGAAAAAGATTTTAATGAGAAAATAAGGATACAAAAGTACGGGAAAAAGGGCAATGACAGTACCGAGTCCTGACAGTGAGAAAAGTAAGAGACTAAAAACAACAGATCGGGAAATAAAAAACCTCCCAAAACAGGAAAGTTGTTTTTTTAAAAAAAACCTCAACACAGATAGTGTAAACACTGACATACAGACGGTCTGGGAGCTGTAAACCCAAAGACAGATGGACAAACATAGCCGGGGCCCAGTCCATACCCCGGGCCCCAAGCCCCTGGGCTTTCAACCTTCACAGTGGGAGGCCCCCCCAAAGAAAAAAAAAAATTTTTTGTAATTTTGCTGAAAGGCCCTAGCAGTCAGACAGCATTACTGACTCCTTTAAAAAGTTGGGCTTCGGATGACAGTGCAGTGGGAAAAGGCCCCTACCCTCCCCCAAAGGGAAAAAAACCAAAAGGGGACAAACGGGGGCTTCAGGGGCCCAAAAGATGGGATTGGGCCCGGGGCCAAAAATTTTATAAATGCCGGGCAAGGTAACACTTTTATTAGGGTGAATAAAAAACAAAGCCCCAGAACCCACTGCAAAAACAAGGAAATATTCTGTAGTAAAGAAAAAAAGCCCAAAATCGACTTTCTAAATTACAATGTGCATGGTCTTCTTCCCCAAAACTGGTTTTAAAAGTTTTTCATAGTTTTTTTTTTGGGGCTTTTTAAATTTATTTGTTTAACAAAAAATTTTTGTTGCAACGATTTTGTGTCTTAAAGTTTTTTCATGATTACTTATTATTCATTTCAAAAGCTAGAAAACAATCACATAAAGGGGAGATACTCAGGGGGGGGAAATTTTTAGGAAAAGGGAAAATCACTGGCACCCTTTATTTTGAAATATTATTTTCGAAAATGATAATACTATACTATAAAAATTTCATAAAGATTTGTTTGGCACAGCCCAAGGGGCATTTTCTTAGTAGGCACATTTCAAAAATTTCCCTCATTCACCTTTTTTGGGGAACTAAAAATGAGGTGTATGGTATGGAAAATCTTTGGGAAAAATGTTTCGGACCCTTTACGTACTTTTGATGATTTTTTTCCCTTTTCCTAACGGGAGATTTCATGCACGAACAGCATCTGAAAAATTTTTGAAAAAAACCCCAAAAAAAAAAGATGTTTTTGAGAAAAACCCCCAATGGTCTAACCAAATTTTAAAATACCAAGAAAAACTCATGATTTTGCACAACAAACTTTTTTGGAAAAATTGCTTGAACTGTGGGAAAAAATGTTTTATTGTGTCATCTTAAACGGACTTTGGAAATCAGATTTTGAGATAGTTGCACATTTTTAAACCCTTTAGGCCCCAGCACTGTGGAAATATTTTTATAAAGTCTTTTGATTTATTCATGTCCCTTTTAAAATACCCTTTTTTTATATCGAAAGCCTTTAACAGAATCTGCCACTTACCAGTTTGCATGAAATTAGAGGTTACCGATTGTATTTCCCAAAAACCCCAGGAACTCCCGAATGAAAGGGAATCTTATTATAAAATTGTGTGGGGGCCAAACCCAAAAAAAGACAAATATCTAAATGCGCTAAAAAGCAGGGGCATTCACGACAGGGCTTTTTATGGGTACAAACCCCTTGAGGGAAAAAGTAGAAAATGCTCTAGCAAGTTTACCAAGTGTTTGAAAAAATCAAACGAATGCAGTCTAAAGGATTTCATTTAAAAATACAAAAAAATTTTGAAAAGGTTTGATAATGAAAGTGGACTTTCGAAAAAAAAAAAAGCGAAAGATGCTAAACTGTTTTGCTCCCCCAGAAAGGAAAAGATCGGGTTGTTTTTTGTCGAGAAAAGAAAAATGTACAAAAAAACTTTTTAAAACAAAAAGCAAAATTTTAGAAAACAAAAAGGGTGAATCATTAGCTTTAAGGATGTTAAAAGTTTTATTTACAGTTCTGGGAAAAAGGTTAGAAAAATGGGAAAGTGGGAAGGGGGAAAAGATAATAAAAATTAAGTATGAGAAGGGTTTAATCACTTTAAAAAGGGGTTTTTAAAAAAAAAGAAAGGGAAAATGATAAACCCCGGATATTTCAGCGGGGTAAAGGAAGTCCGATCACACTTAAAAAAAAGATATAAACAGAGGATAAAATAAAAAAAGCAATTCGAAAAAAAAAAACTTTAAAAAAAGGCAAGTGGTATAGTGACAATCAGCGAGATGGTTAAAAAAATTTGGGGACAAAATTTTTAATAACTTTTTGGCCAAAATTAAATTTTAAAAAATCTTTTTTATTGGTAAATTTTTCCCAAAGGTGGGCCAAGGCCCTAAATTTTACCAATCCAAAAAAAAAGGGGACCACGATAAAGTTGACAATTTTCAGGGGAGTTTCCCTCTTAAGAAATTTTATCTAAGTGTTATACATCTTTTCTTAAAAATTTAAGACTTTTTTAAAATGGCTAGAAAGTAATCTAGATTTCAGGGAAAATCAGGGAGGATTCAGGAAAAGGGTACTCAACTGTGGATCCCGATATTCAACCCATATGCATTGTTCGAAATGCTGCAAAAAAGGGGGGGAAAATTTTATTTGCTTTTTTTGACTTTTGGAAAGCATTGAATTTTGTTCGCCATGATAAGCTTTTTTGGGGAAAGGGATGAAAAAACAAAGGGGGAAAGGAAAATTTATGGTAGCCCTTTTAAAAACCAAAGTATTGTGCATCACTGTCATGTGTGCGGCAAACAATGAGTTTCCGAATTTTTTTTAATTCCATTGGTTAAAACCCAAGGGTTTCGTCCCCGAGGCCCCTTTCATTATTCTCTATTTTTATAAATCAGCCGGCTGAACCACATGAATTTTCTGAAGGTAAGCCCTGGCATACAAATGCTTCCCCGGGGGGATTAGTTGTTTATCTTTAAATTTTTGCCGATGATGTGGGGTTTGTTATCAACGACTCCAAGGGGGCTTCAAAATCAAAAAAATGTATTTTTTAGATGCGGGAAAAAAAAAAAATTAAATGTTAATTTCTGAAAAAAAAAAAAGTCCCTGGTTTTTTTGAAAAGGGGGGTTTCTTAGGGCCCAAAATGAGCAATGGATTTTTTGGGGGCGGTAAAAAACTAGATGTTGTAAATAAATTTTTGTTATTTTGGGTTTTAAATTTTTCGACAATGACAGCTGAAAAAGGGAAAAGGGAAAATCTAGCAACTAAGGGGAAGAAGGCAGCTGTGCAAAAGAAAAAAAGCCCCTTTCCAAAAAAATAAGGGGAAAAAACTGCTATTAAATTATTTAAAATATTTTATGCAAAAAAAACAATCTGTTTTTTCCTTTTTTGCATCCGAAATTTTGGGGTTTTTTTAAACCCGCTAGTCATTTAGAAAAGGTAAAATGTTAGTCTGTAAAGATTCCTGGGTGTTCCAGGGAAAACTCCAAATAAGAAAGATTTATGGGGATTTGGGGATATTCCCCTATATGTTAATTCTTGGGGTTTTTTTCATTGCGATATTGGGTTTTGGGTGTTACAAATGGAAAAATAAAAAACCCACCCTACAAAGGGTTATCAGATTTTGCTTAACCTAGATAAAATGGGAAGAATTGCTGGGGAACAAAAAGTAAGAGTAATTTTATGTCAGACAGGTTTTCCCCTTTTTCTGGGTGCAGCAAGGCGTGGGGGGGGTTAAAGCTTTCTTAAAGTCTATTCAAGCAGAGGGGCTTTTTTGATCCCTTTAACAAGAGTGGGTTTTTTCCCCAATTTAAGATCGCAAAAGATATAATACTATAGATCATTTAAAAACCCTTTTGAAAAAGGGAAAAAAACAAAATGACATTTATACCTACTGCTTTAGGGTTGCTGGTCTCAAGTACGATTTTAAAGTCCTGCCACTAAATGCAAATGTGCAACGTTTCAGCGTTCTCGGGAAAACAAAAAATGTATTTTTTGTATGTCAGGGGCACCCAAGACGAACAGCATTTTCCCCTTTTTATTTTCCCCCCTGTATTCGGAATTAGAAATAAATTCTTGGGTAATTTAAATAAATTTTCCCCTTTCCCTAATGTTTGCTGGGAAGTATCAAATATTCACAAGAGGGACAGGGGCTCCCGATAAAAGTTTCCCCTCAGTTAAAAAGAAAAAGAGATGTATTATATAAAAAATTTTGCATAGTTATTGAGGTTGTTTTGTGAGCTTTGGGTGAATTTATTATTTTTTCCTTTTTATAGTGCACTCGAGATGTCTTGAATTTACATCCTGGGTCAAGCACAGGTTTATGTTGCACCATGTTAGTTCCTTTTCAATGTAATTTTGGTTTCAATGTTACATGCCAATTTTTCTGTTTTTAAGTTGGATTGTTGTATGTTTTGAAATCTAGCAACATGTTCCTGTAGTACTATACCCATTTCCCCAGCTAGTTATATTGTAGACTAAGGCCGAAGTACCTTTAAATTGCTTCACAGTTCTCTCTCTCAAGGATGATGCAGATATTACAGGGTGGTCTGACGATGATACGGATAATGGATGATGTTGATGAGGATTAGGTAGATGTTGAATATAGTGATGATGATATGGATGTTGTTGAAGATGGTGAGGTAGAGGTTAAGGGTTATGATGGTGACAATTATGTAAGTATTGATGGGTTGATGCTGATGTGGTTGATGAAAATGGTGATGATGTTACAGATGGGAAGACGAGAATGTGTGTGTGTGTGTGTGTGGTGTGTGTGTATGGTGTGTGTGTGTGCGCGCGCGCGCGTGTGTTTTGGAAAAACTGAAAATGAAAAAAGATTTTTTTCCTTTTTATTATTTATCTATTTATTTTCGAAAGGACGATGATGATGTAGATGTTTGGGAGGAGGATGGCGGATGATGGAAATGTTGGAGGTGATGTTGATGTAGATCTGAAGGTGACGATGGTGGTGATGGTAACGATGGCGTGGTTGTTGAAGGTGATAGTGGTGGCGATAACTATGATGGAGATGTCAAAGATGAAGATGATGACAATGATGTATATATTGAAGATAACGATGAAAACGATGATGAAGATGATGATTATGACCATGATGCAGAGATTGAAGATGATAATCGTGACGAAAATGACTATACAGTTGTAGAAGATGGTGATAACGTAGATGATGAAGATGATGATGTTGATAATGATGATGTAGAGGATGAAAGTAATGATGGTTATGTTGATATACTGGCTGCAGCTGCTGCTATAGGTAATGAAGATGCGGATGGTGATGATTATGTAAATGCTGAAGATGATGATGGGGATGATGATGACTAATGCTGTATGCCTGCAGAATTGAAAATGTGAAATGGATATAAACGTTTTTGCTATGTCTTCCTCCCACCTTCCCCGAACATGTTTTGTATAGTGGCCCAAGGCCGAAGTACAATAAAACCTTTTCAGTGTTCAGTGTTCAGTGTTCAGTGTTCTCTCTCTCTCTCTCTCTCTCTCTCTCTCTCTCTCTCTCTCTCTCTCTCATATATGTATATATATATATATATATATATATATATATATATATATATATATATATATATATATATATATAATATATATATATATCTGTCCCGTAGTCTGACGACCGTGGGGGAACCCTCAAAGACTCAACAACCAGTTCCCTCCATTCCTCTCTCTGTTCTGCCTTTCTCAGGGTTTTGTTGAGTTCTAGGCCTGTCCATTCGCTGATGTTATCCTCCCAGCTCTTCCTTGGTCTGCCTCTTCTTTTTCCTCCTTGGACAGTGCCTTGCAAAACTGTCTTTGCAATTCCTTCGGATCTTGTGACATGCCCATACCATTTAAGTTTACGCTTTTTCACGATCGTTAGAAGGTTCTCATAGGGTCCAATGGTTTGCTGGATTCTGTTATGCACGCTTTCGTTGCTTATGTGGTCTTTGTAGGAGATGCCAAGGAGTCTCCGAAAGCATCTCATCTCCACTGCCTGTACTCTTCTCTCCAAATCTGCAGTCAGGGTCCATGATTCACAGGCATACAGAAATATGGATATGACAAGGGAGCGCATTAGTCTGATCTTGGAGATAAGTGAGATATTCTTATCTCTCCAGATGGTGTTTAGTTTTGACAAAGCTGTTATTGTCTGTGCAGTCCTGCATACTACTTGTGGCTTGGATCTCTGGTCTGATACAATGGCTCCCAGGTACTTGAAGCTTTGAACTGTTTCCAGCTTCTGGTCATTAACCCTGATATCAGTGCTAATGCCGTTGGTGTTATTAGTCATCAGTTTGGTCTTCTCTGCACTGATTTCCATGCCGTATGTTTTGGAGGCCTTATTCAAGTGTTCTGTTAGGCTGGCAAGCTCTTTTTCTGATCCTGCTATTCCATCAATGTCATCTGCGAAGCGGAGGTTTGTGATGGTTCTGCCACCAATGCTGACTGATCCTTCATGATGTTCCAGTGCATCAGCCATGATTCTCTCAAGGAAGATGTTGAAAAGAGTGGGTGAGAGTAGACAGCCCTGCCTTACTCCAACTGTTGTTCGAAACCATTCTCCAATGTTGTTGTTGTAGTACACTGCACTGGTGGCCTCGCTGTACAGCTGTTTGATGACTCTGATCAGGTTTGCATTGATGCTGTACAAATTCATGGTTGCCCACAAAGCTGCATGCCACACCCTGTCAAATGCCTTCTTAAAATCGATAAATACGTGGTAAAGGTCTTGTTGATGTTGAACGTACCGCTCACATAGTATTCTGAGGTTGAATATCTGTTCTGTTGTGCTGCGCCCTGCTCTGAAACCTGCTTGTTCCTCAGCAATGATGGTCTCTGCTTGTGGCTTCAGTCTATTCAATATTATCTGCAGCATGACCTTGCTTGGGTGACATATGAGGCTGATTGTGCGGTAATTATGGCATTGTTGTAGATTTCCTTTTTTGGGGAGGGTGATGATGAGTGACTGTGTCCATGGTGTTGGCCATTTTCCTGTCTGCCAGATCTTGTTGCAGATTCTTAGTAGGGCGCTGATCATGGCTTCCCCTCCAGCTTGGACCAACTCAGCTGGAATGTTGTCAGCCCCTGCTGACTTCCCCTTTTTCAGCGATCTGACTGCTGTTTCCACTTCTTCTCGGAGGTAGGGTGACTGTCTGTGTCTTTGCTTTCGGGTACATTAAGGACTTCTGGATCTCCTGCGGTTCTATAGTTATACAGGTCGGAGCAGTATTCTGTCCATCTGTTCAGAATATCCTGGTCGTCAGTGAGGCACTTCCCATTTTTGTCTTGGATTGTTAAACCTTTTCTCTGTTTCGTGCTAGTCAGGTCTTTCACCAGCTGATATGCTTTCTTGCTATTGTTTTTCTTGATGTTCTCTTCAATGTCTTGGCACTGTTCACCGATCCATTTCTCTTTTGCCTCCGTCATGGACTTCCTGATTCTTTTGTTGACTGCCCTATATTGTTCTGCTCTTTCTTTTGTTTCATTTTTCTTTTTCTTCAACTCTCTACGCTTATATATATATATATATATATATATATATATATATATATATATATATATATATATATATATATATATATATATATATATATATATATATATATATCGCCTACTCTCCTGAAAGATAAAGTATGGGCAAGAGGTTCTGCGTGTGTTCTTACACAGGAATTCGGCTTCT
The DNA here is from genome assembly GCA_028751875.1 of Rapana venosa. Taxonomy (NCBI): domain Eukaryota; kingdom Metazoa; phylum Mollusca; class Gastropoda; order Neogastropoda; family Muricidae; genus Rapana; species Rapana venosa. Next base: position 30,342,015 of record CM054154.1, read on the forward strand.
AGTCTCATTTGAAGGACTTTCGTGTTCGCGGGGAGTGAAGTCGGCATTGCTGTCAACTCCAGGGGGAAGATCCTCTTGAACGGGCGTCTCAGTTGTGGCTGGAATTGGATCTCGATCCCAGGCCCTCAGATCCCAAGCGCAGGGATCTAACCACACAGCTGTCCTGCTTCACCTTCACCTTGACCTATCCCCTAGTTCGGTGGGCACCACTGAAGATTTTGCAACCGGCTTCCTCCACTCCCCGCGGTCCTCTGCTTTCCGTAGCATCTCGTTCCATTCAAGGCCAGTCAGTCCACACTCTGATGTTGTCTTCCCATCGTTTTCTCTGCCTCTTCGTCTCCCTCCTTGTACTGTTCCCTGTAGGACAGTCTTGGCCAGTCCACATGTTCGTGTGACGTGCCAGTACCGCTTCAGTTTGTGTCTTTTCACTGAAATCAGGAGCTCTTCATGTGAACCGATGACGTTTTTAATTCTTGTTTTAATTTCCTCATT
>CM054154.1:30347506-30364540 GCA_028751875.1 Rapana venosa
CAGCACTCAAGTTTAAAGCTTCAGGTCACCTTGTTGTGTGCTGAGCTGTGTGGCTTGTGTTCATGGCTGACGTCTCAGGGTAGCAGATACCTTTTGCTTTGTAAACCTTTCAGATAGGATCTTCTGTCAATGTAAACATAGGTCTCAAATGGATTGTGGCGCCAGGTTCACCTGGACTGTTCAAGATAGATCATGTTCTATTTTGGATTGGGTTGTTCAAGATAGATCATGTTCTATTTTTGGATTGGGTTGTTCAAGACATGTTCTATTTTGGATTGGGTTGTTCAAGATAGATCATGCTCTATTTTTGGATTGGGTCAAAATGGCCAGGTCACATTCTCCAGCCAACCAGCACTCAGTTTAAAGCCGCAGGTCACCTTGTGTGTGCGCGAGTATGTGTGCCTTGTGAATGTGAAGCCTGAGGCGCATAGCGACCTTTTTAACTGTGTACACCTTTTAAACCTCTCATGCAGCAGTTTGTCCTTTTCACGCTGACATGTTTGAATGGTTGGTCTGGATCCCAAAGTTGAAAAGGATTGCCTGCTTTTAAGCAGGGTAATAGCCAGGCTTACATCTAACCACCTCAGTGTTTGCCCTATGACTGTGACTGTGACTGTGACTGAAGCCTGGAGGCTCACAGGGACCTGTTCACTTTGGACACCCTCTACACCTGTGGTGCAGCAGTTCATCCTGTTCACACTGACAGGTGGGAAAGATCATTTTTGAGCCATCTATCCAAACTGTCAGGTAGAAAAGGATCATGTGTTACCTGCTTAAGGAGGGTCATAACCAGGCTTGCATCTAACCATCTCTCCTGCTAGACTAGCTAGTAGGCATTTGCAATGGAACATACTGCAAGGCTTTAGGCACTGACCACACTGCTCATACACCAGAGAAATAGGTCCAGGCTAACCTGTTCAATGCAACACACCTTACCAGTTCAAGTTAAGTAGTTCAACAGGCTAGCCTCCCAGACCATACGGGGGAAACAGATCCCTGAAAGGGATCAGTTGTGACAGTAAACGGTAGTCTCAATAGATTGTGGCATCAGGTTCAACCTGACTGTTCCCAATAGGTCATGTTCTACTTCAAACTGACCACTCGCTTCCTGCAGCCAATCCACACTCAAGTTAAAAGCGTCAGGTCATGTTGTGGATGCCCGTGTGTGTGCCTTGTGAATGTGATTGAAGCCTGGAGCACACAGCCATCTCCACTTTATACACCTTTCAAACGTCTTGTGTAGCAGTTTGTCCTTTCCCCACTAACAGGTCTACACCAATATATTTGAGCAGTGGGTCTGAACTGTAAGGCTGAGAAAGGCTATGTTTTGACTGTACTCTCCTTCTCTCCTTCTGTTCTCTTCTCTACAATCGATGGGTAGACTCTGGTCTTTTCCTGTGCTTGTAATTCTGCAGAGGTGTGCCTGCTGGCCTCAGCCTACTCAGTCCAACTTCAGAGCAGCTCATTTTTTTTGTACAGGATGCATGCTGAGTATGTTCATCTTTCCATAACCCACCAGACGCTGACATGAATTTTGTGATCTTGACATGCTTATTTGATTTTCTCCATGTGTATATACACAAAAAGAATAAAGGCACTGGCATGTCTGCACTTTAATTTAACCTGGGAAATCGTAAACACCCCCACCCTTAGTTCACTGGACACTTTTCCCAAGATTTGAACACACGACTTCATGGATTCACAGGATTATAGTTAAACGGTCTTAACTACTTTGCTCTAGCATCCATGACTTTCCTTTTCAACCCTACAGTTCATACAAACCATTCAAACCTGCTACTTCCAACCTGTCTGTGTGAAAAGAATAAACTGCCACACAAAACGTCAGGAATGTATGAAAGGTGAAGGTTTGTATCAGTCTCAAGGTTGCAGTCCCATAACACTATTCTCTCGGACCCTCACCCACACAATGTCCTTCTAATGAGACTATAAACTGAGGTCCTGTGTGCCAATGCACGCAGAACATCTTGCTCACAAGTTAAAACATCTTCCCCTTTTAGGAAGAATAGGCCATTGTGTGACTGTGGGAACGAATGACAAAATTTACAAAACTGCATACACACAGGGACTGGATGTAAAAAAAAAAAGCACATGAGTGCTTCTTCCATATGCTTTTTATTTGATACAAAAGAATACAATAAATTTTTGAAACAATTTTTTTTCAATTTGTCTTTATGTTTCAAACTGAGTCTTCATTGGCTTGATAGTGAATGCAAGCTGTCCATTTAGAGAAAGAACATGACTTATTCCCAACCAAGGGTGAGGTTGAACATTGACACTTCAAGCGGCTTAAGGCCTAGGTTTAGGTTGACAGATGATCTATTAGGGATGTGTTTGGTCCTGACTGTCTGTCTCAGCCCTAGGGCTGGGCAGGCTTGTGTGTCACTGCATTTTTTTTTTAGTGGGGAAGGGATAGGCCGAGCTCAGTGGTGTGTTTGTTGGATTCCTCAGGGGGGGGGGGGGGGGAGAATGGGGGGTTGTTTTGGGTTTTTATGTTTCCTGCAGAGTTAACATTGGGTTCTGTTTTTCTATCGCTCTCCGGGTTCTTTGGATCAGGCTGTTAAACAATCTCTCTCTCTCTCTCTCTCTCTCTCTCTCTCTCTCTCTCTCCCTCTCCTCTCTCTCTCTCTCTCTCTCTCTCTCTCACTTAAGGAAAAGTTGCAGCGCTGGTTTGGCTGTGCAGTGAAGTTCACCTCTCACAATGCATGCTGACTTGGGGGGCCTCCTTCATGCCGCATTGCTCACCATGTGAAACCAGCTGACCAGTTGAACGGCAATAATGCTGGCGCTGCGACTACGTATGAATGTTACAAGAATTCCCTAATACCCCCCTGCCCCCAACCCTTCTATTTTATTGTTTCTTTAATATATCTATTTTCGTTTTTTTATGTTCATGATGAAGTGTCATTAATGCCAGCCATAGACACTGATTACAGCAATGGCAGAATACGCTACTTCCGTCCTTTTTCCGAAGTGGAGGAACAGTAACAAAGAAACTTCAAACCAACCCTGGGATGAAATGACAAAAACGGTTTTCCTGTGATACAAAAGAACTGATGGTGTGGCGAAACGTACTGTTGGTACCCTACTAGCTGTATCACAGCTTCGTTTTTTGCCAGAAATTGCTGACTATGACAAGTGACATGAACGAACTGCTTTATCCCCACAACTGGATCAACCACATTGCCCCCAAGTGCAAGACTGTGATACGCTGTATCATAATTCATTCAAAAGTGTAACGGTGACTCTATACTTTTTCTCCCACTCAGTTTTCAGGCACCTGTTTGTGCCAAGGACAGACTGTGTGAAATGGGACTCACGTGAGTGTGAAGCCCTGAAAACGTGGTCGTGGACTATATGCGGCACAATGATTGAAACCCAAACTGGCAAAGTCTGTGTTGAATGTGCCGCTTGTTTTCCTTCACCCCCCAGAACCCATTACCGTTAAACCACCCCGGACATTGATGTTGCCAAAGTGAGGGTAATGCTGACGCTTCTCCTCAAACTGACTGCACACCCCTTCTTATGTCTTGTGAGCAGCATCAACCATCTCCCCAAGCGTTGTTCTCATGTCCCCACCCCTCCGTGAGGGAAACGATCCCCACCCTCAAAACTATTAACGCCAATCCGCAAAAAGACTAAACATTACAGAAGGCTAACCCTGTGCTTCACACCCAAACAGGACAAACGCAAGTCTTTTCATGTTTGTGCATGTCTAAAAAACTTTTGTCAGCTGGAAACCGTTCTTGAGGACATTGTTAAGGAAAACAAAGAGTTTACAAACATACAGGTGTCAAAAATTGATGACGTAAAAATTGCCATAAAAAATGAAATTAAATCACGACTAAAGGAAAAATTTGACCTGATGATGGATAGAATGGAAACAAAGATGTCAGAACTTGCTCATACACTTGATCAGGTAAAGAAAGAAAACCAGCCCCTGAAATATCAGTTAGCTAACATAAAAGCAGGCACAAAAAACAACAGACGGAAAGTAATGATGCATCCACTCAATCTGACGACTCCTTGTCTGTTGCAAACATTTCATCTTTAATTGATCAGACACAGCATGTCTCCAAACCCTATATGAATACAAAGACTGACAGTCACACAGCTGACGAGTCCAGTTTGCAGTCACGCACACCGACTACTAACAAAAGCCGATCATGCAACTCTGACACAGTCCTCTACGGCAGTGGAAATCATCAGACTCTAAATCGGAGGAAGATGCCCATACTGTACTCTGTCCCTGTGTCTAACATGTTCCCCAACACTACACGAAGACTCTCTGGATGCACTACAAACAAGAAGTCCACAATCGAAATTGCATGCCACCACATCCACCAGTTCCAACAATCATCGCGTAAACTCAATTAGAAAATCCATGACGTCCACCCATTCCAAACCTACACCTCAAGAATGATGAACAGCGTTGTAAATCCCTGACAAAACCCATCACTTCTCATTGGTGATTCAGTCGTCAGGTTCCTAAATCCTAAAAGGCGACACCACAGCAAAACCCTATGTACAAGCTCTGTGTTCCGGCCTATCTGCTCTGATCTTAACACATGGCTGCTTTCCCCCAAACCTCATTCTCTGGCATCAAGCATCTTTTCCTTCACGTAGGTTTAAAACTGTCCCTCTGGTCAAATCACAGTAGACACATGGACACAATTAATCTCTCTTTGTAAAACAGTTTTCCCCCTCGTCAACTATAGCCCTAAGCTCAATCTTTCCCAGCCAAAGGGCAGACACAACCTGAATAACGCCATAGCCCCTAACAAGAATCTGCACAGAGCCTGCCAACTCCAAGACGTGACTTAATTGACAACACAGTTCCTTTGTCACACCGTCAGGAGCTCCACGGCTTGCTCTGTACAGAGACGCATTTCACCCCAGCATGCGGGGAACAGCCAAACTGGCTGTAAAACATCATGAAAACACTGGCTAGCTGGCACCCTGATCAGTACCAGAATTTATAATACCCAAAGTTCTGTTCGTCAGAACCGGGTAATAACAACCAGCAAGCAAGCCATTTCAGCATCCGCCAAACCATAACGTCTATGACCAGACAAATCAAAGACGGGCACAAGTACAACATGACTCTGTCTGGCAACAACATAAAACCCAGCCACTTCCTTTTACCCACCAGCGTCAGTACATCACTTTCCTCCACCCCTGCCCTCACGTCCTAAAAATAGATTGCCGCTACCCTCCCCTTACCTCCCCCCCTCTTACCCACCTCCAACTCATGGCGGGCACTATGGCAGACATACTGGCATAGTCCTGACATGCTGCACAAACCCCCACCCTGCATATACAACGAAGCTACTGCTGTTGCAGACTTGGTCAGCATCCCATGCGACCCCCTGCTAACATCCCATGGATTTATCTCTAAGAGACTTCCTCATGTCTCAGATTATGCCCCAACAGTGAGAGTTTTGTATGAAATGTATTGACCAGAAATATTGCCTTAAATATCCTTCTGTATTTTTGTGCCGAAATCTTATGCCATCCCTGTTTTTTTCATCAATTTTTTTTTCAGACAAAGATGTCCCCAGGCGGGTACACCCATTTTCCCACTAATATCTCTATCTATGCATGTCAGTCTGTTTGTGTATGACGGTGCACAGTACACCATCTGGTCCTGTACACGGTGTGTATGCGTGTGTGTGTGTGTGTTTGTGTTTGGTGTTGGGGCGTGTGTGTGTTTGCCTGCGTGCGTGCAGCATACGTATATGTGTGTTTGCCTGCGTGCATGCATGCATGTGTATTGTGTTTTGCGTGCGTGCATGCATGCATGCGTAATGTGTATGTGTGCATGCATGCTGCGTGCGTGGGCGCGCACTCGCGCGCGGGTGCATGCTTTCTTGTGTCGCAGCGACAGCAAGGCCGATGATAAGAATTTATTGTTCCCCAAATCGCCTTTTTGGGCTGGTAAACTGGTTGAATGGTTGGTTTTTCATTCTGCCAACAGGGAATTTGTGGATTTTGTCTCAATTTTGACAATTGTGATTTGATGTGCGAGTCTTACTGCTTGTGATTTATACACTAAAATTGAACAATTTTTGGACCCAAAAAAATAAATAACCCCGTCTTTGTGTGGCGCGCGTGTGGGGGTTTGGGTTTTTTGTTTCCCCTCTTTGATCTAACTTTATAAATTATTGTTTTAAAATATTTGAATTTTTTTTCTTCTGAATTTACTTTTGTATAATATTCATGTGCCCTCTTGTATGTCTGTAACCCTTAGAAAGTGGCCTTTAAAAAGAAGGATTGCGAGTTGGGTATTAAACATAAATCATGTTTATAACAAATTAGTTTGACATAGCAATGATTTTTGGATAACTTTGGGTAAAAACTTTCTTTTGGTTTTCCCTTTTTCTGAATCACGATTAATTGTTCAAATAACAGATTCTGACCTGTTATTCCCTGGTTACAGTTCATTCGTCGTGACTCAAAAACTTCTAAAGAAACAGGGCTTTTTATTAACTATAATAGTTCAGTCACACTATAATAGAATCTCTGAAATTGGGGAAAAGTACCATGTTGAGTCTTTTTGGGTAGAAGTTAAATTAAAACAAAACTAAACCATTACTTGTTGGCTTTTTCTACAGAAATCCTTCAGAAAGAATAAACGGTTTCAATGATTTTTAAAACAATGATGGACGCAGCTATACTTCATAACAATGAAATAATACTACTAGGTGACTTTAATAAATTTATCTACTAAAACCTAAAGTACAATGGATTCAGCTTTTTAAAACACTTAACTTAAATCAACTTATCGACTGTCCAACTCGTATTACAGAAACAACTAGTACTCTCATTTATCATGTTTACGTTTCTTCCCAACAAAACATTGTGAAGTATGTTCACCCGTTTTCTCGTGTAGTGACCATTCCCTATTTGTATAACTTGGTCGAGAAAAGGGATAAAATCCCCCGGAAGGGAAAAAAACAATACAATATAGATGTTTTTAAACAATTCAAAGAAGATTCTTTTCTTAGTGATCTAGCAAACCCTGGTCTATCACATGTTTATCAGTATACAGATCCAGAGGAAGCCATAGACTTTTTTGGATACGCACCTTTCTCTGAAATATATAATAAACACCTCCTATAAAAACAAAACGCGTAAAATCCAAGCCAAAACCTCCATGGATAACAAAGAAAAAAAGAAAAGAGACTTTTAAAATCTAAACATGATAAAGAGTTTAAAAACCAAAGAAACAAGGTGACGACCATGAAGCGTGCAGCTAAACAAAAGTACTTCCAAATCTTGTATCTGACAAAAAAAAAACTGTAGACACATATGGAAAGCCATTAATCTACTAACAAACAAAACTAACATAAAGTCACACACTAACGGTAAAAGATATATCTCCCATTAAATTAAATAATCATTTTGTCAGGATAGCTGACAATTTGATAAAGTGTGAAGACTGGAGAGATAATGATTTTTTGAACACTTAAAGGGGTTATTGTGAATCAAAAATGTACGTTCTAAACTACATATTCCATTTATTTCTTTACCTGAAGTGCTGACATTCTACTGCAGTTAAATCAGTCAGCCACAAAGGATTTCCACGGACTAGACAGTAAAATAATCAAACTGCTGCGCCTGTTAATAGCCGATACCTTACATTTATTTATAATCTTTGCATTGACAAAGCTTATTTTCCCTCTCAATTTAAAATGGCTTAAGTTATTCCTTTTCCCTTAAATCTGGTGCATCAGATGAACCTTCCCAACTACAGGCCAATATCAATCTTATCTATATTATCAAAACCTCTAGAAAGCAAAGTACAAAAATATTTGCTTCTTTCATTTAGAAAAATATGATTTGATAAATTTCCCAAATCAATCAGTTTCAGAAAAAACATTCATGCCAGACGGCTCTAACAAATATGGTAGACAAATGGCTTTTAAATATAAAATAAACAATATGTTTAAATAGAGTTTTTCTTCGCCGATTTTGCGAAGGCTTTCGATGTTTTATAAACCACACACTTCTGTTAAAAAAAATTACAACTATAAGGAATATCTAAAAAATACTCTTTTTGATTTTTCAAATCATTTTTGTCAAATAGACAACAGTCAGTATTTGTTGGCATGTTCCCTTTTATATTCTCACAGTGACAAATGGTGTTCCCCAAGGGTTCATTCTAGCCCTGTAAATTTTCTCACTTTATAATTAATAACTTGCCTTTGTACAAAATGCTACTTGTGACTTATTTGCAAGACAGCTCAATACATGATAAAAACCATTCCTTAAACCTTCTGTCATCTAGTCTCCAAGGCAATATACATAAACTTACCAGATGGGCAGAACTAAATCACAAAGTCCCTAAAACCAAGGGAAAACTAAGTGTATGTGCATAAAAAAACGAGACAAAAGCGACAAAAACCAGCTTTCTTCTATGTCTCCTATAAATGTTTCTGTGAAAATATTGAAGAAGTAAATTTCCACAAGGTATTAGGAATCACTATCGATCATAATCTTTCATGGAAAGAGCACATTGCTAAAATAAGTTAAATTGTATCCCCAAAAGGTGTTTCAGCTAACTAGAATAAAACACTTCCTTAATCTTAGTGCTAGAAAAAAAATTTTTTTCATGCGCATATAAATTCTGTTATAGAATATGCATAACTTTGTGGGATTCTGCAAGTGCAAATACTTGAAACCTCTGGCTAGATTATATAACGTGCCATTAAAACTTTAAATTTTCTTAAAATCAAATTCGTTTACTTCTATGGACTACAAAACAGTTGACATTTAAACCCTTTTTAAATTTTAATTTGGAATACAACAAAGCTTTTAAAGATGCACAGGATAGTATATGGTAAACACCACCCACTCTGGCAAAACGTTTTTCATTAATAGTTATCGTCATCACATAAAACTTACTGTGCCGAAACCCAAAAAATTTTCAAATCTAGTCTTATATTTAGTGGTGGCACTTATTGGGAAAAAATCTGCCAGCACCTTAAAAAAAATTTTTTCCATGCCAAACTTTAAAAAACCCTTGAAACATTTTCTGATGAATGAAAAGCTCACAATGACGGGCTGTTAAATTTGTACTAGAAAAAATGTAAATACATTTTTTTCTTTTTAACTATTGTGATATACGTCAGTCTCATTTTGCGGTGACTTAGATCAACCATACTTTTTTATAGTCTATCTATCTCGTGTCTGTCAATCTTTGTCTGTCCCGTGTAAACTGTCTGCATGTGTGTTTTCTCTTCTGTCCGTCTGTCTGTGACTCGTGTGTCTCTATCTCTGTCTGCCTTTGTTTTTCTGTCTGTCTGCTTGTCTGTTCTCTCTCTCCTCTCCTCTCCTTTACTATATTGTACTCTCCAGCTATTTGTATTTTGCTGTTTTTTTCTACTTCAAATATGATTTTGTGACTTTATGCTCGTGTTTTTGTAAAACGATATGGGTATAATGGGGTAGAATATGCTGGGGGGGGGGGGGGGGGGTTTGTTTGTTTGGGGTTTTTTGTTTGCTTGTTGTTATTGTTTTTTTTGGGGGGGGGTGGGGGTTGCATTTGGACAATATGATGGTTTCTTTTTTCTTCTTCATACATAGATATTTTGGGGACTTTTTTTCAGGACTGCACAGACAATAACAGCTTTGTCAAAACTAAACACCATCTGGAGAGATAAAAATATCTCACTTATCTCCAAGATCAGACTAATGCGCTCCCTTGTCATATCCATATTTCTGTATGCCTGTGAATCATGGACCCTAACTGCAGATTTGGAGAGAAGAGTACAGGCGGTGGAGATGAGATGCTTTCGGAGACTCCTTGGCATCTCCTACAAAGGAAACCCCATAAGCAACGAAAGCGTGCTTAACGAATCCAGCAAACCATTGGACCCTATGAGAACCTTCTAACAATCGTGAAAAAACACAAACTTAAATGGTATGGGCATGTCACAAGATCCAAGGAATTACAAAGACGTTTTACAAGGCACTGTCCAAGGGAGGAAAAGAAGAGGCAGACCATGGAAGAGCTGGGAAGATAACATCAGCGAATGGACAGGCCTAGAACTCAACAAAACCCTGAGAAAGGCAGAACAGAGAGAGGAAAGGAGGGAACTGGTTGTTGAGTCTTTGAGGGTTCCCCCACGGTCGTCAGACTACGGGACAGATAGATAGATAGATAGATAGATAGATAGATAGATAGATAGATAGATAGATAGATAGATAGATAGAAATGAGTAAGGACCTCGGTTTATGGTCTCACCCGAAAGACTAATAATAATAATAATGATAATGATAATGATAATAATGCTAATACTACTACTACTACTACTACTACTACTACTACTACTACTACTACTACTAATAATAATAATAATAATAATGTATGGAATTTATATAGCGCTGAATCTTGTAAAGCAACAAATCAAAGCGCTCAGATTTTTTTTTTTTGTTGATATCGAGGATAATGGAATAAGCACTCATGTGCTTTTTTTACATCCAGTCCCCGTGTGCATGCGGTTTTGTAAATTTGTTCATTTGTTCCCACCGGCACACGATGGCCTACTCTTTCGAAAAGCGGAACAGGATTTAACGTGTGCGCAAGATGTTCTGCATGCGTTTCGCACACGGGGCCTCGGTTTATAGTCTCATCCGAAAGACTAGCACCAAGACCGCCACTCACGGACCAGTGGGGGGGGGGGGGGGGGGGGGGGGGGGGGGGGGGGGGGGGGGGGGGTTATTTTCGGGCACAAACGGGGATCGAACCACCACACTCTTGAAACCCAGACTTTTCGCTTTCTAGGCAGGTGCCTTAGCTCTAGACCACCGATCTCTCTCTGGACATCACCTACTAGACCTTGTGAATGCTTTCATTCCAAAATCGTGATTTTTCTTTCTGGTTTTTTATTTTTTGCCCCCAGTTGTTCTGCACTCAAGGCCCAATGTTGTCACCCTTGCAGCAGTATGGGGATAACGCGCGCTCTAAACAAGTTTTGGATTTGACTGGCAAGATGATGGCTTCACTTTTCTTAAATCCTACTCCACTTTGCCATTGCCGAGGTCCGCAAGGGTTTATTTGTTTGGTTGGTTGGTTGGTTGGTTGGTTGGTTGGTTGGTAGGTTGGTAGGCTGGTTGGTTGGTTGGTTGGTTGGTTGGTTGGTTATACCACTTTAAGTCACGGCAGGTTTCTCTGCTGTGATATTCATGCTGCTCTCCCAGGGGAGAGCGCGTCGCCACAAGAGCAGCGACACCCAATATATATATATATGCATAGATAGATAGATAATAGATAGATAGATAGATAGAAAGACAGACAGACAGACAGACAGACAGATAGATAGATAGATAGATAGATAGATAGATAGATAGATAGATAGATAGATAGATAGATAGATAGATAGATAGATTCATGTCTGCAACTGTATTTGTTTCCCTATCAAAGTGGGGCTTTTTGCTTACAGAATTTTGCCGCGGACACCTCCCTTGTTGCTATGGGTTCTTTCACGTGCGCTAAATAATTTTATGTAACACACAGGGACCTCGGTTTTTATCCGTCTATTCCGAAAAAGCTAGCAACCAGACCACCACTCGTGGTCTAATGGATGAAGGGGGAAAAGTTTCAGGCCCCAAACGGGGATTCGAACCACCGCACACACTTTACGACCCGGACTTCTCGCTTTCTAGGCAGGCGCGTGACCTCTAAGACCACTGATCCACCCAGGGTTGCTGCTCCCATCTTCGCTTCAGCGGAAGAAAGGCCGTCTGTGGTCAGGTCAGAGACAGGCTATTGTGAAGAAACACATCCTTTCCTATGCATATCTACCACAGTTACCTTACCGGGCCAGCTTTGAACCCGCATCTCGCGTGGCTGTCAGGTGAGGAATCCCACCTTCTAACCACGAAGCCATTCTGCCATCTTTTGCGGAAGGGGTCGGGGTGGGGTGGTGGGGGGGGGGGGAATCGGGGGGGGGGGGGGGGGGGTCGGGGGGAAGAGGGGGGGGGGGAGGGGGGCGCTTGCGATCCATAAGAGGTTTGTGACATACCGAGAGTAGTATGGTATAATGGATACTTGTGACACAGTAGATAAGCAAGCAAGCGCACTCACACACACACACACACACACACACACATGTACACACACACACACACAGGTGCACACGTGCACACGTGCGCACACACACACACACACACACACGCGCGCGTGCGCACGCACGCAAGCTCTAACGCACGCACACAAGCACGAAGATAGACACGCGTGCGTACACACGCACGCACGCACGCACGCACACATGCACGCACGCATGCACGCAACCCCCACACACATATGCAAGACTGCAAGCGTACTTACATTGAGATGCGCACGTATGCACATACGCACGCACAAATGCATGAACCTGCGTACGCATGCACACACGCGCGCGCGCGCGCACACACACACACACACACAAAACACACACAAAACACACACACACACATACACGGGACGGGATGGCCTAGTGGTTAGAACATTGCGCTCGCAATCTGACAACCCGGGTTCGATTCGATTCCCGTTCAAGGGGATATTTTCCCCTGGAGTTAACATCAGTGCAGACTCCACTCTCCCCAAAAGTCCTTCGGATGAGACTATATAAACCGAGGTCCCGTGTGCGAACGCACGCAGAACATCTTGCGCACACGTTAAATCCTGTTCCGCTTTTCGTAAGAGTAGGCCATTGTGTGCCGGTGGGAACATATGATAGAATTTACAAAGCCGCATACACACGGGGACTGGGTGTAAAAAAGCACACAAGTGCTTATTCCATTATCCTCGATATAAAAGAATACAATAAAATGAAATAAAAAATAAAAACACACACGCGCGCGCGCACACTCACACGCACACACACATATACACACACACATTCAAAACATCCACAAGCACGCAAGCATAGATGTATGCATGCACGCACGCACAAAGACCACATGCGTGCATGGTCACACCTACACATGCACGCACGCACATCCGCTGAGAGAGAGAGAGAGAGAGAGAGAGAGAGAGAGAGAGAGAGAGAGAGAGAGAGAGAGAGAGAGAGAGGAGAGAGAGAGAGAGAGAGAGAGAGAGAGAGAGAGCTCAAACTCGAATGTTTTATTGAGTGTATATGGATGAGCCAGAGGCTTCTTTACACCAGGCCCTCATGAAAAAACAAACAACAACAATAACATTTTAAAAAACCAACAACGATAGAACAAAGATAAAGGAATACAATTATAGCATACACACAATAAATTTTATATGATATATATGTAATGAAGCTAATGATATACTCAATCACTTAGGTATTAATATTTTGCGATCAGCTACTCACATTGACGGGTCAATGATGTAATAAACCAACCAATCAATCAATCAATCAAAATTAACTAAACAGACGTCTGTACACCACAACATGTTCCCCGCATGCATAAGGATGCGAATCACATTATTGCCAGTCATAATTATCAGCAGCGTCGTGCATTTGAACAAGCAAACCAAGGACGAACATGCGGACACAGAGACAGACAGACAGACAGAGACAAAGACAAAGACAAAGAGACACAGAGACACATAGAGAGAGAGAGAGCGAGAGAGAGAGAGAGAGAGAGAGAGAGAGAGACACACACACACACACACACACACACACACACACACACACACACACACACACACACACACACACACACACAGAGTTACGAGACTTTAAACCGAGGTCCTGTGTGTGAACGCACGCAGAACATCTTGCGCACACGTTAAAAACCCGTCCCGCTTTTTTAAAAAGTAGGCCATTGTGTGCCGGTGGGAACGGATGACAACATTTACAAAACTGCATATACACGGGGACTGGATGGAGATAAAAAAAAAAGCAGACGAGCGCTTATTCCATTATCCTCGAAATAAAAGAATGAAATGAATATTTTAAACAAATGCTCAACAACAACAAAAGAGATGCTTTGTCATTGTCAGAGAAAAAAAGTGACTATGATTTCTGGTAACTCTTTTCTCTCAAAAGAGGTGATGGAGGCTGCTACTATATTCGGTTTTGTTGTTGTTGTTGTTGTGGTTGTTGTTGTTGTTGTTGTTTTTTAATAGGGACAGGGAATGGTGCCTGTTTCTTTTCTGTTCTTTTTCCTATCTTTTTCTTCTTCTTGTTTTGTTTTTCTTCTTTTTTTTGGTTGTTGTTGTTGTTGTTGCTGCTGCTGTTGTTGATATTGTTGTTATTAAACTTTGTTGTTGCTGTCTCATCATTGTTGGATTGTGCTGCTACCAATGGTGTTTTACAGACCTAATTATCGCTTGTATTGATACAGAGGGGGACGGGATAGCTCAGTGGTCGGAGCACTCGCTTTCCCCCAGCCAAGTTAAGCAGCGTCGAGCGTGGTTACCACCTGGATGGGTGACAGTTTGCGCGCCTTGGCTTCAGTACAGTTCCCCCAGTTCACCCAGCTGTAAATGGGTACCTGTCCTCTTTAGGGTCAGGGAAGGTAAAGCAGCGAGGGAGAGGAGATGGGCGCCGCCCTCAATATGCTGGCCCTAGAGAAGTGAGGTCTCTGACGCCTCGCTCCCCTACGACCTTATAGGTTATGGGACTCCTTTACCTTTACCTTTACCCTATTGATACAGAAATGTGGGATAGCTCAGTGGTCAGAGCACTCGCTTTCCCCAAGCTAAGGTTAAGCAGCATTGAGCGTGGGTACCGAGTGGATGGATGATCGTTTGCGCGCTTTAGCTTCAGTACAGTCCCCCAGGTCACCCAGCTGTAAATGGGTACCTGCCTCTTTAGGGTCAGGGAAGGTAAAACAGCGAGGGAGAGGAGATGGGCGCCGCCTCAATATGCTGGCCCCTGGAGAAGTTGAGGTCTCTGACGTCTCGCTCACACACACACACACACACACACAACACACACACACACACACACACAACACACACACACACACACACACACACACACCACACACACAGTGTGTATGTATTATAATGATATGTTTTGTTACGTAAAGCACTTTGCGTTACCCCTGCAAAGTGAAAGGAAAGTGTTTTAAGAGTCCATTTTTTCTTCTTCTTCTTCTTCTTCACCTCCTCTTCCTCCTCCTCTTCCTCCTTTCCCTTCACCTCCTCCTCCTCCTCTTCTTCTTCTTCTTTGCATTCTTCTTCTTCTTTACATTCTTCTTTGCATTCTTCTTCTTGTATTCTTCTTTGCAATCTTCTTTCTTCTTCTTCTTTGCATTCTTCCTCTTCTTCTTTGCATTTTCCTCCTCCCTCCTCCTCCTCCTCCTCCTCCTCCTCCTCCTCCTCCTCCTTCTTCTTCTTCTTCTTCTCCTTTGCATTTTTTCTTCTTTGCATTCTTCTTCTTCTTTGAATTCTACTTATTGTTTGCATTCTACTTCTTTGCAGTCTTCTTCTTCTTTGCATTCTTCTTTACATTCTTTGCATTCCTTTTCTTCGTTGCATTCTCTTTCTTCTTCGCATTCTTCTTCTTCTTCTTTGCATTCTTCTTTGCATTCTTCTTCTTCTCCTCCCTCTCCCTCCTCCCACCCCCCCTCCTCCTCCTTCTTCTTCTTCTTCTTCTTCTTCTTCTTCTTCTTCTTCTCTTCTTCTTCTTCTTCTTCTTCTTCTTCTTCTTCTTGAATTCTTCTTTGAATTCTTCTTTGAATTCTTCTTCTTCTTCTTTGAATTCTTCTTTGAATTCTTCTTCTTCTTTGAATGTTACTTTGCATTCTTCTTCTTTGCATTCTTCTTCTTTGTATTCTTCTTCTTCTGTTTCTGCTGCTGCTGCTGCTGCTGCTGCTGCTGCTGCTGCTGCTGCGTTTCCTGGCCATGCTAAATGGTGTTGTCCTGTCTTGGATGGCCAAGTCTGCAGTCTGTCGCAGTGGCCCTTCAGCTTTTTCCTGGAGCTCTTCTACTGGGCTGGGCCACTACGTCTGGTGTCCCAGAGTGTTGAAGGCAGGGCAGGACTGCAGGATACGGGAGTGGGAGTGTGTGGGCCTGTGCCACAGGGGCCGGGCACTGGTCAGTGTGGGATAGTTTCAGGCGGTGATGGAGATGAGGCAGGAGCTGGCTGGCAGCGTCCTGGTGACAGTCTGAAGATGGCAGCTTGAGCAGCTCCATCTAGGTCAAGAATGCCGCCCATTCTCTTCATCTTCTGGCCCGATGTCCATGCTACTGGCACCAGTGCTTTCCTGAAGCTGCTTCTCAGGGTTGTCCTTGCGTCGCTGAAAGGACAGTGGGGTGGGCTGGCTGGCTGATCTGAGGATAAGAAAACAAAGTGATATTTCCACTGTCAAGATATGTCCACTGTAGAACGGACATTTTCTGTGTTGACATCCAGATTACTGACAATTCTTGTAGTTTATTTATTTATTTACTTACTTATTTATTCATAGCACTTCAAGTCACGGCAGATTTCTCTGCGTGAAATTCGGGCTGTTCTCCCCGAGTAGAGCGCGTCGCCACAAGAGCAGCGCCACCTTTTATCATTTTTTAAAATCTTTTTCCTGTCTGCAACTGTATTTCTTTCCCTACAGAATTTTGCCACGGACAGCTCTCTTGTTGCCGTGGGTTAGTTTACGTGCGCTAAAATAATCATGTATAACACACGGGACCTCGGTTTATCGTCTCATTCAAAAGGTTAGCACCCAAACCACCACTCCTGGTCAAATGGATGAGGGGGAAAAGTTTGGGGCCCAAACGGGGATCGAACCACCGCACACTTCTGACCTGGACTTTTCGCTATCTAGACAGGCGCGTTACCGCTAGACCACCGCTGCACTGTGTCTAGTCTTGTCTGCCGCCTGCCTATACAGGCGTGTTGTGCTACTGACACCTGCACCTTTCGTTCCTGTGCCGACTCTCACAGGAGTAAGGTAAAGGTAAAGGTGTCCCATAACCTATAAGGTCGTAGGGGAGCGAGGAGGCGTCAGAGACCTCACTTCTCTAGGGCCAGCATATTGAGGGCAGCGGCGCCCATCTCCTCTCCCTCGCTGCTTTACCTTCCTGACCCTAAAGAGGACAGTAGT
>CM054154.1:30365040-30410040 GCA_028751875.1 Rapana venosa
ACCATCATTTTTTGTATCACAGGAAAAACCTTTTTTGTACACCCGGGGTTGGTTGAAGTTTCTTTAGCTTGATCTGTTCCTCCACTTCGGAACAAGGATCGGAAGTAGCGTATTCTGCCATTGCTGTAATCAGTGTCTATGGCTGGCATTAATGACACTTCATCATGAACATAAAAAAACGAAAATAGATATATTAAAGAAACAATAAAATAGAAGGGTTGGGGGCAGGGGGGTATTAGGGAATTCTTGTAACATTCATACGTAGTCGCAGCGCCAGCATTATTGCCGTTCAACTGGTCAGCTGGTTTCACATGGTGAGCAATGCGGCTTTGAAGGGGGCCCCCCCAAGTCAGCATGCATTGTGAGAGGTGAACTTCACTCCCACGGGCCAAAACCAGCGCTGCAACTTTTCCTTAAGTGAGAGAGAGAAGGGGAGAGAGAGGAGAGAGAGAGAGGAGAGAGAGAGACGAGGAGAGGAGAAAAGAGGAGAGAGAGAGAGAGGATTGTTTAACAGCCTGATCCAAAGAACCCGGAGAGCGATAGAAAACAGAACCCAATGTTAACTCTGCAGGAAAACATAAAAAACCCAAAACAACCCCCATTCTCCCCCCCCCCCCCCTGAGGAATCCAACAAACACACCACTGAGCTCGCCTATCCCTTCCCCACTAAAAAAAAAATGCAGTGACACAAAAGCCTGCCCACCCCTAGGCTGAGACAGACAGTCAGGACCAAACACACCCCTAATAGATCATCTGTCAACCAAAAACCTAGGCCTTAAGCCGTTTGAAGTGTAAATGTTAAACCTCCCCTTGGTTGGGAATAAGTCATGTTCTTTCTAAATGGACAGCTTGCATTCACTATCAAGCCAATGAAGACTCAGTTTGAAACATAAAGACAAATTGAAAAAAAATTGTTTCAAAAATTTTATTGTATTCTTTTGTATCAATAAAAAGCTATGGAAGAAGCACTCATGTGCTTTTTTTTTTTTACCATCCAGTCCCTGTGGGGTATGCAGTTTTGTAAAAATTTTTTCATTCGTTCCCACAGTCACACAATGGCCTATTCTTCCTAAAAAGGGGAAAATGTTTTAACTTGTGAGCAAGATGTTCTGCGTGCATTGGCACACAGGACCTCAGTTTTATAGTTCATTAGAAGGACATTGTGTGGGTGAGGGTCCGAGAGGGAAAAGTGTTATGGGACTGCAACCTTGAGACTGATACAAAAACCCTTTACCTTTCATCATTCCCGACGTTTTGTGTGGCAGTTTATTCTTTTCACACAGACAGGTTGGAAGTAGCAGGTTTGAATGGTTTGTATGAACTGTAGGGTTGAAAAGGAAAGTCATGGATGCTAGAGCAAAGTAGTTGAGACCGTTTAACTATAATCCTGTGAATCCATGAAGTCGTGTGTTCAAATCTTGGGGAAAAGTGTCCAGTGAACTAGGGTGGGGGTGTTGTTACGATTTCCCAGGTTAAATTAAAGTGCAGACATGCCAGTGCCTTTATTCTTTTTGTGTATATACCACATGGAGAAAATCAAATAGCATGTCAAGATCACAAAATTCATGTCAGCGTCTGGTGGGTTATGGAAAGACGAACATACTCAGCATGCATCCTGTACCAAAAAATGAGCTGCTCTGAAGTTGGACTGTGTAGGCTGAGGCCAGCAGGCACACCTCTGCAGAATTACAAGCACAGGAAAAGACCAGACTCTACCCATCGATTGTAGAGAAGAGAACAGAAGGAGAGAAGGAGAGTACAGTCAAAACATAGCCTTTCTCAGCCTTACAGTTCAGACCCACTGCTCAAATATATTGGTGTAGACCTGTTAGTGGGGAAAGGACAAACTGCTACACAAGACGTTTGAAAGGTGTATAAAGTGGAGATGGCTGTGTGCTCCAGGCTTCAATCACATTCACAAGGCACACACACGGGCATCCACAACATGACCTGACGCTTTTAACTTGAGTGTGGATTGGCTGCAGGAAGCGAGTGGTCAGTTTGAAGTAGAACATGACCTATTGGGAACAGTCAGGTTGAACCTGATGCCACAATCTACTTGAGACCTACCGTTACTGTCACAACTGATCCTTTCGGGATCTGTTTCCCCCGTATGGTCTGGGAGGCTAGCCTGTTGACTACTTAACTTGAACTGGAAGGTGTTGCATTGAACAGGTTAGCCTGGACCTATTTCTCTGGTGTATGAGCAGTGTGGTCAGTGCCTAAAGCCTTGCAGTATGTTCCATTGCAAATGCCTACTAGCTAGTCTAGCAGGAGAGATGGTTAGATGCAAGCCTGGTTATGACCCTCCTTAAGCAGGTAACACATGATCCTTTTCTACCTGACAGTTTGGATAGATGGCTCAAAAATGATCTTTCCCACCTGTCAGGTGAACAGGATGAACTGCTGCACCACAGGTGTAGAGGGTGTCCAAAGTGAACAGGTCCCTGTGAGCCTCCAGGCTTCAGTCACAGTCACAGTCACAGTCATAGGGCAAACACTGAGGTGGTTAGATGTAAGCCTGGCTATTACCCTGCTTAAAAGCAGGCAATCCTTTTCAACTTTGGGATCCAGACCAACCATTCAAACATGTCAGTCGTGAAAAGGACAAACTGCTGCATGAGAGGTTTAAAAGGTTGTACACAGTTAAAAAGGTCGCTATGCGCCTCAGGCTTCACATTCACAAGGCACACATACTCGCGCACACACAAGGTGACCTGCGGCTTTAAACTGAGTGCTGGTTGGCTGGAGAATGTGACCTGGCCATTTTGACCCAATCCAAAATAGAGCATGATCTATCTTGAACAACCCAATCCAAAATAGAACATGTCTTGAACAACCCAATCCAAAAATAGAACATGATCTATCTTGAACAACCCAATCCAAAATAGAACATGATCTATCTTGAACGTCCAGGTGAACCTGGCGCCACAATCCATTTGAGACCTATGTTTACATTGACAGAAGATCCTATCTGAAAGGTTTACAAAGCAAAAGGTATCTGCTACCCTGAGACGTCAGCCATGAACACAAGCCACACAGCTCAGCACACAACAAGGTGACCTGAAGCTTTAAACTTGAGTGCTGATTGGCTGGAGGATGCGAGCTGGCTGTTTGTGGATAGATCAGGATCTTTAGCAAACATTCAGATTGAACCTAACACTACTAGCCGCTTGAGAGGTACAGTTTAGGGTGACAGATGTCTGTTTGGGATCTGTTTAACCCTGACCTTCCCAGCCCCAGGGTTTGGGAGGCTTTCCTGTCAGCTTCTTTACATTTAAGCATAAATAACATTACACACACAAGTAAGTGAGGTCTGTGGGAGAGAGATAACGATAACGATATTTATTCAAGAAAGGCCATAGCCCATTTGAAGGGGTTTACAAAATGACACACATATATAATAATGTTATACTCAAGCACACAAACATCTTTATCCAACTAACTACAATTTAGTACATACACACCACGTTACACGTGTTTTCTGTGTTATGAGATCAAACTATTCTCCTTTTTAAAGACTTATAGATATACATAGCAAGTTTTTTTCATGACATTTTCATTTTTGGAAGACAGGAGCGTAATCATTCTAAGTGAGCGGTCTGCGATAATATTTCTCAGGAATATAGTCTCTTTTAAGTTTATCTAGTGCTGGACAAGAGAGAGAGAGAGGGGGAGAGAGAGAGAGCTTAACTTTGCAGCACATAGGCCCAAATTTGGGGAGGCGCAACACACAGGAACACACTCACACACATACTCACACATACATAAAACACACATGCATAAGAGAGAGAGAGAGAGAGAGAGAGAGAGAGAGAGAGAGAGAGAGGGGGGAGAGGGAGAGAGACAGAGACAGAGAGACAGAGACAAAAGAGACAGAGAGAGCTTAACAGCTCAACACTCACACACACACAACACACACACAGAGCACAGAAAGAAGAGAGAACTGTAAAAAAGTTAAGGGCGAACTAGAGAGAGAAGAGAGAGGGGAGAGAGAGAGAGAGAAGGGAGAGGAGGAGAGAGGGGAGAGGGAGAGAGATGAGAGAGGAGAGAGAGAGAGAGAGAGAGAGAGAGAGAGAGCTTTAAAAGGCAACACACATACACACCAGACACACACCCCACAAAACACACACACCTCTCTCTTTACTCTCTCTCTCTCTCTCTCTCCCCACACACCCCACACAACACACATACGCGCGCCAGCGAGGTACACACAATAAACACTACACTCACACACACACACACACACCCACCACACTACACACGCTCGCGCGTGCGCCCGCAAACACACACACGCACACTTACTTACTTATTTACTTTTTAATTTAAACAATGCACACAAAAACTGACAGGCCCTTTTTTTTTAAGTACTCATCTCATTACCCCACCGCCAACCCCACCCCCTCCACCCCTTTCTCGTCATATCATTTTTAGGAGAACAGATGGAAATCGGAGAGAAAAGCGAGAGAGGGGAGAGAGAGAGAGAGAGAGAAGAGGAGAGAGAGAGAGAGGGGAGAGAGAACAATGTACACACACAACACACAGAACACAAAACACACACGCCACACAACACACACAAACCCCACCACACAACAACACAAAAAACCCCCACAACAAAAAAGCAAAAACAGGATGGATTAAAAAAAAAAAACATGGTGTTTTTTCCGTATTTTCGATATAAAAGAATAATAAAAATAAAAGAAGAATATCAAACACAACAAACACCCCACACGCGCACGCAGGCACGCACGAACGCACGCACGCAAAACCCACCCCACAAAAAACCGCACGCAGGGGCGCCCCGCCGCGGGGGCGGGGCGCCGCAGGGGAGAGAGAGAGAGAGAGAGAAGTTTAGAGGGGAGAGAGGGGGTGGGGATAGAGAGAAGAGAGAGAGAGAGAGAGGGGGAGAGAGGAAGAGGGGGCATACAATTTTGATTTTTTATACTCAAAATAAAATTGATTTAAATTTGGGGCGTTTTTCACCACCCCCAATTTAACTGGGAAAACCTAACCACGCGCGCGCGCCCCGCGCGCGCGCGTGTGTGTGTTTGTGTTTGTGTGTGCGTGTTTTTGGGTTTGTTGTGTGGTTTTGTGCATACATTTGGTGTTTTTTTTACTTTGGTGGGGGTTTATATGTGTTTACACGGGCGCTGCGCGCACACACACTGCAGATAGGGATTTTCCCCAAGGGATCTTATATATTTAATTTATCAATTTATCTATTATCAAATTATCTATCTATCTATCAAATCTCTTCTCTCTCTCTCCCCCTTTCTATTTATAAAATTTAAATATAATATATGAGAGAACCCTAGCAAAAGGGACAAAACCTATCTTTTCATCTATATAAATTTTTAAAAAATTTTTTTAAAAAAAAAAAAAATTATATTAATAAAAATTTTAAAATATATTTTATATAGGGGAGGAGAGAGAGAGGAGAGAGGAGGAGAGGAGAGAGGAGGGAGAGAGAGAGGGGAAGCTATATTATAGATAAATAATAGATATTATCAAGCTTATAAAGTTTTTTTTTTGCTCTGCATCAAGGGACAAAAAAGTGACATCTCTTTCTGTTTTCGGGGTTTATTGTGGTTAGCCCTATAAGACTTATTCACTTAATTATTGGGGACACAAAATTGATTTGTTCCGGTGTTTTTGTTTTTTGTTCCCTTGTCATAATTTTTTTTCCCAGTTCGGGGTTTTTCATTCTGTTTAAAGGGGGACGGGTCGGGGGTGGTGTTGGTGTTGTTGCGCCCTTTGATACTTTTTTTTAAAAATTTAACAGGGGGTTTTTGCAGTAATGATGGGGTAGGGGGTAGCCAGTGGTCAGAGCGCTTTCATCAAGAATGCTTTCATTTTTTTTGTTCTTCTCTCGGGCCCATTTAAACTTTTTTCAAGTCGCCGTAAAACTGGGCTTTCCCTTTGGGGCTGCTGTTTATTTTTTTCCTTTTTCCAAATTGTGTTTATTGTCCAGGTTTCTGACCCCTACAGCACTGCGGGTTTCAGATCAGTGTTTTGACAATTCTCTTTTTGGAAATTTTCAAGTATGTTTGGGGGGGGATGACCAAGAGAGAGAGAGAGAAGAAAAAGAAGAAGAAAAAAGGAGAGAGAGAGAGAGGAGAGGGGAGAGAGAGAAGAGAGGAGAGAGAGAGAGAGAGGGAGGGGAGAGAGAGAGAGAGCAATTCAATTTTGAAATTTTTCAGGTATGCGGGGGGGGGGGAAAAGGGGGAGGAGGAGAAAAAAGAAGAAGAAGAGAAGAGAGACCCCCCCCCCGAGGAGGAAGAGAGAAAAAGAGAGAGGAGGAGAAGAGAGAGAGAGAGAGAGGGGAGAGAGAGAGGAGGAGAGAGGGGATGGGGAAAATCAGTGGCATAGGAAAGTCCAAAGCACATTAGGGGACACAATGTTACGCCTAAAAATTTGAAAAAGTAATTGGTTTTGGGGGGGGTGGGGGGGGGGTTTTTGAAACCCCTTTTTGCTGCCCGTTTTTTTGGGCCGGGATCAATTTTGAAAGACGTCAAGATCACCCAACGCTTAAATCATTTTGGGTCAATACGCAAGGGTTTAAAAGCTAATCTTTCCTCCCCTTCTCTCTCTCTAAACCCCGTGAGGTTCGGGGTTTTAAATTCCCCCCTTTTTCCTTTCTTCCAGATTGAGGGAAAAATTCAACCGAATGAAAAAAGTCTTTTGGGGGAAACCCTAAACAAGTTTACGGACTTGCGCACGTGAAAAAAAAACCATAAAAAAAACAAACGAAAAAACCCCAAACAAAACCCCCCCCCCCCCCCCCAAAACCCCGACGGTTGAAAATCGGAAAGAGAGTGAGGTACCCCCCGACTGCCGGGGCAAAAGGGTAGGTTCAGTTCCAAAAGGGATTCATAAAGTGGAAAAGCTGCTACCCTATAAAAGGGGGAGGGGGGAAGGGGGGGCTGCATAATAAAAAAAATTCCCCTTTGGTTTAACCTCGGAGCCTAGCCAAAAGAACGAAATTAAAAATATCTATGTTAAAGAAGGATTGTTAAATTGGAGAGGGGCCCCGGGCCGTCCTCAATATGGGGGGCCCCTAAAAGAAGCTGGGGTTTCTCTGATGCCCCCCCCCCCAAACTACGACCATTGGGTCATGGGCCCCCGGTACCTTTCCTTTTAAAAAAAACCAAACTTTGATGGTATTTTGTGGGGGTTGGGGGTTTTTTAATTTTTTTTTTTTTGTTTTAAAAATTTTTTTTTTAAGGGTATTAACGGTTTTTTTTCAATTCATATGTAAAAAGACTTAAATTTTGGCCTAAAGGGGCTTATTTTTTTAGTAACAAAATATTTTATTGAGGAGACATAAAAACTATTGCATGGTTAAATTTGATACGATTGTACAACTATTTTTGTTTTAAAATAGGGCTAGATTGTGTGCCCCGTTTGGAGTGTTTGTGTGTGTGTGTTTGGTGTGTGGTGTGTGTGTGTTTTGTGTGTGTAAATTGTGGTAAATTTTTGTGTGTGTGTGTGTGTTTTGTGTGTGTGGTTGGGGTTTTGTGTGTGTTTTTTGGGTTTTGTGTGTTGTTTGTTCGTAAAGCTAAAATTTTGTTTTAAAACAAAGGGTGTGCATTCATAAAACTTTTCCCTACGTTACTTTCGAGGACTGTGTTAAAAACCAAGGAGAAAAAAGGGTCCCCCAATCCTCGAGGCAGCCACCTCAACGCTGTTGAACTTTTGTTGGGGGACCCAGAGCTCTAAACCACTGACAACCCCTGCCCTCCTTTGTATGGTTTACGCCCAACTCGAAAAAAAAAACCCCTCCCAAAAACCCAAACAGACGAATTTAAAAATGATTTTATGGAGGGGCAGGATAGTTTTAAAAATATCTGGAAGTTTTAGTATCGGATGAAGGATAAAAAACCTGAAATTCTCTCCCAAAGCCGGGACCAAGCTGCAATGACCAAATAAAAAGTCCTCTGGAATGACAAAAAAAATCCCCCATCACCGTCAAATCGACTGATGCCTTTCCCGTTTCTTGTCCAATTTTGAAATTCAGTAAAACTGGGGCCCCACAACAGCGGACTTAAAAGAAGGAAACAAGCAATGGGATGCCCTGGGGTTCGAAAAAACCCCTCGGTATCTCATACAGAGATCAAAATCACTAATGAGGAAATTAAAACAAGAATTAAAAAGTCATGGGTTTCCCCAATGAAGAGCTCCTGATTTCAGTGAAAAAAAACACAAACTGAAGGGGTACGGCCGTCACAAAAAAACCTTGGACTGGCCAAATTTTCCTACGGGGAAACAGTACAAGGGGGAAAGACGAAGAGGCCCAAGAAAACGTTTGGGGGGGAAAAAATCAGATTTTGGACTGACGGGCCCTTTGAATGGAACGAGATGCTAGGGAAAAGCAGAGGACCCGGGGGGGGGGGGGGGGGGAGGAAAGCCTTTTGCAAAATCTTCAGGGGGTGCCCCCCGAACGGGGGGAAAAGGTCAAGGTGAGGTGAAGCGGGCGGGCTGTGTGGTTAGATCCCTCCCTTTTGGGGAATCTGAGGGCCTGGGATCGAGACCCAATTCCACCCCACAACTGAGAGCCCGTTCAAGAGGATCCCCCCCTGGATTGACAGAAAGGGCCGATTACTCCCCGAAAAACAAAAGCCCTTTCCCAAATGAGACTAGAACCCGGGAATTTCCTTTTGTAAGAAAAACACGCAGAACCTCTTCCCCCATAACTTTATCTTTCAGGAAGTAGGCGATATATATTTTTATAATATAAAATAAATAATTTTATATATATATATATATATATATATATATTTAATATTATATAATTTATATATATATAAGCGTAGAGATTTGAAGAAAAAAAAAAATGAAAAAAGAAAGAGCGAACTTTTTTAGGCGGGAAAAACAAAAAATTTGGGAAGTCCATGAGGGAGGAAAAAGGGAGAAATGGACGGTAAAACAGTGCCAAGAAATTGAAAGAACAAAAGAAAAAAAAATTAGCAAAAAAGGGCATATCAGCTGGTGAAAGAAGACTAGCACAAACAGAAAAAAGGTTTAACAACCCAAGACAAAAATGGGAAGTCCCTACTGACAAAACCGGGGATTTTTCTAAAAACAGAGGGACAGAATACTGCTCCCCCCCCTGTATAACTATGAAACCGCGGGGAGACCCCAAGAAGTCCTTAAATGTCCCCGAAAAAAAGGACACAGACAGTCACCCTATCCCCGAAAAGGAAGGGGAAACACGTCAATCGCGGAAAAAGGGGAAGTAGAAGGGGCTGCCCAACTTTTCCAGCTGAGTTGGCCCAAGCGGGAAAGGGGAAAGCCATGATAACCCCCTTACTAAGAATCTGAACAAGATCTGGCAGACGGGAAAAAAGGGGCCAACCCATGGACACACCCACTCTTTCATAACCCCCCCAAAAAGGAAATCTACAAAAATTGCCAAAATTTACCCCCACAATCAGCCTCTTTTGTCACCCAAGAAAAGGTAATGCTGCAGAAAAATTTTGGGAATAACTGAACCACAAGCAGAGACCACATTGCTGAGGAACAACGGGTTTCAGGCGGGCGCAGAAAAACAGAACAGAAAATTCAACCTCAGAAAAATATGTGAGGGGTTTAATTTTAACTAAAACAAGCCCCTTTACCAGTATTAAACGATTTTAAAAAAGGCATTTGACAGGGTGTGGCATGCAGCTTTGGGGGCCAACCATGAATTTGTACGAAATAAATTGAAAAAACCTGATCAATAAATAAAACGGGCTTTTCAGCGAGGCCCCATTTCAGTGTACAAAAAACAACAACTTGGAAAAGGGGTTTGGGAACAACGTTGGAGTAAGGCAGGGTTTGTCTCTCTCACCCACCATTTTCAACATTTTCCCTTTGGAGAATAAATGGTTATGCCTGGAACACATAAAGGGATCATCGCATTGGGGGCAAAAACCTTCACAAACCTCCGTTTCGCAATGACTTTAAAATGGAATACCCGGATCAGAAAAAAGAGCTTCCCCAGCCTAACAGAACACTTAAATTTAAGGCCTCCCAAACTTTCCGGGCCGGAAAATCAGTGCAGAGAAGCCCAAAAATGAGACAATTTAACACCAACGGCATTAGCACTGATATCGGGTTAATGACCAAAATCGGAAAACCCATTAAAAGGCTTCAATTACCTGGGAGCCTTTGGGTATCAGACCAGAGTTTCCAACCCACAAGTAGTATGAGGACTGCACAACAAAAAACAGTTTTGTAAAAAAATAAACCCCATTTTGGAGAGAAAAAAGAATATCTAAAAAAAACTCCAAGATCTAAATAATGGTTTCCCTTGTCATACCCATATTTCTGTTTGCCTGTGAATATGGCCCCTGACTGCAGATTTGGAGAGAAGGTCCCGGCAGGGGAGATGGATGTTTTTGGGAAACCCCTTTTTGGAATTCCTACAAAGCCCCCATAAGAAACAAAACCCCGGGGCAAAAACAGAATCCAGAAAACCTTTTCCCCTATGAAACCTTCAACAAACGTGAAAAAGCGAAAAATTTTAAATGGTAGGGGAAAGCCCACAAGATCCAAAGGGAAATTTGGGCAAAGAAAGTTTTGAAACCCCAAAAGCCCGGGGGGGGGAAAAGAAAGGCGGGCCCAAGGAAGGCTGGGAGGTAACATAACAAATGGACGGGCCCTAAAAATCAAAAAAACCCCTGAGAAAGGCAGAACAGAGAGGGGAAAATGGAGGGAACTGGTTGTTGAGTTTTTTGGGGGTTCCCCCCACGGTGGGCAGACTACGGGACAATATTTTATTAATATATAAAATATATATAAAATTTTAAAATATTTGGGATATATAAAATATATTATAAAAAATAAAATACAAAATTTTAATTGAAGAGAGGAGAGGGAGAGAGGAGAGAAAAGAGGAGGGGAGAACACTGAACATTTAAACACTGAACACTAAAAAGGTTTTATTGTATTTGGGGCCCTTGGGCCACTATCAAAAATTTTGGGGGAAGGGTGGAGGAAGACTTTGAAAAAAAAGTTTTTATCCTTTTCACATTTTCAATTCGGGAAAGGCATACAGCATTAGTCATCATCTTCCCCTTCATCATCTTCAGCATTTACATAATCATCCCCCCCTTTTTTCCCCCGCACCCCCAAAAAAAAAAATTTTCTTTCTTTCCCCCCCAAAATTTTAAAAAATTTTTTTTCTTTTCCTTTCCAAAACCCAAAAATTTAAAATTTTTTTTTTCCCCCTCCCAACTTCCCTTTTTTTAAAAAAATCTTTATCATCCTTTTTTTTTCCCCATTTCATTTTTTTTTTTTTAATTTAAAATTAATTTCCCCCCCACCCCAAAAAAACCCCCCCCTTTCCCTTTTTCCCCCCCTCAACCCCACCCCCAACAAACCCCCCCCCTTTTTCCCCCCCCATCCCCTTTTCCCCCCCCTTTTTAAAAAAAAAAAAAAAAAAAAAATTTTTAAAAAAAAATTTTTTTTTTTTTTTTCCCCCCCAAAAAACAAAAACCCCCCCACCCCCCCCTTTTTTTTTTCCCCCCCCCAAAAAACCCCCCAAAAATTTTTAAAAAAAACCCCTTTAACCCCCAAAATTTTAAAAAAAATCCCAAAACCCCCCAAAATTTTTTTAAAAAACCCCCAAAAAACCCCCCTTTTTTTAAAATCCCAAAAAAACCCCCCCCCTTTTTTTTAACATCCCAAACCCCCTTAAAATCCCCCAGAAAAAAAAAAAAGGTTTCCCCCAGGGAAAAAAAAATTTTTTTTAAAAAAATTCCAAATTTTTTAAAAAATTAAAAAAAAAAAAAAAAAAAAAAAAAAAAAAAAAAAATTTGGGGGAAAAAAAAAAAAAAAAAAAAGGGGAAAAAATTTTTTAAAAAAAAAAAAAAGGAAAACAATCAAAAAAAAATTTAAAAAAAACCCCCCCCCCAAAAAAAAAAAAAAAAAATTTTTTTTTTTTTTTTTTGGAAAAAATTGGGAAAAATTTTTTTTTGGGTTTTTTTCGGGGAAAAAATGGAAAAAAATTTTTCCCTTTTTTTAAATTTTTTGGGGCCAAAAAAAAAAAACCCCAAAAAATTTTAAAAAAAATTTTTTTGGAAAAACCCCCAAAAAGGAAATTTTTTTAAATTTTTTCCAAATTTTTAAAAAAAAAATTTTTTTTTATTGGTTTTTTTTTTTCCCCTTTTTTTTTTAAAAAAATTTTTTTTTGGGGGGCCCTTTTGGGCCCCCCCAAAAAAAACCAAAACCCCTTTTAAAAAAATTTTTCCCTTTTTCCCCCCCCCTTTTTTCCCCCAAAAAAAAATTTTTGTTTGGGGTTTTTTTCCTTTTTTTAAAAAAAAAAAACCCCCAAAAAAATTTAAAAAAAAAAACCCCCCTTTTTTTTTTAAAAAACCTTTTTTTGGGTTTTCCAAAACCCCCCCAAAAAAAAAAAAAATTTTTTTTTTTTTAAAAAAAAAAAAAAAAAAATTTTTTTTTTTTGGAAAAACCCTTTTTTTTTAAAATTTTTTTTTAAATTTTTTTTGGGGGAAAAAAATTTTTTTTTTGGGGTTTTTTTTTTAAAATTTTTTTTTTTGGTTTTTTTAAATTTTTTTTTTTTTTTTTTTTTTTAAAAAAAAATTTTTTTTTTTGGAAAACCCCCCTTTTTTTAAAAAAAATTTTTTTTTTTTAAAAAATTTTTTTTTTTTAAAAAAAATTCCCGGGGGAAGGCCCCCCAAAAAAACCCTTTTTTTCCCCAAAAAAATTTTTTTTTTTCCCCCCCTTTTTTTTTTTTTTTTGGGGTTCCGGGGGCCCAAAAAAAAAAGGGAAAAAAAAAAAACCCCCCCCGGGGCATTTTAAAAATTTTAAACCCCTTTTTTTTTTTTTTTATTTTTTTTTTTAATTTGGAAATAAGGGCCCCTTTTTTTTTGGGCCCCAAAAAAAACCTTAAAATTTTTTTTTCCCCCAAAATTTTTAAAAAAAAAAAGGGGTTTTTTAAAAAAAACCCCCAAAATTTTTTTTTCCCCCTTTTTTAAAAAAAAAAACCCCAAAAAATTTAAACCCCCAAAAAAAAAAATTTTTTTCCCCCTTTTTTTTAAAAAAATTTTTTTTTCCCTTTTTTAAAAAATTTTAAAATTAGGTTTTTTTTTAAATTTTTAAAAAACCCCCTTAAATTTTTCCCCCCCTTTTTTTTTGTTTTTTTAAAAAAAAAAAAAAAAAAGGGGGAAAAAAAAAAAATTTTTAAAAAATTTTTTTTTTTTCCCCTTTTTTTTTTTTTTATTTTTTCCCCCCCCGGGTTTTTTTAAAAAAATTTTTTTTTTAAACCCAAAAAAATTTTTTTTTTTGGGGGGAAAAAAACCCCGGCAAAATTTTTTTCCTTTTTTTTTTTAAAAATTTTTTTTTTTCCCTGTTTTTTAATTTTTTTTCCCTTTTTTCCCTTTTTCCCCCCTTTTTAAAAGGGTTTAAATTTTTTTTTTTAAAAAAAAATTTTTTTCCAAATTTTTTTTTTAAATTTTTAAATTTTTTACCTTTTCCCTTTTTTTAAAAAAACCCCCTTTTCCCTTTTGGGGGGAAAAAATTTTTTTATTCTTTTTTTTTTTTTCCCCTTTTTTTTAAATTTTTTGTTTTTTTAATTTTTTTTTTAAAAAACCCTTTTTTTTTTTTTTGGGGGAAAATTTTTTTCTCTTTTTTTGGGGTTTTCCCTTTAAAAAATTTTTTTTTTTTTTCCCCTTTTTTCCTTTAAAATTTTTTTTTTTTTTTAAAATTTTTTTGGGGTTTTTTTTTTTGTTTTTAAAAAATTTCCTTTTTCCCCTTTTTGGGATTGGAATTTTTTTTTTTTTTCCCCCCCTTTAAAAAAAAATTTTTTTTTTCCCCAAAAAAAATTTTTTTTAAATTTTCCCCCCTTAATTTTTGGGAAAAAAGGGGGGGGAAAAAATTTTTTTTTAAAAAAAAAACAACAAAATTTCCCCAAAAAATTTTTTTTTGGGGGCCTTTTAAAAATTTTTTTTTTTTTTTTTTTAGGGAAAAACCTTAAATTTTTTTTAAAAAATTTTCCCCTTTTTTTTAAAAAAATTTTGGGGGGGAAAAAAAATTTTTTTGGGGGAAAAAATTTTTAAATTTTTTTCCTTTAAAAAAAATTTTTTTTTTAAAAAAAGGGGGGCCCCCGGGAAATTTTTTAAAAAATGGTTTTTAAAAAATTT
Source organism: Rapana venosa (assembly GCA_028751875.1). Classification (NCBI taxonomy): domain Eukaryota; kingdom Metazoa; phylum Mollusca; class Gastropoda; order Neogastropoda; family Muricidae; genus Rapana; species Rapana venosa. Next base: position 30,379,182 of record CM054154.1, read on the forward strand.
TTTCCCAAAAAATTTTTTTTTAAAAAAATTTTTTTTTCCCTAAATTTTTTTTCCTATTTGGGGGGGGGGGGGGGGTTTTTTTTGGGGGGGGGAAAAAAAAGTTTGGGGAAAAAAAAAAAAAATTTTTAAAAAATTTTTTTTAAAAAAAAAAAAAAGAAAAAAAAACCTTTTCCCTTTTTAAAAAAAACCCCCCCCCCTTTTTTTGGAAAAGTTTTTTTTTTTAAGGGAAAAAAATTTTTTTTAAAAAAAAAATTTTTTAAAAAAAGGGTTTTTTTAAAAAAAAAATAAAAAAAACCCCCCCCAAAAAAAAATTCCTCCCCTTTTTTTTTTGGGGGCCCCCCTTTTTTTAAAATTTTTTTAAAAAAAAAATTTTTTGGAAAAAAATTTTTTTTTTTCCCCCCCAAAAAAAAAGGGGGGCCCCCTTTTTTGGGGGGTTTTTTGGGGGGGGAAGGCCCCTTTTTTTTTTTTTCCCCTTTTTTTTCCCCCCTTTTTCCCCGGTTTTGGGGGAAATTTTTTGGCGGGGGGGTTTTTTTTTTAAAAAAAATTTAAAATTTTTGGGAAATTTAAAATTTTTTTTGGTTTTTGTAAATTTTTTCCCCGGGGGGCCCCCCCCCGGTTTTTTTTTTTTTCTTTTCAAATTTTTTTTTTTGGGGGCCTTTTTTCCTTTTTGGTTTTTTTTAAAAGGGGCTTTCCCCGGGGGGGGGGGGGGGCCCCCTTTTTTTTTTTTTTTCATTTTTTTTTTTAAACCCCCCCGGTTTTCCCCTTTTTTTTTTTTTAAAAAAAAACCTTTAAAGGGGATTTTCCCCCTTTTTTTTTTTGCCTTTGTTTTAAAAAAAATTTTTTTTTCTTAAAAAGGGGGGGGTTTTTTTTTTTTCCCAAAAAATTCCTTTATTTGGGGCCCCCCCCCGGGGGTTTTAAATTTAAGGGGGGGGCCCCCCAAAAAAAAAATTTTTTTTTTCCCCCCCAAAGGGGGTTTTTTTTTTTTCCCTTTTTTTTTTTTAGTGGGGTTCCCTTTTTTGGGTTTTTTTTGCTTTAATTGGGGGAAAAGGGGGGTTTTGGGGGGGGCCAAAACCCCCCCCCTTTTTTTTTTTGGGGGGGGGGGGGGGGTTGCCGGGGAAAATTTTTTTTTTGGGGGTTTTTTGTTTTTTTTCCCCCGGGGGGGGGGTTTTTTTTTTTTGGGGGTTTTTTCCCCTTTGGGGGGGTTTTTTAAAAAATTTTTTGGGGGGGGATTTTGGGGGCCCCCAAAACCCCTTTTTTTTGGGGGCCGGGGGGGGCTTTCCCCCCCTTTTTTTGGGGGGTTTCCCCTTTTTGGGGAAAAAAAACCTTTGGGGCCCCCCAAAATTGGTTATTTTTTTTTCCCCTTTTGGGGGCCCCTTTTTTTTTTGGGGGAGGGTTTTGGGGGGAAAAGGGGGGGGGCCGGGGGGCCCCCGGGGGTTTTTTTTTTTCCCCCTTTTTCCCCTTTTTTTTTTTTTTCAAATTTTTTCCCCCGGGTTTTTTTTTTCCCCGGCCCCGGAAAAAAGGCCCTTTTTTTTCCCCCCCCTTTTTTTTTCCTGGGTTTTTTTTTGGGTTTCCTTCCTAAAATTTCCCGGAATTTTAAAAAAAGGAAACCCCCCCCCCTTTTTTTCCCCCAAAAAACCCCCGGGGGAAAAAACCCCCTTTTTTTTTCCCCTTTTTTGGGGGGGTTTTTTTTTTTCCCCTTTTTTTTTTTTTTTTTTTTTTTTTCCCCCCCCCGGGGGGGGAAAAAAAAAGGGGAAAAAAGGGAAAAATTTTTTAAAAAAAAAAAAAATTTTTGGGAAAAAAAATTTTAAAAAACCCCCCTTTGGGGGGGGGGAAAAAACCCCCCCCCCAAAAAAAGGGGGGGGGGTTTTAAAAAAAGGCCAAAAACCCCCCCCCCTTTTTAAAAAAAAAAAGACAGGGGGCCCCGGGGGAAAAAGGGGGGGAAGAAGGGAAAAGGGGAAAAGGGGGGGGGGTTTTTAAAAAAAACCCCCCCCCTTTTTTTTTTGGGGGGGAATAAAAGGGGGGCCCCTTTTTTTGGGGGGGGGGGGAAAAAAAACCCCCCCCCCCCCCCCCCCGGGCCCCGGGGAAAAAAAATTACCCCCCCCCCCCTTTTGGTTAAAAAGGGAAAACCCCCCCCCCCAAAAAATTTTAAATTTTTTGGGGGTTTTTTGGGGGGGGGGAAAAAAAATTTTTTTTTTTTTAAAAAACCCCCCTTTTGGGGGGGGGTTTTTTTTTTATTTTTTTTCCCCCCTTTCCGGGGGGCCGGGGTTTTTAAAAAAAATTTTTTTTTTTTGGGGGGGGTTTTTTTTGGGGGGGTTTTTTGGGCCTTTTTTGGTTTTTTTGGGGGGAAAATTTTTTTTTTTTTGGGGTTTTTGGGGTTTTTTTGGTTTTTTTTTTTTGGGGGGGGGGGGTTTTCCCCTTTTAGGTTTTCCCCCGGGGGGAAAAAAAACCCCCCCCCCTTTTTTTTTTTTTAAAAAAATTTTTTTTTCTTTTTTTAAAAAAAAAATTTTTTTTTTTTTTTTTAAAACCCCCTTTTTTTTTTGGCTTAAAATTTCCCGGTTTTTTTCCCCGGGGCTTTTGGCAAAAAGCCAAAAAAAAAAACCCCCAACCGAAAAAAGAAAAAAAACCCAGAGTTCCCATTTTTTAAAATGGCCCCGCTTTCCATACGTGATTGCAGCAAGGCTATGACTTGCTGTCTCTGAACACGCCCACCGTGAATTTACAGCCAGAGGGCTGATGTATGATATGATGATGATCATATAAAGTCCCGTGACCTTGCGGTCTGGAGGAACACAAAAGACGATGCCGTGGTAAAGTTCTAACCATTCGGCTCGGCTTGCGCAGTATCCGAGTTTATCCTGGTCCATTCTTGATTTTGGTCCATCCAATTGATTGTTCTGTTTCCCCTCCTTTCTGCACTTCGAATTTTCCCTGCAGACTGTTTTTGGCAGGTGTTGTGCGGGTGACGGGGCCGACCATTTTGCTTTTTCTTCTTGCAGGTGAGAAGGGGTTCTTGGACCTGCAGCCTGTTATTTGGCTCTTGACAATTCTTGGTTTTTCTTTCCCTCTCCAGTATATGCCAAGCAATTTTCTATGGCATTTTGTTTAAAAATGACTGGATTCCCTTGCTGTTTCGGCATTCAATGTCCAGGTTTCACTTCATACAGCAGGATAGTTCTAAATTAGGGCTTTTTTAGAGCTTTAGTTTGATTGGGAAACTGATCTCTTTATTTTCCATTGGTGGTGAGTTTCGTCATGGAAGATGTTTGCCATGGCTAGTCTGACTTTGATTTCTGTCGTTGATCGCCCCCCTTTGTGAGTGTAGCGCCAAGGTATTTAAAGCGTCTACCTCCTCCAGTTGCTGGCCTTTTTCATGAAAATTTTAGAGTGGCTTTGCTCGTGCTGTTCACAAGTACTTTACTTTTCTCCGAGCTCACCTCCATCCATATGCCCCAGCTCTGTTCTCAAGTTGGTCGTAAGCTGCGCTCTGGTTACTTCCGCCCATGGGGTCAATGTCGTTGGCAAACCGCAAGTTGTTGAGGGGTCTGCCGCAATGGGATGGTTTGTGTGGAAGTCTGGAGGGTCTCTCTAAAAATGTTTCAAGAACAATTAAACAGGACTGGAGATAACAGGCAACCCTTTTCGGACCCCAACTGTGGTTTTGAAGTAGTCTCCGACCTGATTTCCCGAAGGAAATGCACTGCTTGCGGTGTTGAAAGTCTTGAATGGTTTTGCATTTGTTCCTTCTTAATGCCAAACATTTGGACTCCACAGGCCTTCGGGGCCATACTCTGTCGAAAGCCTTTTTGAAGCGTTGAAGTTGTGGGAAAGGTCTCTCTGATGTTGAAGATGTTTTTCCATCAGGATTGGCGTTAACAAACTGTTCGATTGTGCTCCTTGCCTGCCTGAACCCAGCTTGTTCCTCTGCAAGGTGTTTTACTTCTGCCCTCCTGCTTGAGTCGATTCAAATAACTTGAGCATGATCTTGCTGGCGTGGGCTGATGAAAAGGGGGATTGTTCTTAGTTTTGGCATTGGGGTAAAATTTCCCCTTCTTGGGCGAGTATGTGGGATGTGTCCATTCTGTTGGGCCACTGTTTTGTCTCCCAATATTCTGACAGATAGCTGTAACATGTGTGATAACTGTTTCGCCACCATGCTTGAGCAGCTCTGCTGGTATGTTGTCTGCTCCTGGGGACTTTCCTACTGGTAAACTGCGGATGGCTTCTTCCACTTCTTCCCTCAGTATAGGTAATGGCGAGGGGTACACTTGATGTTGCTGCTTCCTCTTCTATTATGCTCTTGTCAGGTTGGATTGGGTAGTTGTATAGTTCTTGACAATACTCAGACCACCTGTTCAATGCAGCTGAGCTTTCTGTGAGGAGGTTTCCGGGGCTTTCTTCAATGACTGATGATTTGGTTTGAAGTGGTTTTGTGAGTTTCTTCAGGGTGTCGTATGCCTTTTTACTGTTGCCCACTTTCATGCTTTTTTCGATCTCATCACATTGATCACTGATCCACTTCTCTCTGGCCTTTAACATTGACTTCTTCACAAGTGGCCAGGCCAAAAGCTGTGTCAGTTATTGATGTCAGCTAATTGCCAAGGCCTACATTAAAATGTTGTTATGTTTAAAATGTTGTGTTGAGATTGCCTTCAGCCATGACAAGCTCTTAACATAACAACCTGCACTCTCCTTATAAGGAGAAAAAATCCTCTGAAGTCGGAGTATGGCTGCCTAAGTGGCGAGGTACTTGAAAAGAGTCATACACGCAAACTTCTCACCTGGTGTACTTCCTATCTCACAGTGATTCCCAGGTGGGATGAGTGAGTCAGAGTGCATGTTCTGGGTGACCCCCAGGGTGTTAAGCTGGGGAACGCACAACAACACAACAACAACAACAACTTCTTCACAAGATTGTTGGCCTCCCGGTATTCTTTAGGGTGGAAGACCTGGTTGGTTTCAGTGCTCGTCTTGTATCGCAGAGGTTCAAGATGTCATTGGTAGTCCATGGCTGGTGTTTATTCCTCTGACGACCGAGTATCTCCTCTGCTGTTTCTCGGACTGCCTCATTTAAGTTGTTGGTGAGGTCATTGATGTCATTGTCCAGGAGGGTTATTGCCGCAAAACGTCCGCCAAGCTTAGCTTGGAAGATCTCCTCGACATCTGGATCTTTCAGTTTGTCCACGTCAAATTTGATTCGTGGGTTTGCAGGCTGTTTGTTTTTCTTCAGCTTCATTTTGAATACCAGCAGCACAAGGTCGTGGTCGCTGCCTATGTCAGCTCCAGGGTAGGTTCTTGTTCTGGCTCTGTTGATGCTGGATTTGAAGCGCCGTGGTGTTAAGATGAAATCTATTTGGTTATGGATCTTGCCGTTTGGCGCATGCCAGGTTGTCCTCCTTGACTGCTTGTGGGGATAGAGGGTATTGGCAATTGGTAAGTCTGTGGGTGCAGGCAAACTCCAGCAGACGTAGTCCCCTGTCGTTGGTCTCTCCAGTTCCAAACTGACCAACTGTTCCGGCCCATTGGTTGTAAGAGTCAGGACCTACTTTGGCGTTAAAATCCCCTTGAATGATGATGATTTCTTTCTTGGGTATCTTCATAATGGTCTCTTCAAGTTCTTCATAAAATTCTTCTACTTCTTCATCTGCATGGTCAGATGATGGTGCATAGATTTGTATGATGGTGATGTTCTTGGGCTTGGCCGACACCCGGATGCTGATAATCCTGCTGGAAGCCGGTGTACAGCTGATAATGCACCCCACTACTTTCTTTCTGACAATAAATGCCACTCCAGGTTGGTGATGTTTCTCTTGACCACTGTACCAGATCTTGTTGCCTTCTTCAGTCATTGTCTCACCAAATCCTGTCCATCTCACTTCTCCTAGCCCAATAATGTCCCATTTATAGCGGCTAAGCTCGTACTCTAGTTCTTTGATTTTTCCGCACTGGTAGAGTGTACGGACGTTCGATGTTCCAATGGTGATCTGTTCTCTAGTCAAGTCAAGTCAAGTCAAAATTTTATTTCCAGATGGTACATTGAATAAGCAATGCATTTGCTTTTTTTCATCAAGCCATCTATCTAAGAACAAATTTCGTAATGATTATACTAAGACACTACATTATTGCATCATTTACCATTGAATTAAACCAGTAAAAAAAAAAAGGGAAAAAATCGATAAGGAAATACATTGAAAATACAAATTACCTAGGGAGCTTAAGTAATGTTTTAACTCCAGTAGCTGACTTGTCACTTCCACCCTGGTGTTGATCAATGGAAAGCGCGGTCGTTGGTAACCCGGGCCTCGACCGATCCGGTATCATATTGGCTTTGTATTTGTCTCTCATGTCTTTTCTGTGGGCTTAGGATATTCCTTGGTGGTGCCAATCTCCTCTCCAGTCTCCATATGTGTTTTTTTCTATTGGGGTTTCCTACCCCACATGCGACAGGTTGTACTGGGTTACATGGATACCAGTAGCAGTAACAGAGAACTATGATATATTTTCTTAAATCCTGGAAATCGATTTTCTTAGCTTTTTTTAATATAAAAAATCTTTTCAGGTGATATTGCTGAATTGATTTTGTTGTTTCATTTATTTTATTTTATTTATTCTTTTATTTCGAGGATATCGGAATAATCACCCGTGTGCTTTTTATTTACATCCAATCCCGGTGTGTATGCAGTTTTGTAAATTTTGTCATCCGTTCCCACCGGCACACAGTGGCCTACTCTGCCGGAAAGCGGAACGGGTTGTGTGCAAGATGTTCTGCGCGCGTTCGCACACGGGACCTCGGTTTATAGTCTCATCCGAAGGACTTTTGGGCAGAGTGGAGTCGGCACTGATGTTAGCTGCAGAGGAAAAATCCTCTTGAACGAGATTCGAACCAGGGTCAGCAGATCACGAGCGCTACGCAACGTGCTTCACTCTAACCACCAGGCCATCCCGTTCACTGTTTAGTCTTGGTAATGCATCAGACTTGAATTAAAGAAGATTGGAAGTTGACCCCGAACAACTCCGTGCCCAATAAACCTGCAACAGAACCAGCAATAGCCGAGCTAGGGGTCGGGGTAGCTCAGTGGTCAGAGCACTCGCTTTCCCCCAAGCTGAGGTTAAGCAGCATCGAGCGTGGTTACCAGTTGGATCGGTGACCGTTTGCTCGCTTTGGTTTCAGTACAGTTCCCTCCCTTCACCCAGCTGTAAATGGGTGTCTGCCTCTTTAGGGTCAGGGAAGGTAAAGCAGCAAGGTAGAGGAGATGGGCGCCACCCTCAATATGCTGGCCCCTGGAGAAGCTGAGGTCTGTGATGGCTCGCTCCACTACGACCTTACAGATTATGAGACTCCTGTATCTTTATCTAGAACTGATCTCAGCAACATGAACGATTTCTGGTCTATCAGTTTCTTTAGGTAACCAGTAGATCAAGATAGGCCAATATAAAACAATAGTGTTTACCTTTAATGAGTTCAAGAGAGGGCAATATAAAACCATAGTATTCACCATATAGCGAAAGAGAATAAGCGCGTACTTATATATTTCATTTTAGGAGCTCCTGGCTTTCCAATATATTACACACACACACACACACCACACACACACCACACACATATATATTATATATATATATTTATATATATATATATATATATATATATATATATATTATAATATATATATATATATATATAATTGGATTTATGGCAGATAAAGGTACCAGAAATGCCATCTTTGCCCTGAGGACCCTCATGGAAAGGGCGATTGAGGTACAAAAGGACTTGTACCTTTGCTTCATTGACTATTCTAAGGCATTTGACAAAGTAGGACATTCCGATCTGTTCGACATTTTACTAAGACATAACTGTGATGGAAAAGATCTTAGAGTGATCAGAAACTTGTACTGGGAACAAGAAGCTGCAATAAGAGTTGATAATGACTGCAGTGAGTACAGACCGATCTGTAGGGGAGTGAGACAGGGCTGCGTTTTTTCTCCAGATCTCTTCAATATCTACAGCGAAATGATTCTACGGAACATAGAGCAGCATGAAGGTGTCAAAGTAGGAGGTCACAACATAAACAATCTAAGATATGCGGATGACACAGTGCTAATTGCTGACTCGGAGGAAAAACTACAAAATATCCTTACAAGAGTCACAATCGAAAGTGAAAACAAAGGACTCCAACTGAATGCAAAGAAGACTGAGTGCATGGCAATCTCAAAACAGTCAGACATGCCTGTATGTAACATTTTATGCAAAGGGGAAAGAATAAAAGAAGTTCGCACCTTTAAATACTTGGGCTTCACAATAACTCCAGACGCCAGATGCGACACAGAAATAAAGAAGAGAATCGCTTTGTCTAAAGACACATTCACCAAGATGAAGCCCATCTTTACCAACAGAAATATAAGACTCAGCACCAAAATCAACACTCTGAAAGCCTACATATGGTCCATCCTTCTGTACGGATGTGAATGCTGGACGCTGACAAAAGACCTTAAAAGAAGACTTGAAGCAGCGGAGATGTGGTATATCAGAAGAATTATGAGAAAATCATGGACTGAAAAGAAGTCAAACGAAGAAGTAATGGAAATGGCCGGGTACAAAAGATCCCTACTCAAAACCATCAGAAAAAGACAACTACAATTTTTGGGGCACATAAATAGAGCTGATGGAATAGAAAAGCAAATATTGTGTGGAAAGATTTGTGGTACCAAAGACAGAGGAAGACAACGCACAAAATAACCAGACAGTCTGAATAGCTACGCAACGAGGAAAGAATCCCCCAACAATGAACTCATCAGAACTGACAACAGAGAGGAATGGAATGCCATGATCGCCGATGTCTGCAACAGACCTGGCACATGAAGAAGAAGATATAGATAGATAGATAGATAGATTGATAGATAGATAGATAATAGATAGATAGATAGATAGATAGATAGATAGATAAGACAGATAGATAGATTATAGATAGATAGATAGATATCTCTCTGTGTGTGTATGTGTGTGTGTGTGTGTGTGTGTGTGTGTTCCCATAGCCCATGTGGTCGTCAGAGACCTCATCTTGTACAGGATCCAGCATTATTATTAAGGGCGGCGCCCATCTCCTCTCCCTCACTGCTTTACCTTCCCTGACCCTAAAGAGGGCAGGTGCCCATTTACAGCTGGGTGAACTGGGGGACTGTACTAAAGCCAAGACACACAAACGATCACCCATCCAAGAGGTAACCACGCTGCTTAACCTTAGCTTGGGGAGAGTGAGTGGTCTGACCACTGAGCTACCCCGTCCCCATCTCTCTCTAGAGAGGAATAGCCTGGTGGTTAGAGTGATGTATTCGTGATCTGCTGACCCGGGTTCGAATCTCGTTCAAGAGGGTTTTCCCTCTGGAGTTAACATCAGTGCCGACTCCACTCTCCCCAAAAGTCCTTCGGATGAGACTATAAACCGAGGTCCCGTGTGCGAACGCACGCAGAACATCTTGCGCACACGTTCAAACTCGTTCCACTTTCGGAAGAGTAGGTCATTGTGTGCCGGTGGGAACGGATGACAACATTTACAAAACTGCATACACACACGGGGACTGGATGTAAAATAGCACATGAGTGCTTATTCCATGGATCCATTATCCTCGAAATAATAATAATAATAATAATAATAATAATAATGAGAAGAAGAAGAAGAAGAAGAAGAAGAATCTCTCATAATTATGTACATACACGCACGCACACACGCACTCACACACACAGCACATGCATTGCTTATTCAATGTACCATCTGGAATTAAAAATTTGACTTGATTTGACTTCACAAACAGACAAAGACACACAGACACATAGACAAAACACACAACACACACACAACACACACAAACACAACCCCAACACACACACACACACAACACACACACACACCACACACACACACACACACACACACACACACCAACAATACTCACAACACGCATCACGCACACACACCCACAAACACCCCCACAGAGTTGTCCTCTAACAAGATCCCTGGTTCACAGCTGGTTCCTTGTAGGCAATAATGACACTAATGCTCTGCTCTGACGAGATCGTTTCAGCACGTGGCCTCCTGTTGAGTCAATCATATGCTTGTAACTGGCCTCGTCAGAGCCATCAGCGTCACCTGTACATGCACTGCACCTTTGCTGCTTTTCCCTCCATGGGGGACGCCTGAGGCTCTTTCAGTAGAAACTTATGCGCTAGACATTCCCCCGGGTTGGGTTTTTTTTTAGCATTGTCTTTGTTTCTGTCTTTTCCTTCAAAAACATCTCTTTGGCTTATTTTCTGCCTCTTCAGTCCATTCTCCAGCCTTTAAAAACAATAAAAAGATAGAAAATCGTGCAAATGTTTTATTTTGTTGTTGTTGTTGTTATTGAGTTCTCCAGTTTAACACTCTGGGGTGGGGTGATGGTGGTGGTGTGGGGGGTGGGGGTGGGGGGGGGGGTGGGGTCATCTAGAATGTGCACTCTAACTCACTCGTACTCATCCTACCTGGAAATCATTGTTGTCAGATTGAAAATTGCCCACTACTAAATGAGAAGTTTGCGTGTGTATGACTCTCTTCAAATTGCTCGCTATTATCACAGGCAGCCTTACTCCGACTTCAGAGGATTTAAAAAAATCTCCTTTCAAAAGGAGAATGCGGGTTGTTATGTTAAAGCTTGTCATGGCTGAAGGCAATCTCAACACAACATTTTACAACATAACAACATTTTAATGTAGGCCTTGGCAATTAGCTGAGATCAATCACTGACACAGCTTTTGGCCTGGGTCAATCATTTTCATACTAATATGACAATTTTGCATGTGCTGTTTTGTTTTGGTAACCAGGTAGTCATGTAAAAAACACACTGAGATAATAATAATAATAATAATAATAATAATAATAATAATGATGATAATAATAATAATAATAATAGTAATAATAATAATAATAATAATAATGAGAATAATGATGATGATGATGATGATGATGATGATTATGATGATGATAATGATGATGATAATAATAATGGTGATGATGATGATGATCAGAATGATGATGATGATGATGATGATGATGATGATGATGATGATGATGATGATGATGATGATAACAATAATAATGTATAGTGTATAGCGCCGAATTTTGCAAAGCAAGCAAATCGAAGCGCTTGCATTCAAATCATTTACACACATGCAACCGTCCACAAAATATTAGAATTAACATGATTAATGCATCAAATTTATACTCACCCACACCCACTCACCCCCCCCCCCCCCACCCCACACACATACACACTCACACACAGGATGTCCATTCTGCAGTGTTATGTTTACCCATGTGGCCTTTTTCTTGTTGAGGGGGGGGGGGATGGAGGGTTACAATAAAAAGCTCATTATCCTTTTAAAACTTCTTTTTGGGTAGCCTGGATATGACAAATTAAACGGAATGGATGGCATCCTCAGCAGTTAACAAAAATTCTCTGAAGACACAATGCGGCCACCTTCATCGTGGGCAAAAAACAAAACAAAACAAAAACCAGGTCACACACGCAAAATTGGGAAACTTTGGAGTTGTAGATGGGGAATGGGAAAAAAATTGTTATCCATTTCTACTGGCACGGAAAGGCCTACTCTTCCTACATGCGGAACGGGTTTGTTTCTTTTAAACGTGCGTGTAAGATGTCCTGGATAGCTCTAACCTAACAGGAGACAAATCAGATCTGCTGGGTTAGTTCCCCCATGGGGTTGCCGGGGGCCGGTCAGTATCTATAGCATCCCCACTTTCTGGAAATGTTGTGCTGGGATTTCCCTCTTTTCTATCCTTCTCTTTGTTTCTGCATAGCTTCTTTTCTTCCTGCCCACCTCCTTCTTGCCTAATTTCTGCCTTCTTGGTATGTTTTCATGCCTTTTTATCCAGAAAGACTTAAAAAGATAACATTTCTCTCCCACGCTGAAGTTAGATGTGCTGGGCCTGACTTGTCAGGCGCTTAACGGCTGCGCAACGTATTTCGGCTCAACTGACAGACAACAATAGTTACTGTCTGAGCGTTTGACAAAGAAGAAGACCCAGTTAGTTAATAAAGAATTCATGGAAAATGTTAAGAATTTGTTGAAATAAACGAAGTTTTCCAAATTTGCAGGACAGCTTGTCAGTTTTATTTGTATGGCAATCCCAGCAACAATAACAATAATTTTAAAAAATCAAACCAAAACATAACCAAAAACAAACAAACAAACAAAGAGCAACCCCCCTCCCCCCAAAAAAACAAACAAAAACCAAAACAAAAAATCGCCAACCATACCCCCACCCCCACCCCACCTATTTTCAGTTTTAATGTATACATTAGTAAAGGCAATTTTACTATTAAAAGATTATTTAACTCTGCTTCATTATGGGTTTTTAACTTTTATATGACGCAACTTGTTACTGTTACAGGTATTGTGTCATCAATTTTATTTTGAAAACAGAATTTGTAACTGCTACATGTATTGCAATATCAGTTAAACTTACTTTTATAGCAGAATTTGTATCTACTACATGTATTGCAATATGTTTTAATTTTATAACAGAATTTGTAACTGCTACATTTATTGTGCTATTGAATTTACATTACAACATTATATGACTCATTTACAGGAGTTGCAATGTTAATTTTATTTTTATAACATAATATGACTCTTTTAAAGGTATTGTAATGCCAATTTTGCTTTTATAACATAATTTATAACTGCTACAGGTATTGCATACCAAATTTTTGCTTTTATAACACAATCTATAACTGCAATAATGCCTATTTTGTTTTTATAACATAATTTTAACTGCTACAGATATTGTAATACCAATTTTGCTTTTACAACAGAATATAACTCTGCTACAGGTATTGTAATGTTAATTCTATTTTATAAAATAACGTGACTCTTCCACAGGAGTTGCAATATCAATTTTACATCAAATCTACAACACAGCCTGACATAGCTACAGGTATTGTAATATCATTCATTTGTATAACATAATATCACTCTGCAACAGGAGTTGCAATATTATCAATTTTACTTGTACTGGTACAACACGACGTCACTCGGCCACAAGAAATCTCAATATTCATTAAAAAATTTTACATTATCATATAACATAACTTGACTGACGCCAGGAGCAGCGATCTCCCTTTCACGTTGACAACGTCTTGATTACTGTGACTCTTGCCACAGGAGAACCCTCCCAGGCAGCGCAGCCTCCATGAATCCCGGGAACGCTTCAGAAGCTGAGCTGGGGCCAAAGCCCAACTTGACGGACTGGCAGCAGACCACCCCTTCCCCAGCATCTCAGGCCGCTCTCTTCCTCTGGCAGGCCTGGCCTCCCTGCATTCTGCTGCTGGGCTCCTTCGGGAACGTGGCCACCATTGTCATCATGCGCGGTGTGTCTGAGGACGGCTCCTCCTCTCAACACGTCCTGCTGATGGCCCTGGCTGGGTCAGACCTGTCCTTGCTCTACACGGGGCTGTTCCAGAACTGGCTGCGGCGTGTGTTCCACGTGGATGTTCGCTTGCTGCACCTGGCGGTCTGCAAGGCGCTGAAGTGGTTCCTGTACTCCTTCAACACCACCTCGGCATGGCTGGTGACGGCGGTGACCGTGCAGCGCACCATGGCTGTGCTGTGGCCTCACAGGATGAGGGGCATGTGTACAGTGCGCAGAGCGAGGGTCGCCGTGGTTGGCATCGTCTTCGCCGCTTTCCTGACCAATTTTCATTTAGTGCTAGGGATGCAGATCATCCCGAAGAAGAGGAAGTGTGATTTCATACCTGGGGTGTACGGCTATTTCTTCACGCAGATCTACACCTGGCTGGACATGGGCTTGTCCTCTCTCCTCCCGTCAGCCTGTCTCCTTGTGTGTGATGTCATCCTGTCCAGGACACTGTACAGGGCAGGGTCCTCCACATCTTGACCACCACACAAGCCCTGGCCAAAGCCGACACCGACACCAACACCAACACCAACACCGGGAACATCGACACCCGCAGGCAGAAAACAGCCTCCAGATACGGCCAGTTCTGGTTTGTGTCCTCACCTTCCGGGCCCTTGACCTCCCGGGCCAGCGTGTTCATTCTGGTGCAACCTTCACTGTGACGTTTCGCTCAGACGCTGCCGGCCTGGTGTTATTCAGCTGATGATGCTGTCATCGATGTGGTATTCTAAAGCGCCGTCAACTTTGCCCTTTCTCATACTGGCCCAATTCAGAGCAGCCTTTGTCAGCTGGTTCCACCCCGCTGCTGTTCCCTGCTTTGCTCCCAAAACTGCAGCCACGGTTTTAGGCTACACTCTCGGTTGCTTCTGGGTGAAGTGGTGTAGGGGCGTTCTTCTAGGGACGTCAAGTCAAGACAAACGCTTTGATCATCCATGAAGAGGATTCAATATTTACGGTACAGTGATACGAATCCATAATTGGAAAGATACAGGAAAGCTACATTCGTATTGGTTTAACTTTCCCCAGATAATTTCCCAAAAGAAATCTCTTCTCTTCTCTCTCCTCTCTACTCCCCTCTCTCTCTCTTCTTCTCTCCTTCTCTCTTCCTTCTCTCTCTCTCTTCTCTCTCTTCCTTCTCTCTCACACACACAACACACACACACACACACACACACACACACACACACACACATCACACAAACACACAACAACAAACCCCACACACACACCCACCCCACAAACCCACACACATCACACACACACACACACAATACGCACACGCACACACAGTGCTAGTCAGAACAATTGTTTTGCTCATTTCTTTGACATATTTTTTTTTAAAGGTGTGAAACATGCACTGTGCACTTGTTTGGGGGTGATTGAGGACATAGAGCAATGCCAGCTAGTCATGAGAAAGTTGGAAATGATCATGGAATCAGGATTGCTTGTGTTCCTAGTGTAAACCCTGTGCATGCATGTTGCAGTTTTCTGAAATTTTTTTAGAAGTTCAATCTTACCAAATGTGTGTGTGTGTGTGTGTGTGTGTGTGTGTTTTGTGTGTGTGTGGTTTTTGTGTGTGTGTGTGTGTTGTGTATCGTGCGTGTGTTGTGTGGTGTGTGTGTTGTGTGTGTTGTTGTTGGTGTGTGTGTGTGGTTTTGTGTGTGTTTTGTGTGTGTGTGTTGGGGTTTTTGGTGTGGGCGGGGTGTGTGTGGTGGGTTACTTTTTGTGTGCGTGCAGTGTGTGTGTGTTACAGTTTTTATTTTATTTTTGTTGTGTCAGTAAGTGGGTAAGAATGCATCAAAGAGTGATTGGTAAATAGAAGGAAATAGTTTTGGGACATTAAAGGTGATGTGTAGCCACAGTGCAGTTGGTTGGGGGAGAAAATCAGCACGTGACAACATCTGTTCTGTTTATAGCTATAATCTTAAGGTAATGCACAGCTGTCCTTGTAGAGTGTTGGTTTGGCTGGTATAGTCTTAATGGTAATGCACAGTTGTCCTTGTAAAGTGTTGGTTTGGTTGATATAATCTTAAGGTAATGCACAGCTGTCCTTGTAAAGTGTTGGTTTGGTTGATATAATCTTAAGGTAATGCACAGTTGTCCTTGTAGAGTGTTGGTTTAGTTGGTGTAATCTTAACAGTAATGCACAGCTGTGCTTGTAGAGTGTTGGTTTAGTTGGTGTAATCTTAACAGTAATGCACAGTTGTCCTTGTAGAGTGTTGGTTTAGTTGGTGGAATCTTAACAGTAATGCACAGCTGTGCTTGTAAGTGTTGGTTTAGTGGTGTTAATCTTAAGTAATGCACAGCTGGCTTTTTAGAGTGTTGGTTTTTGGGTTTGGGGTAATCTTAAGTAATGCACAGCTGTGCTTGTAGAGTGTTGGTTTAGTTGGTGTAATCTTAACAGTAATGCACAGCTGTGCTTGTAGAGTGTTGGTTTAGTTGGTGCAATCTTAACAGTAATGCACAGCTGTGCTTGTAGAGTGTTGGTTTAGTTGGTGTAATCTTAACAGTAATGCACAGCTGTGCTTGTAGAGTGTTGGTTTAGTTGGTGTAATCTTAACAGTAATGCACAGCTGTCCTTGTAGAGTGTTTTGGGTTTTTTTGGTAAAATCTAACAGTAATGCACAGCTGTGCTTGTAGAGTGTTGGTTTAGGTTTGGGGCAATCTTAACGATAATGCACAGCTGTGCTTGTAGAGTGTTGGTTTAGTTGGTGTAATCTTAACGAATGCACAGCTTTTGTTGTAGAGTTTTTGGTTTAGTTTGGTTGGTAATCTTAATCCGTAAAAGCACAGTGTCCTTGTAGAGTGTTGGTTTGTTGGTAAAATGTTAACGTATTTCACAGCTGTGCTTGTAGATTTGGTTTTGTTGGTGTAAATCTTAACAGTAATGCACAGCTGTGCTTGTAGAGTGTTGGTTTAGTTGGTGTAATCTTAACAGTAATGCACAGCTGTGCTTGTAGAGTGTTGGTTTAGTTGGTGTAATCTTAACAGTAATGCACAGCTGTGCTTGTAGAGTGTTGGTTTAGTTGGTGTAATCTTAACAGTAATGCACAGTTGTCCTTGTAGAGTGTTGGTTTAGTTGGTGTAATCTTAACAGTAATGCACAGCTGTGCTTGTAGAGTGTGTGGTTTAGTTGGTGGGAAATTAACAGTAATGCACAGCTGTGCTTGTAGAGTGTTGGTTTAGTTGGTGTAATCTGAACAGTAATGCACAGCTGTCCTTGTAGAGTGTTTGTTTAGTTGGTGTAATCTTAACAGTAATGCACAGCTGTCCTTGTTGAGAGTTGGTTTGTTTTTGTTGTTAGGTCCTTGGCTAGAGCTTTGAAATGGTGAAATGTTGCGTATGCAAACCCTTTTTTATGGTTTTTTTTTGCCACCATGAAGGTAGCCGCATTCAACTTCAGGGATGCCCTGCTGGAGTTGTTCGCGTTTCCTTTAAAAACCCACTGAACGCTGCCTGAAGATACAGCATTTTACGTTTAATTTTCTTCAACCCTTTTGCCTGTGTTATTTATACACGAAAGGAATTCAAGCCTGGGCAAATCTACATTTTGAAATTGACCGGGTAGAGGCTTAAGGAAAAACATCCCCTACCGTTATTACAGACGCCACCAGATTCGAACCCGTTTTCATTGGACCTATGGGTTGAAGTCGAACGGTCCTACTACTCGGTTACAGCGTCAGAGACACATGAAATAATGCTTTCGGGGGACGAGTAGCTCGAGGTCAGAACACCCTTTCTGTCTCCAGCTAAGGTTAAAAACAAACATTGAGCGGGGCTGCCTTACTGATGGGTGACCCGTTCGTGCACCCCTTCCCCCAGTTCACCCAGCTTGCTGTAATGGGTACCTGCCCTCTTTTAGGGACAAGGAAGGCAAAGCAGCGAGGGAGAGGAGATGGACGCCACCCTCAAGATGCTGGCCCCTTAGAAAAGCTGAGGTCTCTGACTCTTCGTTCCTCAATGACTGCCCAGGTTGCAGGAGCACCTGTACCTTGGTTTTTTGTTGTGTGTGTAAATCTTGGTTGGAGTGTAAAAGCAGCAGCGGAAAGGACACGACTGACGTCGCTCTTTGCACGTTGTGGACGTCTGAGCATTTCTGCACTGCTTCTGTTAGCTCCCTTGCTTTTTGCTCCCCGGATGATAACAATTACAAAACTGCATACACACGGGGACGGGATGTAAAAAAAAGCACACAAGCGCTTATTCCTTTATCCTCGAAGTAATAGAAATTTTAAAAAAATGAATGAGATACATTCATTCATTCATCCATCCATTCATTCATCCATCCATTCCATATTCCATCCATCCATCCCCATCCATCCACTCCCATCCACCCATCCACCATCCACCCATTCCATCCATCCATTCCCTTCTCTCTTTCTCTCTCTCTCTCTCTCTCTCTCTCTCTCTCTCTCTCTTCTCTCTCTCTCTCTCCCCTTTTCTCTCTCTCTCCTCTCACTCTCTGTGATATCTATTCTGTGTATACACCAGTCTCTGTTCTGTTTGTTTGTGCATGTTTACGTTTGATCTAATCCTTTACACATTTCATCATTGTTTGTTTCATTGAATGATTGGTTGATTGATGTACTTAGTTTTTGGGAATGAAGGCTGGATGAAAAAAAGGCCACCATTTTGCTGATTCTTTTCCCTCAATAAAACTGTTCATTCGTTTATTGGTGAAAAAGGCATGCACACTGGTGTCATGTTTAGACACCATCCCCTGAGACGGAATGCAGCTACCTGAACGTGGGTAAACACAGTGGCATCTGCAAAATCTCACCATTGGTGACCCTTGAAGTTCTAGCCCAGGAACGAGAAAAAAAACCCAACCCCAGCACCCCCCCCCCCCCCATCAAACCCCAACATACTGCCTGTGGACAGTGCATTGAAGGGTTTCATTATACGAATGCCAACTGGACCAATGAGTGAATAACAATTGTCCTGTCAGCATTTACGTGATGGAACATTTATTTCTTTATTCACTTAGCACCTATGTGGTGAACCATTTATTTATCTAGCATTTATGTGGTGAAACATACATTCACCTATCATTTATGTGATGAAACAGGCATTCAGTAAGTATTTATAATTTATGGTAAAACATACAATTATTTAGTGAGTATTTATATGGTAAAACATATATTCAGTAAGTATTTATAAGGTGAAACATTTATCTATTAAGTATTTATATAGCGAAACATTTATTCAGTAAGTATTTATATGGTGAAACATTTATCCATTCAGTATTTATATAGTGAAACATATATTCAGTAAGTATTTATAAGGTGAAACATTTATCCATTAAGTATTTATATAGTGAAACATTTATTCAGTAAGTATTTATATGGGGACGGGACAGCTCAGTGGTCAGAACACTGGCTTTCCCCAAGCCAAAGTTAAGCTGCGTCAAGCGTGGTTACCAGTTAGATGAGTAACCGTTTGTGCGCCTTGACTTCAGTACAGTCCCCCAGTTCACTCACTGTTCACTGTTCACTGGTCCCGTAACCCGCCAGGGTCGTGGGGGCGCTGCAAGGTGGACGAACGGTGGACCAGCTGGCTCCACTTAGCGCGGTCGTGGCAAGAGCCTGGGTGACACCTGAAGTTCATCCCCGTCCAATCCGGATGTCGTCGGCCATTTCTCCCCTGTCTGCCCGTCTTCTCTTCCCCTTGACTGTTCCTTGCAGGATGGTCTTTGCAAGTCCTTCTGAGCGTGTTACGTGCCCATACCATCTGAGTTTCCTCTTTTTCGCCGTGGTCAGTAGGTCTTCATAACCCCGCACCTGTTGAGTGATCATTCTGCGGACTTCATTGTTGGTGACATGGTCCTTGTATGAGATGCCAAGGAGCCTTCTGAGGCATCTCATTTCTACTGCTACAAAGGAGGATCCAAGCAGTAGAAATGAGATGCCCCCAGTTCACCCAGCTGTAAATGGGTACCTTCCCTCTTTAGGGTCAGGGAAGGAAAAGCAGCGAGGGAGAGGACATGAGCGTATGGCCCCTGGAGAAGTTGAGGTCTCTGATGCCTCGCTCCCCTTCGACCACTTATGTTATGGGACACTTTTACCCTTTTATTTATATAGTGAAACATTTGTTAAGTAAGTATCTTTATGGTATCTACAGTAAACATGTATGTATGACTGTGTAAGAATGGGTTGAGTGCAAGCGCTTTGATTTGTCTCTGCAAGATATAGCGTTATATAAATTCCATTGATTAGTAGTAGTAGTAGTAGTAGTAGTAGTAGTAATAGTAGTACTAGTAGTACTAGTAGTACTAGTAGTACTAGTATTAGTAAACATCTGGCAAGAAGTAGGTAAGGATAGGTAAGTGAACGTAGGTCTAGAATACCTGCTGATGGATGACTTAGATTGCAGAAGAAAATATTCATAGTTATCAGATAATCTGTTGGTGTCTGGATACATGTGATCTGGGACCTATAACCATTGGAAAATCCCTTGGTTGAATGCAAAGAACAAGAAGACCTTTTCACATTTCCAGTCATCGCATATCAGCAGTAATGCTGAATTCCTCATGTTTGTTTGGGTTTTCTTTTGCTATGATAAAGTATTCGTGTTTGTACATATATTGTGTGTATTTATTCAGTAAGGGGACGGGACAGCTCAGTGGACAGAGCTCTTGCTCTCCCCGAGCTAAGGTCAAGCAGCATTCGAGCGTGGTTACCAAGTAGATGGGTGACCGTTTGCGCGCCTTGGCTTTAATATAGTCCCCAGTTCAACCAGCTGTAAATGGGTACCTGCCCTCTTTAGGGTCAGGGAAGGTAAAACAGCGAGGGAGAGGAGATGGGCGTTGCTGCCCTCAATATACTGGCCTCTAGAGAAGCTGAACTCTCTGCCATCTTGCTGCCCCCCAAAACAACATAGATTATGGGAACACCTTTATCTTTAGTACGTATCTACTAAGTGAAACAATTTATTCAGTAATTATCTATAATTGATAGGGCGTTGTTTAGGTTCAGTGGCTGGTTATATCATATGAGTGGCATTGCCTAAGGGAGCATTTCCTCATCTGCGGTGCTGCGTTTGGGTCCATGCAACGTCGCTCGCGAAAAAGTCCACGAACCTGGGGTGAGAGAAACGACTCTCACAATCAGGTCACTGGCCCCGCAAATGCAAAAAATGATGGTACTGCTTCAGAGAGAGAGAGAGAGAGAGACTTCAGACTTCAGACTTTTACTGTACATCGGCCTTAGGCCACAATACAAAAGAATGGTGGGCATATGGGGTGGGCATATGACATAAGTGTTATAAACATATTACTATCAACGTATATAAATACGAAACAATGCAGCAGCAAAATAACACAAGGAAATTTCATCCACAATATCTTGAAAATTCATCACAAACTAATTCACGTGCGTCATAATCGACAATGTTTTTAATGTAGTATTCATCAATATAATGATAAATTTCTAGAAAGTTATCTTATTTCTTTTGTTGATTGCATGGAAAATAAATCGAGATAAATTATGTCTATCAGTAGATACTGTGGCTTTGAGTAGCACGTGCAAAGGAAATCTTTTCGAATCTTTTAGAAACATATTTCTCAAATCTTCATAGACTGGACAATTAAATAAAAAGTGTTCTTCATCCTCTATTTGGTCTTTACAAACAGGGCATTGCTTATCTTCATTTGAACTACTATAGCGATGTATATTATTGTTTACTAGTAGAACATTGAATCGTACTTGAGTAACTGCAACGCGAAAACAATATGTATCCATTTCACTGATATACTTCTCTCTTTCAAAAACAGTCTTTAAGTGTCTATAACAATCATATCTATTACGATCCCTGATGGTGCCAGTCCATTCCTGGGCAAACCAATCTACAAGTCTCTGTTTAAAGGCACGTAAGAACATTTTTACGTCTCCTACTCCTTGGTTTAACCAAACGATATTATACCCTGTTATGCATAATATTTCCCTGATTTAGAGACCCAGCATTGTTTCCTTTTCTATCTAACCCTAACAACATATTATAGGCTTTATGTGGCAATCTCTCAGAATCCATGTGTAATAATTTAAACCAGAATCTTATGCATGCAACATATGTATTTACATACAATGGGTACCTGCCCAGATCTCCATACACCATTTTATTTGGTGTCTTGGCAGGCACACCTAAGAATCTTTTGCAAGCGATTAGATGCACTTTTTCCAGATGTTCTAGCCTATCTAACCCCCAAATTTCAGCTGAATATAACAGTATTGACTGGATTTTGGTATCGAAAATTTTCAAGAATATGTTTACAGTCATTTCCTTGCAATTCTGAAAAACTCTGTTAAGCTGTGTAACTGCTTTTTTGCCTTTAGTAACCAAATGTGATGTACCTCTCTTTGCACTTATCATAGACGTAAACTTAAATCCCAAATAACAATAACTGTTAACTACCTCTAACCTTTTATTATCAAAGAACCATTTTTCACGTAGTCCTAAGTATCCCCCTTTTCTGAATACCATAATCTTGGTTTTGTCTATGTTTACACTTAATTTCATATCATTACAACAAGTTTCTAAGACCTTTAATTGATTTTGTAAACCAGTCGGTGTAGTTGAAATTAATGCTACATCATCAGCAAATAATAGGATAAACAATTCAAAAACATCTGGAAACATATGAGCACCATGCTTACCTTTTTCATTCATAATGTTTGCTAACTGATTGATAAACATAGAAAACAACGTGGGGCTTAGCACACATCCCTGCCTTACTCCCATGGGGGTTTGAAACATATTAGTTAATTCAGAATTCGCTCGTATACATGCTGATAATGACTTATACATAGCCCTTAGTGATACAAAAAATTTACCCTTCACACCTTGATCTTTGATATAACGCAATAACCTGTTATGTTCAACTGTGTCGAAGGCCTTTTTAAAATCTACAAATGCAACATACAGTTTTCTTCCTTTTTTAGTCATATAGCTCTGAATAGCGGCGTACAAAGTAAATATCTGATCAACTGTTGAATATGTTTGACGAAAACCTGCCTGACATTCTGAAATAAGGTTATTGCTTTCTAACCAGTTATATAATCGTGCATTCAATATGGTAGTGAAACATTTAGATACTATACTTAAAAGAGACACTCCTCTATAATTATCAACATTCTCAGGATCTCCTTTCTTATATAGAGGAATAAGTATGGCTTTAGACCATTCTTGTGGGTATATGCCTTGGTCAAAAATTACATTAAATAACTTTACCAAAAATACATTTACTTTTAAACCACCATTTTTTAGCACTTCTGCAGAAATTTCATCAATACCACTTGCTTTGTTGTTTTTCAGTCTTCTTATAGCATGATTAACTTCTTCTTCTGTTATCTTTTTGTTTAACTCATGGTCTATTTCCTGAGATAAATCATTTACAATGTCACATTCATCAATACATTCATTATCATTACCCTGAAAAACCTTTTTAAAGTGGTTAAACCAGACATTTGTGGTAATATTGTTTGTAATTCTTTTCTTATTTCCAAGACCCAATCTAAGTCGAGTCGATTTAAGTCGAGCATCAACAAAGCCCAGACAAGAACTTTCCCTGGCGCTGATATTGGCAGTGACCATGACTTGGTACTCATGACCCTACAGATCAAGCTGAAGACCAAGAACCAGAAGAGAAATCCCCGTTTGCGGTTCAACATGGAAAAGCTGAAGGATCCCGAAGTCGCTGAAATCTTTAAAGCTGAGATAGGGGGCAGATTTGCAGCATTGAATTTCCTCCAAGATGACATCAACAACCTCATCGAGACCTTCAGCAAGACCATTCAGGAGACAGCGCTGGAGATCCTTGGGAAAGAGAGGAAAAAGAACCAACCGTGGGTTACCAACGATATCCTGGACCTGTGCGACCAACGTAGGGAGCTAAAGCCAGTGAAGAACAAAAACCCAGAAACGGCCGAAGAGTATAGAACAGTCAACAGGTCAATCAAGAAGAAGATGACTGAGGCCATAGGGAACTGGATGTCACAACAATGCTCCAAGGTTGAGAAGGCAATGGCGAAAGGAGACAGCAAAGAGGCGTACCAGACCATCAAGGTACTAACCAAGTCCCAGCAGCCAAAGACCTCCGTTATTGAAGACAAAGAGGGGTCAGTCCTTACAGAGAGCGCCACTATCATGAAGAGATGGACAGAATATTGCAGCGACCTGTACAACTACAAGCTGAAGGCTGATCCGAACAAACTTCATGAGCAAGATCCCAGACCATCAGATCCTGAAAGCACACAGGTGCTGGAGGAAGAGGTAGAAGAAGCAGTAAGATCCTTGAAAGGAGGCAAGTCACCAGGGATTGACAACATCCCGGCTGAGCTCATCAAGAACGGAGGCCCAGAGATGATCAAGGCATTAACAATCATCTGCCAACGCATCTGGACCAGCAAAGAGTGGCCTGAACAGTGGACCCAATCCATCATAGTTCCACTTCCAAAGAAGGGAGACCTGAAGAAGTGCCAAAATTACAGAACAATCAGTCTGATAAGCATCCAAGCAAAGTTATGCTACGCATTGCCTTGAACAGACTGAAACCACAAGCAGAAGAAATCCTATCAGAAGAACAGGCAGGATTCAGACCAGGTCGAAGCACTGTCGAGCAGATCTTCAACATCAGAATGCTCATAGAGAAGCATCTCCAACATCAGCTACAGCTCTACAACAACTTCATTGACTTCAAGAAGGCCTTCGACCGAGTGTGGCAAGAAGCTCTGTGGCAAGTCATGAGAGACTATAGCTTCAACGAGGACCTGATTCAAGTCATCCAGGCGCTGTATGACAGCTCCCACAGTGCAGTCCTCATGGGTGGAGAAATCGGGGAGTTCTTCCGGACTTCAGTTGGAGTTCGACAAGGCTGCCCGCTATCCCCCGTTCTTTTCAACGTGTTCCTGGAGAACATCATGCAGGAGGCCCTCCTTGACTTCAAGACCACAATCACAATAGGAGAAAGGCCAGTCTGCAATCTTCGATTCGCAGACGATATTGATCTCATGGGCCGCAGTGAAGAAGAACTCCAGGATCTCACCACCAGACTGAAAACATCAGCCAATGCCCACGGTATGGAGATCAGCACGGAAAAGAGCAAGATCCTAGTGAACAGTACCACACCGACCACTCCCACCAGCATCAAGATGAGTGGCGAGACACTAGAGGAGGTGGAAACTTTCAAGTACCTTGGAGCAGTCATTACCAAAGAAGGCACGAGCACACAAGAGGTGAAGATCAGACTTGCTATGGCACTCTCCTCCATGACTAAGCTGGCGAAAGTGTGGAGAAACCACAACATCAGAACCCACACTAAGGTCAGACTCTACAAGGCACTCGTCACATCCATTGCCTTGTACAGCTGTGAAGCATGGACACTTACTGCCGATTTAGAACGTCACATTCAAGCCTTTGAGATGAAGTGCCTCAGGCGGATCCTGAACATCACCTACAGAGACCGTAAAACCAATGACTACGTCTGGCAGCAGATCGAGGCACTGGCTGGCAAACAAGAACCATTGCTAGATACAGTCAAACGGAGGAAACTGAAATGGTTTGGCCACACAACAAGGCATAACAGCCTGTCAAAGACAGTCCTGCAGGGAATGGTGGAAGGAGCAAGGAGGCAGGGACGACCACGCAAAAGCTGGATATCCAACATCAAGGAGTGGACCGGCCTCACTGTACCAAACCTCCTGAAAGCAGCCCAGGACAGAACCATTTGGCGGTCCACTTGCAGCGTCCATGCGGGTACCCCAACGGTCGTCCCGACCAAGGGATGAGTGAGTGAAGACCCAATCGACGTAATTCCTTCCAAAACCCAGAGAGATTGTTAGCCTCAGTTGCTAACTTTTCAGTTTGTTGCCTGTTATAAGTGAGTTTCTTGTCTTTTAGCAACTGCTTATACCTCTTTTTAGCTTCAACATAAATAGTTCTATCTTCTTCCTTTCGGGTAAATCGAAAGTGATTAAGTTTTCTTCTAGTTTCTTTTTTAATTTTTTTACACTCATCATCAAACCATGCTGATCTTTTCTTTTTGTTAAAACTGGTTTGCTTAACCATACATCTGCTGGCATCTTTAAGACAATTTACAAATATTTCAAGGGCATTGTCTACATCTTCCTCTAAATCCTTCATAGCTACCAGCATTCTGTTTTCGATATCTTTGCTCTCCCATGATTTAACAAACTCATCTCTATATGCTTCATTCCAAATGAACTTTTCATATACTTTATTTTCACTTTGTTTTTCTCTAATACAACCCCTTTCCTGATTGTCTCTTAACTCTACTTTCATACTTACAGGTAAATGGTCTGACTCTACAATACTCTCTACTTCTAAAGATGAAATACAAACAGATGAATAAAGTTCCACAGATACAATAAAGTAGTCCACCATACTGTCACCAGAACATCCAATAAATGTACAGCTATCATCAAAACCTGGCTCACTAAGGCCATTTAATATTATACAGTCATGCATATTACAAAGTTCAATTAGTTGTTCCCCAAAGTTGTTATAGTTATCATCTTGAGAGTTCCTTGGATAAAGAGTAAAGTCAGAAATTGACATTTGTCCGAAATCACTGCTATCTCCATTAAAGCTATAATTTTCCATTGCAGTTCTAGCATTAAAATCTCCATTTAGAAGAATGAAAAAATCACTATGTTGTTCATATATGTCTGCCAAGCGTTGGTCTAGTAGTTCATTTCCATAATAATAATAATAATAATAATAAATGGAACTTATATAGCGCTGTATCTTGCACAGACAAATCAAAGCGCTTGCACTCAACTCATTCTTACACAGTCATGCAACCAATAGCAAGTAATAGTTCTAACAAGTCCAAATGCACCATGTTGTGACTTCCAGAACAAAGAATCGTAAGGTGGTATGTACGAACAAATCAGCATTATGTTTTTATCTGTTGAAAAAAGATGTTTGTCTATTTGTAAAACTACTGTGTTTTCTTGCTCTACCCTGGATGCGTGTAACAAAATCAGCAAAAGATTTTCTTATCATTACAATTACTCCACCAGAGTACCTTCCTTGATGGGATAACTTCTTTGCTTTGGAAGTAAATATTAAAAAGTCATCAAACAAAGCCGATTCAAAATCAAAAGCTATGAAAGTTTCTGTTAGACATAAGAAGTCATATGACACTAGAAAATCAATAAAATCAGCATTTTCTAACTTTTGCAAAAGGCCATTAACATTATAGTTGAGAAATTTAACAGACTGCATATTTACACTATGTACATGAGAATTTGTCAACATCCCAGATTCTGATACCGGGGACATGCTACCTTGTATTGTGGCCTGGCCGTTTTCCTATTTGTTGGTGTGTGGGGCACCATTCTTCCTAGACTGGCATCTAGGAGGCTGGGGTTGATGCTGATCCCCTAGTTGCTTCCTTGAGTCTTTTCTGGATGAGTCAGTAATACTGCTTTGACTTTTATGTCTTACAGCAGTTTTGCTCTGACCCTGGTATGTGACCCGTGAGCTGGATGCAGTCTGCCTTGGACGCACATCATGGGAAGAAGGTGGAGTCCCTTGTGCTGGATCCCCCACTCTGTCAGACCTGTTAAAATCATCAACCCTATCATTGTGTTCTGAGTTATGTCCACTTGTCATTTTGTCAACTGTCGCTTCCTCTGTCACTGTTATTTTTTGGACAGTCTCATCTGTCAGGTCACAATGGCCTAAGTTGTCTTGCGAGTCTTTTTCTTCGTTATTTTGTTGTTTGCTTGTGTCAGTTATCTCTTGACTTTGACTGTAAGTTATTGTATTCTCATTACAAACCTCTGTGTCAACCCTTGTCATATTACATGAGACCAATGTTGTATTTTGTTCTGGTATCTCATCCTCACAAACACCTGCGACTGGCTTGTCTTCATCCTGTCTGTCCGATTTGTTGTCATCTTCTTTGTCATCAGTAATGTCATCATTGTGAGTGTCCACATTGTGTGTGACATCTGGTTGTGAAAAGTCAGTCACTGTCTTGTCTTGCTGTTTGTCATTGTGGTCAACAGTGTTGTGCTCATCCTCCTGCTCAGTAGATGCCACTGACTGCCTGATGATCTGCAGAGATTGCTCAGGTGTTTTACCCTGGTATCTACTAGGTTTGTAGCTACCAATGTCCCTGAGGTTTAGACCTCTGTTTTTTACCATCACCACCCTATTGTGCTTGCTAGCAGTCTGTCCACTGGTTTGACCAAATCTGGTCACTTCACTGTACAGACGTGTACCAGGGGTGATAGGCACACTTGTCTTTTCCTCGTAGTCCTGGTGGCGGTGGGTCATCCTGTCTCTGCCCTCCAGTCTTTGATTGATGGTGGGGAGATTCCTTACTTCCCTTCCCTCAGATTCATCTGCATATCTCCTAGGCCTGGAGTGATGAGGCTGCTCTGGTCTCCTGAAGTGCTGCCTGTCTGCTGCTCCAAAGCTGCTCTGTCTAGGTGCAGACTGACGTCTTCGAGGCTGCTCTATGTAGCGTGACAGAGACCTCCTTCCATCCTGGTGATCACTGGTATGCTGACTATTTCTGCCAGCCTCTTCCTGCCAGTGGTAAGAATGCGGAAAGTCTGCATTGTTGCTGTTAGTGGCCAAGTTGGGTGACCGACTGTCTCTGACATATAGCTTCCCATTGTATATGTAGGCAATCTTGCCTTGCCCACGGTGAAATTCTATCATGTGTCTTTGACGTGTTGTGAGGTCAGCAGCCACTCTAATGCCACTGTTTCTCAGGTTGTCTCTCATCTCTTTGTCTTACAGGATTGCTAGTTTGTCAGCAAAACGACAAAACGTGACCAGAATGGGCCTTGCATTGTCACTGTGTGGCTGTGGCCTCCCAATGCGAAAAGCACTGGAGATGTCATCTTGACGCCAGTCTGGTGCAGGGGAATGAACATTGAGTATGTCAATGATGATCTGTCTTGTTGTATACTCATCTTCCCTTCCAGCTTCAGCCACACCCATGAATCTCAAATTGTAAGCTTTTGTGTCTTGTTCTGCTGATTCCAACCTCCTTTCCAGTGTCTCTAATCGGTCCATCATTGCAACATTGTCTTCTTGCAGCTCTTTAATGTCCTCTGTATTGATAACCACACTTTCCTTCAGTTCACTGATTTGGGCTAGGAAGCGTGACAGGCTATTTTCCAAATTGCCAAATTTTTCATCCATGTCATTTTTCATTCCATTTAAGTGTTGCTGTAGACCTTGCTGCATTTGCACAAAGTGCCAGTCAATGAAATGAAACATGTTGCTTGGTACTGGAGTAGGGACACTCTGTGACATTTTTCAAGTGCCTGTGGTTTGTTTTTTCAAGTGCCTGTGGATTTTTTCGTGTGGATTATGTAATACTGCTATACAAAGTGTTCAAGCGCCTGTGTTTTTATCTTGTCAAAAAGCATGAGAACAGGGGTACAGGTCACAACTGGAAAATTTGCATATACACCCATCACAAATGTCACTACTCACCCAGCAACACGTTTGCCTCACGTGAAAAAGAAAGTTTATGCACGTGCAACTGGAGACACCTTGCCAGTGAAGGGGGATGTCATGAACTCTTAACTTGTAGATAAAATTACGCCCTTCTTTCCTCCATGTAAATTTTAAAATACAATTTACAAATTAGTGACGGGTCCTTTGACAAATTCGCATACACAGTTTAAAGCACAAAGTCACTAGCCACATGTCTGCCAAAACTGAGAAAGATCCATTGGCTTTTTCATGCACAAATGTTCATTCAAACAGTCTGCACTCTGTCTTTGCCGCACAGCCCCCAAGAGAGAGAGAGAGAGAGATTCTTTCTGTATTCATTCTTTTATTTCGAGGACAATGGAATAAGCGCTCATGTGCTTTTTTACATTCAGTCTCTGTGTGTATGCAGTTTTGTAAATGTTGTCATCCGTTCCCACCGTCACACAATGGCCCACTCTTTCAGGAAAGTGGAACAGGATTTAACGTGTGCCCAAGATGTTCTGCGTGCGTTCGCAACACTAGCTGTGGACGTGGGCTTTGACTCTTAAAGTAAGCTCTTAATATGATGACGGAGCGCTGTCATCATCAGATTGAAAAGCGCCAAGGCTGTCAGCAACTCTGGCTAGCTTCATGCAGAAGTAATGGATAACTACAATGGTCTGTTTGTCTGTTTGTCTGTGTGCCTGCCTGCCTGCCTGCCTGCCTGATTGCCTGCCTGTCTACCTGCTTGCCTTGCCTTCTTGTCTGTGCTTGAGAGACTCATAGTGTTTGCTGTCTGTCTGTCTGTCTGTATGTCCATCTGTCTGTCTACCAATCTGTCTGTCTGTCTGTCTCTCTCTGTATCTCTCTCTCTTCTGCTTTTCAAAAGAGTAAGCCATTGTGTGCCGGTGGGAGCGGATGGCAAGATTTACAAAACCTCACATACACGGGGGCTAGATGTAAAAAGAAAGTCAGGGGTGCTTATTCTATTATCCTCAAAATAAAATAAGAATAACAAACTACTGGTACTTCTTCTACCACCACTACCGCTATTCTCTGTCTCTGTCTCTCTGTTTCTATCCATCCATCCTTCTATCTATCTATCTATCTATCTATCTATCTATCTATCTATCTATCTATCTATCTATCTATCTATCTATCTATCTATCTATCTATCTATCTATCTATCTATCTATCTATCCATCTATCTATCCATCCACTTATCTATCTGCCTACCTACCTGCCTACCCACACAATACATACATAAATACATACGTATAAGTATGTTTGTCTGTCGTGTCCGACGATGACCTCCAAAACAGCAGAGGAGGCAGCTGCTGTTTTGGAAATTGGGCGGAAATTTGATTATAGTGGAGATGCCTTGCCCACAGTACATCCCCATTCTCTCGGCCAAGTGGGCATAAGGACAGTCAGCGTTGGAGATGCTCTCCAAAGGCCAACCAGCCCCCAGGGCTGCAGCACATAAGGACTGTGCGAGTCAAGCCTCCTAGTCAGAGCGTCATAGTCGATCACTAAAGACTAAGCTGTAAAGTGGAATTGCATGAGTGGGAAAGCCACTGGTCATACAACCTCTCACTTTGCTGTTGCCCCTAGCGTCAATGGTTTAATCAAGAACTTGTGATAATGCCCAGGCGCTGACGGCATATAAATACATACACACATGCACACATACACTCATACACACATACATACACACATCTACAATCCATATATACATCCATCCATCTATCTATCAATCTATCTACCTACCTGCCTGCCTACCTACATAATACATGTATACATACATACAAACATGTATAAGTAAATACATACATACACACATACACACATGCACAGATGCACACCATACATAATACACACATCCATCCATCCATACATACATACACACACAAAGACATACTACGTACATACAT
>CM054154.1:30417540-30419181 GCA_028751875.1 Rapana venosa
GCTCCAACCTATAAACGTGTGAAACAGAGTTGTAAACATTCAATCTAGAAAACAACTTTGTTTTCTTTCTTGGTTGATTGCCAAAACACATTATATAACAGTTCTTCAAGTTTTGTTGTTTTTACAGCATAGCATAATCTTTTGATATTCAAAGTATTGGGATTATTCTACCACACATGTTTGAATCCAGTCTTGTGTGCGCGCACGCGCGCTTGTGTGTGTGTGTGTGTGTGTGTGTGTGTGCGCGCGCGTGCGTGCGCGCGTGCGTGCGCGCGTGCGTGCGTGCGTGTGCGGATGTAAGATAGTGTGTGTGTGTGAGTGTGTGTTTGTGTGTGTGCGTGCGCGTGTGTGTGCATTCGTGCGTGTGCGTGTGTGTGTGCACGCGCGCGCGCGCAAATGTATAATCAAGTGTTCGCTTGCGCGCGTGTCCATGCATGCGTGCGTGTGTATGTATGATATGTGTACGTATGCATAATGTGCATGTTCGTGCGTGCGTGTGTTCGAGCTTTTGCTGTGTGCAACGCTCACTTGCAAGTGTGCTCGTGCATGCGTTGCATGTTTGATTTGTAAACGTTACAGACATCTCCTTCTCCCCCCCTCCCCACCCCCCAACCCCAACCTTCTCCTCCCCCCCCCCCTTCAAAAACAAACCCAATCCCAACCCTACCCGGTACAAAAAATATATTTAAAAAAAAATATATATATACCTATATATCCATCTCCCTGTAAAACCCTCAG
Source organism: Rapana venosa (assembly GCA_028751875.1). NCBI lineage: Eukaryota > Metazoa > Mollusca > Gastropoda > Neogastropoda > Muricidae > Rapana > Rapana venosa. The sequence goes on from CM054154.1 coordinate 30,418,279, forward strand.
CTGTCAAACCATTAACTGCATTAAAAACATTGACAACTCCCCCCACCCCCCACTCCCCAATCAGCTCCCCCCCACCCCCCACCCCACCCCTGCCCCCTACTCAAATTAATTGTACTGTTTCTACTGGCTCTCTTAACGAGAGTTAAGTGGCTTTAAAACAATTTGATCTATCTATTTGCGGGATCTGTCCACGCGAATAAAAGCATTCGCACATTAATTTGTCATCCTCCAAATTGGTGTTGATGATCAGGGGTTGTTTTTTTTCCTTTAAAAAAAAAAAGAATGATCATGATGAATACTGTACTACAACAGTTATGACAGGTGGGCGAAGTGTACGCCTACTTATCTCTAGAGTCGGAGTTAAGTGTTTGAAGGCTAATAGCAGCAGAAGAGGCACTATAGTATTAGTGTGATGCTCATGCTGATGATGATGATGATGCTGATGCTGATGATGAGGATGAGGATGAGGATGATGAGGATGATGATGATGATGATGATGATGATGATGATGATGATGAATATTATCATTATCATCAGCATCATTATCGTTATTATTATTATAATAATTATTACAATTATTATTATTATTAGTAGTGTAGTAGTTAGTAGTAGTAGTGTTATTATTATTATTATTATTATTATTATTATTATTATTGTTGTTGTTGTTGTTGTTATTATCATTATATTACCATTATTATTATTATTATTATCCTTGTTGTGATGGCTGAATACAGGGGGGACTGGATAGCCTAGTGGTTAGACCATTGCGCTCGCAATCTGACGACCCGGGTTCGATTCCCGTTCAAGGGGATATTTTTCCCTGGAGTTAACATAAGTGCAGACTCCACTCTCCCCAAACGTCCTTCGGATGAGACTATAAACCGAGGCTCCGTGTGCGAACGC
>CM054154.1:30419681-30429681 GCA_028751875.1 Rapana venosa
GTTGTTGTGCCTTTTGTTGTTTTTGTCGCTGTTTTTTGTTGTTGTTGCTATTGTTGTTGTTGCTGCTTTTTTTGTTGTTGTTGCTTTTTTTTGTTGTTGTTGCTGCTTTTGTTTGTTGTTGCTGCTGCTTTTGTTGTTGTTGTTGCTATTGTTGTTGTTGCTGTTGCTGTTTTTGTTGCTATTGTTGTTGCTGTTGTTGTTGTTGCTGCTGCTGTTGTTGTTGCTATGTTGTTGCTTTTGTTTTTGTTGTGCTATTGTTGTTGTTGCTGTTGCTGTTGTTGTTGCTATTGTTGCTGCTGTTGTTGTTGCTGCTGCTGCTTTTGATGTTGTTGCTGCTGCTGTTGTTGTTGCTTTTGTTGCTGTTACTGCTTTTGTTGTTGTTGCTGTGTTGTTTTTGTTGTTGTTGCTACGTATTTGTTGGTGCTGCTTTTGTTATTGTTGTTGCTGTTTTTGTTGTTGTTGCTGTTTTTGTTGTTGTTTGCTACTTTTGTTGTTGCTGCTGCTTTTGTTGTTGCTGCTGCTTTTGTTATTGTTGTTGCTGTTTTTGTTGTTATTGCTGTTTTTGTTTTTTGTTGCTACTTTTGTTGTTGCTGCTGCTTTTGTTATTGTTGTTGCAGTTGTTGTTGTTGCTGTTGTTGCAGTTGTTGCTGCTGTTGTCGTTGCTGTTGTTGTTGTTGCTGCTGCTGTCCGCAGGAAATGTGACTAAAGTGAAATGCGACCGTCCCGAAAAGGGTTCCCCCCTCCACCCCACCCCCACCCCACCCCCCTCGGCCTCTCTCTCTCTCTCCTTCTCCTCTCTCTCTCTCTTCTCTCTCTCTCTCTCTTCTCTCTCTCTCTCTCTCTCTCTCTCAAGAAAAGGGAGACAAGTATGGCTGCCTTAACCAATGCTTAAAGATGGATTAAGGTTACTGCTAGGCAAAAATGTGTGTGTGCGTGCGTGCGTCCGTGCGCGTGCGTGCGTGCGTGTGTGTGTGTTTTGTGTGTATGTGTGTGTGTGTGTGTGTGTGAAGGGTGTGTGTGTGCATGTGTGCGTGAGTGTGTGTGTGTGAGAGTGGGTGTGTGTGAGTGTGCATGTGGTGCGTGAGTGTGTGTGTGAGAGTGGGTGTGTGAGTGTGTTGTGTGTGTGTGTGTGTGTGTGTGTGTGTGTGGTTTTGTGTGTGTGTGTGTGTGTGTGTGTAGGGGGGGGAGGGAGGGAAATGGAGTTAGCTTACTTGTGGACAAAAACGGTGACATATGTCAAACTCCCACCGCTGATAAACCTTTGAGCTCTCACCTGGAACAACCCTCAACTCCCTCCCCCCCCCTATCCCTCCCCCAATAACAATAACAACAACAACAACAACAACAAAGCTGCATTGCTAGGATGCTAAAACTGGTTTAAAGTGTTCATGTAGTTTTTCAATGTTCCTGTTGGTAAGTTATTGTAAACCTGCTCGAGTGTGTGTGTGAGTGTGTGTGTGTGTGTGTGTGCGCGCGCGTTGTGTGTTTTGTGTGTGTGTGTGCGTGCGTGTGGCGTGGTGTGTGTGTGTTGTGTGTTTTGTGTGGTGTGTTGTGTGGGGTGTGTGGGGTGTGTGTGTGTGTGTGTGTGTATGAGTGCGTGTGCTTATTTATTTATTTATTTCCTTATTTATTTATTCTTTTATATCGAGGATAATGGAATAAGCACTCGTGTGCTTTTTTACATCTAGTCCCCGTGTGTTTGCGGTTTTGTAAATTTTGTCATCTATTTCTACCGGCACACAATGACCTACTCTTCCGAAAAGCGGAACAGGATTTAACGTGTGCGCAAGATGTTCTGCATGCGTTTGAACACGGGGCCTCGATTTATAGTCTCATCCGAAGGATGTGTGTGTGTGCCCGCGCGCGCGCGCTACGGAGGGGGAAGGGGGTTGAGGGGGGGGGGGGGGGGGGAAGGTCGGTGAGGGGGGATCTTCTAAAACCACAACTGTGGAAAAAAAACGTTAAGCAAAAGATTCGTTTATTCATATGAGAGAGCACCCGCACTGGGTAATTACTATGGAATGTTAAGAGAAATGATTATCATTAAGCATGTGAAACGCGGACCATAAGAGCAGACACTGAAAGAAGGATACAGGCAATGGAGAAGACATGCTTCCACAAACTTCTTGGTATCTCGTACAGAGATCACATCACCAACCAGAAAGTGAAAGCCAGACTTGAAAACGCCACCAGGCCATATAAATAATAATAATAATCATAGTGTATGGAATTTATATAGCGCTGAATCTTGTGAAGCAACAAATCAAAGCGCTCAGATGACTTCCTTTTTTTTATAATATCGAGGATAATGGAATAAGCACGTATGTGCTTTTTTACATCCAGTCCCCGTGTGTATGCGGTTTTTGTAAATTTTGTCATCTGTTCCCACCCGCACACAATGGCCTACTCTTTCGAAAAGCGGAACAGGAGTTAACGTGTGCGCAAGATGTTCTGCATGCGTTCGCACACGGGGCCTCGGTTTATAGTCTCATCCGAAGGACTTTGACATTCAGTTCGATTTTTTTGGGGGTCAAACTGGGAAGAAAGGGCGAGGCTGGGAATCGAACCCAGAACCTCACGTTTTACTTGTTGGCAGGCAAACGTCTTAACCATCCTGCCACCTTCCTTCTTATATGAAGAGCTCCTGACTTGAGTAAAAAGATGCAAACTGAAGTGGTACGGGCACGTCACACGAACATCTGGACTGGCCAAGACTGTCCTACAGGAAACAGTACAAGGAGGGAGACGAAGAAGCAGACAGAGAAAAGGGTGGGAAGACAACATCAGAGAATGGACTGGCCTTGGGTAGAACAACGACATACTCTGGAAAAGCTAGCTGCGAATCGCGAGGAGTGGAGGAAGCTGGCTGCAAAATCTTCAGTGGTGCACCAATGATTGGCCAGACTACGGGATAGGTGAAGGTGAAGAGTAACAATAATAGAAGCATCAAGGTAATAAATGCATGTTGTCACTTAAAAGCTCTCAACAGTTTTTTAATTGGTCTCTCTCTTTTTTTTAAAGCAACAACTAAGCAACAATATCAGTGAGCTGAAAATAACATGAGCAGATAGGGGCCATACTTCGGCTGTGATATGTACACAAAAAAACCCACCAAGATCTGATACGTTTTAAAACAAATCCTTGATTTAAAAAAAACGTCCATGATTAAACAGTGATCAAAAGTCAAGAGAAAGAAGTCACAGGCATTAATCTATTTTATTATTTATTTATCTATTTATTTTATTTTATTCTTTTATATCGAGGATAATGGAATAAGCACTTACGTGCTTTCTTACATCCATTCCCCGTGTGTATGCGTTTTCTTACATTCTGTCATCTGTTTCCACCGGCACACAATGGCCTACTCTTCCGAGAAGCGGAACAGGATTTAACGTGTGCGCAAGATGTTCTGCATGCGTTCGAACACGGGGCCTCGGTTTATAGTCTCATCCGTAGGATGAGTCATTGTGTACACCATTTTTCACGTTCTTTTTGTTTTGAAGTTATCATTTTTCTGCAAAGCTTTCAAAAAATCATTGCTTTATCAGTAGGTCATTGGCATCATGGGTGGATCGGTGGTCTAGAGGAAACGCTCTTGCCTAGAAAGATGAGACTATAAACCGAAGTCCCGAGTGCTAACGCACGCAGAACATCTTGGGCACACGTTAAAAACCCGTTCCACCAGCCGCCATGGCGCAGTGGTTAGCGCCTTGGGTTACGGACTGGAAGGTCGCGGGTTCGATTCCCATAAGAGTCATAGGGATTTTTCGGACTCCGGCCGGCTCCTACCCAGAGTGAGTGTGCTGTGGGCTCAGTGGGAAGACTGGGACCACACTGTCGAGCTTCATCCACTTAACGGATGCGAGTTTGAGAGTGTTGCTCAAATTACCTGACCAACACTGCAGGTGTCTGTATTTCTCGGGCCCGGTTGACGCCGGGATATATTATGATAGTAAGCGTAGAGTACAACCCTGTCAAGAAGTCTCAAAGCATATGAACTTCCACAGCAGCATCATTACGTCATCCTCATTGTCATTGATCATCATGCAATTCAAAAAAAATTCCCTCTGATTCGGTGGTCCCAGTTGCTCTGGTCTCATGGTGACCTCAGATTCGGTTTGCCCATACACTTCTGTGCCTGTGTTGAGATTGTGTCAGGGCCTTTGGGGTTGGAGGTTCGCGGGGAACGGTCGTTGGAGGGACGTTGTGGTGGTTGCCACCTCGGGTGGGCAACTCAGTCTGGCTCTGCGACTGAGCTAATGCTGTCGTAAGTAAGGGGCTTAGTAGGTGGTGTCCTGCGTATGTTAGCTCAGAACAGGCACCACTGAACACCACCAAAGTGACCCAGCTTTAGTGCAGGGCCTCTCTGGCTGGTGGCCACACGGCGGCCTGATAGTGATGGGCTCCCTGTGGACTTCCGACCCTGAGGATGAGACATAACGATTCTGGGTATGGTTGTGGAGGGGAGATTGGAGTGAGTGGCGTGGGAACAGCAGGACGGGGGACGTCACAGAAGATGAGGCAGCAAAAAAAATGAAGACGAAGAAACCCAACAAACAGAAGAAACGCAGAGAGATGAAGTGAAGAAAAGCCAGAAACAGAACTGACAGAAAACATCATCAAAATACAGGAAGCAGAAAAAGGAGAAATAAAAGGAAAGAAAGTAGAAAAAAACAAGAAGAAAATAATGAAAGAGAAGAAAAAGAAGCAGAAGAGCGGAATCAGAGAAGAAAAAAACCCCAACCCATTCCGCTTTATTGAAAAGTAGGACATTGTGTGCCGGTGGGAATGGATGACAAAATTGACAAACCTGCATACACATGGGGACTATTTGAAAAAAGCACATAAGTGCTTATTCCATTATCCTTGAAATAAAAGAATACAATTTTTTTAAGCCTTTAAGTCCTGGTAGGAATTGTACAGTGGTACGATCCCCCGTTTGGGCCCAAAGCTTTTCCCCATCCATTATACCATGAATGGTGGTCTGGGTGCTAGTCTTTCGGATGAGACGATCAACCAAGGTCCTGTGTGTTTCACAAAGTTATTTAGCACACGTAAAAGAACCCAGGCAACAAGAGAGTTGTCCCTGGCAAAATCTGTATAAAAAACCCAACACTCTGATAGGAAAACAAATACAGTTGCAGACTGGAAAATTTTTTTAATGGGTGGCGCAGTTCTTGTTGCAATGCGCTCTCCCTGGGAGAGTAGCCTGAATTTCACGCAGAGAAATCTGCTGCGACTTAAAGTGGTATAAAATGTAAAAAATCAATCCCTTGACCAAGACGGTGGTTTGGGGGGGACACCCAGGATGCATTGGTCAACAATTCACTCCAGACTGATCTCTCTCTCTCTCTCTCTCTCCTCTCTCTCTCTCTCTCTCTCTCTCTCTCTCTTCTCTCTCTCTCTCTCCTCTCTCTCTCTCTCTCTCTCTCGCTCTCCAGCCTTTTGCTGCTACAAAGCCATGTCAAGACCTGGTCCAGTCTTTAAATTTTCTGACTTTGTGCAGACTTTTCTCACTAATATATATTTTAAACAGAAAATACAGGGAGCAGGGGGAGGGATGGGATCACCTAGTGGTCAGAGTGCTGAGCTCATCATCTGACAGCTTGGGTTTGAGCCACCACTGACTAGGCTCCTCAACCCTAGAGCTGAGGCAATCAGGGTGAAGCAGATCCCAAACAGACAGCCTGTCATCCTAAACAGACAGCCTGTCATCCTAAACAGACAGCCTGTCATCCCAAACAGACAGCCTGTCATCCTGAACAGATAGTCTATCATCCCAAACAGTCTATCATCCCAAACAGATAGTTTATCATCCCAAACAGACAGTCTGTCATCCCAAACAGATAGTCTATCATCCCAAATAGTCTATCATCCCAAACAGATAGTCTGTCATCCCAAACATATAGTCTATCATCCCAAACAGATAGTCTATCATCCCAAACAGACAGTCTGTCATCCCAAGCAGACAGTCTTGTTCTTCTTCTTTCATCTGCCGCTGGTGCCCTTCGGCGTCTCGGGGAGACACAGACGTCTGTCTGCAGCAAGGCGGGAGGCTTGATGTAGTGACAGGTCATGGGCTCGCAGGGTGTCAGCCACGGAGTCGCTCCATCGTCTCCTTGGTCTACCTCTGGCTTTCCAGCCATTGTGTTTGGTGGTGTATGCCCGTAGGGCTGGTTGGTTGGGCGGCATTCTAGTGAGGTGACCAAACCACCTGATCCTTTGTTGTTCGATATGGTGGAGAATTGGTGTTAGCCCGACCATGTCTCTGATCACCTCATTCTTGATCTTGTCGCGTCTGGTCTTGTTGACAGCTTTTCTCAGGCAGCGCATTTCACATGTGACCAATTTTCTCTCTAAGGCTTTTGTTAGGGCCCATGTCTGACACTGGTATGTGAGTGTTGGAACGAAGATGGCGTTGATGAGTTTTTCCTTGGTGCTCATTGGGATGCTGGAATGTTTTAGAAGGGGGGCGAGTTGGTAACTGACTGCGTTCGCTTTCTGGCATCTTGTTTCTATCTCTCTGTCCAATTTTCCATCTTCAGTGAAGAGGCTGCCAAGGTATTTAAATTCTTTGGTCTGTTTCAGCTGGGTACCATTGATGCTGATGTTCAGCTTTCCTGGATTTCTGCTGACAGACATAACTTCTGTTTTGGTGATACTGATCTTCATGTCATACCTCTCGCAGCTTGTGTTCAGTTGGTCTGTGTGTTCTTGGAGAGCTGCTTTGTTCTGATTCATCAAGGACTGGTCGTCAGCAAATAATAGTTCGTTCAGGGCCTCAAGATCTGGGTTGGCTTCCTTTGTAATCTGGTCCATGTAGATCACGAAGAGAAGAGGAGAGAGTACGCAGCCTTGCCTGACCCCTGATGTAACCGGGAACGAGTGGGATGTTCTACTGGCTGTTTGGACTGCGCTCATACTGTTGGCATAGATTGCTCTGATATTATCAAGCAATTGCCCCTTCACGTCGTACTGCTCCAGGATCTTCCAGAGCTTGTCTCTGTTGACTCGGTCGAAAGCTTTTTCTTGATCAACGAATACTGTATGCAGGTCTTGGTTGTATTCGATGGCTCTTTCACACAGCTGTCGGAGTGCGAAAATGGCATCTGTGCACCCTCTTCCTTTCCGAAAGCCAAACTGGGCATTGCTCAGTAGGTGTTCTTCTTTGGCTCTTGTGCGCTGTTCCAGAATCTTTGCATATATTTTCCCTACATGGCTGAGAAGTGAAATGCCTCTGTAGGTGCTGCAGTCTCTCTTGCTGCCCTTCTTCTTCCAAATTGGCACCACTATTGCATTTTGCCAGTCCATTGGTACTTTCCTCTCTTCCCATACTTTCCCAAAAAGACAGTCTGTCATCCCAAACAGACAGTCTATCATCCCAAACAGACAGTCTATCATCCCGAACAGACAGTCTGTCATCCCAAACAGACAGTCTAGCATCCCAAACAGATAGGCTGTCATCATAAACAGACAGTCTATCATCCCAAATAGACAGTCTGTTGACCCAAACAGACATTCTGTCATCCCAAACAGATAGTCTATCATCCGAAACAGTCTGTCGTCCCAAAAAGATAGTCTATCATCCCAAACAGTCTATCATCCCAAACAGACAGTCTGTCATCCCAAACAGACAGTCTGTCATCCCAAACAGACAGTATGTCATCCCAAACAGACAGTCTGTCATCCCAAACAGACAGTCTATCATCCCAAACAGACAGTCTGTCATCCCAAACAGACCGCCTGTCATCCCAAACAGACCGCCTGTCATCCCAAACAGACAGTCTGTCATCCCAAACAGACAGCCTGTCATCCCAAACAGATTGTCTGTCATCCCAAACAGACAGCCTATCAACCCAAACAGATAGTCTGTCATCCCAAACAGACCGCCTGCCATCCCAAACAGACAGCCTGTCGTCCCAAACAGACAGTCTGTCGTCATAAACAGACCGCCTGTCGTCCCAAACAGACAGTTTGTCATCCCAAACAGACAGTCTGTCATCCCAAACAGACAGTCTACCATCCCAAACAGACAGCCTGTCGTCCCAAACAGACAGTCTGTCATCCCAAACAGACAGTCTGTCATCCCAAACAGACAGTCTATCATCCCAAACAGACAGTCTATCAACCCAAACAGACAGCCTGTCGTCCCAAACAGATTGTCTGTCATCCCAAACAGACAGTCTATCAACCCAAACAGATAGTCTGTCATCCCAAACAGACCGCCTGTCATCCCAAACAGACAGTCTATCATCCCAAACAGACAGTCTACCATCCCAAACAGACAGCCTGTCGTCCCAAACAGACAGCCTGTCGTCACAAACAGACATCCTGTCGTCACAAACAGACAGCCTGTCGTCACAAACAGACAGCCTGTCGTCACAAACAGACAGCCTGTCGTCCCAGACATTCTGTCACTCTAAACATACGTTTTAAAGCACCTTGTGGCATCAGGTTTAACCCCACTGTTCTGGATAGATCCTGTTCTATCTCACAAATGGCCAGCTTGCATCCTCCAGCCAATCAAGGCTCATTTTGAAGCCAAAGGTCATGTTGTGTGTGTGCAAGGTGTTTACCCTGTGTACGTGAGTTTTTAAGTCACTGGGTCTTTACCCTACACACCTATCAGTTGTTCTTTTCACACTGACAGGTCGGAATGAACAAGTTTGAACGGTCCCTCAGAAGGGTAATGTTGGAAAGGATCGTGTGTCAGTAACTTGGGGGCATGAGAAACGTTCTTGTTTAAGCCCTAAGCTGATAGGAGAGGAGAAATGAGTTATATCCAACATCACAAGACACAATACTCTTTGGTTCTGGGTTTCAAGGTCACACCTTAAGGTCTTCCACTTTTAGCTAAGTCACAAGTTGACCTTGTTGTGACCTGGGATCATGACTGGGGTGACAAATGTTTTCTGTGACGCGCTCCTGACACTCTCACGGTACTATGGCTCTCCTTCCTCTTCATTCTTCTTTCTTCTTTTGTTCTGTCAGCTGTGGTTCACATTTCGTGTTTTCGTTCCTTGGCTAGAGCTCAGAAATTTATTCATAGTGAGATTTTTTGTTCTACATAAGGGGTTTTTACCCACCTTAAAACACAGCATTTGGGCTTTAGGGATGACGTGTAGGGACAACACCAGCGAGATTGCCCATTGTTGGGTTTTATTTAAGAATATTTTTGTCCTCCCTTGGTTTGCACATGAGCACATTATCTTCTGTGTGCATTTGAGCAGGAGACCTTGGTTTGAAGTCTCATCCGAAGGACTTTTTAGGGGTGTGGAGTCAGTACTGATGTTAACTCCAGGGGAAATAATTATCCTCTTGAACGGGGGTTTTGGTGGTGGTTCGAACCTGGGTTCATTCCTGGGTCATCACATCACAGCACAATGCTCTGACCAATAGACTATCCCGTCACCTTTAGGATAGATAGATAGATAGATAGATAGATAGATAGATAGATAGATAGATATATAGATGGATAGATAGATAGTCAGATTGATTGATTGATTGATTGATCGATTGATTGATTGATTGATCGATCGATTGATTGACTGAATGAATTAATGAATGAAGGAAGGAAAGATCTTTAATATTGAAAGATGATTGATTGACTGATTAACTAACTGAATGAATTAACGAAGGAAGGAAGGATCTTTAATATTAAAAGATAAAGATTCTAGGCCACACTTCGTCTCACAGTCTGTCTCTGTAAACATACATACACCAAAATAATCACTAAGACATAGAAGTCAATATAACATGGAGAGAAAAAAAGACTACACAAACAAACAGTAAAAATAGCAACACCAAAGCAATCATATAAAAAGTCACACTAGACACTAATATCAATCTATCTAAAACAACAGCGGGAGCAACACACACACACACACACACACACACACACACACACACACACACACACACACACACACACACACCTAACCAATAATGACAAAGCCTGTATTGAACCCAAACACACAGGGCTGGTATTTTGGAAAGAAAG
>CM054154.1:30434681-30447181 GCA_028751875.1 Rapana venosa
TTTTTTCTTGTTAAGTTGTGTAGGTGATTTTTGTTTGCTTTTGGTTGCTTGGTTTGGTGGGTTGTTTTTTGGTTGTTGTTGTTGTTTTGGGGGTTTGTTGGACGGGGTACTGTGATTACTGTTTGTACTTTTTCTAACTAATTATTGTTACATAATAATTATGTTGAACTGTTTCTTGCTAGACTTTGCTTTCTCCTTGCCCCCCTCCCCCCCCCCCCCCAATCACCACACACACACACACACACACTCACACAGATGTACACACACTTGCACACACACATGCATGCGCACAGGTGCACGAACATATACACACAAATGCTCTCTCTCTCTCTCTCTCTCTCTCTCTCCTCTATATATATATATATATATATATATATATAATATATATATATATATATATATATATATTATATATAATATATATATATATATATCTCCTTCAGTGTTGATAGAGATTGTGTACTGTTTTGAGAATTATAAATTTAATATTATCTCTGAAATACACGCACATTCTCTCTGTCTGTCTGTCTGTCTGCCTGTCTCTCTCTCTCTCTCTCTCTCTCTCTCTCTCTCTCTCTCTCTCACACACACACACACACAACACACACACACAACATACACACACACACACACCTTTTATCATAAAATTTTGATTTATAGTTATAGTTGTTGTGTATCCTGATGATGGATTCATACTTTACATTTTCAATATTTTATTCGGCTTGTCGGCTGTACTTAAGTTTTAATGAATGCCCTCTTTCAAGTCTTATTGTTATGTGTAACAACTATGTGTACCATTTTACAATGTGTAGAAGTTTATTTTTATGACTATGTTTGGTTATTGTATTTTCCTCTTAGTTTTGTTATTGTAGTTGTTGTTTGTTTGTTTGGGTTGGGTGGTTGTTGTTTTTTTGGGGGGTGTTGTTTTTTTAGGTGTTTTTGGTTTGTTTTTTTTCTTTTTCCTTTGTTTGTTTGTTTGTTATTGTTGTTGTTAGGTTTTGTGGGGGGTTGGGGGTGGTGATTTTGTTTTTTTTAAATTTGTTTGTTTGTTGTTGTTGTGGGGTTTTTTGTTTGTTTTGTTTAGGGGCGGGGGGGGGGGGGGTTTAAAAGGGTTATTTATCTTTGTTTCTACTGTGTGAGAGTATAAGTATTGGGTTATTATTAAGATGTATCCCTACGGGCGGGGACTGGATGTAAAAAAGCACATGAGTGCTTATTGATTGTCCTCGAAATAAAAGAATTTGTCATTTCTCTCTCTCTCTCTCTCTCTCTCTCTCTTCTCTCTTCTCTCTCTCTCTCTCTCTCTTTCTCTCTCTCTTCCTCTCTCTTCTCTCTCTTTCTTTATATTTCTCTATGTTATTCTTTCTTCCTTCTTTTCTTTTGTTTTTTTCTTCGTCTTTTCTCTTTTTCTTCTTTTCTTTCTTTCTCTCTTTTTTTTATACTATTATCCCTGGGTTTGGTTTTGTTTCATTTTTTCTTTTGTTCCTTTCTTCTTTCATTTCTTTCTTCCCCCTTTTTGTCATTCTTTCTTCCTTCCTTCCTTCTATTCTTTTGTTCTTCCTTTCAACAAAACAAAACAACCCCCAAACACGGACATTCCTTGGTCTTTCTGTTTGTAATTTATTCTTCCACCTCACATTAGTATGTACCTACATACCATCAAGGGTTTATAATGACGTTGACACTTGACAGACCCTGACTTATAGAGATGGGCCCACCTACTCTCTGTGTGTGTGTGTGTGTGTGTGCGTGTGTGAAAAACGGAAATACTTACTCTCTTGATGCCACCTTAAGAGGACACAATGCCCTCAGCGCCTGGGCTTTCTCTTTTTTCAAACTTTTTTATTCAGGTTTTTTTTTTAAACATTAAAGTTATAAAGATACAAAACATTATAAACATTTTTTGGAGAAAAGAGAGACAATGACAATGACAATGACAAATTCTTTTATTTTGAGGATAATGAATAAGCACCCATGTGCTTTTTTACATCCAGTCCCCGCCCTTAAGGATATATATGATAATAAAATAAAATAAAGCCTATAGCAATACACTTACACAGTGTACGGGGGAAAAATCTACACAAAAATCACTGAAGAGAAAGAAAGAAAAAAAAGTACTAACAAGTAAGGAAGAAAGCAAAACAGATAACACAGAAACAACCGAAAAAATAGCAAGAACCAAGAGCAAAACAAAGCGGCAACAACAACAAGGGGAGAGGTGACACCCAGTAGTTCCCCTTCAACAACAACAACAACAAACAACAACAACAACAACAACCCAAACCAAAACAGAACCAAACAAAGCAGAACCTCCATAAAATTAAAGGAGAACAAACCACCTAAAAGTCATTTTTCAATAACACAATAGCCATATACAAGTAAAACATTCACAATTATACAGAGAGAGAGAGAGACAATGACAAGTTCTTTCATTTCGAGGATAATGAATAAGCACCCATGTGCTTTTTTACATCCAGTCGTCACCCTTAAGGATATATATGATAATAAAATAAAATAAAGCCCATAGCAATACACTTACACAGCTTACGGGAAAAATATCTACACACACAAAAAAAATCCCCACAAAAATCACCGAAGAGAGAGGGGGAAAAAAAAAGTAGCTACAAGTAAGAAAGAAAGCAGAGCAGAAAACACAGAAACAACCGAAAAAAAATAGCAAGAACCAAGAGCAAAACAAAAACGGCAACAACAAGGGGAGAGGGAACAACCAAATAGTCCCCCCTCAAAAAAGCAACAACAACCCCAAACCAAAACCAAAACAGAACCAAACAAAGCAAAACCACTATAAAATAAAGGAGAACAAACCATGTAAATAGTTTCATTTTGGCTAACAGAAAGAAACGGCGAAAGTTCTTTGTGTTTTTATCTTCCACTGTTTGCTTACATAATGGGCATAGCAACCTAAGGTCATCATCATCATGTTCTATATATCTAAATTTATGAACATTTATGTATGATACACCAAGTCTAAACTCAGACTTAATTCGTTTCAAGAGAGAGAGAGAGAGAGAACTCGAACTCAAAGATTTATTCACAAAAAGGCCATTGGCCCATACATGAAGGGGGGTTGCCGAACTGCTTAGTGTTTTAGTGAGAAAAATAAGGAAGCACCAAAAAAAAAAAAAAAAAATGTTATTGTATAACCACAACCACCACAATAAAAATCAGTTACAAAAAATATGACTTAAGAAACCAAGATATCTCTTATTATAAAGGCTTTACACAAATATAAATCAAGACTGCCCACAATCTCAGGGTGACTAGATGCCATGAGTAAACAGAATCTAAATAAATTAGGCTGTCTACTATACCAGAATGTAATGCTGTCTTACATCTTCTAATACTGGACAGCACAGCACAAAATGAACTTCATCTTCCACTGTTTGCTTACATAATGGGCATAGCAACCTAAGGTCATCATCATCATGTTCTATATATCTAAATTTATGTATGATACACCAAGTCTAAACTCAGACATAATTCTTTTCAAAAGTATGTCCATATCAAGCTTTAAGTATGGTTTGACATCGTGCGAACCTATAAATTGTCTGTACATTTGAAATCTGTCACTGTTTTGTATATGACCACTCCATTGCTGCCAACGGCAGTCAATCAATCTTTACCTGACAATGTTGATAAACTCTCTACAATTTCCAACACCTTGATTGAGCCAAACAAACCCAAAGCCAAGTTCACATAAACAGGTACGTATTTGTGAAGCCCAGGTGTTTTTTCCCTTGACATCTAGATCATAAAGCATCTTGTAAGAATTAAAAGGTAACCTGCACTCATCCAGAGAGAAAGAGAGAGAGAGAGAGAGAAAGCCTGTCAGGTAGGCAGACAGACCGACACAGACAGAGAGAAAGAGACAGACAGCCTGGCAGGCAGACAGACAGACAGAGAGATCCCAAATGGGCACAAAGCTCAATACAGGCATGACACATGTGGGGTTTCATTACATTTCTTGATTAATTAAAACCATTCACGCTGGAGGGCAACAGCAAAAGCGAGAGGCTGTATGTATGACCAGTGGCTTTCTTTCCCACTCATGGAATTTCCACTTTACAGCTTAGTCTTTAGTGATCGACTATGACTCTGACTAGGAGGCTTGACTTGAACAGTCCTTGTGTGCTGCAGCCCTGGGGGCTTGTTGGCCTTTGGAAAACATCTCCAACGATGACTGTCCTTATTCCATCTTGGCCGAGAGAGTGGGGATGTACTATGGGAAAGGCATCTCCACTATAATCAAATTTCTGCCCAATTTCCGAAACAGCAGCTGCTTCTTTTGCTGTTTTGGAGGTCATCGTGGAAAAGGATAGACAAACATAGGGAATGAGGACACTCTAAAACATATATATATATATATATATATAGAGAGAGAGAGAGAGAGAGAGAGAGATAGATAGATAGATAGATAGATAGATAGATAGATAGATAGAGAGAGAGATAGAAAGATAGATAGATAGATAGATAAAGAGAGAGAGAAAGATAGATAGATAGATAGATAGATAGATATATAATATATATATATATATATATATATATATATATATATATATATATATATAAAGGTACCAAACAACCCGCCAAAGCCAAGGTGGAGAGAGATGATTTATCACAGGTGAAAGAACAAGCATGACACGAGTGTCTCTGTGACCGCTAGTTACCCTTTCACCTGTCAGGTCATGCCCTCAAAGTCATGTGGCGCTGGCCACAGGCGGCGCAGTTCCGAGCAGTGAGTGGTCAGTGTGACAGGCGCTGGTGTACTTGTGACTCACTGTCTTCACTTACTGCTACAGGGGTGGGGGTTTTTTGGGGGGGAGGATCTTGGTTGTTGTTGTTTTTTTCTGTGGCGTCTTCAGTTTTGTTTTTGTTTGTTGTTCTTATTTTTGTTGTTTTTTTTTTTGTTTTATTGTCATTCCTCTGCTAGAGCTCCGATGTTTTGCCAATATTTAGATTTTGCGTAGGTGACCGTTTCTGCCCACCGTGAAGGTAGCCGCCTTCCGATGTATTCTGGGCATGTTTGTGTTTCCCTAACCCATCGAATGCTGACACGAACTACAGGATCATTAACGTGTGTACTTGATCTTCCGCATGTGTATATCATACATGAAGGGAATGAAGGCACTGGCAGTTCTGCGATTAAAGTTGACCTGGGAGATGGTAAAAATCCCCCACCGTTAATTCACCACATGCCACCGAGATTCGAACCCACGACTTGATGGACCCGTGGGGTTGAAGTCGAATGGTCTTAACCACTGGACTATAGCGTCCGTCAGTTTGGGTTTGAATAATGTTCATTGGGAAGGAAAGAAACCTCCACTGCATATACACTGACGTTGAGAGCAACAACAGGCAATAGTATCAGCTGGTAAAGGACCACACTCAGCATTTAAAGTAGTTAGTATTACAAATTCGCAAGCTAGAAGGCATGCGTTCATATGAAACAAAAATATGGCTTTTGTTTGTTTACAATGCAGTGCTCCAAGTGTGGCTACTGAACTGTTGTTTCCCCTTTCCTGACTTGTGCTGTCACCACCTGTCGGTAGGAAAAGCTCAAACTGGTGTAAAGACTTCAGCAACAAACAAACTGATGCAAACACAAACAAGCAAAACAATGGTGCAATTGCAAACACAAACAAGCAAAAGAATGAAGCAGTTGCAAACACAAACAAGCAATGCAAAATAATGGTGCAATTGCAAACACAAACAAGCAAAACAATGGTGCAATTGCAAACACAAACAAGCAAAACAATGGTGCAATTGCAAACACAAACAAGCAAAACAATGGTGCAGTTGCAAACACAAACAAGAAAAACAATGGTGCAGTTGCAAACACAAACAAGAAAAACAATGGTGCAGTTGCAAACACAAACAAGAAAAACAATGGTGCAGTTGCAAACACAAACAAGCAATGCAAAGCAATGGTGCAGTTGCAAACACAAACAAGAAAAACAATGGTGCAGTTGCAAACACAAACAAGAAATACAATGGTGCAGTTGCAAACACAAACAAGAAATACAATGGTGCAGTTGCAAACAAACGAGCAATGCAAAACAACAGTGCAATTTCAAACACAAACAAGCAAAACAATAGTGCATATGCAAACACAAACAAGCAAAACTGTGGTGTAATTGCAAAATAATAAAAAAACAAACGAAAGACCGAAATGAACTCTTGAAATGTAAATAAAGGTAAAGAAAAATTTATACACAATAAATCGTCTGAGAGAGACATCAGTGAAGATTCTTTTACTAAAACAAAGTCAAAGTCAAAAGCACTTTAATCATCCCATAAAGGGCAATTACAATACTGACAGGCACATTGATACATTGATACAGTATCATAATATCGAAAGACACAAGAAAGCTACATTTCATATTGGTTTAAACATTCCTAGATAACTTCAAATAAAAATCTCTCTCTCTCTTCTCTCTCTCTCTCTCTCTCTCTCTCTCTCTCTCTCTCTCTACTCTCTCTCTCTCTCTTCTCTCTCTCTCTCTCTCACAACACACACACACACACACACACACACACACACTCACACTCACACACACACACGCGTGCATAGGATGCAGGAATACAATGTTTAAGGATCTTTGACTAGAAGGACATATAGACGTATCGTATGATTTTATATATATATATATATATATATATATATATATATATATATAATATATATATATATATATATATATTGTGTGTGTGTGTGTGTGTGTGTGTGTGTGTGTGTGTGTGTGTGAGACCAAGATTGTATAAGCGTACATACCAACACCAACACATGCCTACACTACAGTGTGTATGCAGTACACTATAAACATACGACAGTTTTTTGTCACAACTATCATTTAGTAAGTCAGATGTTATTCTTTAAGTACTCACGTACGCATGCATGTACTCAGGGGACGGGATAGCCTGGTGGTTAGGATGATGCGCTTGTGATCTGCTGACCCTGAGTTCGATTCCCGTTCAAGAGGATTTTTCCTATGAAGTTAACACATCAGTGCCGACTCCATTTTCCCCAAAAGTCCGGATGAGACTATAAACCGAGGCCCCGTTTGCGAACGCACGCAGACATCTTACGCAAACGTTAAAACCCGTTCCGCTTTTCGGAAGAGTAGGCCATTGTGTGCCGGTGGGAACGGATGAAAAAGTTTACAAAACTGCATACACACGGGGACTGGATGAAAGAAGCCACATGAGTTGGTGGCACATGAGTGCTTATTCCATTATCCTCCAAATAAAAGAATAAATTAATAAAGAAATACATGTGCGCATGCTCACACATGCGTGTATGCGTACACACACACACACACACACACACACACACTGGATTTTTTTTTTTTTAATTTTATATCGTGGATAATGGAATAAGCACTTATGTACTTTTTGACATCCAGTCTCCGTGTGTATGCAGTGTTCGTCAATTCTGTCATCCGGTGGGGCAAACAACGGCCTACTCTTACGAACGAAAAGCGGAACAGAATTTTAACGTGTGCGCAAGATGTTCTGCGTGCGTTCGCAACACGGGACCTCGGTTTATAGTCTCGTCCGAAGGACTTTTGGGGAGAATGGAGTCTACACTGATGTTAACTCCAGGGGAAATTATCCCCCTTGAACGGGAATCGAACCCGGGTCGTCAGATTGCGAGCGCAATGTTCTAACCACTAGGCTATCCCGTGCCCCACTGGATCAGTGGTCTAGAGGTCACGAACGTAATGCAACGCACCTGCCTTAGAAAGGAAAGCAAGCAAGAAGTGTGTGGTGGTTCCCATCCCCGCCCCCCCTCCACTCACCCCACCACCCCCCCCCCCCCCCCCCCCCCCCCCCCACACCCCATCCACTAGACCATGGATGATGGTCTGGATTGCTAGTCTTTCGGATGAGACGATGTCAGTGGATGGAGTTCCTACTGTCATCCCTGGCGATAGGGACATGTGACAGGTGACAGATGACAGATGACATGTAACAGATGACAGGTGACTGTCACACATCCTCTGCAGCAAGATTGTATACAGACATGTAGGGGAGACTTTACAAATCAGCCGTAAATCTCTCTCGCTCTGTCTCTGTCTCTCTCCCTCTGTCTCTCTGTCTGTCTGTCTCTGTCTCTCTGTGTCTCTGTCTGTCTGTCTGTCTCTGTCTTTGTCTCTGTCTCTGTCTCTCTGTCTGTCTCTCTCTCTGTCTGTCTCTCTCTCTCTGTCTGTCTGTCTCTCCTTCGGATGAGACTATAAACCGAGGCCCCGTGTGCGAACGCATGCAGAACATCTTGCGCACACGTTAAATCCTGTTCCGCTTTTCGAAAGAGTAGGCCATTGTGTGCCGGTGGGAACAGATGACAAAATTGACAAAACCGCATACACACGGGGACTGTTTGTAAAAAAGCACATGAGTGCTTATTCTATTATCCTCGATATAAAAAAGGTTTAAAAAAAGGTATCTGTCTGTCTGTCTGTCTGTCTGTCTGTCTGTCTGTCTGTCTCTCTCTCTCTCTCTCTCTCTCTCTCTCTCTCTCTCTCTCTCTCTCTCTCTCTCTCTCTCTCTTTTCTCTCTGTTTAGTTTAGTTCCTCGGGTTCACTATCAGTGAGATGCGCACACGTTAAATCCTGTTCCGCTTTTCGAAAGAGTAGGCCAATGTGTGCCGGTGGGAACAGATGACAGAATTTACAAAACCGCATACACACGGGGACTGGATCTTTAAAAAAAACAACAACAAAGCTCTTAAGTGCTTATTCCATTATCCTCGATGTAAAAGAATTAAATAAAATAAAAAAATAAAATAAAATAAAATGTTGCGTATGCAAGTGTTTTAAGCCCTAGGTAAGGTAGCTGCATTGCGGCTTCCGAGATTGTGTTTTAAACACTGACACCAGTGTACAGGAGGGATGCCTCCTGTTGGTGGTGGTGGTGGTGGTGGTGGTGTTGTGGTAGTGGTGGTGGTGGTGGTGTTGTGGTAGTGGTGGTGGTGGTGGTGGTGTTGTGGTAGTGGTGGTGGTGGTGGTGGTGGTGTTGTGGTAGTGGTGGTGGTGGTGGTGGTGTTGTGGTAGTGGTGGTGGTGGTGGTGTTGTGGTAGTGGTGGTGGTGTGTCGTCGTGGTAGTGGTGGTGGTGGTGTTGTGGTAGTGGTGGTGGTGGTGTTGTGGTAGTGGTGGTGGTGGTGTTGTGGTAGTGGTGGTGGTGGTGTTGTGTTGTTGTTTTTGGTGGTGGTAGTGGTGAAGGTATGTTGCTGTTGTTCTTGGTGGTGGTGGTGGTGGTGGTGATGGTATTGTTGTTGTTGTTCTTGGTGGTGGTGGTGGTGGTGGTGGTGATGGTATTGTTGTTGTTGTTCTTGGTGGTGGTGGTGGTGGTGGTGGTGGTTGTGGTGGTATTCTTGTTGCTGTTCTTGTGGTGGTGGTGGTGGTGGTATTGTTGTTGTTGTTCTTGATGGTGGTGGTGGTGGCATTGTTGTTGTTTTTGGTGGTGGTGGTGGTATTGTTGTTGTTGTTTTTGGTGGTGGTGGTGGTGGTATTGTTGTTGTTGTTTTTGGTGGTGGTGGTGGTGGTGAGGGTAGTGGTGGTGCTGGTGGTGGAGGTGGTACTGTTGTTGTTGTACTTGTGGTGGTGGGGTGGTGGTGGTGGTATTGTTGTTGCTGTTCTTGTGGTGGTGGTGGTGGTGGTGGTATTGTTGTTGTTGTTCTTGATGGTGGTGGTGGTGGCATTGTTGTTGTTGTTTTTGGTGGTGGTGGTGGTATTGCTGTTGTTGTTTTTGTGTGGTGGTGGTGGTGGTGGTGGTATTGTTTTGTTATTTTTAGTGGTGGGTGGTGGTGGTAGCATTGTTCTTGTCGTTTTTGGTGGTGGTGGTATTGTTGTTATTTTTGGTGGTGGTGGTGAGGGTAGTGGTGGTGCTGGTGTGGAGGGGTACTGTTGTTGTTGTACTTGGTGTTGGTGGTGGCGGTGGTGGTGGTGGTGCTATTGTTGTTGTTGTTCTTGGTGTTGTTGTTCTTCTTCTTAGTTGTGGTGGTTGTGTGGCGGTGGTGGTGGTGGTGGTGGTGGTGGTGGTGGTGGTGACGGTGGTGATGGTGGTGGTGGTGGTGGTGGTATTGTTGTTGTTGTTTTCGGTGGTGGTGGTTGTGGTGGTGGTATTGTTGTTGTTCTTGGTGGTGGTGGTGGTGGTGGTGGTGGTGGTATTGTTGTTGTTGTTCTTGGTGGTGATTGTGGTGGTGGTATTGTTGTTATTGTTTTTGGTGTTGGTGGTGGTGGTGGTATTGTTGTTGTTTTTTGGGTGGTGGTGGTGGTGGTGGTGGTATCGTTGTTGTTTTTGGTGGTGGTGGTTTTTTTGATGTTGTTGTATTTAGTAGTGGTGGTTGTCGTGGTGGTTTTGGGTTTGTGTTGGTGGTGGTGGTCGTGGTGGTGGTGGGGTGGTGGTGGCGGCGGTGGTGGTGGTTTTGTTGTTGTTCTTGGTGGTGGTGGTGGTGGTGGTTATGTGTGGTGGTGGTGGTGTGGGGGTTTGGTGGTATTGTTGTTTTTCTTGGTGGGGGTGTGGTTGTGGTGGTGGTGGTGGGAGTATTGTTTTTATTGTTGTCATCAATTTTTGGTGGTGGTGGTGGTTGTGGCGATGGTCTTGTTGTTGTTCTTGGTGGTGGTGTTGGTGGTGGTGATATTGTTGTTGTTGTTCTTGGTGGTGGTGGTGGTGGTGATATTGTGTTGTTGTTCTTGGTGGTGGTGGTGGTTTGGTGGTGTGGTGGTGGTGGTTGGTGGTGGTGGTGGTGGTGGTATTTTCTTTTTATTTTTGGGTGGTGGGGTGGTATTGTTGTTGTTGTTGTTCTTGGTGGGGGTTTGGTGGTGGTGGTGGTGGTGTGGTGGTGGTGGTGGTATTGTTGTTCTTGGTGGTGGTGGTGGGTGGTGGTGGTGGTTGGTGGTGGTGGTTATTGTTGTTGTTGTTCTTGGTGGTGGTGGTGATTGGTGATGGTGATTGGTGTGTGGTATTGTTGTTGTTCCTTAATGGTGATGGTTGTGGTGGTGGTTGGCGGTGGGTATTGTTGTTGTTGTTGTTGTTCTGGTGGTGGGGGGTGGTTGTGGGGTGGTGGGGTGGTATTGTTGTTTTTCTTAATGGTGGTGGTGGGGGTATGTTGTTGTTGTTCTTAATGGTGGTAGTTGTGGTGGTATTGTTGTTGTTTCTTAATGGTGGTGGTGGTGGTATTGTTGTTGTTGTTCTTATGGTGGTAGTTGTGGTGGTATTGTTTTTGTTCTTAATGGTGGTGGTGGTGGTATTGTTGTTGTTTTTTCCCTTAATTTTGGGGGGTTGGGTGGTGGTATTTTGTTTTTCTTAATGGTGGGGGTTTGTGGGGGGAATTTTGTTTTTCTTAATGGTTGTGTTTTTTGGTGGGGGTGTTGGTGGTATTTGTTTTTGTTCTTAATGGTGTTGGTGGTTTTTTGGTGGTTTGTTGTTGTTCTTTTTGGGGGTTTGGTGGTGGGGGGTGTGATGGTGGTTTGGTTGTTGTTGTTCTTAATTGGGGGGGTTGGGGGTGGTTTTGGGTTTTGTTCTTACTTTGGTGGTGGGGGGTTGGGGGTGGTTTTTGTTTTTTGTTCTTAATGGGGGTGGGTGGTGTTGGTGGTATTTTTGGTTTTTCCCTTAATGGGGGGGTTTGGGTTGTGGGGGTATTTTTTGTTGTTCTTAAGGGTTGGGTGGGGGTTGGTGGTTTTGGTTTTGTTTTTCCTTAAATGGTGGTGGGGGTTTAAATGGGGGTTTAATTGTTGTTGTTTTAATGGGATGGTTTGTGGTGGTGGGATGGGGGGAAATTGTTGTTCCCGGTTCTTGGTGGTGGTGGTGGTGGTGGTGTGGTATTGTTGTTTGTTCTTGTGCTGGTGGTGGTATTGTTGTTGTTGTTCTTGGTGTTGGTGGTATTGTTGTTGTTGTTGTTCTTGCTGGTTGTGGTATTGTTGTTGTTGTTCTTGCTGGTGGTGGTATGTTTGTTTTTGTTCTTGGTGGTGGTGGTATTGTTTGTTGTTGTTGTTGCTGGTAGTGGTATTGTTGTTGTTGTTCTTGGTGTTGGTGGTATTGTGTTGTTGTTCTTGTGGTGGTTGTATTGTTGTTATTGTTCTTGCTGTGGTGGTATTGTTGTTGTTGTTCTTGATGGTGGTGGTATTGTTGTTGTTCTTGCTGGTGGTGGTGGCGGCGGCGGTGGGGTGGTGTGTGTTGTCGTTGGTGATGGTGGTGGTGGTGGTGGTGGTGGTTGTGTTGCTGGTGGTGTTGGTGTTAGTAGTGTTGTCGTTGTTGTTATTGTTGTGTTATTTTTGTTGTTGTTTTTTAGTGGTGGTGGTGGTATGGTATTGTTGTTATTTTTCTTATTGTTGACGATGTTGTTTTGGGTGTTTGTTGTTGTGTTGTTGTTTTTGTTGCTGTTGCTATTAAGTGATACCCCAGCGTAACGTCCTGGGGTGTCACCCAGCATAATGCAGCCTTGAGGTAAGTAGACACTGGATAATAATAATAATAATAA
>CM054154.1:30452181-30462181 GCA_028751875.1 Rapana venosa
AGTTCGTGAAAATGGTCATGACCAATTCTCCTTTAGAGTCGAGGCTTTGTTCCTTAAAAGAACAGAGAAAAAGACATCTTTGATTTACATTCTCTCACAGACCAGTCAATGGCGATGCTCCGAGCTATTTAATTGTTGTCAGGCCATCGCTCTTGCTCTACTTGTGGTCCATCCACCTGGAATGACCTCCCTCTGTCCCTTCGCCAAAAGCCTATATTATTCGATACTTTCAAATCCAGCCTCAAAATACATTAATTTTATTTCCTTCCTAACATCTTCTCCCTCATAATCTATCCATACCACAGCCATCCCCGTCTCCTTTACTCTGCCTAAGCATGCTGTGCACGCCTACATGTGTGTGTGTGTGTGTGTGTGTGTGTGTGTGTGTGTGTGTGTGTGTGTGTGTGTGTGTGTGTGTGTGTGTGTGTGTGTGTTTATATTTATTTTTTAAATGTTTGTCTTTTATTTCGAGGATAATAGAATAAGCATTCATGTGGGGGTTTTCATCCAGTTCCCGTGTGTATGCAGTTTTGTCAATTTTGTCATCCGTTCCCACTGGCACGCAATGGCCTACTCTTCCGAAAAGCGGAACGGGTTTTAAAGTGTGCGCAAGATATTCTGCGTGCGTTCACACACGGGACTTCGGTTTATAGTCTTATCCGAAAGACTTTTGGGGAAAGTGGAGTCGGCACTGATGATAACTCCAGAGGAAAAATCTTCTTGAACGAGAATCGAACCCGGGTCAGCAGATCACGAATACATACTCAAACCACTAGGCTATCCCATGTGTGTGTGTGTGTGTGTGTGTGTGTGTGTGTGTGTGTGTGTGTGTGTGTGTGTGTGTGTGTGTGTGGTGTGTGTGTGTGTGTGTAATATTGATATAATTATGTTCATTTTATTCATGGATGATTATTGCATGAGTGTGAATGGTTTAAATGTAAGCGCTTTGATTATTTGCTTTACAAGATTCAGCACAATATAAATTCCATACAATAGTAGCAGCAGCAGCAGCAGCAGCAGCAGTAGTAGCAGCAGCGGTAGCAGCAGTAGTGGTAGCAGCAGCAGTAGTGGTAGCAGCAGCAGTAGTAGTAGCAGCAGCAGCGGTAGTAGTAGCAGCAGCAGCAGCAGCAGCAGCAGTAGTAGTAGCAGTAGAAGCAGGAGCAGCAGCAGTAGCAGTAGTAGCAGCAGCAGCAGCAGCAGTAGTAGTAGCAGCAGCAGCAGTAGCAGCAGCAGCAGCAGTAGTAGTAGTAGTAGTAGTAGTAGTAGTAGTAGTAGTGGTAGTAGTAGTAGTAGTAGTCTCATAATTATTTATTATTTTTATTACTATTATTATTATTATTATTATTATTATCATCATCATCATCATCATCATCATCATCATTATCATCATCATCTCCATCATCATTACCATTACCATTACCATTAATCAGTCTTCTTCCATAGCTCATTTCTGCTCAAAACCCCTACCATAGGTGCCAATCTTTTTAGAAAGAAAAATACAGCACCAACGTGTCCTCAAAGCCAGACTGAGAGGACTTGCCCTCTGCTTCTTTGGTCCCCTCACCAGCCAGACAGACAGACTGTGGGATGACTGACCAGGAACACAGTCAGAGGAGCCAGCACTTCTATCACCCATATCACCCAATCAACACCATACCTTTCTATTCCAAGATACTCAAGTCCCCGACTACATTGTACTATGGGAATCTTCAGCAGCAAACAATCCATTTAAGGCTTAAGAAGAAGAGGAATAGCGAATGGAATTTATATAGCGCTTTATCTTGCAGAAACAAATCAAAGCCCTTGCATTCATCTTATTCTTACACATGCAACAAGTTACAAACAATAGCTTTTACAAATTCAAATGTCTACGCATGCACGCACGCACGCACGCACACATGTGCGCGCGTGCACACACACACACACACACACACACACACACACACACACACACACGCACACACACACACACACACACACGCACATAGAGGTTGTACACTTTGGCAGGGTGGTGGAGTTTGGGCCTGTTGAGGGCAAGGACAGAAATGAGATGAAACAAGAGGGGAGAATCATAGGTTTGAAATAAATGTGTCTTGAAGCTGGATTTAAAAGTGTCATCAGTAGGCTTTTGGCGAAAGGAAAGAGGTAGGTCATTCCAGATTGATGGACCAGAAATAGAGAAAGAGCGACGGCCAACAGTGGATTGTTTGAATCTCGGTATTCATAAGCACAAGGTATCTGCAGCAGAGCGGATGGAACGAGAAGGAGTGTACAGGCGAAGACATTCAGAGAGGTAGGAGGGTGCTGTTTTGTGGAGACATTTGTAGCAGAGGGTACTGACCTTATAGTTTACTCTCTGTGACACAGGCAGCCAGTGGAGAGATCGCAAGAGAGGGGTAATGTGCTCAGATTTTTTTCTTTCTGAAGAGAAGTCGAGCGGCAGAGTTTTGTATATAGATATATATATATAGACTTGGCTTGCAAATGAGTGAGTGATCTTCATTATGACTTGAGTAAGAAACTCTAATGGCCAGTTCAGCCTGTGCTTGTGGACTGGACATCTCAGTGGTCAGAGCACTTGCTTTTCCCCAGCTAAGGTTAAGCAGCGTCGAGCGTGGTTACCACTTGGATGGGTGACCGTTTCCGCGCGTTGGCTTCAGTACAGTTCCCCCAGTTCACCCAGCTGTCTATGGGTACCTGCCCTCTTCAGGGTCATGGAAGGTAAAGCAGCGAGGGAGAGGAGATGGGCGCCGCCCTCAATAATGCTGACCCCTAGAGAAGTGAGGTCTCTGATGCTTCGCTCCCCTACGACCACATAGATTATGTGACACCTTTTTTGTTTGAACCTTTTGTGGCAGTCCAAGCCAAACTGCTGAAGGCTACAGTTACCTTTGAATGTCCACGTTTCTCAGGCGCTCGGCTGCTGGCTATCAGGCAGTACACTCTTCCTTAGAACCCTTACAAAACTGTATACACACGGGGACTGGATGTAAAAAAAAGTACAAGAGTGCTTGTTATTGCATTATTCTCGAAATAAAAATTTTGAAAAAGAACAGAAAACCTTCAGTATATTACTGTTTGGAAAGAAACAACTCAACTTAGATGAAATTACAAACATTTTAAAAGTTGTGCATACATACTCAAACACATCTACACGGTTCAACTGGTTCATTATTATGATTATTATGGACTTTAAAGACATTATTCTTCTAGATTCCGTTAAAAAATTAGGATTTTTATTATTCTGTACTCAAAAATTATTTGTATTTACATTTTCTTTCAGTTTAGTGTAGATTTAATTCATACATTATTCCCCTACCCCACTCCAAGAATTCCCCCTCCCCTCCACTTTTTTTCTTCCTGTATCTAATGTCACATTTTGTGAAGAGACAGGAACATGAAATAGAACACCTAGACCGTTCTGATTTGCTCACAATATTCAGGTAACAGTTATGCCATGGGGTGCTCTACACTGCTTATCATTTCATGCAATCTTACGCCAACTGTTGCAGCTGGTTGTATTTCGAATCCACAGCAATCGCCGTCTTGTAGTTCTCTCCCATGCACGCAATGCGTTATTCTCTCCCTATAAAATAGTTTCTTTTCACGTGGTGTGTGTGTGGTGGGGGGGGGGGGGGGGGGGGGGGGGGGGGGGTGGATGTCTCCCCTTTCCATGATCTTGGGGGATGGGGGGGGGGGGGTGAAGGGAAAAGAAAAATGCTTGCATTTTCACATTCAATTCTTTTCATTCAGTTAGTTCTAAAGCAGTGAGGGAGAGGAGATGGGCGCCGCTGCCCTCAATATGTTGGCCCTAGAGAAGTGAGGTCTCTGACGCCTCGCTCCCCTACGACCTTATAGGTTATGGGACTCCTTTATCTTTTTTTTACTTTTTTTTTAGTTCTATAGTTATTCTTTTTTCTTTTTTTTTGGTTGGTCTCTTTAAATTGATGACGCAATGTGTAACAGCTTTGTGATAAGCATATCCAGGTGAGTAGGCTTACTGCCTCCCTGATCTCAAAGCAGTAGGTGTTGCTGGTTTGCCCCCTGCAAGGGGTGGACCTGCAGGGCAGTGCTGTTATTTTTTGTCCTTGTGTTTTTTTCCATTAAATAAAAGTTCTGTAACAACTAAAACCAAACCAAACAAAAAACGAAGCATAAAAGGTCAGTAGGCGAATTAATTGTTCATAGGGAATGGACTGCATTCACTAAGTTAATGTCATTATTGTAATATATTCCCTGAGAGAGAGAGAGAGAGAGAGAGAGAGAGAGAGAGAGAGAGAGAGAGAGAGAGAGAGAGAGAGAGAGAGAGAAAGAGAGAGAGAGAGAGAGAGAGAGAGAGAGAGAGAGAGAGAGCGAGAGGGAGATTTTTTTTTAAATTTTAATTTTATTTTATTTTATTCTTTTATATTGAAGATCATGGAATAAGCACTTATGTGCTTTTTCACACCCAGTCCCCATGTGTATGCGGGTTTTTTTTTGTAAATTCTGTCATCTGTTCCTACCGGCACACAATGGCCTACTCTTACGAAAAGCGGAACAGGATTTAACGTGTGCGCAAGATGTTCTGCGTGCGTTTGCACACGGGACCTCGGTTTATAGTCTCATCCGAAGGACTTTTGGGGAGAGTGGATGGAGTGTGCACTGATGTTAACTCCAGGGGGAAAATATCCCCTTGAACAGGAATCGAACCCGGATCGTCAGATTGCCAGCGCAATGTTCTGACCACTAGGCTATCAGCATCCCGTCCCCCCCCCCCCCCCCCCCCACCACACCCCCCACCCCCAGAGAGAGAGAGAGAGAGAGAGAGAGAGAGAGAGAGAGAGAGAGAGAGAGAGAGAGAGAGAGAGAGAGAGAGAGAGAACTCTGAACTCTGAACTCTGAAATGATTTAATGTACATTGGCCTTGGACCACAATACATTTGTTGGGCTTGGGATGGAACAATGAGTTCATTCATCTCATTGGCAAAGCAAATGCACAAACAAATAATGATTTATGATTGATTAAAGAAGAAAAACACGAACATATACATAGCCAAATCACGCAAAAAGATTATGTCAGTAACAATTTATGACTGAATAAAGAAGAAAAACACCATTTATTCTATTTCTTGATTATAAACCTTAAATCAACCATAACCCAATCATAGAAAGAAGATGCTGTCTAAGGAAAATCATCCATATTGAGTATATCAAATCGTAGCAGTTTTTCAATAAAGTATTTGAGCCAACATTATTTTCCTTTTGTTAATAGAATGAAAAATGTATCTAGACAAACTATGTTTGTACTCATTATTTGGAAAATTAAACGAGACTTACCTGGAAGGTGAAGTTTCATTGTGATTATTCGGAGACTATCGATGGGAAGAGGTAATCATATGAGATGAGATGCGCTCGAACCTGCCAGTCTTCAGCCACATGTGTTCCCTGAGCTGCTTATCTGGGAGGGAATTGCAATTTATTTCAAGACAATGATGGGTGGGCATATGATCACCTCTTCCCATCGAAAGTCTCGGAATAATCACAATTAAACTTCACCTTCCAAGGAAGTCTCGTTTAATTTTCCAATTATTCCTTGACCACCGATTGGTCAGAGGAGACCATATGAGACTTTAGAGTCAGGGAACACATGGTGTGACATAAACAGCCAATATATCTTTCACTCAATATTTACAAAGAAACATCCAATCAGGTTATTCTGCCTTTATGTTTTATTCATGAATTTATCAAGAATAGATTGAGACATAGTTTTCAATTCACTCTTATCCGTAACAGGTTTACAATAAAACTGACTGAAAGTCTTTTTTTCCTGACCAACCTGCTGCTTTCAATATAGCATCCAAAGGAATATTACAGCTGTATGCTGCAGACGTGCTAGCACTTCTGGAGCTGTGTGCAGATAATATACTGACATCAATCCCTGCCATCTCTAGCACCCACTTTATCCACCTAGACACAGTGTCTCTAGATACATGTTTATGAGGTTTCACAATGTTATAAACAACCCCTTACTTATCCTCAAACCTTTGGTTCTCAAAATATATTGTCTTAAATGTTCAACCAAACACAGTTTCTTATTTATAAATGTATGAACTTCCAAAGGCTGTACATGAAACCCAGGTGATGACTGTTTTAGAAAAGAACTATATACAATAGTACATTTTGCTTTCATGCAGCCTAACATCTACACACAACTTATGAATAGTCTGACCTCTCTGGCCAGAAAGCAAAGCAAAAAATACCACAGTTCTGAGAGTAAGAAATTTGAGAGTCAGTTTCTCAGTCTTTGGCCACTCTGACAAGTATTCCATCACTGTATCAACATCCCAGGTTTCAGTGTATCTGGGTAATGAAGGGCGATTCTCAAAGACACCTTTCACTAATCTACATACTACTGGGTGCTGACCTAAAGCAGCACTGTCAGATTTACTAAGATATGCTGAGACAGCACTACGGGCTAGGTTAACAGTGCTGTGGCTGACCCCACTCTTATACAGCCCTGCTAAAAAATTACACAAGTGCACATGCAATTGGATTGTATCTTATGTGCAGATACATATTCCTTCCATTGTTTGATGTACGTGTCATAGGCCTTGGTTGTTGAAGGTCTCCATGAACTCATCACCAAGTCAATGGATTCACTTGTCATACCCTCTGCCTGGAAGCGGCTCATGAGATCTTGCAGACCAGCAGCCTGAGGCGTTTCTTGTCGATCAATGGATGAACTGCTTGAGGTTGACTGGGTAGGTGTAGAAGATTCTTTCTGCAGCTCAGTTGGATGGGTGGCATCATTAGCATCCGTTGGACGGCCGTAAACCATGTCTGAGTAGGCCAATCTGGAACCACCAGAACCCCTGTGCTCTGTTCTTGTTGTACTTTCTGTAACACTCTGGGAATGACAGAGAAAGGTGGGAATGCATATAAGTCTATATCTTTCCAAGAAATGGAAAATGCATCAATAGCTGTGGTTGCTGGGTCTGGTCGATAGGACACATATCTAGGGAACTGGGTATTCAACCTGGAAGCAAACAAGTCAATGCAGGGTGTGAACTCTAGTTCAGAAAGGGATTTCTGCAAGAAAACACTGTTAAGTTTCCATTCAGCATCCAGGTTGATTTTCCTCGACTCTCCATCTGCCATAGTGTTCTCCTTACCAGGAATATGTGCTGCACTGATCCAGATGTTCTGGGATCTGCACCAAACCCAGACCACACGAGTGATGGAATTGCATGCAACAGAGTGGCTAGTGCCCATATTGTTTATGCATGCTACAGTAGTTGTATTGTCAATCATCAGATGCACATGTTTATTTTAAAGTTTCTTAGCAAAGCATTTCAGTGAAAAGAAAGCAGCCTGAATTTCTAGATAATTAATGTGAAATTCTTTTTCAACAGGTAGCCACTGGCCGCCAGACTGCTCTCCCTCACAAACACATCCCCAACCTGACAAACTGGCATCAGACATGATTGTTACATCAGGTGCAGAAGGGCAAATGTCATTGTAAGCTTCACATACATTCTGAATCCACAAATCTAATTCAGATTTGCTACCTGGCGACAAAGTTATGGGTTGCTCAAAATCTCCATGAGCTTGCTGTAGTGCTACTTTTTTGTCATTTTCCAAATCACAGTATTGAAGCTGTCCAAATTTTACAGCAGGGAAGCTAGCAACAAGTTTCCCTATAACCTGTGCCACAGATCAATTGAGGGTTGCTTCTGATGTTTCAGCTTTATGCAGCTATCTTGGATACTCTTCACTCTTTCTTTTGTAAGTGCTACTGTCATTGACTCTGAGTCTATGACCACACCCAAGTACTGAATTTTTCTGGTTGGTTCAAACACTAACTTAGTTGGGTGTACCACAAATCCTAACTCTTGGAAAACAAGGAGTGTGTTCCCGAGATTGTCAACGCATTCCCACTGACTGTCACTAGATAACAAAAAATCATCTAGAAATGATGTAGAGATATGTACTTTCTGTCTGAGGAATGCAAAAACTGGTTTCAGTAATTTGGTAAACTGTCGAGGGGCCAAAGCCAAGCCATTTGGAAGAGCATTGAATTCATACAGCTGACCTTCGCACTGAAATCTCAAGAACTTTTTATATTGGTCATGAAAAGGTACAGAATAGTATGCATCTTTTATATCAATTGATGCCATGTAACAGTTCTTTGTAATTAGCTTGAGTGCTGTCTTCAAAGTATCCATCTTAAAATGATGGTATGAGACTTGTTCATTTAGACATTTTAAGTTTAAAATCATTCTATGTGAACCATCTTTTTTCTGTCCTGTAAAGACAGAAGATACTTGATCAGGACCATGTTCACAAACTGATATAACTTTCTTTGCATCCATTTTTCTATATCTTTTTTTAACAATTTCACACTCCTGAACATTCAGGCTAGGCTGATTAGGAGATAGTACTGAAAGTTCCTCTAGAGGGCAGTCAAACTCAAGTTTTGCTCCTTTTATCATGCTGATAATATTAGGATCTGATGTATAACTTTTCCATGCTTCTTCAAATTGCCTCAATCGACCAGCTTCAAATGTGTCTGCCTCACTTTCCAGTTGTTCAATCATTTTAGGCAGCAACACATGAAACTCACTTACCTTGCTTACTGACTGAAGTTCCTGCCTGAGCGTCCCTTCCCACGACCTCTGCCAAACTGAGGGCGGTCGAACTGGCGTTGTCTGTTCTGCCACACAGGTTTGGTGTGGTACTTCTGTGACCCTAAAAAAAGGCCCTTTCTTGCTGCTAAAGGCATGCTGGGAAGACCAAGTTCCACCTTGTTTGTCTACTTGGGAACCCAGCCGCGAACCCATGGGCTCAAGTTCTTTCACTTCTTTGATGGCAGCAGGCAAGTTGTCACCAAACAAGTTCTCCGTTATTGGGACGCTGTCAGTGTCCTCGCAAACCCATTGCAGAGTAGGGTTCAGGTACGAATCAATGCCATTCACCTCCAACCAAAAGTTCACACAGGCAGTACCCAACATAAGTTGTTCATTCATTCTGCTAAAGGGGTGGTTTGCGCTGACACGCTGGGTTGTCTGCTCGACTTTGTGACTGCTGATTGGCTGAGAGAGCAAATTGCGCTGACACGCTGCGTTGTCTGCTCGACTTTGTGACTGCTGATTGGCTGAGAGAGCAAATTGCGCTGACACGCTGCGTTGTCTGCTCAACTTTGGGACTGCTGATTGGCTGAGAGCAAATTGCTCTGACACGCTGTGTAGTCTGCTCGACTTTGCGGACTGCTGATTGGCTGAGAGAGCAAGTCATTCAGTGTGGCAATCCCTGTGGCTACCTTCACAATGGAGCGCTGTGTGTGCGCCAAACTAAGATCAGCTTTCTCAGCAGGGTTGGGC
This sequence comes from Rapana venosa, assembly GCA_028751875.1. NCBI lineage: Eukaryota > Metazoa > Mollusca > Gastropoda > Neogastropoda > Muricidae > Rapana > Rapana venosa. The sequence goes on from CM054154.1 coordinate 30,461,541, forward strand.
AGTTGTTTCCAAATTAGTTTGTTGACGTGGGAACAACTAACCCTTTGCAGTTCTCAGGTCTGCTGTGGGTCTCAAATCTCTTTTTCAACAAATCATCCCCAAGTTTTCACTGAAAACGACCCTTGACCAAATTAGCCAGATAATCTAGCACTTTCATATTAAGCTGCTCTTCTGATCTGTATTCTTTCTCCCACTCAGTCATCACATCTTGTCCTAAAAGATCAGAGGAAGGATTAGCGAGCTTTATCAAGAAGCTCCCCTTCTTCCTCAATTTCCATCACATCAGCCTCCGAGGCTGCGTGTGGAAGATTGGTCAATGGGCCATGTGCTTCATCCTGTTCACCACTCTTCGATTCTTCCTCAGAGTCCCCACTCGCTGTCAAAAGCCTGACTACGAGATCGCTTATGCGGTCCAGCATGTGCACCTATCAGATCAACTAAGGATTGTAATCTTTTGTTCCATTTATCATCAAGCTTTTCAATTAGCTGACTGATAGCTGCTCGAACTACTCTCTCATTCTCAGCTTGTCCTGTGCAATTGCTTTCTGAAGTGCCAGCAAGTGACGAGCGAACATCAGTGTCAGTCATTTTGGCGGGACCAAGCCCTCGTTGGTGTCGACCAAGCCACATTTTGGGCAAAC
>CM054154.1:30469681-30477181 GCA_028751875.1 Rapana venosa
TAACGTTAATCACTTTTTTTATGTTTTTGTTTCAGTTTTTAATTTTTTTATTGTATCTTTTGCTTTGTGCGGTTTCTTTTCATGATTAGACTACTTTTCCCCCCTCGCTTTTTTCAGTAGGGCCTCCACCACCACCTCAATACTCATACACCCCTTGTATATATGTGTTGTTTTTGTTTTATTTCTCGTCTAATATCACTGAGAGTGAACAGACGTAAAATCGAGGACGACAACAAGACAACAACAACGTCTGTAGTCCGAAAAATCCGTATGGCTCTTACAAGGTTTGAACCCATCACTTTCCATTCTGTAACCCTAGGCGCTAACCACTGCGCCATGGAAGGTGACTCGGAAACAGGATTATGCAGCGGGTATTAGTACGCAGCAGGAAAATACCAGGGAGTCTTTGAGGGCACTGTGACCGGCTTGCTTGATTTGCCACAGGTGAATGTGACGGGGTTAATAATGAGGTGAATAACTGCCTACCCTTGTTTATGCGGTATGGTTAAAAACCATAGCCAAGGGTGAAAACCAGGTCATTGTTGTACTCTTGTGTAGACTACAACAACAACAACAACAACAGCAACAATCAATGGAAAGGGTAAAATGAACAAGTACTTTCTTGTGCAAGAAACCACCACCACCACCACCACCACCTATACAACACAATCCCCTAAATATCCCCCCCCCCCCCCCCCCCCCCCCCCCCAATCCGTCACCAATTTTTTTTAATTAAGCTCTTTCTTCCACCAGTCGAATCCAATCCTACTGTTCATAGCCCCGCCGACCACAGAGGCCATCAGCAGAGCTCTCGCCTGGTTAGAATATAAATGTATCGGATTAAAACTACCGCAGCTCTTTACAGACTAAAAGTAGATCAAATTCTATCTTCTGCCAATCCTACCCCCACCCCTCTCCTCCAACCCCAAGATTAAATAAAGAAATAGAAGGAAAGAAAGAAAGGAAAAGAATGATTTGACGGTTTACGCGTCGTGATCAGAAAAAAAGTAGTAAATTTTTTAATTGGCTTACAATGTTGAAGAGAAAGATGCCCATACATAAAAATTTACAACTAATAATAATAATAACAGCAATAATAATATAAAAAATAGTAGTGATGATGATGGTAATAATAATAACAGTAATAATAATAATAATAATAATAATAGATGGAATTTGTATAGCGCTAAAACTTATAAAGCAAACAAATTAACAGTTCTGTTTTCACTGCAGTGACCAACTGTTAAATGAAACAAACTTTGAAGGAATTAAATTACTGCTGCTGCTGCTGCTAATGGTAATACTGATAATGATAGTAATAGCAACAGCAACAACACACAATAATAATAATAATAATAATAATAATAATGTATGGAATTTACACAGCAGTATAGCATATGGAAACAAACTAAAAGTGCTTGCCTTCAACATGATCAAGCACATGCAAGCAACCACATTAAAAAAAATATAGTTTTAACAAATCAAAATGTACACACTGAAAATGAACACAACCAAAAGCCCACTACTGTCTATAGCAGAGTCCATGCTTCATTATCACTGTAGTTGCAATCGAAATAGAAAACGGACAACGCACACTCACACACGTACACACAAAAGAGAAAAGGGTGACGTCATCACTGACATAATTTATCAGGAAAAATATAACTAGACATCGACTTTCATACTGTGCTTTTGCATGAATGGAACTCTAGCACTTTTTAGTACTGACATAACACGCGTGCTATGGAAGTTTGGTAGTGTTTTGTACCGACATGATTTATCCTGGAAACAGGGGCATAGGCTGACTTTTATGTAAACTGTGTTTTGTGTGAAAGATTAGCTGTCTACTGTACTGTACTGTACTGTACTGTACTGCACATCTTGTACTGACATGATGTATCATGCAAAAATACGTACATCAACTTAAGTAATGTGCATGGTAGAAAAGTTTAGCAATCTGTAGGTAGTACTGACATGATTTCATCATGGAGGGAAATACATACATCGACTTTCGTACTGTGCTTAAGTTTAGCAAGCTGTAGTACTGTCATGATTTCATCAAGGAGGGAAATACACACATCGACTTTCGTACTGTTCTTAAGTTTAGCAATCTGTTGTACTGTCATGATTTCATCATGGAGGGAAATACATACATCGACTTTCGCACTGTGCTTAAGTTTAGCAATCTGTAGGTAGTACTGACATGATTTCATCAAGGAGGGAAATACATACATCGACTTTCGTACTGTGCTTAAGTTTAGCAATCTGTAGTACTGACATGAGTTCATCAAGGAGGGAAATACATACATCGACTTTCGTACTGTGCTTAAGTTTAGCAATCTGTAGGTAGTACTGACATGATTTCATCAAGGAGGGAAATACATACATCGACTTTCGTACTGTGCTTAAGTTTAGCAATCTGTAGTACTGACATGAGTTCATCAAGGAGGGAAATACATACATCGACTTTCGTACTGTGCTTAAGTTTAGCAATCTGTAGTACTGACATGGAGTTACTTATACTGAGAGAGCCCTCGCTTTTGGGGGTGGGGGTGGAACTGAAGGTGGCATACAGTACGGCAAATATAATACAATACAATGCAACGCACTGTAATACACTATAATACAGTGCAATACAACACATATATTGAAGTACAGCAAGGGGTCAGCTATATCATTATATAACACACAGAAAAGGGAGCAAGACGTTTAAAAGAACTTGAAGAAAATAAAAACCCATCTGTAATCCTATTTTATAACATCTTTTCCTAACGGTATTGATAGGCTAAATCGGAACAATACTGAAACAAATCAGAAAGAAACAAACTATCAGACAAATTAGTATTCAAAGTGCTTTTGTGGACAGTTTTGGATAGACTAAACCGGTGGCCTCTTAAAAACAAATCTGAAAAAAACGAAACAATCTGAGGAGTTCATTTCTAGCCAGAAAGCTTTTTTGTGACAAAGTTGTCAATGTGATGTTAACTCCAGGGGGGCGGGGGGGGGGGGGGGGGGGGGGGGGGGGGGGGAAGGGGGGGGGGGCGGAATCCCATTGAACAGGTGTCTCTGTGTTGGCTCCATCCCGATCCCATGCCCTCGGTTAGATCACGATCAGGAGTTTTGTTAAAACACAGACTTAACCTCATATATGTGGGTGTTGTTAAGTCTGTGTTTTAACAAAACTCTATATACATATATATATATATATATATATATATATATATATATATGTATATGCACATATAGATATAGATATGTGTGTGTGTGTGTAATAAATGTAAAGAAAAACAAAACTATATGTAGGACTATTGTAATACAGGCTTTTGGGGAGGGTTTAGGTAGGCTTCGCTAAACTACTACAGAAAGACTCTTGAAGTTATCTATGATGATGTTGGTGACAGTTAGGAGAGAGAAAAACTGACCAATGCTTAAATAGGTCACAAGATAAGAGCCTCTGATCAAGCCAGACTATAGCACTTTTTGGTGACCATTCTGTAGACAAAGCTGACATATCCATTTCCAGCATCTTGTTGATGGCAGCTTTGGTAGGCTGAAAAAGGCAGACAGGAAAAGGAAAAGAAAAATAATGGGTGGTGGCGCTGCTCTTGTGGGATGGCCTTCCCCCCCCCCCCCCCTCTGAAAAGCCCAAATTTCAGGCAGATAAATCTGTCTTGACTTAAAGTGGTATGACATATGATTCTGACAACTAAAACAAGTACTGGATCAGAAGACAAATCGAAACTCCAGGTCGAAAGCTGATAGACTTGCGTAAATGCAAATGAACACCACTTATGATCTCAAAGCTGCTTCTAGGAATATAGTATGACTCGTAGTTTTCCAGTCTTGACTGTAGCATCTAGTCAATAAAAGTTTGGAGGGAGGGGAGGGGGGGGGGGGGGGAAGGGGCAGGTAAGGGTTTACTTGATCAACTTAAAGTGCAGAACTGCCAGAACCTTCCTTTCCTTTGTGTACTTACTCATGCAGAGATCATATAATTATGCACTTGATCTCATTTAATAACTCATCTGCTCCCATAACGCCCTCTGGGGTCGTAGAGATACTGCAGTGACCACCATTGCACCGCTGCAGTGAGGACCATTACGGAAACAAGAACATACCCAGCATGCACCAGGAAAGGGATGGGCTCCGCCAGGTTCAACTTGCCCAAGAGACAGGGCCTGAAAAATACAGTGCATTGTCCCCACAACCCCTTAAGGAAAGAAGAGGGGGAAAAGGAGAGAAAAAGAACTGTGGGTGTAAACTAACCCATCAAACCAACCAACCCTACAATCAGCCCTGGGCGCTATTGTAGTCACAAATCTATGCCTGTAAAATTATACTCACCCTACATGGCTATTCACAAAATAGGGTGGGGCAGGAGGGGGGGGGGGGAGGGGGTGACCCAGTTAGCCCAGTGATTTGAGCTTAGCCCTCGGACAGCTGAGGATCAGCCACCACCCAGATACCCGTTCAAGGGGATTACCCCCCCACACACACACACACACACACCACACCCTACCCCACCCCACCCGCCTGGATTTAACCTCAGTACTGACACAGAACATCTTGCGCATACCTTAAAACCAGTTCTGCCTTTTGGAAGAGTAGGTCATTACATGCCGGTAGGAACAAACGCATGACAATTTAACAGAAACGAAAAACAAACGCTTATGCATACTGGTGTAGTGTTTAGACATCATCCTGGGAAGTTAGCCAGCCAGCCCCTACCCTACCTTCATGTTTGGGGGAAAAATTAACAGTGGCATGGGCAAAACCTCACCTTTGGTGAAGAACCTGGGAGCTCTTGCCAAGGAACAGAAGAAACAAACACCCCACCCCATTTAGGGCCAGAAATTGGTCAGTATCTCTCTCTCTCTCTCTCTCTCTCTCTCGCTCTCTCTCTCTCTCTCACTCACTCGCTCTCTCTCGCTCTGGCTCTCTCTCTCTCTCTCTCTCTCTCTCTCTCTCTCTCTCTCCCCTTCAATAGTTATTATCCTTCACTTCAAGGAGAGGACTATGCTCACTGGTGGAAAATCTACTGCCCTGTCAGTAACTATAGGGCTCAGCTTACTACCCGGCTTGGGCTCCCGTTTTATTGCCCCTGCCTGGTCCACTAGGTACTATGGTATTTCTCTGGTCTGTTTTACAGTATATTTTTTATAACTGCTCAGCCTTTCTGTCCCTGATTCAGCATGACTGGAACTATCATATGAACTATCATATTGCGCTGGCAATCTGACGACCCGGTTCGATTCCCGTTCAGTGCCGACTCCACTCTCCCCAAAAGTCCTTCAGATGAGACTTTAAACCCGAGGCCCTGTGTGCAAACACATGCAGAACGTCTTGCCCACACCTTAAAACCGGTTCTGCTTTTTGGAAGAGTAGGCCATTGTGTGCTAACAGATGGCAAAATTAACAAAACTGCATACACACGGGGACTAGATGTAAAAAAAGCACACAAGTGCTTATTCCATTATCCTCCATATAAAAGAATAACATTTTTTAAAAAATAAATAAATAAAATAAAATATGAGGCATAGTCTTTAAGAACAGAGTGGTATAAATGTGCCTAGTTCATTGGGTGGTTTTGGTTGTTGTTTTTTTTGGGGGAGGGGTTGGAGGTTTTTTTTGGTTCTTCTGTCTAAAACACGGAAGTTCACCAATGGTGAGATTGTGTGCTTGCTACTGTTTTTGCCCACTATGAAGGTAGCTGCCTTGGGGTTTCAGGATGATTTTTAAACAGGACACTAGTAAAAACGAATAATAAGTTCATAAGTCTTTTCTAGTATATGGTCTTTATAACATTGTTTGTTCATTATTTAGAGTTTACCTCTTTTCACTATCAGTTAGACCTATTCCTACATTGGTGTGTGTGTGTGTGTGTGTGTGTGTGTGTGTGGAGGGGAGGGGGGGGGGTATTTTGAAGTTATCTTACAATAGTTTAAACCAATATGAAATGTAGCTTTCTTGTGTCTTTCAAGATTATGATTCGTATCAATGTGCATGTCAGTGTTGTAGTTGCCCTTTATGGGATGATTAAAGTGTTTTTGACTTCACTTGACCTGACTTCTCCATTTGTTCTGATTTTTACTGGCCCTAATGACTTCATGGATTCTCATGCCACAGGATTCGGTGATGTTTCCCATGAGAGAAAAGAAGCTTGTGGTCTGCCCCTTTCTTTTTCTGTTTGCCTCATTGGTCTTGCCATTAAAGAGAGTCTTCATGAGGTTCCTATCTTGGTTTTCTAGTAGGTGTGTAACAGTGTAGCAACGCTAAACCCATGCCTGCAGCACACAAGTACGACATTCCATTTCAAGTAGAACTTCACACTCTTTTGTTGTTGTAAATTTTGTCCCCAACACTTTTCATGTTCCCCTGAAAAATTCAACTTCAAGTAGAACATCCCCCTCTTTTTTTTTTTTATTCCCAAGGCTTTTCATGATCCACTGAAAAATTCCATTTCAAGTAGAGCTTTCCCCTCTTTTTTTTTTCTTTTTTTTTTTTGTCCCCAACGCTTTTCATGTTCCCCTGAAAAATTCAACTTCAAGTAGAACTTCCCCCTCTTTTTATGTTTTTTTCCCCCAGCGCTTTTCATGTTCCACTGAAAAATTCAACTTTAAGTAGAACATCCCCCTCTTTTTTTTGTTTTTGTCCCCAAGGCTTTTCATGTTCCACTGAAAAATTCAACTTCAAGTAGAACATCCCCCTCTTTTTTTTTGTTTTTTGTCCCCAAGGCTTTTCATGTTCCACTGAAAAATTCCATTTCAAGTAGAGCTTCCCCCTCTTTTGTTGTTGTTGTTTTTTTTTGTCGCCAACCAGCGCTTTTCATGTTCCCCTGATCAACCAAGATAAATAGGCACCAGTGCTGAAAACAGCCTCTGGGTGCTATAGGGTTAAACACCCTTGTCCCTCATTGTCCCCAAAGTGAGGGCCAGTTGGGTACAGGTAGAAAGGAATTCCACTTTACAGCTTAGTCTTTAGTGATGACTATAACTCTCTGACTAGGAGGCTTGACTCGCACAGTCCTTATGTGCTGCTGCAGCCCTGGGGGCTGGTTGGCCTTTGGAGAACATCTCCAACGCTGACTGCCCTTATGCCCACTTGGCCGAGAAAGTGGGGATGTACTGTGGGCAAGGCATCTCCACTATAATCAAATTTCTGCCCAGTTTCCGAAACAGCAGCTGCCTCCTCTGCTGTTTTGGAGGTCATCCTCGAACACGACGGACTAACATACAGAAAGAAAAGGGTGTTTATGACTTTGAAAGGGTGTACTTTCTGGTTTCCTATTTCTTCTCTTTTTTTTCTTCTTTTTTTTTTAACAAAGGCTTTTCACCTGCTCCAAAAACTACCAACTTTGTCAGTGTAAAAAAAACACCAAACAACAACAACAAGAGCAAGGCCTTATAGTAAAATGTTGTTATGTTTTCAAAATGTTCACATGCCAGTTGTCTTTACATAATGATGTAGCAAGCTCCTGGGGTTACAAGCGGGAGGTGTGAA
>CM054154.1:30492181-30502181 GCA_028751875.1 Rapana venosa
TCGCATGATTTTATGGTCATTCCTTTCAGAATTGTCTCGATTTCTTTCTCGCTTGCTGGATGAAAGGACAGGAGAGGAGTGCCAGAAAATTGAGGATCACAAATTACAGGCTGGAAAGGAGTCTGATCCAAGCTAGAGTCTGTCTTTCTTTCCTTCTTTTTCTTCTGTACGTTTGTTTGTTTATTTGATTTTTGGTTTTGTTTCTTTCGTTCGTCTTCTTCCTTTTCTTGCAATATCTTCTTCTTTCTTTTCTTTTCTTTTTTTTATTTTATTTGTATTCTTTTGTATTGTGTGTGTATGTGTTAAGTGCTTTAGTATATGTTTAGTATTTTTCATTATAATTACCATGATTCACTTTGCTTATAATTAGACTTTTCTGTTTACGTTGTTTTCTTTTCTTCTATCTACCATTAAGTTATATGGCTTCTAATTTCAAATAGGATGTGTCTGCTTCAGCGGTTCCACGTGGAAGTTATATAACTTCTAAACTTCAAATAGGATGTGTCTGGCTCAGCGGTTCCACGTGGAAGTTATTTAACTTCTAATTTCAAATAGGATGTGTCTGCTTCAGCGGTTCCACATGGAAGTTATTTAACTTCTAAACTTCAAATAGGATGTGTCTGCTTCAGCGGTTCCACGTGGAAGTTATTTATTTAACTTCTTAACTTCAAAAAGGATGTGTCTGCTTGGGCGGTTCCACGTGGAAGGGATATAACTTCTAAACTTCACAAAGGATGTTCTTCCAATAATACAGCAGATCTCTAACACAGAGCTCTGTGGTGACTCGACACTCGCTAATCACCAGCTGGATGGATCAGTGATTCTTCCTAGATCCTTTCCTCCTTCGCATTCTTCATTCTTCCTCCTCGCTCCTTGTTCTGGTGATGCACTTTGTTACGTTGCTGCTTTGGGCGGTGCCTTCTCCTAGCCAGCCACTGCGAACGGTCCAGAAACTTTCAGAGGAACTCCCAGGAATCAGGCTGCAACAAAGAAGGGAACATGAACAGAAGAGTCAGGAAATATCCTTGATATAATTATAGTCAGGATATTTATAATTATAGTCAGGAAATATCCTTGATATAGTCAGGAAATATCCTTGATCTTGTCAGGAAATATCCTTGTTATAGTCAGGAAATATCCTTGACCTTGTCAGGAAATATTCTTGATATAATTATAGTCAGGAAATATCCTTGATATAGTCCGGAAATATCCTTGATATTGCCAGGAAATATCCTTGATATAGTCAGGAAATATCCTTGATATATAGTCAGGAAATATCTTTGATCTAAACATACTCTGTAAGCTACAGGCAATTATATCATTTCTTGAGGAAACTAATCATAATATTACCTCAGCAATGCATGAGTCATGTCCCCCATCCCCCCCTACCACCCCCCACCCCCCCCCCCCCCCCCCCCCAAAAAAAAATGGAGACAAATCCAGCATCTGAGTCTTCAAAAGCAACCGAATTCGGAATAAAGAACTAGATCTATGAAATGTTTCATTCATGATCAGACAGAAAAGGCTGGATTAGCTCAGGAATTCGAAGATGTTGTCTGGTAGAACACGTCATAGAGTTCATGAAGGACTCTACAGCACAAACGACAGCCTCTAATATGGTAGGGGAAGGCAAGCCATTTCTTGAGTTGCCACTAGTGGTAATTATGCTCAACAGAGTGTCCCTGTCTACACAGCTCTCCTTTGCGCTGCCCGAACTCTGTCTGCCCAGAAATCCTTGTGCTAGTGTCACACTATCCTTTTTGACAGCACACTTTATACCCAGTCCCTAGGTTTCAGTCACACATAATGTGATGCGTCAATTGGGGTGGAGATCGTGTTGCTCACCTTTGACCTTTGTGTGGATGTCAGTGTGGGTTTCCCTATTTTCTTCTTGAAATGTCAAGGTCAGTGAATTCTATTTTTGTAACTGACCTTTATAGGATGGTTCATGTATTTTGGAATCGGTATACGCCTAGGCCTACCCCCAAACTCCTCGTATTGCATTTCGTTATAGTTACTTCCATTGCATTCATTCTTTGCTTATGGTTTAGTGTGGTATAGCGTAGCGTTTATTCACACAACTAACAATTCATTCCTCTCACATTCAGACGAACAGCAGCAATGCCTTCCTCTGTATAAACCTTGAAAAATGTTAAGCGTTGAGATTTCAAAGCAGAAAATAGCCGGGTCGGGCATGCTGAAATCCACAGAGAGGTCAAAGGTGAGCAACACGATCTTCGCCCAATGGACAGATCCCCCACACCATGCAGGGCTCACATGCTCAAGCACACATCGTGACCTTAAGCTGAGCGTTGATTGGCTGGAGGATGCAAGCTGTCCGTTTGAGACAGAACAGGATCTGGTCTCAACCATTGGGTTGAACCTGCTGCCTGGAGGGGCTTGAGACGCGCGTCCACAGTGACAGACAATCCCTTTGGGATCTGTTCCGTCCTGACTGTCCTGTCTTGTCCTGTCCTGAGACCTGAAATGCCTGACGCACTGGCCTTTTCAACTTTGCAGTTCACACTGATCTTCAAACATGTTCATTCCAACCTGTCAGTGTGAAAAAAAGGATAAAAATGCTAAACCCCACGTTTGAAAAGTGTATGAATAAAAACGCCCTGCGTGCTTGAGGTATCAATCACTTTCTCAAGCCACACACGCTTAAACCTTAGCTTTAAACTTGAGCGTTTTCTTGGCTGGAGGATGCAAGCTGGGGGGAACTTTGAGATAGCACAGGGAACTGGCCTAGACCCAGGGAGGGTGAGGTCAGAGGCGTCAAACTGCCTGACACATTACGTGTAGGGCGACAGAAGTTTGGGGTCTGTTTTTCCCTGCCTTCCAGTTCCACAGCCTTGTCTGCCGCCCTTCCTATCAGGTGTTTGACCAGTTACACAACCCTATACCCTGAACAAACCTTGGGTGCATGTAATTTTTTTCCCCTTTTTCTTTAACCCACCCCAGCACTGACAATGAGATTTTTGTCAGGCAACTTGCATCTTGTGCCTGAGAAAGAGAAGAGGAGAAGACTTGGTCAGGGCAAGTCTGCACAATGTCATGTAAGCTGATCTGAGAGATTTAAAAAATCAAAAAAAACAATGACCAACCCTAACTCAAGCCAAGATGTCTTCGAGACTCGAACCTCGAAATTCAGGACCATTAAAATAATAGGGAGTTAGTTCTATCCACCAGGCTAATGTAGGGGCGGGTTAAGTGGTTACCTGGTGTGTGGCCGGAACTCCTGTACTCGAGGTGTGGTAATGCTTGGCTAGTTATCAGGGTGTGGTCTCCAGGCTTCCTTCCGGGGGTAGTGGGTTTGGTAATGCTCCCCTGGTCAGGGCAGGTACACACCGCAAATCTGTAGTACTGTTCACTAATATCCTCATGTCTGTCTGTCTGTCTGTCTATGTGTCTGTCTGTCTGTCTAGTACTGTTCACTAATATCCTCAGGTCTGTCTGTCTGTCTGTCTGTCTGTGTGTCTGTCTGTCTGTCTATCTGTCTATGTATGAATGCATGTATGTCTGTCAGTCTCTTTCTCCTCTTTCGCACTTGCAGTCTCTGTGTGTCTGTGTCTGTCTGTCTCTCTCTTTCTCATATTTTAAAAAAACTGTGTTTCTTTTCACATAATATAATACTCTCTCTCTCCTCACTCTCTCTCCTCTCTCTCTCTCTCTTCCTCCTCTTCTCTCTCTCTCTCTCTCTCTCTCCTCCTCTCTTCTCTCCTCTCTCTCTCTCCTCTCTCTCTCTCTCTCTCTCTCTCTCTCTCTCTCTCTCTCGCTTTCTCATACTAAAATGACGTTGTTCATGTTTGATTGGAATTATTAGCTGTGATTACTAATGATTAGTCCCTTCTCAGGGCAAAGGCCGAACGGAGAAAAAAGTATGAAAAAGTATGTTAATACTTATCTGTAACCCTTGGGAATAAAAATTATCAATCAATCAATCAATCTCTGTCTCTCTCTCTCTGTCTCTCTGTCTTTGTATCTCTGTCTCTCTCTGTCTCTCTGTATCTCTCTCTCGCGCGCGTAACAACTATGTGTACCATTTTACAATGTATAGATGTTTATTTTTATGACTTTATAAGTTTGGGTTGTTGGTTTTTTGTTGTTTGTTTTTCACTTGGTTTTTTTGTCCTTTTTTGGTGGGTCTTTTTGTCCTTTTTTTTTATTTTGTTTGGTTTTTTAATTTTTGTTGTTTGGTTCGGGTTGTTTTGTTGTTGTTGTTGTTGTTGTTGGGGTGTTTTGTTGTTGTTGTTGGGTTTTTTTGGGGGGGTTGTTTTGGGGGTTTTCTTTTATTTGTTTTTTTTTCTTTTTTAGGGTTTGATTTGTTGCTTTACAAGATTCAGCGCAATATAAATTCCATACATTATTATTATTATTATTATTATTATTTCCCTTTGTTTCTGTTGTGTGAGAGTATGAGTATTGGGTTATTATTAAGATGTATCCCTACGGGCGGGGACTGGGTTTTTAAAAAAGCACACGAGTGCTTATTCATTATCCTCGAAATAAGAGAATTTGTCATTGTCATTGTCATTGTCATTGTCTCTCTTCTCCGGCAACATACAACATACATGCTGCTCAAATAAGATCGTTGACGCCTCCTGACATATGGCCATAAATGATAGCGTGTGTGTGTGTGTGTGTGTGTGTGTGTGTGTGTGTGTGTGTGTGTGTGTGCACGCGTGTATGTGTATGTATGTATGTGAGTGTGTGTGTGTGTGTGTGTGTGTGTGTGTGCGCGCGCGTGTGTGTGTACGTGTGCGTGTGTGTGTGAGAGATAGATAGAGACAGACAGACAGACAGACAGACAGACAGACAGAGATTCTTGAAGACGAAGAACGGCCCACCGTTCCCTCCCCTCCCCACTCTCCCCCTCACCTCCCGCCCCCCCCCCCCCCTCCCCCCCACAACCCACATTCCATATAAAAATGTTATACAGTGTTGTTCTATCACAGAAGCAAGTCAGTCAGTCACTCAGTCAGTCACTCAGTCAGTCCTACCTACGGCTGCTGCCATCTTCAGTAGCAGTTCATACCAGCCAGGACTTTCTGAAGATCTAGGAAATAGCGGTTGCCCATGACAGTGTAAACGTGGAGAGGGGATTGAGATCTAGGAAATAGCGGTTGCCCATGACAGTGTAAACGTGGAGAGGGGATTGAGATCTAGGAAATAGCGGTTGCCCATGACAGTGTAAACGTGGAGAGGGGATTGAGATCTAGGAAATAGCGGTTGCCCATGACACTGTAAACGTGGAGAGGGGATTGAGATCTAGGAAATAGCGGTTGCCCATGACAGTGTAAACGTGGAGAGGGATTGATAGTGGCACTACAGGGGAGGGAGGATTGGGGTGGTGTTGTGTGGTGTGTGGATGTTTTCCTGAAGCCGTGATTTATTGTTGTGTTTTGATGTCTGCCTTGAAAAGAGTGAGTAGATTGTTGTTGTTGTTGTTGTTGTTGTTCTTTTCGTTGTTTAGCTTCTCTGAAGAAGAAAAAAAACGGAAAAAAACTCGGGAATTTGGATTTTAAAAAGAAAAAGAAAGAAAGTAAAGTGCTTAAGTGCTTGTATTGTATTCTTTTGTATTTTTGATGCAAAAAATATCTCCAAACTTTTATACTCTGTCATGAATACAGAAAAAAGCCTCTTACACTCTGTCATCAATATAAAACAACCTCTTACACTCTGTCATCAATATAAAAAAAAACTTTTACACTCTGTCATGAATACAGAAAAATATTTTACACTCTGTCATCAATACAGAAAAATATTTTACACTCTGTCATCAATACAGAAAACCCTCTTACACTCTATCATCAATGCAAAAAAACCTTACACTCTGTCATCAATACAGAAACATATCTTACATTCTGTCATCAATACAGAAAAATACCTCTCACACTCTGTCATCAATACAGAAACATATCTTACACTCTGTCATCAATACAGAAAAATACCTCTCACACTCTGTCGTTACTACAGGAGAACAAAACATTTGCCACACCAAATTGCATTGCTCTGTTTTGACATTTTCAAAACGATGTTATTTGTAGTTTCAGAGTACAATTACCATTGACACTTTTCATAACTCTCTCGCATACATGCCCACCCACACACGAGGAATGCTATCCTTTTCTTTTGTTTAAAATCCTGATACACTCACCCATGAAAAACACCACTACCGAAAGCACATGGAAGCATACGAATAAACAAAAGCTGTTTTGCATGTTAGAAATTTTATATTCCCTGTCTACTTATTTAACACTACCCACAACGTATTGTATTGTATTGTATTGTATTGTATTGTATTGTATTGTATACCACTTTTAAGTCACGGCAGATTTCTCTGCGTGAAATTCGGGATGCTCTCCCTGGGGAGAGCGGTTCGCCCGCCACAAGAGCAGCGCCACCTAGGGCCTAGAGGAGAATGGATGGGCGGATGGCTAGATATGGATTGATGATTTATAGACGGCAACAAAATCCTATTGTAATCAGACATAAAGCCAGTGGGCTATTAACAGAGAAAGAAACTTGCAAGTGAGAAGACAGTTGCTAAAGTATTAAGGACTGGGTGAGGTGGGGACAAATTTGTCAACAATAATAACAACAACAACAACACAATGGGGGAATGGAGGGCAGGTGGATTGATGATTTCTCTCTCTCTCTCTCTCTCTCTCTCTCTCTCTCTCTCTCTCTCTCTCTCTCTCTCTCTCTCTCTCTCTCTCTCTCTCTCTCTCTCTCTCTCTCTTGGGGGGGGGGGGGGGGGGGGGGGGGGGGCTCTTTTTGTTAGGGTATTTTTTTCTTTTTATTGGGAGGGGGGTTCTTTTATTTGTTAGGGGTTTTTTGTTGTTTTTTGTTTTGTTTTTTGAAAGGGTTATTTCCCTTTGTTTCTACTGTGTGAGAGTATGAGCATTGGGTTGTTATTATTAAGATGTATCTCTACGGGCGGGGACTGGATGTAAAAAAGTACATGAGTGCTTATTCACTATCCTCAAAATAAAAGAATTTGTCATTGTCATTCTCTCTCTCTCTCAGGATCACCATCAACACTTTAAAAAAAATTATACTCATACAAATTGAACGTCATTCTAAGAAAGTAAGCCCAATACCCATACACTCACACAAAAAGGAGGGGGAAAACCCAATAAAGTCATAAAATGAACATCTACACATTGTAAGTAAGAGCGACAAATTCTTTTATTACCAGGATAATCAATAAGTACTCATGTGCTTTTTTACATCCAGTCCCCGCCCGTAGGGATACATCTTAATGATGAACCCAATACTCATACTCTTAAACAGTAGAAACAAAGGGGAAAAACTTTTTTAAAAACAAATAGACAAACAAAAAACAAAAGAAACCTCCCAAAACACCCCCCCCCCCGAAAAAAACACAACAACAACAACAAAAATAACAACAAAACAAAAGAATAAAAACAAATCAAACACAAGAACCCCCCAAAAAAAAAAACCAAAAAAAAACAACAACAACAGCATAAAAGAGAGAGAGAGAAACTCAGAAAGACAAAAACCAAAAAACCCAAACTTATAAAGTCATAAAAATGAACACCTTCATATTGTAAAATGGTACACATAGTTGTTTCATAGTTGTGTGTGTGTTTCAGGGATAATACTAAATATATAATTTTCAAGATAGCACAGGATCACCCTCAATATTCTTTTTGATTATACTCCTACAAATTGCACATCATGATAATAAGCCCAATACCCATACACTCATACAATAAAGAGAAAACAATCAATAAAGTCATAAATGAGCATCTACACATTGTAAGTAATAGAGAGATGGAAGGGGGGGAGAGAAATGAGAGGGTGTGTGTGTGTGTGCGTGTGTGTGTGTGTGTGTGTTTTAAAGATAATGCTTTTTGTTTGTAAACAAACAAAACAAAACAAAATACTGAATATAATTCTCAAAACAGCACACCATCACCATCAACACTCTCTTTTTTATTATACTCGTACAGATTAGCACATATTATTGTTATGATAGATATATTTCTTATAACTATAGTGGGGTTTTTTTTAAAAAGCTTCTAAACTTTGGTAAACTCACACAACAATGAAAATTTAAAAAGGAGAGAGAGAGGGTTTGGGGATTTTCGTTCGGTTTTTTTTTTACCACGTAGTACAGACTGGGTAGTGATCCCTGCAGTTATAGACTGGGATACACGTTTCAACAATGTTGTTAGGGTTAGACACATAGATATGGTCAATTATTGTGCTTGAGTTTGGTGTGACTCTCGTGGGTGAATTAACTAGTTGGTGGAGGTTGTATGAATTTATTAATTGGGTCCATTGATTATTTACTTTTGCTAGATCAATATTTAAAGTCTCCTAATAAGATTATTTCCCTTGATTCTAATAGGACTGTATTCATCATGGAGTCAAATTTGTCTATCCAGTTTTTTTCTTTCTGTAGGGTTCCTATAGCAGATCCCAATTACAATAGGTTGGGCAACTTTCATAAAAACCTCAATCCATATGGATTCTACACCATAATGTTCTAAATAGAGAAGACGCTTGAAAGTTATGGACTCGGTAATATTGATTAGGATTCCTGTTTCTTTCGGTTTTTGTTGATCTTTATGCAGGATTTTATACCCTGGAATATAAATATCAGTGCCCAATATGCGATCTGAAAGTCTCGACTCAGATAGCCCTAGTATGTGAAATGGATTGCCTTTGTTAGTGATAAGCATCGATATATCTTCGATTTTATTAAATGCGTGGTTTATATCTAGGTGGCAAATATGTAGGCCATCCTTGGAGGGCCACTTATTGTGGTTGGTATGCATCTGTCTTATTTGGTTTGTGAGGAAGGGATAGGTGTGAAGGAAAACAAACAAGCAAGAAAGGAACAACTGGCAGTAAGGAAAAGAGAAAATAGCTTTGTAGTGGGAGGACTCAACATGTGAAGGGGGAAAATGATAGGGTGGTGGTGGAGGAGGAAAATAAGTAGAACAAAACAAAAAGAAACAAAATTGAGTGAAATGAAAACAAAATAACCACTCAAACCGACAATGAAATACTGACATCTGAAATTTTCACTGTTATAGAATCACAGCAGCAACAACAGAATTCAGATAACTTGTTAGTAACCTTACAAGTGTCAACACAAGGGTACCCTGCTTCAATTATAGCCGGGTCAGGGTTAGTCCCTCTTAGTCTTAGCGAAGAGTTTCTTAAGGCCACTTGAAGATTTTGGTCACACCAAATCACAAATGACGCTCTCGTTGAAGTAACCTCATGAGCACTGAGGTGTGTCCAATGAGATGGTCAGTAGTTTATCCAGTCACTGAAAAAGGCCACTCAGCAAATAGTAGGGGGTGGGTGGTGAGGAATTCGCTACACAGTTTATTTGTCACTGAAAAAAGGCCACTCAGTAATTAGTCCCAGGATTTGCTACACAATGTATTCCATCACTGAAAAATGCCACTCAGCAGTCACTGAATAATGCTACTCAGCAAATAGTCTCGAATTGGCTACACAGTGTTGCACACTTCACTGTATGGGCATTCATAATAATAAAGATGAGATCTGTAGCACTGGTAAAAAACTAATTCATACCAAAACAAAAAAACACAAAAAACCCTCAAAAAACAAAAAACAAACCCATGGGTAGTTTCTCTCTGCTGTACAGTCAGTCTCCAATGTTTATGAGGACACACACTTTTCACAGCACCAATTCAGTTTATCTTGAAATAGGTAAGCAGAACCATAGAACCAGAACACTATAACGAGGAGGAAGAAAAGAAAAAAGAAAAAAAAAGTTTTTGTTTCCAAGTTGATCTGGTGACAATGCAGTACACCGAAACCAACGGCTAAGAGAATATAAAGAAACTAGCTGGTTAGAACAAGCAGAAGGAATACCAGGTTTGCCACACTTCCACAGCGACTTGCAATTGGGGGTGGGGTAGGTAAAAAAAACACACCAATAATCAACACCAAAAACAACCCACAACAACAACAACAAAACCAACAA
>CM054154.1:30509681-30512181 GCA_028751875.1 Rapana venosa
GGGGGGGCGTTAATATATTTTTTTTAATCATGTCAGTTTCCTTGTTGGGTGGGTATGTTTTGGGTTTGGGTGGGTGTGGGGGGTTTTTATTTGGGGGGGGGGGGGGGAAAGCCACTCTGATAGGGAAACAAATACAGCTGCAGAAAAAAAAGAAAAAAAAAAAAAAAGGGTGAAAGGGTGGCGCAGCGCTAAGTAGTGACGCGTTCTCCCGCTCTCCCCGGGGAGAGCAGCCCGAATTTCACGGAGAGAAATCTGCCATGACTTAAAAGTGGTATGAAATAAAATCTGAGCGCTTTGATTTGTTGCTTTACAAGATTCAGCGCTATATAAATTCCATACATTATTATTATTATTATTATTATTAATATTGTTTTTTAATCATGTCAGTTTCCTTGATGCATTGGTTTTTGGGTTCAATTACGTCAGTTTCCTTGTCACCTGGGTTTTTGGGGGGAGGGTTACTTTTTTTTTTTAATCATGTCAGTGTCCTTGTCCCATTGGTTTGTTGGGGTTAAAAAGAATTCATCATGTCAGTTTCCTTTTCCCATTGGTTTTGGGTTTTTTTAGTTAAATTTTTGTTTTAATCATGTCAGTTTCCTTGTCATGTTGGGTTTTTGGGGGGATTTAAAATCTAAAAATGTGTTAATCATGTCAGTTTCCTTGTCGCATTGGTTTGTTGGGGTTAAAAAGAATTCATCATGTCAGTTTCCTTTTCCCATTGGTTTTGGGTTTTTTTAGTTAAATTTTTGTTTTAATCATGTCAGTTTCCTTGTCATGTTGGGTTTTTGGGGGGATTTAAAATCTAAAAATGTGTTAATCATGTCAGTTTCCTTGTCGCATTGGTTTGTTGGGGTTTTAAAATGAATTCTCATGTCAGTTTCCTTTTCATTGGTTTTGTTTTTTTAGTTAAAATTTTTGTTTTTAATCATGTCAGTTTCCTTGTCATGTTGGGTTTTTTGGGGGATTTAAAATCTAAAAATGTGTTAATTATGTCAGTTTCCTTGTCGCATTGGTTTGTTTAGGTTAAAAAAAATTAATCATGTCAGTTTCCTTTTCCCATTGGTTTTGGGTTATTTTAGTTAAATTTTTGTTTTAATCATGTCAGTTTCCAACATCGGTTTTTGGGGGGTTTAAAATTATAATTTTTTTTAATCATGTCAGTTTCCTTGTTGCATTGGTTTGTTTAGGTTAAAAAAAATTAATCATGTCAGTTTCCTTTTCCCATTGGTTTTGGTTTTTTTAGTTAAATTTTTGTTTTCATCATGTCAGTTTCCTTGTCGTGTTGGGGTTTTTTGGGGGGTTTAAGATTTAAAAATTTTTTTAATCATGTCAGTTTCTTTGTCATGTTGTGGGTTTTTGGGGGGCAGGGGGGCTGGAAGAAAAATTTGTTTTTAATCATGTCAGTTTCCTTGTCGCGTTGGGTTTTTTTAGGGATTAAAAATTTGTTTTAAATCATGTCAGTTTCCTTGTCCTGTTGGATTTGGGGGGGTAAACATTTTTTTGTTTTAATCATGTCAGTTTCCTTGGCCCATTGGATTTTGGGGGGGGGGGGGTAAATATTTTTTGTTTTAATCATGTCAGTTTCCTTGTCCTGTTGGATTTTGGGGGGGTAAATATTTTTTGTTTTTAATCATGTCAGTTTCCTTGTCCTGTTGGATTTTGGGGGGGTAAATATTTTTTGTTTTTAATCATGTCAGTTTCCTTGTCCCATTAGATTTTGGAGGGGGGGGGGATAAAACATTTTTTCTTTTAATCATGTCAGTTTCCTTGTCCCATTGGATTTTGGGGGGTAAACATTTTTTGTTTTAATCATGTCAGTTTCCTTGTCCTGTTGGGTTTTTTGTGGGGTTTAAAATTTTAAAATTTGTTAATCATGTCAGTTTCCTTGTCCCATTGGTTTGTTTAGGTTAAAAAAAAAGTAATCATAATAATAATAATAATAATAATGTATGGAATTTATATAGCGCTGAATCTTGTAAAGCAACAAATCAAAGCGCTCAGATTTCATTTCATACCACTTTAAGTCACGGCAGATTTCTCTCCGTGAAATTCGGGCTGCTCTCCCCGGGGAGAGCGGGAGAACGCGTCGCCACTTAGCGCTGCGCCACCCTTTCACCCTTTTTTTTTTTTTCTGCAGCTGTATTTGTTTCCCTATCAGAGTGGCTTTTTTCTAAGAATTTTGCCAGGGACAACTCTCTTGTTGCCGTGGGGTTTTTTACGTGCGCTAAATAATTACGTGTAACACACGGGACCTCGGTTTATCGTCTCATCCGAAAGACTAGCGCCCAGACCACCACTCATGGTCTAATGGATGGGGGGAAATTTTCCGGTCCAAACGGGGTACGAACCGCCGCACACTTCAGACCCGGACTTTTCGCTTTCTAGACAGGCGCGTTACCTCTAGACCACCGATCTACCGATCCATCATGTCAGTTTCCTTTTCCCATTGGTTTTGTTTTATTTAGTTAAATTTTTGTTTTAATCATGTCAGTTTCCTTGT
>CM054154.1:30517181-30519681 GCA_028751875.1 Rapana venosa
GTGTGTGTGTGTGTGTGTGTGTGTGTGTGTGTGTGTGTGTGTGCGTGCGTGTGTGTATGTGTGTGTGCGTTTGTGTATGTGTGTGTGCGTGCTTTTGTGTATGTGTGTGTGTGTGTGTGTGCGTGCGTGTGTGTGTGTGTGTGTGTGTGCGTGCGTGTGTGTGTGTGTGTGTGTGTGTGTGTGTGTGTGTGTGTGTGTGTGTGTGTGTGTGTGTGTGTGTGTGTGTGTGTGTGTGTTTTCTTCAACACACGTCCAGTTATAATTTTTGTAGCCTGATGAAATGTAAATCTCGAAAAGTTCTCCTGTCGCTCTCAAAATTCATCAAATTTCACTTGTCTTTCACAAGTGTAGATTATGTCTTTTAAAGAAATGTGTATTTTTTAATAGTCTTGAGTCTTTAATACTGTTTGCTTATCATTTTTCGATGAACTCTTGTTTTTCAGTTCCTGTTAGTATTCATATCATCTTTGGGTGTATTGCTGTTAGGTTTATTCTCCTGTTCAGTTTGTTTGTAATCCTTCATACTCCAACATGGGTAAAAGTCCTTAAATCTTCAATCTTGTGTGTGTGTTGTGTTGTGTGTTGTTGTTGTTGTGGTGGTGGTGGTGGTGGTGGTGGTGGTGTGTGTTGTGTGTGTGTATGTGTGTGTTTTATTCATTTTATTTGTTTTATTCTTTTAAATCGAGGATAATGGAATAAGCACTTATGTGCTTTTTTTACATCCAGTCCCCGTGTGTATGCGGTTTTGTAAATTTTGTCATCCGGTCCCACCGGCACACAATGGCCCACTCTTACGAAAAGCGTGTATGTGTGTGTGTTTGTGTTTTGTGTGTGTGTGTGTGTGTGTGTGTGTGTGTGTGTGTGTGTGTGTGTGTGTGTGTGTGTGTGTGTGTGTGTATGTTGGTGTGTGTGTGTGCGCGCGCGCCAACTATTTCACTGCCGGAATGCGGAAAGACATGATTTTCAGTATGTTGCTGTGTGTGTGCGTGTGCGCGCGCGCGCGCGTGTGTGTGGTGTGTGTGTGTGTGTGTTTGTGGACCTGCGTGCTTGCGCGCGCGCGCGGGCGTGTGTGTGTGCGCGCGTGCGTACGTTTGTGTGTGTGAGCGCGCGCGTACACATGCACGCGCATGCATGTATGTGCATTGTGTTATTTCCTTTTATTCGGTTTTTTTTTTCACCTTTTTTTGTTTTTGGTCAACACTACTGCACAATATCTGCAACTCACATCATACTCATAATAATAAAACCCGTCACTGGTTGTTTTTTTTCTCTCTCTCTCTCTCTCTCTTTGTTCTTCTCGTCCGACCTGCACACACACGCGCGCGTGCGCGCACACATACACACTGGCAGACGAAGAAGAGAAAGTGGTTCGCAAGCGCAAGATCCTATTCAACAAGATGAAACGCCAGGGTCAACTTTCTTCTGAAGAGGAAATCTTCATCTCCCCTACCACCACCCTTCCCAAGCACCCCGTCCCCTTGACAACGACCTTGACCTCTAAGTCGCCCAAGGACGGGCAAGAGGTGACCTCGACCCCGAGTCCCTCAAGGTCGTGCAAGAGTCCTGGCAGTGTGGGCTGTAGTCCTCCACCCAGTTGGGGTGATTGTCAGGTACACCCTTTTTGTTTTTTTTTTTTTTTCTTTTTTTTTTTTTTTTTTTTTTTACCACGGGTTTTAATCTAGATGATGTGTTTTGTTTGTTTGTTTGTTTGTTTGTTTGTGGTGGTTAGTTTTTATGTTGGTGTTGGTGTTGTTATTGTTGTTGTTGTTGTTGTTGTTTTGTATTGCGTTGTGTTGAGTTATGTTGCAAGGTAGTATGCGTTATGGTGTATCGCTGCTGTGTGTTTACTGACTGTGCTGTGTACTGTGCGTTGTTGTGTTGTGATGATGATGTAGGTGGTGATGATGATGATGATGACGATCACGACGATGTGGTGATGATGATGATGATGATGATGATGATGATGATGGTGATGATGATGATGATGACGACAGAAGCAACAATACAGCTAAAGACAATGATCAAACTACAGCTTAAACTTCTAAGTCCAAAGCCATAGAAAATTAACATGTGTTGCTTAATGCAGACCAGCGATATTTATACATATATACACAGATAAATAAATACACATCATCATAACATTATACACACATATATACATACATACACACACACACACACACAATATATATATATATATATATATAAAATATATATATATATATATATATATATATATATATATATATACCCTCTCGCGCGCGCGTGTACACACACACACATGCGCGCGGTCCATATGCATGCACGCACATACACACACAACAACAACACAACGCCACCCACCCTCCCCCCCCCCCCCATCCCACACCGGCACCCACCCAATCACACACCATCCCACACCATCCCACTTCACCCCACTCCCATCCACACACCCACACCACCACTACCACCACCCCCCACCCCCTCCCTGCCCTAACACCACCACGCTCCCACCCCCTTC
>CM054154.1:30524681-30529681 GCA_028751875.1 Rapana venosa
GAATTTATATAGCGCTGTATCTTGCACAGACAAATCAAAGTGCTTGTAAGGGGGTGGTGGGTGGTGTGTGGGGGGGATTGGAAGTGGGGGGGGTGTCGTTAGGGGGGAAGGGATGGTTGGTGTGGTTGGGGGTTGGTGTGGTGATTGTTGGGGGGGATGGTGGTGGTGGTTGGTGTTGGTGGTTTGGGGGCAAGGGGGTTCAGGGTGGTTGGTGGGGATGGTGATGGTTGTGGTGGTGGTTTGAGGGGAAGGGGGTCCTGGCTGGTGGTAGTGGTGGTGGTGGTGGTTGGTGGTGGTAGTGGTGGTTGGTGGTAGTGGCGGTGTTGGTGGCAGTGGTTGGTGGTAGTGGTGGTGGTGGTGGCTGGTGGTAGTGGTGGCTGGTGGTGGTGTTGTTGGTTAGTGGCTGTTAGTGAGGGCTGAGGGTGGATGCCACCAAGAAGCGCGGCCACATTCAGACCTCAGACACTCCCCTGACGCCGCGGCGGCTGTGCGCAGGTGGCCAAGAACATCGCGTCCTTCAAGACCCTGCAGAAGGACGACCAGATCTGCCTGCTGAAGGGCTCCGTGGTGGACATCATGATGCTGCGCTCCCTCATCAACTACGACCCCCACACCGAGTCCTGGAGCCTCAGCACCAAGGACTGCCTCAGCAAGCAGGCCGCCGCCGCCGGCAGCACCTCCTCCAAGGCGTCGTCCCCTACAGCAACGGGAGTCCCAGCGCCATGGGCGGCAGTTCCGCCTTCCTCCACAGACGCGGCCTCGTCGGGCTGTTCTCCGGCAGGCTCCGCTTGTCCTTCCTCGGGCGTGGTCAGCGGCTCCGGGGGTGTGCCGGGTGTGAGTAGTTCCGGGGGGGTGCCAGGAACGAACTGGGGGAGCCCTTCGCCGCCGGGTGTAGGTCATGCCGGGTATGGCCAGGACATGTGCAACCCTGGCGGTGTGACGAGCGCGGTGACAGATTCTTGTTCGGGGCGAGGAACGCTCAGCAGCAGCAGCGGCAGCAGCAGCATCGGTGGTGGTGGTGGTGGTGGTGGTGGGATGGAGAGAATCGATGGCAACTCGCTGCAGACCGTGCCCGCATCCAGGCTCCCGTTCACCGAGGTAGGGAACCCTGTCGGTTGGGCCCAGCATCCCAAACCGTACCCTCCGGAATTCACCGCCTCTACCTCCTCCTCCTCCTCCTCCTCCTGCTCCTCCCCGCACAAACTGCCCCACTCCCCCGAACTGCAGTCCATGCAGTCGCCTCCTTCGTCAGGGTCCCTCTTCAATCCTTCAGCCTCCACCCTCCAGATGTCCTCACAGACCGGACCTTCTCCTCCTCCTCCTCCTCCTCCTCCTTCTCCTCCTCCTCCTTTTCCTCCTCCTCCTCAACCTCAACCTCCTCCTCAACCTCCTCCTCAAGCTGGGCACCTTCTCCAGGAGGAGCAGGGCCGGACCCTCCGGGCTCAGCCAGCTCCTCCGAGGCCTCGGCCTCCAGCAGGATCAGCGCGGAGCTGCTGAAGCGGGGCAGCCCCGAGATGGTCAAGCTGTTCATGAACTACTCCAAGTTCGTCAGGTCGCTGATGAGCAGCATCCAGGGCGACGTGCTGGTGCTGGAGGTGCTCATCGTCATGTCGCTCTTCTCGGCTGACCGCACCACCTTGCTGGAGAGAGACAAGGTGCAGAGTCTGCAGGAGGAGTACGCCTCCATTCTGCAGGTGAGCTGCCTGGCTGGGTGGCTGGCTGGGTGGGTGGGTGGCTGGCTGGGTGGGTGGGTGGATGGGTGGGTGGCTGGGTGGGTGGGTGGCTGGGTGGGTGGGTGGCTGGGTGGGTGGTTGGGTGGGTGTGTGGATGGGTGGGGTCTGGCTTGGTGTGTGTGTGCGGGAGGGGGGGGGGGGGTTGGTAGGGGTGGGGGTGGGTGGGTGGCTGGGTGGCTGGCTGGGTGTGTGGGTGGGTGGGGTCTGGCTTGGTGTGTGTGTGTGTGTGGGGAGGGGGGTGGCAGGGGTGGGGGGTGGGGTGGGGTGGGGTTGGGTGGAGGGGGGAGTGTGTGGGGGTGGACGGTAGGGGTGGCAGGGGTGGAGGGGAGGGGAGGGGGGTCTGGCTTGGTGTGTGTGTGTGGAGGGGGGGAGGTGGCAGGGGGGGGGGAGGGGAGGGGCCTTCTCTTACGAAAAGCGGAACAGGATTGAACGTGTGCGCAAGATGTTCTGCGGCGTGTGTGTGTGTGGGGCGGGGGGGGGGGGGGGGGGGCAGGGGTGGGGGGGGGGGGAGGGGGGGGGAGTGTTGTGGGGGCGGGGTAGGGAGTGTGTGGTGGTAGGGGGGGAGGGGTGGTGGGGAGGGGGGAGTGTGTGTGTGGTTTTTTTTTTATTATTTTTTTTTATTCTTTTATATCGAGGATATTCATGGAATAAGCACGTATGTGCTTTTTTATTACATCCAGTCCCCGTGTGTATGCGGTTGTGTCGATTCTGTCATCTGTTCCCACCGGCACAAGGTGGCCTTCTCTTACGAAAAGCGGAACAGGATTGAACGTGTGCGCAAGATGTTCTGCGGCGCGTGTGTGTGTGTGTGTGTGTGTGTGTGTGTGTGTGTGTGTGTGTGTGTGCGTGAGTGCGTGCGTGCGTGCGTTCGTGCGTGGAGGCGTGTTGTGTGTGTGTGTGTGTGTGTGTGTGTGTGTGTGTGTGTGTGTGTGTGTGTGTGTGTGTGTGTGTGTTTTCTTTTTTATTGTGTTGTATACTACTTTAAGTCACGGCAGATTTCTCAGCGTGAAATTCGGGCTGCTCTCCCCAAGAGGGGGAGAGCGCGTCGCCACAAGAGCAGCGCCACCCTTTTTTTTCTTTTTTTTTTCAGTCTGCAGCTGTATTTGTTTCCACTATCAGAATGAATTTGTTCTGCAGAATTTTGCCAGCGATAACTCTCGGTTGCCGTGGGTTCTTTTACGTGAAGTAAATAATTTCGTGTAACACACGGGACCTCGGTTTATTGTCTCATCCGAAAGACTAGCACCCAGACCATCACTCGTGATCTAATGGATACAGAAGGATGATGTGTCCTTACAGCCTTGTTTTCAGTTGGCTGCATGATGTGATATGTGTGTGTGATGTGTGTGTGAGTGTGTGTGTGTGTGTGTTGTGTGTGTGTTGGTGTGTGTGAGTGTGTGTGTGTTGTATGTGTGTGTTTGTGTGTGAGTGTGTTTATGAGTGTGTGTGTGTGTGAGTGTGTGTTTGTGTGTGTGTTTGTGTGTATGTGTGTGTCTTTGTGTGTGTGTGCGTGTGTGTTTGTGTGTGTGTGTGTGTGTGTGTGTGTGTGTGTGTGTGTGTGTGTGTGTGTGTGTGTGTGTTGTGTATGTGTGTGTGTGAAACAGTCCCATTCTCAAAAATTCTTACCATTGGTAAAGCTCGAAGCTTTACCCGAGGAGGGAAATAAAGCCGACAGAGACAGTGGTATAAATAAATGAATGAATAAATAAATAAATAAATAAATAAATAACAGTGTCATGTCCAATGGTTATGACTTTGTAGAAGAGTGGAACAACACGGATTTAGAATCCACCCAAACACACACACGTACACACTACTGTCCTAGACTATTCAATCCACACTACTACTACTACTACTACTACTACTACTACTACTGCTGCTGCTGCTGCTGCTGCTGCTGCTGCTGCTGCTGCTGCTGCTGCTGCTGCTGCTGCTTCTGCTGCTGCTGCTGCTGCTGCTACTTCTACTACTACTACTACTACGACTACACACTATCACTGCTACTACTACTACATACAATGAAAACCGTTTCACAAACTTTCTATTTTTTTCATCTTTTTATTATTATTATTATTATTATTATTATTATTATTATTATTATTATTTATTATAATTACTATTATTGTTATTATTATTATTATATTATTATTATTATTATAGTAAAAGAAGTAAAAATAAAAGAATGAGAGAAGTGAGGTCTCTGACGCCTCTCTCCCCTACGGTCTTACAGGTTATGGGACACGTTTACTTTTTATATTATTGTTGTTGTTATTATTATTATTATTATTATTATTATATTAAAAGAAGTAAAAATAAAAGAATGAGAGAAGTGAGGTCTCTGACGCCTCTCTCCCCTACGGTCTTACAGGTTATGGGACACGTTTACTTTTTATATTATTGTTGTTGTTGTTGTTATTATTATTATTATTATTATAGTAAAAGAAGTAAAAAATAGAAGAATGAGAGAAGTGAGGTCTCTGACGCCTCTCTCTCCTACGGTCTTACAGGTTATGGGACACGTTTACTTTTTATATTATTGTTGTTGTGTTGTTGTTATTATTATTATTATTATATTATTATTATCATTATTATTATTATTAAAGTAAAAGAAGTAAAAAAAAAAATAAAAAAAATGAGAGGAGTGAGGTCTCTGACGCCTCTCTCCCCTACGGTCTTACAGGTTATGGGACACCTTTACCTTTACTTTTAATATTATTATTATTGTTGTTATTATTATTATTATTATCATCATTATTATCACCATTATTATTATCATTATTATTATCATTATCATCATCATTATTATCATTATCATTATCATTGTTGTTACTATTATGATGATGATTCTAATTCTTACGGCCTGTTTCAGTCGTACACGAAAATCCGCTTTGCGGAGGACAAATCCCTGTTTGCCCGACTAGTGATGAAACTGACGGACCTCCGGGACATCAACGAGGTCCACTCCAAGATGTTGCTGGCCATGAAAGTCTCCGACTTCGAGCCGCTTCTCCTGGAAATCTTCGACTTGTGACACAAGGAAACCAGTCTACAACTCCGCTGCTACACCCGTGTTGCTTGTAGTAGTAGTAGTCGTAGTCGTAGTCGTAGTAGTAGTAGTAGTAGTAGTAGTAGTAGTAGTAGTAGTAGTAGTAGTAGTAGTAGTAGTAGTAGTTGTTGTTGTTGTTCTTTGTTGTTTGTTGTTGTTGTGATTACAAGTGGTGGTGTTGTTGTTGTCATGACAAGTGGTGGTATATTTTCTTTCTTTCC
>CM054154.1:30547181-30549681 GCA_028751875.1 Rapana venosa
CAATACAGTTGTATTGTATTCTATGGTGGTGATGGTGATGGTTAAAATTTATGATAATGATGATAGTGGTTAATTAAATGATAATTAAGCGCTTTGATTTGTTTTTGCAAGATATAGCGCTATATAAATTCCATTTATTATTATTATTATTAATTACAATGATCATCCTCATCATAATTATTGATGATGATGATGATCATCATCATCATCATGATAATGATGATCAAGATCATGATGATTATATAATGATAATAGTTTACCAGTCCATAAATTAACCAAACAATCAAGTAGCAAAAATGACCAACAAAAAAAACAAAACCAAAAGAACCCTGATAACAAAAAAATGGTTAAGATTGTGGTTGTCATCAGAAAATTGCATAATGGATATCTGAAACGAAATTAACAAATATTGTTGCCATAAAAATTTGCATAAGAGACCTCTGAAACAAAATTAAATGTAGTTGCCATCCGAAAATTGTACAAGGGACCTCTGAACTGAAAGTCAGAAAATGTAGTGTGTTGCCACCAGACACTTGCATACAGCACCTCTGGAACGAAATTTACAAATATGGTTGCCATAAAAAAAAAAAATTGCATGTAGAGACCTCTGAAACGAAATTAGATAGGGTTGCCATCCTGAAATGGCACTAGGGATCTCTGATCCGAAATTAACCAAATATAATGTGGTTGCCTTCAGAAAATTACGTAAATGATGTCTGAAACGAAATTAACAAATGTGGTTGACATCAGACAGTTGCATACAGGACCTCTGAAACAAAATTGACAAATGTAGTTGACACCAGAGATTTACATAAGGGACCTCTGGTTTAAACAAAATGTATTCGTTCAGAAACAGCATAGCACCAATACATGAAATTAGTACAACAAGCAATGCTTATATGACTACTCTAACATCCTTATATATGCAAGAATGGGCTGCAGCTGAACAAATTTGCAACAAATAGATGAACAATATGAAAGGTTAACTGTAAGTATTTAAAGATTGTGAAAATATCAAAAGAGAAAGAACAAATAAACAATGGTAACAAAAGGGTAGATGAATCAGGGCAATGCAAGGCAACACCATCACAAGACAGGCTGTGACATACCTACACCAGAAAACAATAGTAAATAATAATAATTAATCGAATTTATATAGCTATATATACATATTATATTATATATATATATATATATATATATAATATATAATATATATATATAATATATATATATAATATATGAGAACTCGAACTCGAAAGATTTATTCACAAAAAGGCCATTGGCCCATTCATACAAACAAACAAAACCAACAAACCCCAAACAAACAAACAAAAGAGAGAGAAAAACAAAAAGAAAAAAAAGAAAAAGAGAAAAAAAGAGAAAAACAAACAAACAAACAACAACAACAACAACAAACCCAAGAAAAAAACAACAACTTATAAAGTCGTAAAAGTAAACATCTACACAATGTAAAATGGTACACATAGTTGTTACACATAACAATAAGATATTTGAATAGGGCATTCATTAAAACTTAAGTAAGGCTGACAAGCCCAATAAAATATTGAAAATGTAAAGTATGAATCCTTTATCAGGATACACAACAACCATAACTATAAGCAAAAGATAAAAGGTGAGACAGACAGACAGACAGAGAGAATGTGTGTGTGTATTTCAGAGATAATATTAAATATATAATTCTCAAAACAGTACACATCACCATCAACACTCATTTTTTTTATTATACTCTTCGAATTATATGTCATGATAATGAAATAAACTCAATACCCATACACTCACACAATAAAAACAAGAAACAAAAGAAAAGAAATCCAAACCTATACAGTCATTAAGAGAGAGAATGTGTGGGTGTATGTGTTTCAGGGATAATACTAAATATATAATTTTCAAGACAGCCCTCAATCACCGTCAACACTTTTTGATTATACTCATGCAAATTGAACCTCAT
Source organism: Rapana venosa (assembly GCA_028751875.1). Taxonomy (NCBI): domain Eukaryota; kingdom Metazoa; phylum Mollusca; class Gastropoda; order Neogastropoda; family Muricidae; genus Rapana; species Rapana venosa. The sequence continues at coordinate 30,549,154 of CM054154.1, forward strand.
AAAGTAAGCCCAATACCCATACACTCACACAATAAAGAGGGAGGGGCAGGTAACCCAATAAAGTCATAAAAAGAACATCTACACATTGTAAGTAAGAGAGACAAATTCTTTTATTACCAGGATAATTAATAAGTACTCATGTGTTTTTTTACATCCAGTACCCACCCATATCTTAACAATGAACCCTGGCTTTCTTTTTTAAAAAACAGACAAACAAAAAACAACCCCCACCCCCACCCCCACCTCCCCCCCCCCCCCAAAAAAAAAAAAAAATTTCAAACAAACTACACACAAAACCCCCCAAAAGAACAGAAAAAAAACAAAAACACCCCCCCCCCCCCCCCCCCCCCCCCACCAAAAACAAACAAAACAAAACCCAATCCAACAAAAAACCAAAAACAAACAAAAAAAAAAAACAACAACAACAAAGAGAGAGACAAAAACCAAAAAAAGCCAAACTTATAGAGTCATAAAATTGAACACTGTCATATTGTAAAATTGTACACATAGTTGTTACAGGTAACAATA